>CM055116.1:644638186-645838186 GCA_029206835.1 Rana muscosa
GTTGCAATAAACGGTTTCTGAGGACTGGTTGCTATGGAGGGTTGTTTTGGACTGGTTGCTATTGGTGGGTGCTATAGACTGGTTGCTATGAAGGGTTGTGTTGGACTGGTTGCTATAGACTTGTTACTATGGATCATGGCTTTGGACTGGTTGCTATGGACTGGTTGCTATGGACAGTTGCTATGGTCTGGTTGCTTTGAATTGGTAACTATGGACTGGTTGCTATGGATGCATTGCTATGGACTGGTTGCTATGGGCTGGTTGCTATGGACTGGTTGCTATGGACTGGTTTCTATGGATAATTGCAATGGAATGGTTGCTAGGGAATGGTTGCTATGGAGGGTTGTTTTGGACTGGTTGCTATGGACTGGTTGCTATGGACTGGTTGCTATGGATAATTTTTATGAAATGGTTGCTATGGATTGGTTGCTATGGGCTGGTTGCTATGGGCTGGTTGCTATGGATTGGTTGCTATGGATTGGTTGCTATGGATGGTTGCTATGGATTAGTTGCTTTGGACTGGTCTGGTTTCTATGGATTGGTTGCTATGGACTGGTTGCTATGGACTGGATGCTATGGACTGGTTGCTATGGACTGGTTGCTATGGACTGGTTGCTATGGACTGGTTTCTATGGAATTGTTGCTATGGGCTGGTTGCTATGGATAATTGCTATGGAATGGTTGCTATGGATTGGTTGCTATGGGCTGGTTGCTATGGACTAGTTTCTATGCATTGGTTGCTATGGGCTGGTTGTTATGGATTGGTTGCTATGGACTGGTTGCTATGGATGGTTGCTATGGAATTGTTTCTATGGACTGGTTGCTATGGACTGGTTGCTATGGACTGGTTTCTATTGAGGGTTGTTTTGGACTGGTTGCTGTGGATGGTTGCTATGGACTAGTTTCTATGGATTGGTTGTTATTCTTGTTTTGGATGGTTGCTATGGATTGGTTGCAATAAACGGTTTCTATGGACTGGTTTCTATGGATAATTGCTATGAACTGGTTTCTATGGACTGGTTTCTATGGATAATTGCTATGGAATGGTTGCTTTGGACTGATTGCTATGGAGGGTTGTTTTGGACTGGTTGCTATGGTTGGTTCCAAATAAAAAACATTTTGAAAAAATAATTCTTGTTTTGGATGGTTGCTATGGATTGGTTGCAATAAACAGTTTCTGAGGACTGGATGCTTTGGATGGTTGCTATGGACTGGTTGCTATGGACTGGTTGCTATGGACTGATTGCCATGGACTGGTTGCTATGGACTAGTTTCGATGGATTGGTTGCTATGGACTGGTTGCTATGGATTGGTTGCTATGAAATTGTTGCTATGGAGGGTTGCTATGTACTGGTTGCTATGGACAGTTGCCGTGGATTGGTTGCTATGGATTGGTTGCAATGGGCTGGTTGCTATGGATTGTTTGCAATAAACGGTTTCTGAGGACTGGTTGCTATGGATGGTTGCTATGGACTGGATGCTTTGGATGGTTGCTATGGACTGGTTGCTATGGACTGGTTGCTATGGATGGTTGCTATGGACTTGTTGCTATGGACAGTTCAAATAAAAAAAATCGTATTTTGAAAGAAAATAGTTTTCTCATTTTGAAAAAATAATTCTCATTTGGATGGGTGCTATGGACTGGTTGCTATGGGCTGGTTGCTATGGATTGGTTGCTATGGAGGGTTGTTTTGGACTGGTTGCTATGGAGGGTTGTTTTGGACTGTTTGCTATGGACTAGTTGCTATGGACTAGTTGCTATGGACTAGTTTCTATGGAATTGTTTGCTATGGGCTGGTTGCTATGGACTGGTTGCTATGGACTACTTGCTATGGACTAGTTTCTATGGATTGGTTGCTATGGACTGGTTTCTATGGAATTGTTGCTATGGATTGGTTGCTATGGGCTGGTTGCTATGGGCTGGTTGCTATGGAGGGTTGTTTTGGACTGGTTGCTATGGACTGGTTGCTATGGACTGGTTGCTATGGAATGGTTGCTATGGACTGGTTGCTATGGATTTGTTGCAATGGACTGGTTGCTATGGAGGGTTGTTTTCGACTGGTTGCTATGTACGGTTGCTTCGGACTAGTTGCTATGGACTGGTTACTATGGACTGGTTTCTATGGATAATTGTTATGGAATGGTTGCTATGGATTGGTTGCTATGGACTGGTTGCTATGGATTGGTTGCTATGGACTTGTTGTAATGGATGGTTGCTATGGAATTGTTTCTATGGACTGGTTGCTATGGACTGGTTGCTATGGACTGGTTTCTATGGAGGGTTGTTTTGGACTGGTTGCTGTGGATGGTTGCTATGGACTAGTTTCTATGTATTGGTTGCTATTCTTGTTTTGGATGGTTGCTATGGATTGGTTGCAATAAACGGTTTCTATGGACTGGTTTCTATGGATAATTGCTATGAACTGGTTTCTATGGACTGGTTTCTATGGATAATTGCTATGGAATGGTTGCTTTGGACTGATTGCTATGGAGGGTTGTTTTGGACTGGTTGCTATGGTTGGTTCCAAATAAAAAACATTTTGAAAAAATAATTCTTGTTTTGGATGGTTGCTATGGATTGGTTGCAATAAACGGTTTCTGAGGACTGGATGCTTTGGATGGTTGCTATGGACTGGTTGCTATGGACTCGTTGCTATGGACTGGTTGCCATGGACTGGTTGCTATGGACTAGTTTCTGTGGATTGGTTGCTATGGATTGGTTGCTATGAAATTGTTGCTATGGAGGGTTGCTATGTACTGGTTGCTATGGACAGTTGCTGTGGATTGGTTGCTTTGGATGGTTGCTATGGACTGGTTGCTATGGACTGGTTGCTATGGATGGTTGCTATGGACTTGTTGCTATGGACTGGTTGCTATGGACTGATTGCCATGGACTGGTTGCTATGGACTAGTTTCTATGGATTGGTTGCTATGGACTGGTTGCTATGGATTGGTTGCTATGAAATTGTTGCTATGGAGGGTTGCTATGTACTGGTTGCTATGGACAGTTGCCGTGGATTGGTTGCTATGGATTGGTTGCTATGGGCTGGTTGCTATGGATTGTTTGCAATAAACGGTTTCTGAGGACTGGTTGCTATGGATGGTTGTTATGGACTGGATGCTTTGGATGGTTGCTATGGACTGGTTGCTATGGACTGGTTGCTATGGATGGTTGCTATGGACTTGTTGCTATGGACAGTTCAAATAAAAAAAATCTTATTTTGAAAGAAAATAGTTTTCTCATTTTGAAAAAATAATTTTCATTTAGATGGGTGCTATGGACTGGTTGCTATGGGCTGGTTGCTATGGATTGGTTGCTATGGAGGGTTGTTTTGGACTGGTTGCTATGGAGGGTTGTTTTGGACTGGTTGCTATGGACGGTTGCTATGGACTAGTTGCTATGGACTAGTTGCTATGGACTAGTTTCTATGGAATTGTTTGCTATGGGCTGGTTGCTATGGACTGGTTGCTATGGACTACTTGCTATGGACTAGTTTCTATGGATTGTTTGCTATGGACTGGTTTCTATGGATTGTTGCTATGGATTGGTTGCTATGGGCTGGTTGCTATGGGCTGGTTGCTATGGAGGGTTGTTTTGGACTGGTTGCTATGGACTGGTTGCTATAGACTGGTTGCTATGGAATGGTTGCTATGGACTGGTTGCTATGGATTTGTTGCAATGGACTGGTTGCTATGGAGGGTTGTTTTGGACTGGTTGCTATGTACGGTTGCTTCAAACTAGTTGCTATGGACTAGTTTCTATGGATTGGTTGCTATGGACTGGTTGCTATGGATTGGTTGCTATGAAATTGTTGCTATGGAGGGTTGCTATGTACTGGTTGCTATGGACAGTTGCCGTGGATTGGTTGCTATGGATTGGTTGCTATGGGCTGGTTGCTATGGATTGTTTGCAATAAATGGTTTCTGAGGACTGGTTGCTATGGATGGTTGCAATGGACTGGATGCTTTGAATGGTTGCTATGGACTGGTTGCTATGGATGGTTGCTATGGACTTGTTGCTATGGACAGTTCAAATTAAAAAAATCGTATTTTGAAAGAAAATAGTTTTCTCATTTTGAAAAAATAATTCTCATTTGGATGGGTGCTATGGACTGGTTGCTATGGGCTGGTTGCTATGGATTGGTTGCTATGGAGGGTTGTTTAGGACTGGTTGCTATGGAGGGTTGTTTTGGACTGGTTGCTATGGACGGTTGCTATGGACTAGTTGCTATGGACTAGTTTCTATGGAATTGTTTGCTATGGGCTGGTTGCTATGGACTGGTTGCTATGGACTACTTGCTATGGACTAGTTTCTATGGATTGGTTGCTATGGACTGGTTTCTATGGAATTGTTGCTATGGATTGGTTGCTATGGGCTGGTTGCTATGGGCTGGTTGTTATGGAGGGTTGTTTTGGACTGGTTGCTATGGACTGGTTGCTATGGACTGGTTGCTATGGAATGGTTGCTATGGACTGGTTGCTATGGATTTGTTGCAATGGACTGGTTGCTATGGAGGGTTGTTTTGGACTGGTTGCTATGTACGGTTGCTTCGGACTAGTTGCTATGGACTGGTTTCTATGGACTGGTTTCTATGGATAATTGTTATGGAATGGTTGCTATGGATTGGTTGCTATGGACTGGTTGCTATGGATAATTGCATTGGACGGTTGCTATGGACTGGTAGCTATGGACTGGTTTCTATGGATAATTGCAATGGAATGGTTGCTATGGATTGGTTGCTATGGGCTGGTTGCTATGGAGGGTTGCTGTGGACTAGTTGCCATGGACTGGTTGCCATGGACTGGTTGCTATGGACTGGTTGCTATGAACTGGTTGCTATGGACTGGTTGCTATGGACTGGTTGCTATGGAGGGTTGTTTTGGACTGGTTGCTATGGAGGGTTGTTTTGGACTGGTTGCTATGGACTAGTTGCTATGGACTCGTTTCTATGGATTGGTTGCTATGACCTGGTTGCTATGGATTGGTTGCTATGGATTGGTTGCTATGGAGGGTTGTTTTGGACTGGTTGCTATGGATAATTGTTATGGGCTGGTTGCTATGGATTGGTTGCTATGGATTGGTTTCTATGTACGGTTGCTTTGGATTGGTTGCTATGGACTGGTTTCTATGGACTGGTTTCTATGGATAATTGTTATGGAATGGTTGCTATTGATTGGTTGCTATGGACTGGTTGCTATGGGCTGGTTGCTATGGACTGGTTGCTATGGACTCGTTTCTATGGATTGGTTGCTATGACCTGGTTGCTATGGATTGGTTGCTATGGAGGGTTGTTTTTGACTGGTTGCTATGGATAATTGTTATGGGCTGGTTGCTGTGGATTGGTTTCTATGGACTGGTTGCTATGGATTGGTTGCTATGGACTGGTTTCTATGGAATGGTTGCTATGGGCTGGTTGCTATGGAGGGTTGTTTTGGACTGGTTGCTATGGACTAGTTTCTATGGACTGGTTGCTATGGAGGGTTGCTATGGACTGGTTGCTATGGACTGGTTGCTATGGATAATTGCTATGGAATGGTTGCTATGGATTGGTTGCTATGGGCTGGTTGCTATAGACTAGTTTCTATGGACTGGTTGCTATGGACTGGTTTCTATAGATAATTACTATGGAATGGTTGCTATGGGCTGGTTGCTATGGAGGGTTGTTTTGGACTGGTTGCTATGGACTAGTTGCTATGGAGGGTTGTTTTGGACTGGTTGCTATGGTTGGTTCCAAATAAAAAACATTTTGAAAAAATAATTCTTGTTTTGGATGGTTGCTATGGATTGGTTGCAATAAACGGTTTCTGAGGACTGGTTGCCATGGACTGGTTGCCATGGACTGGTTTCTATGGATTGGTTGCTATGGACTGGTTTCTATGGATAATTGTCATGGAATGGTTGCTATGGAATGGTTGCTATGGACTGGTTGCTATGGAATGGTTGCTATGGACTGGTTGCCATGGACGGTTGCCATGGACTGGTTGCCATGGATTGGTTGCTATGGATGGTTTCTATGGACGGTTGCTATGGACTAGTTTCTATGGATTGGTTGCCATGGACTGGTTGCCATGGACTGGTTGTTATGGACTGGTTGCCATGGACTGGTTGCTATGGACTGGTTGCTATGGACTGGTTGCTATGGACTGGTTGCTATGGGATGGTTGCTATGGGATGGTTGCTATGGAGGGTTGTTATGGACTAGTTGCTATGGACTAGTTTCTATGGATTGGTTGCAATGGACTGGTTGCTATGGACAGTTGCTATAGATTGGTTGCTATGGACTGGTTGCTATGGACTTGTTTCTATGGATTGGTTGCTATGGAGTGTTGTTTTGGACTGGTTGCTATGGTTGGTTGCAATAAACGGTTTCTGAGGACTGGTTGCTATGGATGGTTGCTATGGACTGGATGCTTTGGATGGTTGCTATGGACTGGTTGCCATGGACTGGTTGCCATGGACTGGTTGCCATAGGCTGGTTGCCATGGACTGGTTGCCATGGACTGGTTGCCATGGAGGGTTGTTTTGGACTGGTTGCTATGGACTGGTTGCTATGGTCTAGTTTTTATGAACTGGTTGCTATGGAGGGTTGCTATGGAGGGTTGCTATGTACTGGTTGCTATGGACAGTTGCCGTGGATTGGTTGCTATGGATTAGTTGCTATGGGCTGGTTGCTATGGATTGTTTGCTATGGATTGGTTGCAATAAACGGTTTCTGAGGACTGGTTGCTATGGAGGGTTGTTTTGGACTGGTTGCTATTGGTGGGTGCTATGGACTGGTTGCTATGGAGGGTTGTGTTGGACTGGTTGCTATAGACTTGTTACTATGGATCATGGCTTTGGACTGGTTGCTATGGACTGGTTGCTATGGACAGTTGCTATGGTCTGGTTGCTTTGAATTGGTAACTATGGACTGGTTGCTATGGATGCGTTGCTATGGACTGGTTGCTATGGACTTGTTGCTATGGACTGGTTGCTATGGAGGGTTGTTTTGGACTGGTTGCTATTGGTGGGTGCTATGGACTGGTTGCTATGGAGGGTTGTTTTGGACTGGTTGCTATGGATCATGGCTTCGGACTGGTTACTATGGACTGGTTGCTATGGACAGTTGCTATGGTCTGGTTGCTTTGGACTGGTTGCTATGAATTGGTAACTATGGACTGGTTGCTATAGAATAGTTTCTATGAATTAGTTGCTATGGATGCGTTGCTATGGACTGGTTGCTATGCACTGGTTGCTATGGATGGGGTGCTTTGGACGGGTTGCTATGGACTGGTTGCTATGGATGATTGCTATGGACTGGTTTCTATGGACAGTTCAAATAAAAAAAATCTTATTTAAAAAAAATTATTCTCGCTTTGGATGGTTGCTATGGAATGGTTGCTATGGGAAGGTTGTTTTGGGACTGGTTGCTATGGACTGGTTGCTATGGACTGGTTTCTATGGATAATTGCTATGGACTGGTTGCTATGGGCTGGTTGCTATGGACTGGTTGCTATGGACTGGTTGCTATGGAGGGTTGTTATGGACTGGTTGCTATGGTCTAGTTGCTATAGACTGGTTGCTATGGATGGTTGCTATGGACTTGTTGCTATGTACAGTTCAAATAAAAAAAATCGTATTTTGAAAGAAAATTGTTTTCTCATTTTGAAAAAAAATTCTCATTTGGATGGTTGCTATGGACTGGTTGTTATAGACTGGTTGCCTTTAAACAGTTGCTATGGGCTGGTTGCTATGGGCTGGTTGCTATGGATTGGTTGCTATGGAGGGTTGTTTTGGACTGGTTGCTATGGAGGGTTGTTTTGGACTGGTTGCTATGGACTGGTTGCTATGGGCTGGTTGCTATGGGCTGGTCGCTATGGACTGGTTGCTATGGAGGGTTGCTATGGACTGGTTGCTATGGATTAGTTGCTATGGACTGGTTGCTATGGACGGTTGCTATGGACTGGTTGCTATGGACAGTTGCCATGGACTGGTTGCTATGGACGGTTGCTATGAACTGGTTGCTATGGACTGGTTTCTGTGGACTGGTTGCTGTGGACTGGTTGCTGTGGACTGGTTGCCGTGGACTGGTTGCTATGGAATGGTTGCTATGGAGGGTTGTTTTGGACTGGTTGCTATGTACTGGTTACTATGGAGGGTTGTTTTGGACTGGTTGCTGTGGACGGTTGCTATGGACTGGTTGCTATGGACTGGTTTCTATGAATAATTGCTATGGAATGGTTGCTATGGGCTGCTTGCTATGGATTGGTTGCTATGGATAATTGCTATGGAGGGTTGCTATGGACTGGTTGCTAGGGACTGGTTGCTAAATACTGATTGCTGTGGACTGGTTGCTATGGAGGGTTGTTTTGGATTGGTTGCTATAGACTGGTTGCTATGGACTGGTTTCTATGGACTGGTTTCTATGGATATTTGCTATGGACTGGTTGCTATGGGCTGGTTGCTATGGACTGGTTGCTATGGACTGGTGCTATGGACTGGTTGCTATGGAGGGTTGTTATGGACTGGTTGCTATGGACTAGTTGCTATGGATTAGTTGCTATGGATAATTGCTATGGAGGGTTGCTATGGACTGGTTGCTAGGGACTGGTTGCTAAATACTGATTGCTGTGGACTATTGCTATGGAGGGTTGTTATGGACTGGTTGCCATGGACTGGTTGCTATGGACTGGTTGCTATGGACTGGTTTCTATGGATAATTGCAATGGAATGGTTGCTATGGATTGGTTGCTATGGGCTGGTTGCTATGGAGGGTTGTTTTGGACTGGTTGCTATGGACTGGTTGCTATGGACTGGTTGCTATGGACTGGTTGCTATGGACTGGTTACTATGGACTGCTTTGGACTGGTTGCTATGTATGCGTTGCTATGGATGCGTTGCTATGGATTGGTTGCTATGGACTGTTTTCTATGGACTGGTTGCTATGGACAGTTGCTATGGACTTGTTTCTATGGATAGGTTGCTATGGACTGGTTGCTATGGTGGGTTGTTTTGGACTGGTTGCTATTGGTGGGTGCTATGGACTGGTTGCTATGGAGGGTTGTGTTGGACTGGTTGCTATGGATCATGGCTTCGGACTGGTTGCTATGGACTGGTTGCTATGGACAGTTGCTATGGTCTGGTTGCTTTGGACTGGTTGCTATGAATTGGTAACTATGGACTGGTTACTATGGACTGGTTGCTATGGACTGGTTGCTATAGAATAGTTTCTATGAATTAGTTGCTATGGACGTGTTGCTTTGGACTGGTTGCTATGCACTGGTTGCTATGGATGGGTTGCTATGGACTGGTTGCTATGAACTGGTTGCTATGGATGATTGCTATGGACTGGTTTCTATGGACAGTTCAAATAAAAAAATCTTATTTAAAAAAAACGATTCTCGCTTTGGATGGGTTTCTATGGACTGGTTGTTTTGGACTGGTTGCTATGGACTGGTTGCTATGGACTCGTTTCTATGGATTGGTTGCTATGGATTAGTTGCTATAGAATGGTTGCTATGGATTTGTTGCTATGGAGGGTTGCTATTTACTGGTTGCTATGGACAGTTGCCGTGGATTGGTTGCTATGGATTGTTGCTATGGGCTGGTTGCTATGGATTGTTTGCTATGGATTGGTTGCAATAAACGGTTTCTGAGGACTGATTGCTATGGACTGGATGCTTTGGATGGTTGCTATGGACTGGTTGCTATGGTCTGGTTGCTATAGACTGGTTGCTATGGATGGTTGCTATGGACTTGTTGCTATGGACAGTTCAAATTTAAAAAATCGTATTTTGAAAGAAAATTGTTTTCTCATTTTGAAAAAATAATTCTCATTTGGATGGTTGCTATGGACTGGTTGCTATAGACTGGTTGCTATAAACAGTTGCTATGGGCTGGTTGCTATGGGCTGGTTGCTATGGATTGGTTGCTATGGAGGGTTGTTTTGGACTGGTTGCTATGGAGGGTTGCTATGGACTGGTTTCTATGGAATTGTTGCTATGGATTGGTTGCTATGGGCTGGTTGCTATGGACTGGTTGCTATGGAGGGTTGCTATGGACTGGTTGCTATGGATTAGTTGCTATGGACTGGTTGCTATGGACGGTTGCTATGGACTGGTTGCTACGGACAGTTGCTATGGACTGGTTGCTATGGACGGTTGCTGTGGACTGGTTGCTATGGACTAGTTGCTATGGACTGGTTTCTATGGATTGGATGCTATGGACTGGTTTCTATGGACTGGTTGCTATGAACTGGTTGCTATGGATTGGTTGCTATGGATTGGTTGCTATAGAATGGTTGCTATGGAGGGTTGTTTTGGACTGGTTGCTATGTACTGGTTACTATGGAGGGTTGTTTTGGACTGGTTGCTGTGGACAGTTGCTATGGACTGGTTGCTATGGACTGGTTTCTATGAATAATTGCTATGGAATGGTTGCTATGGGCTGGTTGATATGGACTAGTTTCTATGGATTGGTTGCTATGGATTGGTTGCTATGGATAATTGCTATGGACTGGTTGCTAGGGACTGGTTGCTATGGACTGGTTGCTATGGACTGGTTGCTATGGACTGTTGCTATGGACTGTTGCTATGGACTGGTTGCCATGGATAGTTGCTATGGATTGGTTGCTATGGACTGGTTGCTATGGACTGGTTGCTATGGACTGGCTGCTATTGAGGGTTGTTTTGGACTGGTTGCTATGGACTGGTTGCTATGGACTGGTTGCTGTGGAGGGTTGCTATGGACTGGTTGCTATGGACTGGTTGCTATGGACGGTTGTTTTGGATTGGTTGCTATGGACTGGTTTCCATGGGCTGGTTGCTGGGGGGTTGTTTTGGACTGGTTGCTATGGACTGGTTTCTATGGACTGGTTTCTATGGATAATTGCTATGGAATGGTTGCTATGGGCTCGTTGCTATGTACTGGTTGCTATGGACTGGTTGCTATGGACGGGTTTCTATAAGGGTTGTTATGGACTGGTTGCTATGGACTAGTTGCTATGGATTGGTTGCTACAAACTGGTTACTATGGATTGGTTGCTATGGATTGGTTGCTATGGAGTGTTGTTTTGGACTGGTTGCTATGGATAATTGTTATGGGCTGGGTGCCATGGACTGGGTGCTATGGACTGGTTGCTATGGACTGGTTTCTATGGACTGGTTTCTATGGATAATTGCTATGGAATGGTTGCTGTGGATTGGTTGCTATGGGCTGGTTGCTGCTATAGACTAGTTTCTATGGACTGGTTGCTAGGACTGGTTTCTATAGATAATTGCTATGGAATGGTTGCTATGGGCTGGTTGCTATGGAGGGTTGTTTTGGACTGGTTGCTATGGACGGTTGCTATGGATTGGTTGCTATGGACAGTTGCTATGGACTTGTTTCTATGGATTGGTTGCTATGGACTGGTTGCTATGGAGGAATGTTTTGGACTGGTTGCTATGGTTGGTTCCAAATAAAAACATTTTGAAAAAATAATTCTTGTTTTGGATGGTTGCTATGGATTGGTTGCAATAAACGGTTTCTGAGGACTGGTTGCCATGGACTGGTTGCCATGGACTGGTTGCTATGGAATGGTTGCTATGGAGGGTTGTTTTGGACTGGTTGCTATGGACTGGTTGCTATGGACTGGTTGCTGTGGACTGGTTGCTGTGGACGGTTGCTATGGACTGGTTTCAATGGATTAGTTGCTATGGACTGGTTTCTATGAATAATTGCTATGGAATGGTTGCTATGGGCTGGTTGCTATGGACTAGTTTCTATGGATTGGTTGCTATGGATAATTGCTATGGAATGGTTGCTATGGATTGGTTGCTATGGGCTGGTTGCTATGGAATGGTTGCTAAGGACGGTTGCTATGGACGGTTGTTTTGGACTGGTTGCAATGGACTAGTTTCTATAGACTGGTTGCTATGGACTGGTTGCTATGGACTGGTTGCTATGGAGGGTTCTTTTGGACTGGTTGCTATGGACGGTTGCTATGGGCTGGTTGCTATGGACTGGTTTCTATGGATAATTGCTATGGAATGGTTGCTATGGGCTGGTTGCTATGGAATGGTTGCTAAGGACAGTTGCTATTGACTAGTTGCTATGGATTGGTTGCTATGGACTTGTTTCTATGGATTGGTTGCTATGGATTGGTTGCTATGGAGGGTTGTTTTGGACTGGTTGCTATGGTTTGTTGCAATAAACGGTTTCTGAGGACTGGTTGCTATGGACTGGTTTCTGTGGACTGGTTGCTGTGGACTGGTTGCTGTGGACTGGTTGCCGTGGACTGGTTGCTATGGAATGGTTGCTATGGAGGGTTGTTTTGGACTGGTTGCTATGTACTGGTTACTATGGAGGGTTGTTTTGGACTGGTTGCTGTGGACGGTTGCTATGGACTGGTTGCTATGGACTGGTTTCTATGAATAATTGCTATGGAATGGTTGCTATGGGCTGCTTGCTATGGATTGGTTGCTATGGATAATTGCTATGGAGGGTTGCTATGGACTGGTTGCTAGGGACTGGTTGCTAAATACTGATTGCTGTGGACTGGTTGCTATGGAGGGTTGTTTTGGATTGGTTGCTATAGACTGGTTGCTATGGACTGGTTTCTATGGACTGGTTTCTATGGATATTTGCTATGGACTGGTTGCTATGGGCTGGTTGCTATGGACTGGTTGCTATGGACTGGTGCTATGGACTGGTTGCTATGGAGGGTTGTTATGGACTGGTTGCTATGGACTAGTTGCTATGGATTGGTTGCTATGGATAATTGCTATGGAGGGTTGCTATGGACTGGTTGCTAGGGACTGGTTGCTAAATACTGATTGCTGTGGACTATTGCTATGGAGGGTTGTTATGGACTGGTTGCCATGGACTGGTTGCTATGGACTGGTTGCTATGGACTGGTTTCTATGGATAATTGCAATGGAATGGTTGCTATGGATTGGTTGCTATGGGCTGGTTGCTATGGAGGGTTGTTTTGGACTGGTTGCTAGGGAAGGTTGCTATGGACTGGTTGCTATGGACTGGTTGCTATGGACTGGTTACTATGGACTGCTTTGGACTGGTTGCTATGTATGCGTTGCTATGGATGCGTTGCTATGGATTGGTTGCTATGGACTGTTTGCTATGGACTGGTTGCTATGGACAGTTGCTATGGACTTGTTTCTATGGATAGGTTGCTATGGACTGGTTGCTATGGTGGGTTGTTTTGGACTGGTTGCTATTGGTGGGTGCTATGGACTGGTTGCTATGGAGGGTTGTGTTGGACTGGTTGCTATGGATCATGGCTTCGGACTGGTTGCTATGGACTGGTTGCTATGGACAGTTGCTATGGTCTGGTTGCTTTGGACTGGTTGCTATGAATTGGTAACTATGGACTGGTTACTATGGACTGGTTGCTATGGACTGGTTGCTATAGAATAGTTTCTATGAATTAGTTGCTATGGACGTGTTGCTTTGGACTGGTTGCTATGCACTGGTTGCTATGGATGGGTTGCTATGGACTGGTTGCTATGAACTGGTTGCTATGGATGATTGCTATGGACTGGTTTCTATGGACAGTTCAAATAAAAAAATCTTATTTAAAAAAAACGATTCTCGCTTTGGATGGGTTTCTATGGACTGGTTGTTTTGGACTGGTTGCTATGGACTGGTTGCTATGGACTCGTTTCTATGGATTGGTTGCTATGGATTAGTTGCTATAGAATGGTTGCTATGGATTTGTTGCTATGGAGGGTTGCTATTTACTGGTTGCTATGGACAGTTGCCGTGGATTGGTTGCTATGGATTGTTGCTATGGGCTGGTTGCTATGGATTGTTTGCTATGGATTGGTTGCAATAAACGGTTTCTGAGGACTGATTGCTATGGACTGGATGCTTTGGATGGTTGCTATGGACTGGTTGCTATGGTCTGGTTGCTATAGACTGGTTGCTATGGATGGTTGCTATGGACTTGTTGCTATGGACAGTTCAAATTTAAAAAATCGTATTTTGAAAGAAAATTGTTTTCTCATTTTGAAAAAATAATTCTCATTTGGATGGTTGCTATGGACTGGTTGCTATAGACTGGTTGCTATAAACAGTTGCTATGGGCTGGTTGCTATGGGCTGGTTGCTATGGATTGGTTGCTATGGAGGGTTGTTTTGGACTGGTTGCTATGGAGGGTTGCTATGGACTGGTTTCTATGGAATTGTTGCTATGGATTGGTTGCTATGGGCTGGTTGCTATGGACTGGTTGCTATGGAGGGTTGCTATGGACTGGTTGCTATGGATTAGTTGCTATGGACTGGTTGCTATGGACGGTTGCTATGGACTGGTTGCTATGGACAGTTGCTATGGACTGGTTGCTATGGACGGTTGCTATGGACTGGTTGCTATGGACTAGTTGCTATGGACTGGTTTCTATGGATTGGATGCTATGGACTGGTTTCTATGGACTGGTTGCTATGAACTGGTTGCTATGGATTGGTTGCTATGGATTGGTTGCTATAGAATGGTTGCTATGGAGGGTTGTTTTGGACTGGTTGCTATGTACTGGTTACTATGGAGGGTTGTTTTGGACTGGTTGCTGTGGACAGTTGCTATGGACTGGTTGCTATGGACTGGTTTCTATGAATAATTGCTATGGAATGGTTGCTATGGGCTGGTTGCTATGGACTAGTTTCTATGGATTGGTTGCTATGGATTGGTTGCTATGGATAATTGCTATGGACTGGTTGCTAGGGACTGGTTGCTATGGACTGGTTGCTATGGACTGGTTGCTATGGACTGTTGCTATGGACTGTTGCTATGGACTGGTTGCCATGGATAGTTGCTATGGATTGGTTGCTATGGACTGGTTGCTATGGACTGGTTGCTATGGACTGGCTGCTATTGAGGGTTGTTTTGGACTGGTTGCTATGGACTGGTTGCTATGGACTGGTTGCTGTGGAGGGTTGCTATGGACTGGTTGCTATGGACTGGTTGCTATGGACGGTTGTTTTGGATTGGTTGCTATGGACTGGTTTCCATGGGCTGGTTGCTGGGGGGTTGTTTTGGACTGGTTGCTATGGACTGGTTGCTATGGACTGGTTTCTATGGACTGGTTTCTATGGATAATTGCTATGGAATGGTTGCTATGGGCTCGTTGCTATATACTGGTTGCTATGGACTGGTTGCTATGGACGGGTTTCTATAAGGGTTGTTATGGACTGGTTGCTATGGACTAGTTGCTATGGATTGGTTGCTACAAACTGGTTACTATGGATTGGTTGCTATGGATTGGTTGCTATGGAGTGTTGTTTTGGACTGGTTGCTATGGATAATTGTTATGGGCTGGGTGCCATGGACTGGGTGCTATGGACTGGTTGCTATGGACTGGTTTCTATGGACTGGTTTCTATGGATAATTGCTATGGAATGGTTGCTGTGGATTGGTTGCTATGGGCTGGTTGCTGCTATAGACTAGTTTCTATGGACTGGTTGCTAGGACTGGTTTCTATAGATAATTGCTATGGAATGGTTGCTATGGGCTGGTTGCTATGGAGGGTTGTTTTGGACTGGTTGCTATGGACGGTTGCTATGGATTGGTTGCTATGGACAGTTGCTATGGACTTGTTTCTATGGATTGGTTGCTATGGACTGGTTGCTATGGAGGAATGTTTTGGACTGGTTGCTATGGTTGGTTCCAAATAAAAACATTTTGAAAAAATAATTCTTGTTTTGGATGGTTGCTATGGATTGGTTGCAATAAACGGTTTCTGAGGACTGGTTGCCATGGACTGGTTGCCATGGACTGGTTGCTATGGAATGGTTGCTATGGAGGGTTGTTTTGGACTGGTTGCTATGGACTGGTTGCTATGGACTGGTTGCTGTGGACTGGTTGCTGTGGACGGTTGCTATGGACTGGTTTCAATGGATTAGTTGCTATGGACTGGTTTCTATGAATAATTGCTATGGAATGGTTGCTATGGGCTGGTTGCTATGGACTAGTTTCTATGGATTGGTTGCTATGGATAATTGCTATGGAATGGTTGCTATGGATTGGTTGCTATGGGCTGGTTGCTATGGAATGGTTGCTAAGGACGGTTGCTATGGACGGTTGTTTTGGACTGGTTGCAATGGACTAGTTTCTATAGACTGGTTGCTATGGACTGGTTGCTATGGAGGGTTCTTTTGGACTGGTTGCTATGGACGGTTGCTATGGGCTGGTTGCTATGGACTGGTTTCTATGGATAATTGCTATGGAATGGTTGCTATGGGCTGGTTGCTATGGAATGGTTGCTAAGGACAGTTGCTATTGACTAGTTGCTATGGATTGGTTGCTATGGACTTGTTTCTATGGATTGGTTGCTATGGATTGGTTGCTATGGAGGGTTGTTTTGGACTGGTTGCTATGGTTTGTTGCAATAAACGGTTTCTGAGGACTGGTTGCTATGGACTGGTTTCTGTGGACTGGTTGCTGTGGACTGGTTGCTGTGGACTGGTTGCCGTGGACTGGTTGCCGTGGACTGGTTGCTATGGACTGGTTGCTATGGACTGGTTGCTATGGAGGGTTGTTTTGGACTGGTTGCTATGGACTAGTTGCTATGGACTGGTTGCTATGGACTGGTTGCTATGGACTGGTTTCTATGGAGGGTTGTTTTGGACTGGTTGCTGTGGATGGTTGCTATGGACTAGTTTCTATGGATTGGTTGCTATACTTGTTTTGGATGGTTGCTATGGATTGGTTGCAATAAACGGTTTCTATGGACTGGTTTCTATGGATAATTGCTATGGACTGGTTTCTATGGATAATTGCTTTGGAATCGTTGCTTTGGACTGGTTGCTATGGATTGGTTGCTATAGACTGGTTGCTATGGACAGTTGCTATGGACTTGTTTCTATGGATTTGTTGCTATGGACTGGTTGCTATGGAGGGTTGTTTTGGACTGGTTGCTATGGTTGGTTCCAAATAAAAAACATTTTGAAAAAATAATTCTTGTTTTGGATGGTTGCTATGGATTGGTTGCAATAAACGGTTTCTGAGGACTGGATGCTATGGACTGGATGCTATGGACTGGTTGCTATGGACTGGTTGCTATGGACGGGTTGCTATGGACGGTTGCCATGGACAGGTTGCTATGGACTGGTTGCCATGGACTGGTTGATATGGACTGGTTGCTATGGACTAGTTTCTATGGATTGGTTGCTATGGATTGGTTGCTATAGAATGGTTGCTATGGATTTGTTGCTATGGAGGGTTGCTATGTACTGGTTGCTATGGACAGTTGCTGTGGATTGGTTGCTATGGATTGTTGCTATGGGCTGGTTGCTATGGATTGTTGCTATGGGCTGGTTGCTATGGATTGTTTGCTATGGATTGGTTGCAATGGACTGGATGCTTTGGATGGTTGCTATGGTCTGGTTGCTATAGATTGGTTGCTATGGATGGTTGCTATGGACTTGTTGCTATGGACAGTTCAAATAAAAAAAATCGTATTTTTAAAGAAAATTGTTTTCTCATTTTGAAAACAAATTCTCATTTGGATGGTTGCTATGGACTGGTTGTTATAGACTGTTTGCCTTTAAACAGTTGCTATGGGCTGGTTGCTATGGGCTGGTTGCTATGGATTGGTTGCTATGGAGGGTTGTTTTGGACTGGTTGCTATGGAGGTTTGTTTTGGACTGGTTGCTATGGACTGGTTGCTATGGGCTGGTTGCTATGGGCTGGTTGCTATGGACTGGTTGCTATGGAGGGTTGCTATGGACTGGTTGCTATGGATTAGTTGCTATGGACTGGTTGCTATGGACGGTTGCTATGGACTGGTTGCTATGGACAGTTGCCATGGACTGCTTGCTATGGACGGTTGCTATGAACTGGTTGCTATGGACTGGTTTCTATGGATTGGATGCTATGGACTGGTTTCTATAGACTGGTTGCTATGGATTGGTTGCTATGGAATGGTTGCTATGGAGGGTTGTTTTGGACTGGTTGCTATGTACTGTTTACTATGGAGGGTTGTTTTGGACTGGTTGCTGTGGACGGTTGCTATGGACTGGTTGCTATGGACTGGTTTCTATGAATAATTGCTATGGAATGGTTGCTATGGGCTGGTTGCTATGGATTGGTTGCTATGGATAATTGCTATGGAGGGTTGCTATGGACTGGTTGCTATGGACTGGTTGCTAGGGACTGGTTGCTAGGGACTGGTTGCTATGGACTGGTTGCCATGGACTAGTTGCCAAGGACGGTTGCTATGGACTTGTTGCTATGGACTGGTTGCTATGGAGGGTTGTTTTGGACTGGCTGCTATGGACTGGTTGCTATGGACTGGTTGCTATGGACTGGTTGCTATGGACGGGTTGCTATGGACGCGTTGCTATTTACTGGTTGCTATGGACTGGTTGCTAAATACTGGTTGATATGGACTGGTTGCTATGGAGGGTTGTTTTGGATTGGTTGCTATAGACTGGTTGCTATGGACTGGTTTCTATGGACTGGTTTCTATGGATATTTGCTATGGACTGGTTGCTATGGGCTGGTTACTATGGACTGGTTGCTATGGAGGGTTGTTATGGACTTGTTGCTATGGACTAGTTGCTATGGATTGGTTGCTACAAACTGGTTACTATGGATTGGTTGCTATGGATTGGTTGCTATGAAGGGTTGTTTTGGACTGGTTGCTATGGATAATTGCTATGGGCTGGGTGCCATGGGCTGGGTGCTATGGACTGGTTGCTATGGACTGGTTTCTATGGACTGGTTGCTATGGACTGGTTGCTATGGACTGGTTTCTATGGACAATTCAAATAAAAAAAATCTTATTTAAAAAAAAATATTCTCGCTTTGGATGGTTGCTATGGAATGGTTGCTATGGACTGGTTTCTATGAGCTGGTTGCTATGGAGGGTTGTTTTGGACTGGTTGCTATGGACTGGTTTCTATGGACTGGTTGCTATGGAGTGGTTGCTATGGAGTGGCTGCTATGGAATGGTTGCTATGGAATGGTTGCTACAGGCTGGTTTCTATGGAGGGTTGTTTTGGACTGGTTGCTATGGATGGTTGCTATGGACTGGTGGCTATGGAGGGTTGTTTTGGACTGGTTGCTATGGTTGGTTCCAAATAAAAAACATTTTGAAAAAGAAAATTATTTTCTCATTTTTAAAAAATAATTCTTGTTTTGGATGGTTGCTATGGATTGGTTTCAATAAACGGTTTCTGAGGACTGTATGCTTTGGATGGTTGCTATGAACTGGTTGCTATGGACTGGTTGCTATGGAGGGTTGTTTTGGACTGGTTGCTATGGACGGTTGCTATGGATTGGTTGCTATGGACTAGTTTCTATAGATGGTTGCTATGGACTGGTTGCTTTGGACTGGTTGCTATGGATTGGTTGCTATGGACTGGTTTCTATAGATAATTGCAATGGAATGGTTGCTAGGGACTGGTTGCTATGGACTGGTTGCCATGGACTAGTTGCCAAGGACGGTTGCTATGGACTGGTTGCTATGGAGGGTTGTTTTGGACTGGCTGCTATGGACTGGTTGCTACGGACTGGTTGCTATGGACTGGTTGCTATGGACTGGTTGCTATGGACGGGTTGCTATGGACGGGTTGCTATTTACTGGTTGCTATGGACTGGTTGCTAAATACTGGTTGATATGGACTGGTTGCTATGGAGGGTTGTTTTGGATTGGTTGCTATAGACTGGTTGCTATGGACTGGTTCCTATGGACTGGTTTCTATGGACTGGTTTCTATGGATATTTGCTATGGACTGGTTGCTATGGTCTGGTTGCTATGGACTGGTTGCTATGGAGGGTTGTTATGGACTGGTTGCTATGGACTAGTTGCTATGGATTGGTTGCTACAAACTGGTTACTATGGATTGGTTGCTATGGATTGGTTGCTATGAAGGGTTGTTTTGGACTGGTTGCTATGGATAATTGCTATGGGCTGGGTGCCATGGGCTGGGTGCTATGGACTGGTTGCTATGGACTGGTTTCTATGGACTGGTTGCTATGGACTGGTTGCTATGGACTGGTTTCTATGGACAGTTCAAATAAAAAAAATCTTATTTAAAAAAAAATATTCTCGCTTTGGATGGTTGCTATGGAATGGTTGCTATGGACTGGTTTCTATGAGCTGGTTGCTATGGAGGGTTGTTTTGGACTGGTTGTTATGGACTGGTTTCTATGGACTGGTTGCTATGGACTGGTTGCTATGGAGTGGTTGCTATGGAGTGGTTGCTATGGAATGGTTGCTATGGAATGGTTGCTACAGGCTGGTTTCTATGGAGGGTTGTTTTGGACTGGTTGCTATGGACGGTTGCTATGGACTGGTGGCTATGGAGGGTTGTTTTGGACTGGTTGCTATGGTTGGTTCCAAATAAAAAACATTTTGAAAAAGAAAATTATTTTCTCATTTTTAAAAAATAATTCTTGTTTTGGATGGTTCCTATGGATTGGTTGCAATAAACGGTTTCTGAGGACTGTATGCTTTGGATGGTTGCTATGAACTGGTTGCTATGGACTGGTTGCTATGGAGGGTTGTTTTGGACTGGTTGCTATGGACGGTTGCTATGGATTGGTTGCTATGGACTAGTTTCTATGGACTGGTTGCTATGGACTGGTTGCTATGGACTGGTTGCTATGGATTGGTTGCTATGGACTGGTTTCTATAGATAATTGCAATGGAATGGTTGCTAGGGACTGGTTGCTATGGACTGGTTGCCATGGACTAGTTGCCAAGGATGGTTGCTATGGTCTGGTTGCTTTGGACTGGTTGCTATGAATTGGTAACTATGGACTGGTTACTATGGACTGGTTGCTATGGACTGGTTGCTATAGAATAGTTTCTATGAATTAGTTGCTATGGACGTGTTGCTATGGACTGGTTGCTATGCACTGGTTGCTATGGATGGGTTGCTATGGACTGGTTGCTATGAACTGGTTGCTATGGATGATTGCTATGGACTGGTTTCTATGGACAGTTCAAATAAAAAAATCTTATTTAAAAAAAACGATTCTCGCTTTGGATGGGTTTCTATGGGCTGGTTGTTTTGGACTGGTTGCTATGGACTGGTTGCTATGGACTCGTTTCTATGGATTGGTTGCTATGGATTAGTTGCTATAGAATGGTTGCTATGGATTTGTTGCTATGGAGGGTTGCTATTTACTGTTTGCTATGGACAGTTGCCGTGGATTGGTTGCTATGGATTGTTGCTATGGGCTGGTTGCTATGGATTGTTTGCTATGGATTGGTTGCAATAAACGGTTTCTGAGGACTGATTGCTATGGACTGGATGCTTTGGATGGTTGCTATGGACTGGTTGCTATGGTCTGGTTGCTATAGACTGGTTGCTATGGATGGTTGCTATGGACTTGTTGCTATGGACAGTTCAAATAAAAAAAATCGTATTTTGAAAGAAAATTGTTTTCTCATTTTGAAAAAATAATTCTCATTTGGATGGTTGCTATGGACTGGTTGCTAAAGACTGGTTGCTATAAACAGTTGCTATGGGCTGGTTGCTATGGGCTGGTTGCTATGGATAATTGCTATGGAGGGTTGCTATGGACTGGTTGCTAGGGACTGGTTGCTAAATACTGATTGCTGTGGACTGGTTGCTATGGAGGGTTGTTTTGGATTGGTTGCTATAGACTGGTTGCTATGGACTGGTTTCTATGGACTGGTTTCTATGGATATTTGCTATGGACTGGTTGCTATGGGCTGGTTGCTATGGACTGGTTGCTATGGACTGGTTGCTATGGACTGGTTGCTATGAAGGGTTGTTATGGACTGGTTGCTATGGACTAGTTGCTATGGATTGGTTGCTACAAACTGGTTAGTATGGATTGGTTGCTATGGATTGGTTGCTATGGAGGGTTGTTTTGGACTGGCTGCTATGGATAATTGTTATGGGCTGGGTGCCATGGGCTGGGTGCTATGGACTGGTTGCTATGGACTGGTTGCTATGGACTGGTTTCTATGGACTGGTTGCTATGGACTGGTTGCTATGGACTGGTTTCTATGGACAGTTCAAATAAAAAAAATCTTATTTAAAAAAAATTATTCTCGCTTTGGATGGTTGCTATGGAATGGTTGCTATGGACTGGTTTCTATGGGCTGGTTGCTATGGAGGGTTGTTTTGGACTGGTTTCTATGGACTGGTTGCTATGGACTTGTTGCTATGGAGTGGTTGCTATGGAGTGGTTGCTATGGAATGGTTGCTACAGGCTGGTTGCTATGGAGGGTTGTTTTGGACTGGTTGCTATGGACGGTTGCTATGGACTGGTGGCTATGGAGGGTTGTTTTGGACTTGTTGCTATGGATGCGTTGCTATGGATGCGTTGCTATGGATTGGTTGCTATGGACTGTTTGCTATGGACAGTTGCTATGGACTTGTTTCTATGGATAGGTTGCTATGGACTGGTTGCTATGGTGGGTTGTTTTGGACTGGTTGCTATTGGTGGGTGCTATGGACTGGTTGCTATGGAGGGTTGTGTTGGACTGGTTGCTATGGATCATGGCTTCGGACTGGTTGCTATGGACTGGTTGCTATGGACAGTTTCTATGGTCTGGTTGCTTTGGACTGGTTGCTATGAATTGGTAACTATGGACTGGTTACTATGGACTGGTTGCTATGGACTGGTTGCTATAGAATAGTTTCTATGAATTAGTTGCTAGGGACGTGTTGCTATGGACTGGTTGCTATGCACTGGTTGCTATGGATGGGTTGCTATGGACTGGTTGCTTTGAACTGGTTGCTATGGATGATTGCTATGGACTGGTTTCTATGGACAGTTCAAATAAAAAAATCTTATTTAAAAAAAACAATTCTCGCTTTGGATGGGTTTCTATGGGCTGGTTGTTTTGGACTGGTTGCTATGGACTGGTTGCTATGGACTCGTTTCTATGGATTGGTTGCTATGGATTAGTTGCTATAGAATGGTTGCTATGGATTTGTTGCTATGGAGGGTTGCTATTTACTGTTTGCTATGGACAGTTGCCGTGGATTGGTTGCTATGGATTGTTGCTATGGGCTGGTTGCTATGGATTGTTTGCTATGGATTGGTTGCAATAAACGGTTTCTGAGGACTGATTGCTATGGACTGGATGCTTTGTATGGTTGCTATGGACTGGTTGCTATGGTCTGGTTGCTATAGACTGGTTGCTATGGATGGTTGCTATGGACTTGTTGCTATGGACAGTTCAAATTAAAAAAATCGTATTTTGAAAGAAAATTGTTTTCTCATTTTGAAAAAATAATTCTCATTTGGATGGTTGCTATGGACTGGTTGCTATAGACTGGTTGCTATAAACAGTTGCTATGGGCTGGTTGCTATGGGCTGGTTGCTATGGATTGGTTGCTATGGAGGGTTGTTTTGGACTGGTTGCTATGGAGGGTTGCTATGGACTGGTTTCTATGGAATTGTTGCTATGGATTGGTTGCTATGGGCTGGTTGCTATGGACTGGTTGCTATGGAGGGTTGCTATGGACTGGTTGCTATGGATTAGTTGCTATGGACTGGTTGCTATGGACGGTTGCTATGGACTGGTTGCTATGGACGGTTGCTATGGACTGGTTGCTATGGACTAGTTGCTATGGACTGGTTTCTATGGATTGGATGCTATGGACTGGTTTCTATGGACTGGTTGCTATGAACTGGTTGCTATGGATTGGTTGCTATGGATTGGTTGCTATAGAATGGTTGCTATGGAGGGTTGTTTTGGACTGGTTGCTATGTACTGGTTACTATGGAGGGTTGTTTTGGACTGGTTGCTGTGGATGGTTGCTATGGACTGGTTGCTATGGACTGGTTTCTATGAATAATTGCTATGGAATGGTTGCTATGGGCTGGTTGCTATGGACTAGTTTCTATGGATTGGTTGCTATGGATTGGTTGCTATGGATAATTGCTATGGACTGGTTGCTAGGGACTGGTTGCTATGGACTGGTTGCTATGGACTGGTTGCTATGGACTGTTGCTATGGACTGTTGCTATGGACTGGTTGCCATGGATAGTTGCTATGGATTGGTTGCTATGGACTGGTTGATATGGACTGGTTGCTATGGACTGGCTGCTATTGAGGGTTGTTTTGGACTGGTTGCTATGGACTGGTTGCTATGGACTGGTTGCTGTGGAGGGTTGCTATGGACTGGTTGCTATGGACTGGTTGCTATGGACGGTTGTTTTGGATTGGTTGCTATGGACTGGTTTCCATGGGCTGGTTGCTGTGGGGGGTTGTTTTGGACTGGTTGCTATGGACTGGTTGCTATGGACTGGTTTCTATGGACTGGTTTCTATGGATAATTGCTATGGAATGGTTGCTATGGGCTCGTTGCTATATACTGGTTGCTATGGCCTGGTTGCTATGGACGGGTTTCTATGGAGGGTTGTTATGGACTGGTTGCTATGGACTAGTTGCTATGGATTGGTTGCTACAAACTGGTTACTATGGATTGGTTGCTATGGATTGGTTGCTATGGAGTGTTGTTTTGGACTGGTTGCTATGGATAATTGTTATGGGCTGGGTGCCATGGACTGGGTGCTATGGACTGGTTGCTATGGACTGGTTTCTATGGACTGGTTTCTATGGATAATTGCTATGGAATGGTTGCTGTGGATTGGTTGCTATGGGCTGGTTGCTGCTATAGACTAGTTTCTATGGACTGGTTGCTATGGACTGGTTTCTATAGATAATTGCTATGGAATGGTTGCTATGGGCTGGTTGCTATGGAGGGTTGTTTTGGACTGGTTGCTATGGACGGTTGCTATGGATTGGTTGCTATGGACAGTTGCTATGGACTTGTTTCTATGGATTGGTTGCTATGGACTGGTTGCTATGGAGGAATGTTTTGGACTGGTTGCTATGGTTGGTTCCAAATAAAAACATTTTGAAAAAATAATTCTTGTTTTGGATGGTTGCTATGGATTGGTTGCAATAAACGGTTTCTGAGGACTGGTTGCCATGGACTGGTTGCCATGGACTGGTTGCTATGGAATGGTTGCTATGGAGGGTTGTTTTGGACTGGTTGCTATGGACTGGTTGCTATGGACTGGTTGCTGTGGACTGGTTGCTGTGGACGGTTGCTATGGACTGGTTTCAATGGATTAGTTGCTATGGACTGGTTTCTATGAATAATTGCTATGGAATGGTTGCTATGGGCTGGTTGCTATGGACTAGTTTCTATGGATTGGTTGCTATGGATAATTGCTATGGAATGGTTGCTATGGATTGGTTGCTATGGGCTGTTTGCTATGGAATGGTTGCTAAGGACGGTTGCTATGGAGGGTTGTTTTGGACTGGTTGCAATGGACTAGTTTCTATAGACTGGTTGCTATGGACTGGTTGCTATGGACTGGTTGCTATGGAGGGTTCTTTTGGACTGGTTGCTATGGACGGTTGCTATGGGCTGGTTGCTATGGACTGGTTTCTATGGATAATTGCTATGGAATGGTTGCTATGGAATGGTTGCTAAGGACAGTTGCTATTGACTAGTTGCTATAGATTGGTTGCTATGGACTGGTTGCTATGGACTTGTTTCTATGGATTGGTTGATATGGAGGGTTGTTTTGGACTGGTTGCTATGGTTGGTTGCAATAAACGGTTTCTGAGGACTGGTTGCTATGGATGGTTGCTATGGACTGGATGCTTTGGATGGTTGCTATGGACTGGTTGCCATGGACTGGTTGCCATGGGCTGGTTGCCATGGACTGGTTGCCATGGACTGGTTGCCATGGAGGGTTGTTTTGGACTGGTTGCTATGGTCTAGTTTCTATGAACTGGTTGCTATGGAGGGTTGCTATGGAGGGTTGCTATGTACTGGTTGCTATGGACAGTTGCCGTGGATTGGTTGCTATGGATTAGTTGCTATGGGCTGGTTGCTATGGATTGTTTGCTATGGATTGGTTGCAATAAACGGTTTCTGAGGACTGGTTGCTATGGAGGGTTGTTTTGGACTGGTTGCTATTGGTGGGTGCTATAGACTGGTTGCTATGAAGGGTTGTGTTGGACTGGTTGCTATAGACTTGTTACTATGGATCATGGCTTTGGACTGGTTGCTATGGACTGGTTGCTATGGACAGTTGCTATGGTCTGGTTGCTTTGAATTGGTAACTATGGACTGGTTGCTATGGATGCATTGCTATGGACTGGTTGCTATGGGCTGGTTGCTATGGACTGGTTGCTATGGACTGGTTTCTATGGATAATTGCAATGGAATGGTTGCTAGGGAATGGTTGCTATGGAGGGTTGTTTTGGACTGGTTGCTATGGACTGGTTGCTATGGACTGGTTGCTATGGATAATTTTTATGAAATGGTTGCTATGGATTGGTTGCTATGGGCTGGTTGCTATGGGCTGGTTGCTATGGATTGGTTGCTATGGATTGGTTGCTATGGATGGTTGCTATGGATTAGTTGCTTTGGACTGGTCTGGTTTCTATGGATTGGTTGCTATGGACTGGTTGCTATGGACTGGATGCTATGGACTGGTTGCTATGGACTGGTTGCTATGGACTGGTTGCTATGGACTGGTTGCTATGGACTGGTTGCTATGGACTGGTTTCTATGGAATTGTTGCTATGGGCTGGTTGCTATGGATAATTGCTATGGAATGGTTGCTATGGATTGGTTGCTATGGGCTGGTTGCTATGGACTAGTTTCTATGCATTGGTTGCTATGGGCTGGTTGTTATGGATTGGTTGCTATGGACTGGTTGCTATGGATGGTTGCTATGGAATTGTTTCTATGGACTGGTTGCTATGGACTGGTTGCTATGGACTGGTTTCTATTGAGGGTTGTTTTGGACTGGTTGCTGTGGATGGTTGCTATGGACTAGTTTCTATGGATTGGTTGTTATTCTTGTTTTGGATGGTTGCTATGGATTGGTTGCAATAAACGGTTTCTATGGACTGGTTTCTATGGATAATTGCTATGAACTGGTTTCTATGGACTGGTTTCTATGGATAATTGCTATGGAATGGTTGCTTTGGACTGATTGCTATGGAGGGTTGTTTTGGACTGGTTGCTATGGTTGGTTCCAAATAAAAAACATTTTGAAAAAATAATTCTTGTTTTGGATGGTTGCTATGGATTGGTTGCAATAAACAGTTTCTGAGGACTGGATGCTTTGGATGGTTGCTATGGACTGGTTGCTATGGACTGGTTGCTATGGACTGATTGCCATGGACTGGTTGCTATGGACTAGTTTCGATGGATTGGTTGCTATGGACTGGTTGCTATGGATTGGTTGCTATGAAATTGTTGCTATGGAGGGTTGCTATGTACTGGTTGCTATGGACAGTTGCCGTGGATTGGTTGCTATGGATTGGTTGCTATGGGCTGGTTCCTATGGATTGTTTGCAATAAACGGTTTCTGAGGACTGGTTGCTATGGATGGTTGCTATGGACTGGATGCTTTGGATGGTTGCTATGGACTGGTTGCTATGGACTGGTTGCTATGGATGGTTGCTATGGACTTGTTGCTATGGACAGTTCAAATAAAAAAAATCGTATTTTGAAAGAAAATAGTTTTCTCATTTTGAAAAAATAATTCTCATTTGGATGGGTGCTATGGACTGGTTGCTATGGGCTGGTTGCTATGGATTGGTTGCTATGGAGGGTTGTTTTGGACTGGTTGCTATGGAGGGTTGTTTTGGACTGTTTGCTATGGACTAGTTGCTATGGACTAGTTGCTATGGACTAGTTTCTATGGAATTGTTTGCTATGGGCTGGTTGCTATGGACTGGTTGCTATGGACTACTTGCTATGGACTAGTTTCTATGGATTGGTTGCTATGGACTGGTTTCTATGGAATTGTTGCTATGGATTGGTTGCTATGGGCTGGTTGCTATGGGCTGGTTGCTATGGAGGGTTGTTTTGGACTGGTTGCTATGGACTGGTTGCTATGGACTGGTTGCTATGGAATGGTTGCTATGGACTGGTTGCTATGGATTTGTTGCAATGGACTGGTTGCTATGGAGGGTTGTTTTCGACTGGTTGCTATGTACGGTTGCTTCGGACTAGTTGCTATGGACTGGTTACTATGGACTGGTTTCTATGGATAATTGTTATGGAATGGTTGCTATGGATTGGTTGCTATGGACTGGTTGCTATGGATTGGTTGCTATGGACTTGTTGTAATGGATGGTTGCTATGGAATTGTTTCTATGGACTGGTTGCTATGGACTGGTTGCTATGGACTGGTTTCTATGGAGGGTTGTTTTGGACTGGTTGCTGTGGATGGTTGCTATGGACTAGTTTCTATGTATTGGTTGCTATTCTTGTTTTAGATGGTTGCTGAGGATTGGTTGCAATAAACGGTTTCTATGGACTGGTTTCTATGGATAATTGCTATGAACTGGTTTCTATGGACTGGTTTCTATGGATAATTGCTATGGAATGGTTGCTTTGGACTGATTGCTATGGAGGGTTGTTTTGGACTGGTTGCTATGGTTGGTTCCAAATAAAAAACATTTTGAAAAAATAATTCTTGTTTTGGATGGTTGCTATGGATTGGTTGCAATAAACGGTTTCTGAGGACTGGATGCTTTGGATGGTTGCTATGGACTGGTTGCTATGGACTCGTTGCTATGGACTGGTTGCCATGGACTGGTTGCTATGGACTAGTTTCTGTGGATTGGTTGCTATGGATTGGTTGCTATGAAATTGTTGCTATGGAGGGTTGCTATGTACTGGTTGCTATGGACAGTTGCTGTGGATTGGTTGCTTTGGATGGTTGCTATGGACTGGTTGCTATGGATGGTTGCTATGGACTTGTTGCTATGGACTGGTTGCTATGGACTGATTGCCATGGACTGGTTGCTATGGACTAGTTTCTATGGATTGGTTGCTATGGACTGGTTGCTATGGATTGGTTGCTATGAAATTGTTGCTATGGAGGGTTGCTATGTACTGGTTGCTATGGACAGTTGCCGTGGAGTGGTTGCTATGGATTGGTTGCTATGGGCTGGTTGCTATGGATTGTTTGCAATAAACGGTTTCTGAGGACTGGTTGCTATGGATGGTTGTTATGGACTGGATGCTTTGGATGGTTGCTATGGACTGGTTGCTATGGACTGGTTGCTATGGATGGTTGCTATGGACTTGTTGCTATGGACAGTTCAAATAAAAAAAATCTTATTTTGAAAGAAAATAGTTTTCTCATTTTGAAAAAATAATTTTCATTTAGATGGGTGCTATGGACTGGTTGCTATGGGCTGGTTGCTATGGATTGGTTGCTATGGAGGGTTGTTTTGGACTGGTTGCTATGGAGGGTTGTTTTGGACTGGTTGCTATGGACGGTTGCTATGGACTAGTTGCTATGGACTAGTTGCTATGGACTAGTTTCTATGGAATTGTTTGCTATGGGCTGGTTGCTATGGACTGGTTGCTATGGACTACTTGCTATGGACTAGTTTCTATGGATTGTTTGCTATGGACTGGTTTCTATGGATTGTTGCTATGGATTGGTTGCTATGGGCTGGTTGCTATGGGCTGGTTGCTATGGAGGGTTGTTTTGGACTGGTTGCTATGGACTGGTTGCTATAGACTGGTTGCTATGGAATGGTTGCTATGGACTGGTTGCTATGGATTTGTTGCAATGGACTGGTTGCTATGGAGGGTTGTTTTGGACTGGTTGCTATGTACGGTTGCTTCGAACTAGTTGCTATGGACTAGTTTCTATGGATTGGTTGCTATGGACTGGTTGCTATGGATTGGTTGCTATGAAATTGTTGCTATGGAGGGTTGCTATGTACTGGTTGCTATGGACAGTTGCCGTGGATTGGTTGCTATGGATTGGTTGCTATGGGCTGGTTGCTATGGATTGTTTGCAATAAACGGTTTCTGAGGACTGGTTGCTATGGATGGTTGCAATGGACTGGATGCTTTGAATGGTTGCTATGGACTGGTTGCTATGGATGGTTGCTATGGACTTGTTGCTATGGACAGTTCAAATAAAAAAAATCGTATTTTGAAAGAAAATAGTTTTCTCATTTTGAAAAAATAATTCTCATTTGGATGGGTGCTATGGACTGGTTGCTATGGGCTGGTTGCTATGGATTGGTTGCTATGGAGGGTTGTTTTGGACTGGTTGCTATGGAGGGTTGTTTTGGACTGGTTGCTATGGACGGTTGCTATGGACTAGTTGCTATGGACTAGTTTCTATGGAATTGTTTGCTATGGGCTGGTTGCTATGGACTGGTTGCTATGGACTACTTGCTATGGACTAGTTTCTATGGATTGGTTGCTATGGACTGGTTTCTATGGAATTGTTGCTATGGATTGGTTGCTATGGGCTGGTTGCTATGGGCTGGTTGTTATGGAGGGTTGTTTTGGACTGGTTGCTATGGACTGGTTGCTATGGACTGGTTGCTATGGAATGGTTGCTATGGACTGGTTGCTATGGATTTGTTGCAATGGACTGGTTGCTATGGAGGGTTGTTTTGGACTGGTTGCTATGTACGGTTGCTTCGGACTAGTTGCTATGGACTGGTTTCTATGGACTGGTTTCTATGGATAATTGTTATGGAATGGTTGCTATGGATTGGTTGCTATGGACTGGTTGCTATGGATAATTGCATTGGACGGTTGCTATGGACTGGTAGCTATGGACTGGTTTCTATGGATAATTGCAATGGAATGGTTGCTATGGATTGGTTGCTATGGGCTGGTTGCTATGGAGGGTTGCTGTGGACTAGTTGCCATGGACTGGTTGCCATGGACTGGTTGCTATGGACTGGTTGCTATGAACTGGTTGCTATGGACTGGTTGCTATGGACTGGTTGCTATGGAGGGTTGTTTTGGACTGGTTGCTATGGAGGGTTGTTTTGGACTGGTTGCTATGGACTAGTTGCTATGGACTCGTTTCTATGGATTGGTTGCTATGACCTGGTTGCTATGGATTGGTTGCTATGGATTGGTTGCTATGGAGGGTTGTTTTGGACTGGTTGCTATGGATAATTGTTATGGGCTGGTTGCTATGGATTGGTTGCTATGGATTGGTTTCTATGTACGGTTGCTTTGGATTGGTTGCTATGGACTGGTTTCTATGGACTGGTTTCTATGGATAATTGTTATGGAATGGTTGCTATTGATTGGTTGCTATGGACTGGTTGCTATGGGCTGGTTGCTATGGACTGGTTGCTATGGACTCGTTTCTATGGATTGGTTGCTATGACCTGGTTGCTATGGATTGGTTGCTATGGAGGGTTGTTTTTGACTGGTTGCTATGGATAATTGTTATGGGCTGGTTGCTGTGGATTGGTTTCTATGGACTGGTTGCTATGGATTGGTTGCTATGGACTGGTTTCTATGGAATGGTTGCTATGGGCTGGTTGCTATGGAGGGTTGTTTTGGACTGGTTGCTATGGACTAGTTTCTATGGACTGGTTGCTATGGAGGGTTGCTATGGACTGGTTGCTATGGACTGGTTGCTATGGATAATTGCTATGGAATGGTTGCTATGGATTGGTTGCTATGGGCTGGTTGCTATAGACTAGTTTCTATGGACTGGTTGCTATGGACTGGTTTCTATAGATAATTACTATGGAATGGTTGCTATGGGCTGGTTGCTATGGAGGGTTGTTTTGGACTGGTTGCTATGGACTAGTTGCTATGGAGGGTTGTTTTGGACTGGTTGCTATGGTTGGTTCCAAATAAAAAACATTTTGAAAAAATAATTCTTGTTTTGGATGGTTGCTATGGATTGGTTGCAATAAACGGTTTCTGAGGACTGGTTGCCATGGACTGGTTGCCATGGACTGGTTTCTATGGATTGGTTGCTATGGACTGGTTTCTATGGATAATTGTCATGGAATGGTTGCTATGGAATGGTTGCTATGGACTGGTTGCTATGGAATGGTTGCTATGGACTGGTTGCCATGGACGGTTGCCATGCACTGGTTGCCATGGATTGGTTGCTATGGATGGTTTCTATGGACGGTTGCTATGGACTAGTTTGTATGGATTGGTTGCCATGGACTGGTTGCCATGGACTGGTTGTTATGGACTGGTTGCCATGGACTGGTTGCTATGGACTGGTTGCTATGGACTGGTTGCTATGGACTGGTTGCTATGGGATGGTTGCTATGGGATGGTTGCTATGGAGGGTTGTTATGGACTAGTTGCTATGGACTAGTTTCTATGGATTGGTTGCAATGGACTGGTTGCTATGGACAGTTGCTATAGATTTGTTGCTATGGACTGGTTGCTATGGACTTGTTTCTATGGATTGGTTGCTATGGAGTGTTGTTTTGGACTGGTTGCTATGGTTGGTTGCAATAAACGGTTTCTGAGGACTGGTTGCTATGGATGGTTGCTATGGACTGGATGCTTTGGATGGTTGCTATGGACTGGTTGCCATGGACTGGTTGCCATGGACTGGTTGCCATAGGCTGGTTGCCATGGACTGGTTGCCATGGACTGGTTGCCATGGAGGGTTGTTTTGGACTGGTTGCTATGGACTGGTTGCTATGGTCTAGTTTCTATGAACTGGTTGCTATGGAGGGTTGCTATGGAGGGTTGCTATGTACTGGTTGCTATGGACAGTTGCCGTGGATTGGTTGCTATGGATTAGTTGCTATGGGCTGGTTGCTATGGATTGTTTGCTATGGATTGGTTGCAATAAACGGTTTCTGAGGACTGGTTGCTATGGAGGGTTGTTTTGGACTGGTTGCTATTGGTGGGTGCTATGGACTGGTTGCTATGGAGGGTTGTGTTGGACTGGTTGCTATAGACTTGTTACTATGGATCATGGCTTTGGACTGGTTGCTATGGACTGGTTGCTATGGACAGTTGCTATGGTCTGGTTGCTTTGAATTGGTAACTATGGACTGGTTGCTATGGATGCGTTGCTATGGACTGGTTGCTATGGACTTGTTGCTATGGACTGGTTGCTATGGAGGGTTGTTTTGGACTGGTTGCTATTGGTGGGTGCTATGGACTGGTTGCTATGGAGGGTTGTGTTGGACTGGTTGCTATGGATTATGGCTTCGGACTGGTTACTATGGACTGGTTGCTATGGACAGTTGCTATGGTCTGGTTGCTTTGGACTGGTTGCTATGAATTGGTAACTATGGACTGGTTGCTATAGAATAGTTTCTATGAATTAGTTGCTATGGATGCGTTGCTATGGACTGGTTGCTATGCACTGGTTGCTATGGATGGGGTGCTTTGGACGGGTTGCTATGGACTGGTTGCTATGGATGATTGCTATGGACTGGTTTCTATGGACAGTTCAAATAAAAAAAATCTTATTTGAAAAAAATTATTCTCGCTTTGGATGGTTGCTATGGAATGGTTGCTATGGGAAGGTTGTTTTGATACTGGTTGCTATGGACTGGTTGCTATGGACTGGTTTCTATGGATAATTGCTATGGACTGGTTGCTATGGGCTGGTTGCTATGGACTGGTTGCTATGGACTGGTTGCTATGGAGGGTTGTTATGGACTGGTTGCTATGGTCTAGTTGCTATAGACTGGTTGCTATGGATGGTTGCTATGGACTTGTTGCTATGTACAGTTCAAATAAAAAAAATCGTATTTTGAAAGAAAATTGTTTTCTCATTTTGAAAAAAAATTCTCATTTGGATGGTTGCTATGGACTGGTTGTTATAGACTGGTTGCCTTTAAACAGTTGCTATGGGCTGGTTGCTATGGGCTGGTTGCTATGGATTGGTTGCTATGGAGGGTTGTTTTGGACTGGTTGCTATGGAGGGTTGTTTTGGACTGGTTGCTATGGACTGGTTGCTATGGGCTGGTTGCTATGGGCTGGTCGCTATGGACTGGTTGCTATGGAGGGTTGCTATGGACTGGTTGCTATGGATTAGTTGCTATGGACTGGTTGCTATGGACGGTTGCTATGGACTGGTTGCTATGGACAGTTGCCATGGACTGGTTGCTATGGACGGTTGCTATGAACTGGTTGCTATGGACTGGTTTCTATGGATTGGATGCTATGGACTGGTTTCTATAGACTGGTTGCTATGGATTGGTTGCTATGGAATGGTTGCTATGGAGGGTTGTTTTGGACTCGTTGCTATGTACTGGTTACTATGGAGGGTTGTTTTGGACTGGTTGCTGTGGACGGTTGCTATGGACTGGTTGCTATGGACTGGTTTCTATGAATAATTGCTATGGAATGGTTGCTATGGGCTGCTTGCTATGGATTGGTTGCTATGGATAATTTCTATGGAGGGTTGCTATGGACTGGTTGCTAGGGACTGGTTGCTAAATACTGATTGCTGTGGACTGGTTGCTATGGAGGGTTGTTTTGGATTGGTTGCTATAGACTGGTTGCTATGGACTGGTTTCTATGGACTGGTTTCTATGGATATTTGCTATGGACTGGTTGCTATGGGCTGGTTGCTATGGACTGGTTGCTATGGACTGGTGCTATGGACTGGTTGCTATGGAGGGTTGTTATGGACTGGTTGCTATGGACTAGTTGCTATGGATTGGTTGCTATGGATAATTGCTATGGAGGGTTGCTATGGACTGGTTGCTAGGGACTGGTTGCTAAATACTGATTGCTGTGGACTGGTTGCTATGGAGGGTTGTTTTGGATTGGTTGCTATAGACTGGTTGCTATGGACTGGTTTCTATGGACTGGTTTCTATGGATATTTGCTATGGACTGGTTGCTATGGGCTGGTTGCTATGGACTGGTTGCTATGGACTGGTGCTATGGACTGGTTGCTATGGAGGGTTGTTATGGACTGGTTGCCATGGACTGGTTGCTATGGACTGGTTGCTATGGACTGGTTTCTATGGATAATTGCAATGGAATGGTTGCTATGGATTGGTTGCTATGGGCTGGTTGCTATGGAGGGTTGTTTTGGACTGGTTGCTAGGGAAGGTTGCTATGGACTGGTTGCTATGGACTGGTTGCTATGGACTGGTTACTATGGACTGCTTTGGACTGGTTGCTATGTATGTGTTGCTATGGATGTGTTGCTATGGATTGGTTTCTATGGACTGTTTGCTATGGACTGGTTGCTATGGACAGTTGCTATGGACTTGTTTCTATGGATAGGTTGCTATGGACTGGTTGCTATGGTGGGTTGTTTTGGACTGGTTGCTATTGGTGGGTGCTATGGACTGGTTGCTATGGAGGGTTGTGTTGGACTGGTTGCTATGGATCATGGCTTCGGACTGGTTGCTATGGACTGGTTGCTATGGACAGTTGCTATGGTCTGGTTGCTTTGGACTGGTTGCTATGAATTGGTAACTATGGACTGGTTACTATGGACTGGTTGCTATGGACTGGTTGCTATAGAATAGTTTCTATGAATTAGTTGCTATGGACGTGTTGCTATGGACTGGTTGCTATGCACTGGTTGCTATGGATGGGTTGCTATGGACTTGTTGCTATGAACTGGTTGCTATGGATGATTGCTATGGACTGGTTTCTATGGACAGTTCAAATAAAAAAATCTTATTTAAAAAAAACGATTCTCGCTTTGGATGGGTTTCTATGGGCTGGTTGTTTTGGACTGGTTGCTATGGACTGGTTGCTATGGACTCGTTTCTATGGATTGGTTGCTATGGATTAGTTGCTATAGAATGGTTGCTATGGATTTGTTGCTATGGAGGGTTGCTATTTACTGGTTGCTATGGACAGTTGCCGTGGATTGGTTGCTATGGATTGTTGCTATGGGCTGGTTGCTATGGATTGTTTGCTATGGATTGGTTGCAATAAATGGTTTCTGAGGACTGATTGCTATGGACTGGATGCTTTGGATGGTTGCTATGGACTGGTTGCTATGGTCTGGTTGCTATAGACTGGTTGCTATGGATGGTTGCTATGGACTTGTTGCTATGGACAGTTCAAATTAAAAAAATCGTATTTTGAAAGAAAATTGTTTTCTCATTTTGAAAAAATAATTCTCATTTGGATGGTTGCTATGGACTGGTTGCTATAGACTGGTTGCTATAAACAGTTGCTATGGGCTGGTTGCTATGGGCTGGTTGCTATGGATTGGTTGCTATGGAGGGTTGTTTTGGACTGGTTGCTATGGAGGGTTGCTATGGACTGGTTTCTATGGAATTGTTGCTATGGATTGGTTGCTATGGGCTGGTTGCTATGGACTGGTTGCTATGGAGGGTTGCTATGGACTGGTTGCTATGGATTAGTTGCTATGGACTGGTTGCTATGGACGGTTGCTATGGACTGGTTGCTATGGACAGTTGCTATGGACTGGTTGCTATGGACGGTTGCTATAGACTGGTTGCTATGGACTAGTTGCTATGGACTGGTTTCTATGGATTGGATGCTATGGACTGGTTTCTATGGACTGGTTGCTATGAACTGGTTGCTATGGATTGGTTGCTATGGATTGGTTGCTATAGAATGGTTGCTATGGAGGGTTGTTTTGGACTGGTTGCTATGTACTGGTTACTATGGAGGGTTGTTTTGGACTGGTTGCTGTGGACAGTTGCTATGGACTGGTTGCTATGGACTGGTTTCTATGAATAATTGCTATGGAATGGTTGCTATGGGCTGGTTGCTATGGACTAGTTTCTATGGATTGGTTGCTATGGATTGGTTGCTATGGATAATTGCTATGGACTGGTTGCTAGGGACTGGTTGCTATGGACTGGTTGCTATGGACTGGTTGCTATGGACTGTTGCTATGGACTGTTGCTATGGACTGGTTGCCATGGATAGTTGCTATGGATTGGTTGCTATGGACTGGTTGCTATGGACTGGTTGCTATGGACTGGCTGCTATTGAGGGTTGTTTTGGACTGGTTGCTATGGACTGGTTGCTATGGACTGGTTGCTGTGGAGGGTTGCTATGGACTGGTTGCTATGGACTGGTTGCTATGGACGGTTGTTTTGGATTGGTTGCTATGGACTGGTTTCCATGGGCTGGTTGCTGGGGGGGTTGTTTTGGACTGGTTGCTATGGACTGGTTGCTATGGACTGGTTTCTATTGACTGGTTTCTATGGATAATTGCTATGGAATGGTTGCTATGGGCTCGTTGCTATATACTGGTTGCTATGGACTGGTTGCTATGGACGGGTTTCTATAAGGGTTGTTATGGACTGGTTGCTCTGGACTAGTTGCTATGGATTGGTTGCTACAAACTGGTTACTATGGATTGGTTGCTATGGATTGGTTGCTATGGAGTGTTGTTTTGGACTGGTTGCTATGGATAATTGTTATGGGCTGGGTGCCATGGACTGGGTGCTATGGACTGGTTGCTATGGACTGGTTTCCATGGACTGGTTTCTATGGATAATTGCTATGGAATGGTTGCTGTGGATTGGTTGCTATGGGCTGGTTGCTGCTATAGACTAGTTTCTATGGACTGGTTGCTATGGACTGGTTTCTATAGATAATTGCTATGGAATGGTTGCTATGGGCTGGTTGCTATGGAGGGTTGTTTTGGACTGGTTGCTATGGACGGTTGCTATGGATTGGTTGCTATGGACAGTTGCTATGGACTTGTTTCTATGGATTGGTTGCTATGGACTGGTTGCTATGGAGGAATGTTTTGGACTGGTTGCTATGGTTGGTTCCAAATAAAAACATTTTGAAAAAATAATTCTTGTTTTGGATGGTTGCTATGGAATGGTTGCAATAAACGGTTTCTGAGGGCTGGTTGCCATGGACTGGTTGCCATGGACTGGTTGCTATGGAATGGTTGCTATGGAGGGTTGTTTTGGACTGGTTGCTATGGACTGGTTGCTATGGACTGGTTGCTGTGGACTGGTTGCTGTGGACGGTTGCTATGGACTGGTTTCAATGGATTAGTTGCTATGGACTGGTTTCTATGAATAATTGCTATGGAATGGTTGCTATGGGCTGGTTGCTATGGACTAGTTTCTATGGATTGGTTGCTATGGATAATTGCTATGGAATGGTTGCTATGGATTGGTTGCTATGGGCTGGTTGCTATGGAATGGTTGCTAAGGACGGTTGCTATGGAGGGTTGTTTTGGACTGGTTGCAATGGACTAGTTTCTATAGACTGGTTGCTATGGACTGGTTGCTATGGACTGGTTGCTATGGAGGGTTCTTTTGGACTGGTTGCTATGGACGGTTGCTATGGGCTGGTTGCTATGGACTGGTTTCTATGGATAATTGCTATGGAATGGTTGCTATGGGCTGGTTGCTATGGAATGGTTGCTAAGGACAGTTGCTATTGACTAGTTGCTATGGATTGGTTGCTATGGACTTGTTTCTATGGATTGGTTGCTATGGATTGGTTGCTATGGAGGGTTGTTTTGGACTGGTTGCTATGGTTTGTTGCAATAAACGGTTTCTGAGGACTGGTTGCTATGGACTGGTTTCTGTGGACTGGTTGCTGTGGACTGGTTGCTGTGGACTGGTTGCCGTGGACTGGTTGCCGTGGACTGGTTGCTATGGACTGGTTGCTATGGACTGGTTGCTATGGAGGGTTGTTTTGGACTGGTTGCTATGGACTAGTTGCTATGGACTGGTTGCTATGGACTGGTTGCTATGGACTGGTTTCTATGGAGGGTTGTTTTGGACTGGTTGCTGTGGATGGTTGCTATGGACTAGTTTCTATGGATTGGTTGCTATACTTGTTTTGGATGGTTGCTATGGATTGGTTGCAATAAACGGTTTCTATGGACTGGTTTCTATGGATAATTGCTATGGACTGGTTTCTATGGATAATTGCTTTGGAATCGTTGCTTTGGACTGGTTGCTATGGATTGGTTGCTATAGACTGGTTGCTATGGACAGTTGCTATGGACTTGTTTCTATGGATTTGTTGCTATGGACTGGTTGCTATGGAGGGTTGTTTTGGACTGGTTGCTATGGTTGGTTCCAAATAAAAAACATTTTGAAAAAATAATTCTTGTTTTGGATGGTTGCTATGGATTGGTTGCAATAAACGGTTTCTGAGGACTGGATGCTATGGACTGGATGCTATGGACTGGTTGCTATGGACTGGTTGCTATGGACGGGTTGCTATGGACGGTTGCCATGGACAGGTTGCTATGGACTGGTTGCCATGGACTGGTTGATATGGACTGGTTGCTATGGACTAGTTTCTATGGATTGGTTGCTATGGATTGGTTGCTATAGAATGGTTGCTATGGATTTGTTGCTATGGAGGGTTGCTATGTACTGGTTGCTATGGACAGTTGCTGTGGATTGGTTGCTATGGATTGTTGCTATGGGCTGGTTGCTATGGATTGTTGCTATGGGCTGGTTGCTATGGATTGTTTGCTATGGATTGGTTGCAATGGACTGGATGCTTTGGATGGTTGCTATGGTCTGGTTGCTATAGATTGGTTGCTATGGATGGTTGCTATGGACTTGTTGCTATGGACAGTTCAAATAAAAAAAAAACGTATTTTTAAAGAAATTTGTTTTCTCATTTTGAAAACAAATTCTCATTTGGATGGTTGCTATGGACTGGTTGTTATAGACTGTTTGCCTTTAAACAGTTGCTATGGGCTGGTTGCTATGGGCTGGTTGCTATGGATTGGTTGCTATGGAGGGTTGTTTTGGACTGGTTGCTATGGAGGTTTGTTTTGGACTGGTTGCTATGGACTGGTTGCTATGGGCTGGTTGCTACGGGCTGGTTGCTATGGACTGGTTGCTATGGAGGGTTGCTATGGACTGGTTGCTATGGATTAGTTGCTATGGACTGGTTGCTATGGACGGTTGCTATGGACTGGTTGCTATGAACAGTTGCCATGGACTGCTTGCTATGGACGGTTGCTATGAACTGGTTGCTATGGACTGGTTTCTATGGATTGGATGCTATGGACTGGTTTCTATAGACTGGTTGCTATGGATTGGTTGCTATGGAATGGTTGCTATGGAGGGTTGTTTTGGACTGGTTGCTATGTACTGTTTACTATGGAGGGTTGTTTTGGACTGGTTGCTGTGGACGGTTGCTATGGACTGGTTGCTATGGACTGGTTTCTATGAATAATTGCTATGGAATGGTTGCTATGGGCTGGGTGCTATGGATTGGTTGCTATGGATAATTTCTATGGAGGGTTGCTATGGACTGGTTGCTATGGACTGGTTGCTAGGGACTGGTTGCTAGGGACTGGTTGCTATGGACTGGTTGCCATGGACTAGTTGCCAAGGACGGTTGCTATGGACTTGTTGCTATGGACTGGTTGCTATGGAGGGTTGTTTTGGACTGGCTGCTATGGACTGGTTGCTATGGACTGGTTGCTATGGACTGGTTGCTATGGACGGGTTGCTATGGACGGGTTGCTATTTACTGGTTGCTATGGACTGGTTGCTAAATACTGGTTGATATGGACTGGTTGCTATGGAGGGTTGTTTTGGATTGGTTGCTATAGACTGGTTGCTATGGACTGGTTTCTATGGACTGGTTTCTATGGATATTTGCTATGGGCTGGTTGCTATGGGCTGGTTACTATGGACTGGTTGCTATGGAGGGTTGTTATGGACTTGTTGCTATGGACTAGTTGCTATGGATTGGTTGCTACAAACTGGTTACTATGGATTGGTTGCTATGGATTGGTTGCTATGAAGGGTTGTTTTGGACTGGTTGCTATGGATAATTGCTATGGGCTGGGTGCCATGGGCTGGGTGCTATGGACTGGTTGCTATGGACTGGTTTCTATGGACTGGTTGCTATGGACTGGTTGCTATGGACTGGTTTCTATGGACAGTTCAAATAAAAAAAATCTTATTTAAAAAAAAATATTCTCGCTTTGGATGGTTGCTATGGAATGGTTGCTATGGACTGGTTTCTATGAGCTGGTTGCTATGGAGGGTTGTTTTGGACTGGTTGCTATGGACTGGTTTCTATGGACTGGTTGCTATGGAGTGGTTGCTATGGAGTGGCTGCTATGGAATGGTTGCTATGGAATGGTTGCTACAGGCTGGTTTCTATGGAGGGTTGTTTTGGACTGGTTGCTATGGATGGTTGCTATGGACTGGTGGCTATGGAGGGTTGTTTTGGACTGGTTGCTATGGTTGGTTCCAAATAAAAAACATTTTGAAAAAGAAAATTATTTTCTCATTTTTAAAAAATAATTCTTGTTTTGGATGGTTCCTATGGATTGGTTGCAATAAACGGTTTCTGAGGACTGTATGCTTTGGATGGTTGCTATGAACTGGTTGCTATGGACTGGTTGCTATGGAGGGTTGTTTTGGACTGGTTGCTATGGACAGTTGCTATGGATTGGTTGCTATGGACTAGTTTCTATGGATGGTTGCTATGGACTGGTTGCTATGGACTGGTTGCTATGGATTGGTTGCTATGGACTGGTTTCTATAGATAATTGCAATGGAATGGTTGCTAGGGACTGGTTGCTATGGACTGGTTGCCATGGACTAGTTGCCAAGGACGGTTGCTATGGACTGGTTGCTATGGAGGGTTGTTTTGGACTGGCTGCTATGGACTGGTTGCTATGGACTGGTTGCTATGGACTGGTTGCTATGGACGGGTTGCTATGGACGGGTTGCTATTTACTGGTTGCTATGGACTGGTTGCTAAATACTGGTTGATATGGACTGGTTGCTATGGAGGGTTGTTTTGGATTGGTTGCTATAGACTGGTTGCTATGGACTGGTTTCTATGGACTGGTTTCTATGGACTGGTTTCTATGGATATTTGCTATGGACTGGTTGCTATGGTCTGGTTGCTATGGACTGGTTGCTATGGAGGGTTGTTATGGACTGGTTGCTATGGACTAGTTGCTATGGATTGGTTGCTACAAACTGGTTACTATGGATTGGTTGCTATGGATTGGTTGCTATGAAGGGTTGTTTTGGACTGGTTGCTATGGATAATTGCTATGGGCTGGGTGCCATGGGCTGGGTGCTATGGACTGGTTGCTATGGACTGGTTTCTATGGACTGGTTGCTATGGACTGGTTGCTATGGACTGGTTTCTATGGACAGTTCAAATAAAAAAATCTTATTTAAAAAAAAATATTCTCGCTTTGGATGGTTGCTATGGAATGGTTGCTATGGACTGGTTTCTATGAGCTGGTTGCTATGGAGGGTTGTTTTGGACTGGTTGCTATGGACTGGTTTCTATGGACTGGTTGCTATGGACTGGTTGCTATGGAGTGGTTGCTATGGAGTGGTCGCTATGGAATGGTTGCTATGGAATGGTTGCTACAGGCTGGTTTCTATGGAGGGTTGTTTTGGACTGGTTGCTATGGACGGTTGCTATGGACTGGTGGCTATGGAGGGTTGTTTTGGACTGGTTGCTATGGTTGGTTCCAAATAAAAAACATTTTGAAAAAGAAAATTATTTTCTCATTTTTAAAAAATAATTCTTGTTTTGGATGGTTCCTATGGATTGGTTGCAATAAACGGTTTCTGAGGACTGTATGCTTTGGATGGTTGCTATGAACTGGTTGCTATGGACTGGTTGCTATGGAGGGTTGTTTTGGACTGGTTGCTATGGACGGTTGCTATGGATTGGTTGCTATGGACTAGTTTCTATGGATGGTTGCTATGGACTGGTTGCTATGGACTGGTTGCTATGGATTGGTTGCTATGGACTGGTTTCTATAGATAATTGCAATGGAATGGTTGCTAGGGACTGGTTGCTATGGACTGGTTGCCATGGACTAGTTGCCAAGGACGGTTGCTATGGACTTGTTGCTATGGACTGGTTGCTATGGAGGGTTGTTTTGGACTGGCTGCTATGGACTGGTTGCTATGGACTGGTTGCTATGGACTGGTTGCTATGGACTGGTTGCTATGGACGGGTTGCTATGGACGGGTTGCTATTTACTGGTTGCTATGGACTGGTTGCTAAATACTGGTTGATATGGACTGGTTGCTATGGAGGGTTGTTTTGGATTGGTTGCTATAGACTGGTTGCTATGGACTGGTTTCTATGGACTGGTTTCTATGGATATTTGCTATGGACTGGTTGCTATGGGCTGGTTGCTATGGACTGGTTGCTATGGAGGGTTGTTATGGACTGGTTGCTATGGACTAGTTGCTATGGATTGGTTGCTACAAACTGGTTACTATGGATTGGTTGCTATGGATTGGTTGCTATGAAGGGTTGTTTTGGACTGGTTGCTATGGATAATTGCTATGGGCTGGGTGCCATGGGCTGGGTGCTATGGACTGGTTGCTATGGACTGGTTTCTATGGACTGGTTGCTATGGACTGGTTGCTATGGACTGGTTTCTATGGACAGTTCAAATAAAAAAAATCTTATTTAAAAAAAAATATTCTCGCTTTGGATGGTTGCTATGGAATGGTTGCTATGGACTGGTTTCTATGAGCTGGTTGCTATGGAGGGTTGTTTTGGACTGGTTGCTATGGACTGGTTTCTATGGACTGGTTGCTATGGACTGGTTGCTATGGAGTGGTTGCTATGGAGTGGTTGCTATGGAATGGTTGCTATGGAATGGTTGCTACAGGCTGGTTTCTATGGAGGGTTGTTTTGGACTGGTTGCTATGGACGGTTGCTATGGACTGGTGGCTATGGAGGGTTGTTTTGGACTGGTTGCTATGGTTGGTTCCAAATAAAAAACATTTTGAAAAAGAAAATTATTTTCTCATTTTTAAAAAATAATTCTTGTTTTGGATGGTTCCTATGGATTGGTTGCAATAAACGGTTTCTGAGGACTGTATTCTTTGGATGGTTGCTATGAACTGGTTGCTATGGACTGGTTGCTATGAAGGGTTGTTTTGGACTGGTTGCTATGGACGGTTGCTATGGATTGGTTGCTATGGACTAGTTTCTATGGATGGTTGCTATGGACTGGTTGCTATGGACTGGTTGCTATGGATTGGTTGCTATGGACTGGTTTCTATAGATAATTGCAATGGAATGGTTGCTATGGATTGGTTGCTATGGGCTGGTTGCTATGGAGGGTTGTTTTGGACTGGTTGCTAGGGAAGGTTGCTATGGACTGGTTGCTATGGACTGGTTACTATGGACTGCTTTGGACTGGTTGCTATGGATGCGTTGCTATGGATGCGTTGCTATGGATTGGTTGCTATGGACTGGTTGCTATGGACTGGTTGCTATGGACAGTTGCTATGGACTTGTTTCTATGGATAGGTTGCTATGGACTGGTTGCTATGGAGGGTTGTTTTGGACTGGTTGCTATTGGTGGGTACTATGGACTGGTTGCTATGGAGGGTTGTATTGGACTGGTTGCTATGGATCATGGCTTCGGACTGGTTGCTATGGACAGTTGCTATGGTCTGGTTGCTTTGGACTGGTTGCTATGAATTGGTAACTATGGACTGGTTACTATGGACTGGTTGCTATGGACTGGTTGCTATAGAATAGTTTCTATGAATTAGTTGCTATGGACGTGTTGCTATGGACTGGTTGCTATGCACTGGTTGCTATGCACTGGTTGCAATGGATGGGTTGCTATGGACTGGTTGCTATGAACTGGTTGCTATGGATGATTGCTATGGACTGGTTTCTATGGACAGTTCAAATAAAAAAATCTTATTTTAAAAAAACGATTCTCGCTTTGGATGGGTTGCTATGGGCTGGTTGTTTTGGACTGGTTGCTATGGACTGGTTGCTATGGACTGGTTTCTATGGACTGGTTTCTATGGATAATTGCTATGGACTGGTTGCTATGGAATGGTTGCTATGGAATGGTTGCTACGGGCTGGTTGCTATGGAGTGTTGTTTTGGACTGGTTGCTATGGAGGGTTGTTTTGGACTGGTTGCTATGGTTGGTTCCAAATCAAAAACATTTTGAAAAATAAAATTATTTTCTCATTTTGAAAAAATAATTCTTGTTTTGGATGGTTGCTATGAATTGGTTGCAATAAACGGTTTCTGATGACTGTATGCTTTGGCTGGTTGCTATGAACTGGTTGCTATGGACTGGTTGCTATGGAGGGTTGTTTTGGACTGGCTGCTATGGACGGTTGCTATGGATTGGTTGCTATGGACTAGTTTCTATGTACTGGTTGCTATGGACTGGTTGCTATGGATTGGTTGCTATGGACTGGTTTCTATAGATAATTGCAATGGAATGGTTGCTATGGATTGGTTGCTATGGGCTGGTTGCTATGGAGGGTTGTTTTGGGCTGGTTGCTATGGTTGGTTCCAAATAATAAACATTTTGAAAAAGAAAATTATTTTCTCATTTAGAAAAAATGATTCTTGTTTTGGATGGTTGCTATGGATTGGTTGCAATAAACGGTTTTTGAGGACTGGTTGCCATGGACTGGTTGCCATGGACTGGTTGCTATGGACCAGTTTCTATGGATAATTGTTATGGGCTGGTTGCTATGGGCTGGTTGCTATTGGCTGGTTGCTATGGACTGGTTGCTATGGACTGGTTGCTATGGATTTTTTTGCTATGTCCTGGTTGCTATGGAGGGTTGTTTTGGAAAGGTTGCTATGGACGGTTGCTATGGACTAGTTTCTATGGATTGGTTTCTATGGACTGGTTGCTATGGACTGGTTGCTATGGACAGTTGCCATGGACTGGTTGCTATGGACTGGTTGCTATGGACTGGTTGCTATGGATTATTGCTATGGGCTGGTTGCTATGGGCTGGTTGCTATGGAGGGTTGTTTTGGGCTGGTTGCTATGGACGGTTGCTATGGACTGGTTGCTATGGACTGGTTGCTATGGATAATTGCTATGGGCTGGTTGCTATGGGCTGGTTGCTATGGAGGGTTGTTTGGACTGGTTGCTATGGACGGTTGCTATGGACTAGTTTCTATGGACTGGTTGCTATGGACTGGTTGCTATGGACTGGTTGCTGTGGACTGGTTGCTGTGGACTGGTTGCTGTGGACTGCTTGCTGTGGACTGGTTGCTATGGACTGGTTGCTATGGACTGATTGCTATGGACTGGTTGCTATGGACTGGTTGCTATGGAGGGTTGTTTTGGACTGGTTGCTATGGACTGGTTGCTATGGGCTGGTTGCTATGGATAATTGCTATGGATTGGCTGCTGTGGGCTGGTTGCTATGGACTAGTTTCTATGGATTGGTTGCTATGGACTGGTTGCTATGGATAATTGCTATGGAATGGTTGCTATGAATTGGTTGCTATGGGCTGGTTGCTATGGATTGGTTGCTAAGGACAGTTGCTATGAAATTGTTTCTATGGATTGGTTGCTAAGGACTGGTTGCTATGGAGGGTTGTTTTGGACTGGTTGCTATGGACGGTTGCTATGGACGGTTGCTATGGACTGGTTGCTATGGACTGGTTGCTATGGAGGGTTGTTTTGGACTGGTTGCTGTCGATGGTTGCTATGGACTAGTTTCTATGGATTGGTTGCTATTCTTGTTTTGGATGGTTGCTATGGGTTGGTTGCAATAAACGGTTTCTATGGACTGGTTTCTATGGATAATTGCTATGGACTGGTTTCTATGGATAATTGCTATGGAATGGTTGCTTTGGACTGGTTGCTATGGATTGGTTGCTATGGACTGGTTGCTATGGACAGTTGCTATGGACTTGTTTCTATGGATTTGTTGCTATGGACTGGTTGCTATGGAGGGTTGTTTTGGACTGGTTGCTATGGTTGGTTCCAAATAAAAAATATTTTGAAAAAATAATTCTTGTTTTGGATGGTTGCTATGGATTGGTTGCAATAAACGGTTTCTGAGGACTGGATGCTTTGGATGGTTGCTATGGACTGGTTGCTATGGACTGGTTGCTATGGACAGGTTGCTATGGACTGGTTGCCATGAACTGGTTGATATGGACTGGTTGCTATGGACTCGTTTCTATGGATTGGTTGCTATGGATTAGTTGCTATAGAATGGTTGCTATGGATTTGTTGCTATGGAGGGTTGCTATTTACTGGTTGCTATGGACAGTTGCCGTGGATTGGTTGCTATGGATTGTTGCTATGGGCTGGTTGCTATGGATTGTTTGCTATGGATTGGTTGCAATAAACGGTTTCTGAGGACTGGTTGCTATGGACTGGATGCTTTGGATGGTTGCTATGGACTGGTTGCTATGGTCTGGTTGCTATAGACTGGTTGCTATGGATGGTTGCTATGGACTTGTTGCTATGGACAGTTCAAATAAAAAAAATCGTATTTTGAAAGAAAATTGTTTTCTCATTTTGAAAAAATAATTCTCATTTGGATGGTTGCTATGGACTGGTTGCTATAGACTGGTTGCTATGGGCTGGATTTTTCTGGGCTGGTTGCTATGGGCTGGTTGCTATGGGCTGGTTGCTATGGAGGGTTGTTTTGGACTGGTTGCTATGGAGGGTTGTTTTGGACTGGTTGCTATGGGCTGGTTGCTATGGATTGGTTGCTATGGACTGGTTGCTATGGAGGGTTGCTATGGATTAGTTGCTATGGACTGGTTGCTATGGACGGTTGCTATAGACTGGTTGCTATGGACAGTTGCCATGGACTGGTTGCTATGGACGGTTGCTATGGACTGGTTGCTATGGACTGGTTTCTATGGATTGGATGCTATGGACTGGTTTCTATGGACTGGTTGCTATGGACTGGTTGCTATGGATTGGTTGCTATGGATTGGTTGCTATGGAATGGTTGCTATGGAATGGTTGCTATGGAGGGTTGTTTTGGACTGGTTGCTATGTACTGGTTACTATGGAGGGTTGTTTTGGACTGGTTGCAGTGGACGGTTGCTATGGACTGGTTGCTATGGACTGGTTTCTATGAATAATTTCTATGGAATGGTTGCTATGGGCTGGTTGCTATGGACTAGTTTCTATAGATTGGTTGCTATGGATTGGTTGCTATGGATAATTGCTATGGACTGGTTGCTAGGGACTGGTTGCTAGAGACTGGTTGCTAGGGACTGTTGCTATGGACTGTTGCTATGGACTGTTGCTATGGACTGTTTGCCATGGACTGGTTGCCATGAACTGGTTGCCAAGGACAGTTGCTATGGACTGGTTGCTATGGACTGGTTGCTATGGACAGGTTGCTATGGACTTGTTGCTATGGAGGGTTGTTTTGGACTGGTTGCGATGGACTGGTTGCTATGGAGGGTTGCTATGGACTGGTTGCTATGGACTGGTTGCTATGGAGGGTTGTTTTGGATTGGTTGCTATGGACTTGTTGCTATGGACTGGTTTCTATGGACTGGTTTCTATAGACTGGTTTCTATGGACTGGTTTCTATGGATGATTGCTATGGAATGGTTGCTATGGGCTGGTTGCTATGGACTGGTTGCTATGGACTGGTTGCTATGGACTGGTTGCTATGGACGGGTTGCTATGGAGGGTTGATATGGACTGGTTGCTATGGACTAGTTGCTATGGATTGGTTGCTACAAACTGGTTACTATGGATTGGTTGCTATGGATTGGTTGCTATGGAGGGTTGTTTTGGACTGGTTGCTATGGATAATTGTTATGGGCTGGGTGCCATGGGCTGGGTGCCATGGACTGGGTGCTATGGACTGGTTGCTATGGACTGGTTGCTATGGACGATTGCTATGGACTGGTTTCTATGGACAGTTCAAATAAAAAAAATCTTATTTTAAACAAATTATTCTCGCTTTGGATGGTTGCTATGGAATGGTTGCTATGGACTGGTTTCTATGGGCTGGTTGCTATGGAGAGTTGTTTTGGACTGGTTGCTATGGACTGGTTTCTATGGAATGGTTGCTATGGAATGGTTGCTACAGGCTGGTTGCTATGGAGGGTTGTTTTGGACTGGTTGCTATGGACGGTTGCTATGGACTGGTGGCTATGGAGGGTTGTTTTGGACTGGTTGCTATGGTTGGTTCCAAATAAAAAACATTTTGAAAAAGAAAATTATTTTCTAATCGTTGCTATGGATTGGTTGCAATAAACGATTTCTGAGGACTGTATGCTTTGGATGGTTGCTATGAACTGGTTGCTATGGACTGGTTGCTATGGATTGTTTGCTATGGATTGGTTGCAATAAACGGTTTCTGAGGACTGGTTGCTATGGACTGGATGCTTTGGATGGTTGCTATGGACTGGTTGCTATGGTCTGGTTGCTATAGACTGGTTGCTATGGATGGTTGCTATGGACTTGTTGCTATGGACAGTTCAAATAAAAAAAATCGTATTTTGAAAGAAAATTGTTTTCTCATTTTGAAAAAATAATTCTCATTTGGATGGTTGCTATGGACTGGTTGCTATAGACTGGTTGCTATGGGCTGGTTGCTCTGGGCTGGTTGCTATGGGCTGGTTGCTATGGGCTGGTTGCTATGGAGGGTTGTTTTGGACTGGTTGCTATGGAGGGTTGTTTTGGACTGGTTGCTATGGGCTGGTTGCTATGGATTGGTTGCTATGGACTGGTTGCTATGGAGGGTTGCTATGGATTAGTTGCTATGGACTGGTTGCTATGGACGGTTGCTATAGACTGGTTGCTATGGACAGTTGCCATGGACTGGTTGCTATGGACGGTTGCTATGGACTGGTTGCTATGGACTGGTTTCTATGGATTGGATGCTATGGACTGGTTTCTATGGACTGGTTGCTATGGACTGGTTGCTATGGATTGGTTGCTATGGATTGGTTGCTATGGAATGGTTGCTATGGAATGGTTGCTATGGAGGGTTGTTTTGGACTGGTTGCTATGTACTGGTTACTATGGAGGGTTGTTTTGGACTGGTTGCAGTGGACGGTTGCTATGGACTGGTTGCTATGGACTGGTTTCTATGAATAATTTCTATGGAATGGTTGCTATGGGCTGGTTGCTATGGACTAGTTTCTATAGATTGGTTGCTATGGATTGGTTGCTATGGATAATTGCTATGGACTGGTTGCTAGGGACTGGTTGCTAGAGACTGGTTGCTAGGGACTGTTGCTATGGACTGTTGCTATGGACTGTTGCTATGGACTGTTTGCCATGGACTGGTTGCCATGAACTGGTTGCCAAGGACAGTTGCTATGGACTGGTTGCTATGGACTGGTTGCTATGGACAGGTTGCTATGGACTTGTTGCTATGGAGGGTTGTTTTGGACTGGTTGCGATGGACTGGTTGCTATGGAGGGTTGCTATGGACTGGTTGCTATGGACTGGTTGCTATGGAGGGTTGTTTTGGATTGGTTGCTATGGACTTGTTGCTATGGACTGGTTTCTATGGACTGGTTTCTATAGACTGGTTTCTATGGACTGGTTTCTATGGATGATTGCTATGGAATGGTTGCTATGGGCTGGTTGCTATGGACTGGTTGCTATGGACTGGTTGCTATGGACTGGTTGCTATGGACGGGTTGCTATGGAGGGTTGATATGGACTGGTTGCTATGGACTAGTTGCTATGGATTGGTTGCTACAAACTGGTTACTATGGATTGGTTGCTATGGATTGGTTGCTATGGAGGGTTGTTTTGGACTGGTTGCTATGGATAATTGTTATGGGCTGGGTGCCATGGGCTGGGTGCCATGGACTGGGTGCTATGGACTGGTTGCTATGGACTGGTTGCTATGGACGATTGCTATGGACTGGTTTCTATGGACAGTTCAAATAAAAAAAATCTTATTTTAAACAAATTATTCTCGCTTTGGATGGTTGCTATGGAATGGTTGCTATGGACTGGTTTCTATGGGCTGGTTGCTATGGAGAGTTGTTTTGGACTGGTTGCTATGGACTGGTTTCTATGGAATGGTTGCTATGGAATGGTTGCTACAGGCTGGTTGCTATGGAGGGTTGTTTTGGACTGGTTGCTATGGACGGTTGCTATGGACTGGTGGCTATGGAGGGTTGTTTTGGACTGGTTGCTATGGTTGGTTCCAAATAAAAAACATTTTGAAAAAGAAAATTATTTTCTAATCGTTGCTATGGATTGGTTGCAATAAACGATTTCTGAGGACTGTATGCTTTGGATGGTTGCTATGAACTGGTTGCTATGGACTGGTTGCTATGGATTGTTTGCTATGGATTGGTTGCAATAAACGGTTTCTGAGGACTGGTTGCTATGGACTGGATGCTTTGGATGGTTGCTATGGACTGGTTGCTATGGTCTGGTTGCTATAGACTGGTTGCTATGGATGGTTGCTATGGACTTGTTGCTATGGACAGTTCAAATAAAAAAAATCGTATTTTGAAAGAAAATTGTTTTCTCATTTTGAAAAAATAATTCTCATTTGGATGGTTGCTATGGACTGGTTGCTATAGACTGGTTGCTATGGGCTGGTTGCTCTGGGCTGGTTGCTATGGGCTGGTTGCTATGGGCTGGTTGCTATGGAGGGTTGTTTTGGACTGGTTGCTATGGAGGGTTGTTTTGGACTGGTTGCTATGGGCTGGTTGCTATGGATTGGTTGCTATGGACTGGTTGCTATGGAGGGTTGCTATGGATTAGTTGCTATGGACTGGTTGCTATGGACGGTTGCTATAGACTGGTTGCTATGGACAGTTGCCATGGACTGGTTGCTATGGACGGTTGCTATGGACTGGTTGCTATGGACTGGTTTCTATGGATTGGATGCTATGGACTGGTTTCTATGGACTGGTTGCTATGGACTGGTTGCTATGGATTGGTTGCTATGGATTGGTTGCTATGGAATGGTTGCTATGGAATGGTTGCTATGGAGGGTTGTTTTGGACTGGTTGCTATGTACTGGTTACTATGGAGGGTTGTTTTGGACTGGTTGCAGTGGACGGTTGCTATGGACTGGTTGCTATGGACTGGTTTCTATGAATAATTTCTATGGAATGGTTGCTATGGGCTGGTTGCTATGGACTAGTTTCTATAGATTGGTTGCTATGGATTGGTTGCTATGGATAATTGCTATGGACTGGTTGCTAGGGACTGGTTGCTAGAGACTGGTTGCTAGAGACTGTTGCTATGGACTGTTGCTATGGACTGTTGCTATGGACTGTTTGCCATGGACTGGTTGCCATGAACTGGTTGCCAAGGACAGTTGCTATGGACTGGTTGCTATGGACTGGTTGCTATGGACAGGTTGCTATGGACTTGTTGCTATGGAGGGTTGTTTTGGACTGGTTGCGATGGACTGGTTGCTATGGAGGGTTGCTATGGACTGGTTGCTATGGACTGGTTGCTATGGAGGGTTGTTTTGGATTGGTTGCTATGGACTTGTTGCTATGGACTGGTTTCTATGGACTGGTTTCTATAGACTGGTTTCTATGGACTGGTTTCTATGGATGATTGCTATGGAATGGTTGCTATGGGCTGGTTGCTATGGACTGGTTGCTATGGACTGGTTGCTATGGACTGGTTGCTATGGACGGGTTGCTATGGAGGGTTGATATGGACTGGTTGCTATGGACTAGTTGCTATGGATTGGTTGCTACAAACTGGTTACTATGGATTGGTTGCTATGGATTGGTTGCTATGGAGGGTTGTTTTGGACTGGTTGCTATGGATAATTGTTATGGGCTGGGTGCCATGGGCTGGGTGCCATGGACTGGGTGCTATGGACTGGTTGCTATGGACTGGTTGCTATGGACGATTGCTATGGACTGGTTTCTATGGACAGTTCAAATAAAAAAAATCTTATTTTAAACAAATTATTCTCGCTTTGGATGGTTGCTATGGAATGGTTGCTATGGACTGGTTTCTATGGGCTGGTTGCTATGGAGAGTTGTTTTGGACTGGTTGCTATGGACTGGTTTCTATGGAATGGTTGCTATGGAATGGTTGCTACAGGCTGGTTGCTATGGAGGGTTGTTTTGGACTGGTTGCTATGGACGGTTGCTATGGACTGGTGGCTATGGAGGGTTGTTTTGGACTGGTTGCTATGGTTGGTTCCAAATAAAAAACATTTTGAAAAAGAAAATTATTTTCTAATCGTTGCTATGGATTGGTTGCAATAAACGATTTCTGAGGACTGTATGCTTTGGATGGTTGCTATGAACTGGTTGCTATGGACTGGTTGCTATGGAGGGTTGTTTTGGACTAGTTGCTATGGACTGGTTGCTATGGACTGGTTGCTATGGACTGGTTTCTATGGAGGGTTGTTTTGGACTGGTTGCTGTGGATGGTTGCTATCGACTAGTTTCTATAGATAATTGCAATGAAATGGTTGCTATGGATTGGTTGCTATGGGCTGGTTGCTATGGAGGGTTGTTTTGGCTTGGTTGCTAGGGAAGGTTGCTATGGACTGAATGCTATGGACTGGTTGCTATGGACTGGTTGCTATGGATGATTGTTTTGGACTGGTTACTGTGGACGGTTGCTATGGACTGGTTGCTATGGACTAGTTTCTATGGATTGGTTGCTATGGACTGGTTTCTATGGATAATTGCTATGGATTGGTTGTTATGCGCTGGTTGCTATGGATTGGTTGCTATGGACTGGTTTCTATGGATAATTGCTATGGATTGGTTGCTATGCGCTGGTTGCTATGGACTAGTTGCTATGGATTGGTTGCTATGGACAGTTGCTATGGACTAGTTGCTATGGAGGGTTGTTTTGGACTGGTTGCTATGGTTGGTTCCAAATAAAAAACATTTTGAAAAAGAAAATTATTTTCTCATTTTGAAAAAATGATTCTTTTTTGGATGGTTGCTATGGATTGGTTGCAATAAACGGTTTCTGAGGACTGGTTGCCATGGACTGGTTGCCATGGACTGGTTGCCATGGGCTGGTTGCTATGGACCAGTTTCTATGGACCGTTTTTTATGGATAATTGTTATGGGCTGGTTGCTATGGGCTGGTTGCTATGGACTGGTTGCTATGGGCTGGTTGCTATGGAGGGTTGTTTTGGACTGGTTGCTATGGACGGTTGCTTTGGACGGTTGCTATGGACTAGTTTTTATGGATTGGTTGCTATGGACTAGTTTCTATGGACTGGTTGCTATGGACTGGTTGCTATGGACAGTTGCCATGGACTGGTTGCTATGGACGGTTGCTATGGACTGGTTGCTATGGATAATTGCTTTGGGCTGGTTGCTATGGAGGGTTGTTTTGGGCTGGTTGCTATGGACTGGTTGCTATGGACTGGTTGCTATGGACTGGTTGCTATGGACTGGTTGCTATGGACTGGTTTCTATGGATAATTGCTATGGAATGGTTGCTATGGGCTGTTTGCTATGGAATGGTTGCTAAGGACAGTTGCTATTGACTAGTTGCTATGGATTGGTTGCTATGGACTGGTTGCTATAGACAGTTGCTATGGACTTGTTTCTATGGATTGGTTGCTATGGATTGGTTGCTATGGATTGGTTCCAAATAAAAAACATTTTGAAAAAATAATTCTTGTTTTGGATGGTTGCTATGGATTGGTTGCAATAAACGGTTTCTGAGGACTGGTTGCCATGGACTGGTTGCCATGGACTGGTTGCTATGGAATGGTTGCTATGGAATGGTTGCTATGGAGGGTTGTTTTGGACTGGTTGCTATGGACAGGTTGCTATGGACTGGTTGCTGTGGACTGGTTGCTATGGACTGGTTTCTATGGATTAGTTGCTCTGGACTGGTTTCTATGAATAATTGCTATGGAATGGTTGCTATGGGCTGGTTGCTATGGACTAGTTTCTATGGATTGGTTGCTATGGATAATTGCTATGGAATGGTTGCTATGGATTGGTTGCTATGGGCTGGTTGCTATGGAATGGTTGCTAAGGACGGTTGCTATGGAGGGTTGTTTTGGACTGGTTGCAATGGACTAGTTTCTATAGACTGGTTGCTAAGGACTGGTTGCTATGGACTGGTTGCTATGGAGGGTTATTTTGGACTGGTTGCTATTAACGGTTGCTATGGGCTGGTTGCTATGGGCTGATTGCTATGGACTGGTTTCTATGGATAATTGCTATGGAATGGTTGCTATGGGCTGGTTGCTATGGAATGGTTGCTAAGGACAGTTGCTATTGACTAGTTGCTATGGATTGGTTGCTATGCACTGGTTGCTATGGACAGTTGCTATGGACTTGTTTCTATGGATTGGTTGCTATGGATTGGTTGCTATGGAGGGTTGTTTTGGACTGGTTGCTATGGTTGGTTCCAAATAAAAAACATTTTGAAAAAATAATTCTTGTTTTGGATGGTTGCTATGGATTGGTTGCAATAAACGGTTTCTGAGGACTGGATGCTATGGACTGGTTGCTATGGACTGGTTGCTATGGACGGGTTGCTATGGACGGGTTGCTATGGACGGTTGCCATGGACAGGTTGCTATTGACTGGTTGCCATGGACTGGTTGATATGGACTGGTTGCTATGGACCAGTTTCTATGGATTGGTTGCTATGGCTTGGTTGCTATAGAATGGTTGCTATGGATTGTTGCTATGGGCTGGTTGCTATGGATTGTTGCTATGGGCTGGTTGCTATGGATTGTTTGCTATGGATTGGTTGCAATTGACTGGATGCTTTGGATGGTTGCTATGGACTGGTTGCTATGGTCTTGTTGCTATAGACTGGTTGCTATGGATGGTTGCTATGGACTTGTTGCTATGGACAGTTCAAATAAAAAAATCGTATTTTGAAAGAAAATTGTTTTCTCATTTTGAAAAAAAAATCTCATTTGGATGGTTGCTATGGACTGGTTGTTATAGACTGGTTGCTTTTAAACAGTTGCTATGGGCTGGTTGCTATGGATTGGTTGATATGGAGGGTTGTTTTGGACTGGTTGCTATGGAGGGTTGTTTTGGACTGGTTGCTATGGACTGGTTGCTATGGGCTGGTTGCTATGGATTGGTTGCTATGGACTGGTTGCTATGGAGGGTTGCTATGGACTGGTTGCTATGGATTAGTTGCTATGGACTGGTTGCTATGGACGGTTGCTATGGACTGGCTGCTATGGACAGTTGCCATGGACTGGTTGCTATGGACGGTTGCTATGGACTGGTTTCTATGGATTGGATGCTATAGACTGGTTTCTATGGACTGGTTGCTATGGATTGGTTGCTATGGATTGGTTGCTATGGAATGGTTTCTATGGAATGGTTGCTATGGTGGGTTGTTTTGGACTGGTTGCTATGTACTGGTTACTATGGAGGGTTGTTTTGGACTGGTTGCTGTGGACGGTTGCTATGGACTGGTTGCTATGGACTGGTTTCTATGAATAATTGCTATGGAATGGTTGCTATGGGCTGGTTGCTATGGATTGGTTGCTATGGATAATTGCTATGGAGGGTTGCTATGGACTGGTTGCTAGGGACTGGTTGCTATGGACTGGTTGCTATGGACTGGTTTCTATGGACTGTTGCTATGGACTGTTTGCTATGGACTGGTTGTCATGGACTGGTTGCCATGGACGGTTGCTATGGATTGGTTGCTATGGACTGGTTGCTATGGACTGGTTGCTATGGACTGGTTGCTATTGAGGGTTGTTTTGGACTGGTTGCTATGGACTGGTTGCTATGGAGGGTTGCTATGGACTGGTTGCTATGGAGGGTTGTTTTGGATTGGTTGCTATGGACTGGTTGCTATGGACTGGTTTCTATGGACTGGTTTCTATGGATAATTGCTATGGAATGGTTGCTATGGGCTCGTTGCTATATACTGGTTGCTATAGACTGGTTGCTATGGACGGGTTGCTATGGAGGGTTGTTATGGACTGGTTGCTATGGACTAGTTGCTATGGATTGGTTGCTACAAACTGGTTAATATGGATTGGTTGCTATGGATTGGTTGCTATGGAGGGTTGTTTTGGACTGGTTGCTATGGATAATTGTTATGGGCTGGGTGCCATAGGCTGGGTGCTATGGACTGGTTGCTATGGATTGGTTTCTATGGACTGGTTTCTATGGATAATTGCTATGGAATGGTTGCTATGGATTGGTTGCTATGGGCTGGTTGCTGCTATAGACTAGTTTCTATGGACTGGTTGCTATGGACTGGTTTCTATAGATAATTGCTATGGAATGGTTGCTATGGGCTGGTTGCTATGGAGGATTGTTTTGGACTGGTTGCTATGGATGGTTGCTATAGATTGGTTGCTATGGATTGGTTGCTATGGACAGTTGCTATGGACATGTTTCTATGGATTGGTTGCTATGGACTGGTTGCTATGGAGGGATTTTTTGGACTGGTTGCTATGGTTGGTTCCAAATAAAAAACATTTTGCAAAAATTATTCTTGTTTTGGATGGTTGCTATGGATTGGTTGCAATAAACGGTTTCTGAGGACTGGTTGCCATGGACTGGTTGCCATGGACTGGTTGCTATGGAATGGTTGCTATGGAATGGTTGCTATGGAGGGTTGTTTTGGACTGGTTGCTATGGACTGGTTGCTATGGACTGGTTGCTGTGGACTGGTTGCTGTGGACTGGTTTCTATGGATTAGTTGCTATGGACTGGTTTCTATGAATAATTGCTATGGAATGGTTGCTATGGGCTGGTTGCTATGGACTAGTTTCTATGGATTGGTTGCTATGGATAATTGCTTTGGAATGATTGCTATGGATTGGTTGCTATGGGCTGGTTGCTATGGAATGGTTGCTAAGGACGGTTGCTATGGAGGGTTGTTTTGGACTGGTTGCAATGGACTAGTTTCTATAGACTGGTTGCTATGGACTGGTTGCTATGGACTGGTTGCTATGGAGGGATCTTTTGGACTGGTTGCTATGGACAGTTGCTATGGGCTGGTTGCTATGGGCTGGTTGCTATGGGCTGGTTGCTATGGACTGGTTGCTATAGACTGGTTTCTATGGATAATTGCTATGGAATGGTTGCTATGGGCTGGTTGCTATGGAATGGTTGCTAAGGACAGTTGCTATTGACTAGTTGCTATGGATTGGTTGCTATGGACTGGTTGCTATGGACAGTTGCTATGGACTTGTTTCTATGGATTGGTTGCTATGGATTGGTTGCTATGGAGGGTTGTTTTGGACTGGTTGCTATGGTTTGTTGCAATAAACGGTTTCTGAGGACTGGTTGCTATGGACTGGTTTCTGTGGACTGGTTGCTGTGGACTGGTTGCCGTGGACTGGTTGCCATGGACTAGTTGCTATGGACTGGTTGCTATGGACTGGTTGCTATGGAGGGTTGTTTTGGACTGGTTGCTATGGACTGGTTGCTATGGACTGGTTGCTATGGACTGGTTGCTATGGACTGGTTTCTATGGAGGGTTGTTTTGGACTGGTTGCTGTGGATGGTTGTTATGGACTAGTTTCTATGGATTGGTTGCTATTCTTGTTTTGGATGGTTGCTATGGATTGGTTTCTATGGATAATTGCTATGGACTGGTTTCTATGAATAATTGCTATGGAATGGTTGCTTTGGACTGGTTGCTATGGATTGGTTGCTATAGACTGGTTGCTATGGACAGTTGCTATGGACTTGTTTCTATGGATTTGTTGCTATGGACTGGTTGCTATGGAGGGTTGTTTTGGACTGGTTGCTATGGTTGGTTCCAAATAAAAAACATTTTGAAAAAATAATTCTTGTTTTGGATGGTTGCTATGGATTGGTTGCAATAAACGGTTTCTGAGGACTGGATGCTATGGACTGGATGCTATGGACTGGTTGCTATGGACGGGTTGCTATGGACGGTTGCCATGGACAGGTTGCTATGGACTGGTTGCCATGGACTGGTTGATATGGACTGGTTGCTATGGACTAGTTGCTATGGATTGGTTGCTATGGATTGGTTGCTATAGAATGGTTGCTATGGATTTGTTGCTATGGAGGGTTGCTATGTACTGGTTGCTATGGACAGTTGCTGTGGATTGGTTGCTATGGATTGTTGCTATGGGCTGGTTGCTATGGATTGTTGCTATGGGCTGGTTGCTATGGATTGTTTGCTATGGATTGGTTGCAATGGACTGGATGCTTTGGATGGTTGCTATGGACTGGTTGCTATGGTCTGGTTGCTATAGACTGGTTGCTATGGATGGTTGCTATGGACTTGTTGCTATGGACAGTTCAAATAAAAAAAATCGTATTTTAAAAGAAAATTGTTTTCTCATTTTGAAAAAAGAATTCTCATTTGGATGGTTGCTATGGACTGGTTGTTATAGACTGGTTGCCTTTAAACAGTTGCTATGGACTGGTTGCTATGGGCTGGTTGCTATGGATTGGTTGCTATGGAGGGTTGTTTTGGACTGGTTGCTATGGAGGGTTGTTTTGGACTGGTTGCTATGGACTGGTTGCTATGGGCTGGTTGCTATGGATTGGTTGCTATGGACTGGTTGCTATGGAGGGTTGCTATGGACTGGTTGCTATGGATTAGTTGCTATGGACTGGTTGCTATGGACGGTTGCTATGGACTGGTTGCTATGGACAGTTGCCATGGACTGGTTGCTATGGACGGTTGCTATGGACTGGTTGCTATGGACTGGTTTCTATGGATTGGATGCTATGGACTGGTTTCTATAGACTGGTTGGTATGGATTGGTTGCTATGGATTGGTTGCTATGGAATGGTTGCTATGGAGGGTTGTTTTGGACTGGTTGCTATGTACTGGTTGCTATGTACTGGTTACTATGGAGGGTTGTTTTGGACTGGTTGCTGTGGATGGTTGCTATGGACTGGTTGCTATGGACTGGTTTCTATGAATAATTGCTATGGAATGGTTGCTATGGGCTGGTTGCTATGGATTGGTTGCTATGGATAATTGCTATGGAGGGTTGCTATGGACTGGTTGCTAGGGACTGGTTGCTAGGGACTGGCTGCTATGGACTGGTTTCTATGGATAATTGCTATGGACTGGTTTCTATGGATAATTGCTATGGAATGGTTGCTTTGGACTGGTTGCTATGGATTGGTTGCTATAGACTGGTTGCTATGGACAGTTGCTATGGACTTGTTTCTATGGATTTGTTGCTATGGACTGGTTGCTATGGAGGGATTTTTTGGACTGGTTGCTATGGTTGGTTCCAAATAAAAAACATTTTGCAAAAATTATTCTTGTTTTGGATGGTTGCTATGGATTGGTTGCAATAAACGGTTTCTGAGGACTGGTTGCCATGGACTGGTTGCCATGGACTGGTTGCTATGGAATGGTTGCTATGGAATGGTTGCTATGGAGGGTTGTTTTGGACTGGTTGCTATGGACTGGTTGCTATGGACTGGTTGCTGTGGACTGGTTGCTGTGGACTGGTTTCTATGGATTAGTTGCTATGGACTGGTTTCTATGAATAATTGCTATGGAATGGTTGCTATGGGCTGGTTGCTATGGACTAGTTTCTATGGATTGGTTGCTATGGATAATTGCTTTGGAATGATTGCTATGGATTGGTTGCTATGGGCTGGTTGCTATGGAATGGTTGCTAAGGACGGTTGCTATGGAGGGTTGTTTTGGACTGGTTGCAATGGACTAGTTTCTATAGACTGGTTGCTATGGACTGGTTGCTATGGACTGGTTGCTATGGAGGGATCTTTTGGACTGGTTGCTATGGACGGTTGCTATGGGCTGGTTGCTATGGGCTGGTTGCTATGGGCTGGTTGCTATGGACTGGTTGCTATAGACTGGTTTCTATGGATAATTGCTATGGAATGGTTGCTATGGGCTGGTTGCTATGGAATGGTTGCTAAGGACAGTTGCTATTGACTAGTTGCTATGGATTGGTTGCTATGGACTGGTTGCTATGGACAGTTGCTATGGACTTGTTTCTATGGATTGGTTGCTATGGATTGGTTGCTATGGAGGGTTGTTTTGGACTGGTTGCTATGGTTTGTTGCAATAAACGGTTTCTGAGGACTGGTTGCTATGGACTGGTTTCTGTGGACTGGTTGCTGTGGACTGGTTGCCGTGGACTGGTTGCCATGGACTAGTTGCTATGGACTGGTTGCTATGGACTGGTTGCTATGGAGGGTTGTTTTGGACTGGTTGCTATGGACTGGTTGCTATGGACTGGTTGCTATGGACTGGTTGCTATGGACTGGTTTCTATGGAGGGTTGTTTTGGACTGGTTGCTGTGGATGGTTGTTATGGACTAGTTTCTATGGATTGGTTGCTATTCTTGTTTTGGATGGTTGCTATGGATTGGTTTCTATGGATAATTGCTATGGACTGGTTTCTATGAATAATTGCTATGGAATGGTTGCTTTGGACTGGTTGCTATGGATTGGTTGCTATAGACTGGTTGCTATGGACAGTTGCTATGGACTTGTTTCTATGGATTTGTTGCTATGGACTGGTTGCTATGGAGGGTTGTTTTGGACTGGTTGCTATGGTTGGTTCCAAATAAAAAACATTTTGAAAAAATAATTCTTGTTTTGGATGGTTGCTATGGATTGGTTGCAATAAACGGTTTCTGAGGACTGGATGCTATGGACTGGATGCTATGGACTGGTTGCTATGGACGGGTTGCTATGGACGGTTGCCATGGACAGGTTGCTATGGACTGGTTGCCATGGACTGGTTGATATGGACTGGTTGCTATGGACTAGTTGCTATGGATTGGTTGCTATGGATTGGTTGCTATAGAATGGTTGCTATGGATTTGTTGCTATGGAGGGTTGCTATGTACTGGTTGCTATGGACAGTTGCTGTGGATTGGTTGCTATGGATTGTTGCTATGGGCTGGTTGCTATGGATTGTTGCTATGGGCTGGTTGCTATGGATTGTTTGCTATGGATTGGTTGCAATGGACTGGATGCTTTGGATGGTTGCTATGGACTGGTTGCTATGGTCTGGTTGCTATAGACTGGTTGCTATGGATGGTTGCTATGGACTTGTTGCTATGGACAGTTCAAATAAAAAAATCGTATTTTAAAAGAAAATTGTTTTCTCATTTTGAAAAAAGAATTCTCATTTGGATGGTTGCTATGGACTGGTTGTTATAGACTGGTTGCCTTTAAACAGTTGCTATGGACTGGTTGCTATGGGCTGGTTGCTATGGATTGGTTGCTATGGAGGGTTGTTTTGGACTGGTTGCTATGGAGGGTTGTTTTGGACTGGTTGCTATGGACTGGTTGCTATGGGCTGGTTGCTATGGATTGGTTGCTATGGACTGGTTGCTATGGAGGGTTGCTATGGACTGGTTGCTATGGATTAGTTGCTATGGACTGGTTGCTATGGACGGTTGCTATGGACTGGTTGCTATGGACAGTTGCCATGGACTGGTTGCTATGGACGGTTGCTATGGACTGGTTGCTATGGACTGGTTTCTATGGATTGGATGCTATGGACTGGTTTCTATAGACTGGTTGGTATGGATTGGTTGCTATGGATTGGTTGCTATGGAATGGTTGCTATGGAGGGTTGTTTTGGACTGGTTGCTATGTACTGGTTGCTATGTACTGGTTACTATGGAGGGTTGTTTTGGACTGGTTGCTGTGGATGGTTGCTATGGACTGGTTGCTATGGACTGGTTTCTATGAATAATTGCTATGGAATGGTTGCTATGGGCTGGTTGCTATGGATTGGTTGCTATGGATAATTGCTATGGAGGGTTGCTATGGACTGGTTGCTAGGGACTGGTTGCTAGGGACTGGCTGCTATGGACTGGTTTCTATGGATAATTGCTATGGACTGGTTTCTATGGATAATTGCTATGGAATGGTTGCTTTGGACTGGTTGCTATGGATTGGTTGCTATAGACTGGTTGCTATGGACAGTTGCTATGGACTTGTTTCTATGGATTTGTTGCTATGGACTGGTTGCTATGGAGGGTTGTTTTGGACTGGTTGCTATGGTTGGTTCCAAATAAAAAACATTTTGAAAAAATAATTCTTGTTTTGGATGGTTGCTATGGATTGGTTGCAATAAACGGTTTCTGAGGACTGGATGCTATGGACTGGATGCTATGGACTGGTTGCTATGGACGGGTTGCTATGGACGGGTTGCTATGGACGGTTGCCATGGACAGGTTGCTATGGACTGGTTGCCATGGACTGGTTGATATGGACTGGTTGCTATGGACTAGTTGCTATGGATTGGTTGCTATGGATTGGTTGCTATAGAATGGTTGCTATGGATTTGTTGCTATGGAGGGTTGCTATGTACTGGTTGCTATGGACAGTTGCTGTGGATTGGTTGCTATGGATTGTTGCTATGGGCTGGTTGCTATGGATTGTTGCTATGGGCTGGTTGCTATGGATTGTTTGCTATGGATTGGTTGCAATGGACTGGATGCTTTGGATGGTTGCTATGGACTGGTTGCTATGGTCTGGTTGCTATAGACTGGTTGCTATGGATGGTTGCTATGGACTTGTTGCTATGGACAGTTCAAATAAAAAAAATCGTATTTTAAAAGAAAATTGTTTTCTCATTTTGAAAAAAGAATTCTCATTTGGATGGTTGCTATGGACTGGTTGTTATAGACTGGTTGCCTTTAAACAGTTGCTATAGACTGGTTGCTATGGGCTGGTTGCTATGGATTGGTTGCTATGGAGGGTTGTTTTGGACTGGTTGCTATGGAGGGTTGTTTTGGACTGGTTGCTATGGACTGGTTGCTATGGGCTGGTTGCTATGGATTGGTTGCTATGGACTGGTTGCTATGGAGGGTTGCTATGGACTGGTTGCTATGGATTAGTTGCTATGGACTGGTTGCTATGGACGGTTGCTATGGACTGGTTGCTATGGACAGTTGCCATGGACTGGTTGCTATGGACGGTTGCTATGGACTGGTTGCTATGGACTGGTTTCTATGGATTGGATGCTATGGACTGGTTTCTATAGACTGGTTGGTATGGATTGGTTGCTATGGATTGGTTGCTATGGAATGGTTGCTATGGAGGGTTGCTTTGGACTGGTTGCTATGTACTGGTTGCTATGTACTGGTTACTATGGAGGGTTGTTTTGGACTGGTTGCTGTGGATGGTTGCTATGGACTGGTTGCTATGGACTGGTTTCTATGAATAATTGCTATGGAATGGTTGCTATGGGCTGGTTGCTATGGATTGGTTGCTATGGATAATTGCTATGGAGGATTGCTATGGACTGGTTGCTAGGGACTGGTTGCTAGGGACTGGTTGCTAGGGACTGGTTGCTTTGGACTGGTTGCCATGGACTGGTTGCCAAGGACGGTTGCTATGGATTGGTTGCTATGGACTGGTTGCTATGGACTGGTTGCTATGGAGGGTTGTTTTGGACTGGCTGCTATGGACTGGCTGCTATGGACTGGTTGCTATGGACTGGTTGCTATGGACGGGTTGCTATGGACGGGTTGCTATGGACTGGTTGCTAAATACTGGTTGCTATGGACTGGTTGCTATGGAGGGTTGTTTTGGATTGGTTGCTATAGACTGGTTGCTATGGACTGGTTTCTATGGACTGGTTTCTATGGACTGGTTTCTATGGATAATTGCTATGGACTGGTTGCTATGGGCTGGTTGCTATGGACTGGTTGCTATGAACTGGTTGCTATGGAGGGTTGTTATGAACTGGTTGCTATGGACTAGTTGCTATGGATTGGTTGCTACAAACTGGTTACTATGGATTGGTTGCTATGGATTGGTTGCTATGGAGGGTTGTTTTGGACTGGTTGCTATGGATAATTGTTATGGGCTGGGTGCCATGGGCTGGGTGCTATGGACTGGTTTCTATGGACTGGTTGCTATGGACTGGTTGCTATGGACTGGTTGCTATGGACTGGTTTCTATGGACAGTTCAAATAAAAAAAATCTTATTTAAAAAAAATGATTCTCGCTTTGGATGGTTGCTATGGAATGGTTGCTATGGACTGGTTTCTATGGGCTGGTTGCTATGGAGGGTTGTTTTGGACTGGTTGCTATGGACTGGTTTCTATGGACTGGTTGCTATGGACTGGTTCCTATGGAATGGTTGCTATGGAATGGTTGCTATGGAATGGTTGCTACAGGCTGGTTGCTATGGAGGGTTGTTTTGGACTGGTTGCTATGGACGTTTGCTATGGACTGGTGGCTATGGAGGTTTGTTTTGGACTGGTTGCTATGGTTGGTTCCAAATAAAAAAAAATTTGAAAAAGAAAATTATTTTCTAATTTTTAAAAAATAATTCTTGTTTTGGATGGTTGCTATGGATTGGTTGCAATAAACGGTTTCTGAGGACTGTATGCTGTGCATGGTTGCTATGAACTGGTTGCAATGGACTGGTTGCTATGGAGGGTTGTTTTGGACTGGTTGCTATGGACGGTTGCTATGGATTGGTTGCTATGGACTAGTTTCTATGGATGGTTGCTATGGACTGGTTGCTATGGACTGGTTGCTATGAATTGGTTGCTATGGACTGGTTTCTATAGATAATTGCAATGGAATGGTTGCTATGGATTGGTTGCTATGGGCTGGTTGCTATGGAGGGTTGTTTTGGACTGGTTGCTAGGGAAGGTTGCTATGGACTGGTTGCTATGGACTGGATGCTATGGACTGGTTGCTATGGACTGGTTACTATGGACTGCTTTGGACTGGTTGCTATGGATGCATTGCTATCGATTGGTTGCTATGGACTGGTTGCTATGGACAGTTGCTATGGACTTGTTTCTATGGATAGGTTGCTATGGACTGGTTGCTATGGAGGGTTGTTTTGGACTGGTTGCTATTGGTGGGTGCTATGGACTGGTTGCTATGGAGGGTTGTGTTGGACTGGTTGCTATGGATCATGGCTTCGGACTGGTTGCTATGGACTGGTTGCTATGGACAGTTGCTATGGTCTGGTTGCTTTGGACTGGTTGCTATGAATTGGTAACTATGGACTGGTTACTATGGACTGGTTGCTATGGACTGGTTGCTATAGAATAGTTTCTATGAATTAGTTGCTATGGATGTGTTGCTATGGACTGGTTGCTATGGACTGGTTGCTATGCACTGGTTGCTATGGATGGGTTGCTATGGACTGGTTGCTATGAACTGGTTGCTATGAACTGGTTGCTATGGATGATTGCTATGGACTGGTTTCTATGGACAGTTCAAATCAAAAAATCTTATTTTAAAAAAACGATTCTCGCTTTGGATGGGTTGCTATGGGCTGGTTGTTTTGGACTGGTTGCTATGGACTGGTTGCTATGGACTGGCTTCTATGGATAATTGCTATGGACTGGTTGCTATGGAATGGTTGCTATGGAATGGTTGCTACGGGCTGGTTGCTATGGAGGGTTGTTTTGGACTGGTTGCTATGGAGGGTTGTTTTGGACTGGTTGCTATGGTTGGTTCCAAATAAAAAACATTTTGAAAAATAAAATTATTTTCTCATTTTGAAAAAATAATTATTGTTTTGGATGGTTGCTATGAATTGGTTGCAATAAACGGTTTCTGAGGACTGTATGCTTTGAATGGTTGCTATGAACTGGTTGCTATGGACTGGTTGCTATGGAGGGTTGTTTTGGACTGGCTGCTATGGACGGTTGCTATGGATTGGTTGCTATGGACTAGTTTCTATGGACCGGTTGCTATGGACTGGTTGCTATGGACTGGTTGCAATGGATTGGTTGCTATGGACTGGTTTCTATAGATAATTGCAATGGAATGGTTGCTATGGATTGGTTGCTATGGGCTGGTTGCTATGGAGGGTTGTTTTGGGCTGGTTGCTATGGTTGGTTCCAAATAATAAACATTTTGAAAAAGAAAATTATTTTCTCATTTTGAAAAAATGATTCTTGTTTTGGATGGTTGCTATGGATTGGTTGCAATAAACGGTTTCTGAGGACTGGTTGCCATGGACTGGTTGCTATGGACCAGTTTCTATGGATAATTGTTATGGGCTGGTTGCTATGGGCTGGTTGCTATGGGCTGGTTGCTATGGACTGGTTGCTATGGATTTTTTTGCTATGGGCTGGTTGCTATGGAGGGTTGTTTTGGACTGGTTGCTATGGACGGTTGCTATGGACTAGTTTCTATGGACTGGTTGCTATGGACTGGTTGCTATGGACTGGTTGCTATGGACAGTTGCCATGGACTGGTTGCTATGGACTGGTTGCTATGGACTAGTTGCTATGGATAATTGCTAAGGGCTGGTTGCTATGGAGGGTTGTTTTGGGCTGGTTGCTATGGACGGTTGCTATGGACTGGTTGCTATGGACTGGTTGCTATGGATAATTGCTATGGGCTGGTTGCTATGGGCTGGTTGCTATGGAGGGTTGTTTTGGACTGGTTGCTATGGACGGTTGCTATGGACTAGTTTCTATGGACTGGTTGCTATGGACTGGTTGCTATGGACTGCTTGCTGTGGACTGCTTGCTGTGGACTGCTTGCTATGGACTAGTTGCTATGGACTGATTGCTATGGACTGGTTGCTATGGACTGGTTGCTATGGAGGGTTGTTTTGGACTGGTTGCTATGGACTGGTTGCTATGGGCTGGTTGCTATGGATAATTGCTATGGATTGGCTGCTGTGGGCTGGTTGCTATGGACTAGTTTCTATGGATTGGTTGCTATGGACTGGTTGCTATGGATAATTGCTATGGAATGGTTGCTATGAATTGGTTGCAATGGGCTGGTTGCTATGGATTGGTTGCTAAGGACAGTTGCTATGAAATTGTTTCTATGGATTGGTTGCTAAAGACTGGTTGCTATGGAGGGTTGTTTTGGACTGGTTGCTATGGACGGTTGCTATGGACTGGTTGCTATGGACTGGTTTCTATGGAGGGTTGTTTTGGACTGGTTGCTGTGGATGGTTGCTATGGACTTGTTTCTATGGATTGGTTGCTATTCTTGTTTTGGATGGTTGCTATGGATTGGTTGCAATAAACGTTTTCTATGAACTGGTTTCTATGGATAATTGCTATGGACTGGTTTCTATGGATAATTGCTATGGAATGGTTGCTTTGGACTGGTTGCTATGGATTGGTTGCTATGGACTGGTTGCTATGGACAGTTGCTATGGACTTGCTTCTATGGATTTGTTGCTATGGACTGGTTGCTATGGAGGGTTGTTTTGGACTGGTTGCTATGGTTGGTTCCAAATAAAAAACATTTTGAAAAAATAATTTTTGTTTTGGATGGTTGCTATGGATTGGTTGCAATAAACGGTTTCTGAGGACTGGATGCTTTGTATGGTTGCTATGGACTGGTTGCTATGGACTGGTTGCCATGGACTGGTTGATATGGACTGGTTGCTATGGACTCGTTTCTATGGATTGGTTGCTATGGATTAGTTGCTATAGAATGGTTGCTATGGATTTGTTGCTATGGAGGGTTGCTATTTACTGGTTGCTATGGACAGTTGCCGTGGATTGGTTGCTATAGATTGTTGCTATTGGCTGGTTGCTATGGATTGTTTGCTATGGATTGGTTGCAATAAACGGTTTCTGAGGACTGGTTGCTATGGACTGGATGCTTTGGATGGTTGCTATGGACTGGTTGCTATGGTCTGGTTGCTATAGACTGGTTGCTATGGATGGTTGCTATGGACTTGTTGCTATGGACAGTTCAAATTAAAAAAATCGTATTTTGAAAGAAAATTGTTTTCTCATTTTGAAAAAATAATTCTCATTTGGATGGTTGCTATGGACTGGTTGCTATAGACTGGTTGCTATGGGCTGGTTGCTATGGGCTGGTTGCTATGGATTGGTTGCTATGGAGGGTTGTTTTAGACTGGTTGCTATGGAGGGTTGTTTTGGACTGGTTGCTATGGACTGGTTGCTATGGAGGGTTGCTATGGATTAGTTGCTATGGACTGGTTGCTATGGACGGTTGCTATGGACTGGTTGCTATGGACAGTTGCCATGGACTGGTTGCTATGGACGGTTGCTATGGACTGGTTGCTATGGACTGGTTTCTATGGATTGGATGCTATGGACTGGTTTCTATGGACTGGTTGCTATGGACTGGTTGCTATGGATTGGTTGCTATGGAATGGTTGCTATGGAATGGTTGCTATGGAGGGTTGTTTTGGACTGGTTGCTATGTACTGGTTACTATGGAGGGTTGTTTTGGACTGGTTGCAGTGGACGGTTGCTATGGACTGGTTGCTATGGACTGGTTTCTATGAATAATTGCTATGGAATGGTTGCTATGGGCTGGTTGCTATGGACTAGTTTCTATAGATTGGTTGCTATGGATTGGTTGCTATGGATAATTGCTATGGACTGGTTGCTAGGGACTGGTTGCTAGGGACTGGTTGCTAGGGACTGGTTGCTATGGACTGTTGCTATGGACTGTTGCTATGAACTGTTTGCCATGGACTGGTTGCCATGGACTGGTTGCCAAGGACGGTTGCTATGGATTGGTTGCTATGGACTGGTTGCTATGGACTGGTTGCTATGGAGGGTTGTTTTGGACTGGTTGCTATGGACTGGTTGCTATGGAGGGTTGCTATGGACTGGTTGCTATGGACTGGTTGCTATGGACTGGTTGCTATGGAGGGTTGTTTTGGATTGGTTGCTATGGACTGGTTGCTATGGAGGGTTGTTATGGACTGGTTGCTATGGACTAGTTTCTATGGACTGGTTTCTATGGACTGGTTTCTATGGATAATTGCTATGGAATGGTTGCTATGGGCTGGTTGCTATGGACTGGTTGCTATGGACTAGTTGCTATGGATTGGTTGCTACAAACTGGTTACTATGGATTGGTTGCTATGGATTGGTTGCTATGGAGGGTTGTTTTGGACTGGTTGCTATGGATAATTGTTATGGGCTGGGTGCCATGGGTTGGGTGCCATGGACTGGGTGCTATGGACTGGTTGCTATGGATGATTGCTATGGACTGGTTTCTATGGACAGTTCAAATAAAAAAAATCTTATTTTAAAAAAATTATTCTCGCTTTGGATGGTTGCTATGGAATGGTTGCTATGGACTGGTTTCTATGGGCTGGTTCCTATGGAGGGTTGTTTTCGACTGGTTGCTATGGACTGGTTTCTATGGACTGGTTGCTATGGAATGGTTGCTATGGAGGGTTGTTTTGGGCTGGTTGCTATGGTTGGTTCCAAATAATAAACATTTTGAAAAAGAAAATTATTTTCTCATTTAGAAAAAATGATTCTTGTTTTGGATGGTTGCTATGGATTGGTTGCAATAAACGGTTTTTGAGGACTGGTTGCCATGGACTGGTTGCCATGGACTGGTTGCTATGGACCAGTTTCTATGGATAATTGTTATGGGCTGGTTGCTATGGACTGGTTGCTATGGACTGGTTGCTATGGACTGGTTGCTATGGATTTTTTTGCTATGTCCTGGTTGCTATGGAGGGTTGTTTTGGAAAGGTTGCTATGGACGGTTGCTATGGACTAGTTTCTATGGATTGGTTTCTATGGACTGGTTGCTATGGACTGGTTGCTATGGACAGTTGCCATGGACTGGTTGCTATGGACTGGTTGCTATGGATTATTGCTATGGGCTGGTTCCTATGGGCTGGTTGCTATGGAGGGTTGTTTTGGGCTGGTTGCTATGGACGGTTGCTATGGACTGGTTGCTATGGACTGGTTGCTATGGATAATTGCTATGGGCTGGTTGCTATGGGCTGGTTGCTATGGAGGGTTGTTTTGGACTGGTTGCTATGGACGGTTGCTATGGACTAGTTTCTATGGACTGGTTGCTATGGACTGGTTGCTATGGACTGGTTGCTGTGGACTGGTTGCTGTGGACTGGTTGCTGTGGACTGCTTGCTGTGGACTGGTTGCTATGGACTGGTTGCTATGGACTGATAACTATGGACTGGTTGCTATGGACTGGTTGCTATGGAGGGTTGTTTTGGACTGGTTGCTATGGACTGGTTGCTATGGGCTGGTTGCTATGGATAATTGCTATGGATTGGCTGCTGTGGGCTGGTTGCTATGGACTAGTTTCTATGGATTGGTTGCTATGGACTGGTTGCTATGGATAATTGCTATGGAATGGTTGCTATGAATTGGTTGCTATGGGCTGGTTGCTATGGATTGGTTGCTAAGGACAGTTGCTATGAAATTGTTTCTATGGATTGGTTGCTAAGGACGGGTTGTTTTGGACTGGTTGCTATGGACGGTTGCTATGGACGGTTGCTATGGACTGGTTGCTATGGACTGGTTGCTATGGAGGGTTGTTTTGGACTGGTTGCTGTCGATGGTTGCTATGGACTAGTTTCTATGGATTGGTTGCTATTCTTGTTTTGGATGGTTGCTATGGATTGGTTGCAATAAACGGTTTCTATGGACTGGTTTCTATGGATAATTGCTATGGACTGGTTTCTATGGATAATTGCTATGGAATGGTTGCTTTGGACTGGTTGCTATGGATTGGTTGCTATGGACTGGTTGCTATGGACAGTTGCTATGGACTTGTTTCTATGGATTTGTTGCTATGGACTGGTTGCTATGGAGGGTTGTTTTGGATGGTTGCTATGGATTGGTTGCAATAAACGGTTTCTGAGGACTGGATGCTTTGGATGGTTGCTATGGACTGGTTGCTATGGACTGGTTGCTATGGACAGGTTGCTATGGACTGGTTGCCATGAACTGGTTGATATGGACTGGTTGCTATGGACTCGTTTCTATGGATTGGTTGCTATGGATTAGTTGCTATAGAATGGTTGCTATGGATTTGTTGCTATGGAGGGTTGCTATTTACTGGTTGCTATGGACAGTTGCCGTGGATTGGTTGCTATGGATTGTTGCTATGGGCTGGTTGCTATGGATTGTTTGCTATGGATTGGTTGCAATAAACGGTTTCTGAGGACTGGTTGCTATGGACTGGATGCTTTGGATGGTTGCTATGGACTGGTTGCTATGGTCTGGTTGCTATAGACTGGTTGCTATGGATGGTTGCTATGGACTTGTTGCTATGGACAGTTCAAATAAAAAAAATCGTATTTTGAAAGAAAATTGTTTTCTCATTTTGAAAAAATAATTCTCATTTGGATGGTTGCTATGGACTGGTTGCTATAGACTGGTTGCTATGGGCTGGTTGCTCTGGGCTGGTTGCTATGGGCTGGTTGCTATGGGCTGGTTGCTATGGAGGGTTGTTTTGGACTGGTTGCTATGGAGGGTTGTTTTGGACTGGTTGCTATGGACTGGTTGCTATGGGCTGGTTGCTATGGACTGGTTGCTATGGAGGGTTGCTATGGATTAGTTGCTATGGACTGGTTGCTATGGACGGTTGCTATAGACTGGTTGCTATGGACAGTTGCCATGGACTGGTTGCTATGGACGGTTGCTATGGACTGGTTGCTATGGACTGGTTTCTATGGATTGGATGCTATGGACTGGTTTCTATGGACTGGTTGCTATGGACTGGTTGCTATGGATTGGTTGCTATGGATTGGTTGCTATGGAATGGTTGCTATGGAATGGTTGCTATGGAGGGTTGTTTTGGACTGGTTGCTATGTACTGGTTACTATGGAGGGTTGTTTTGGACTGGTTGCAGTGGACGGTTGCTATGGACTGGTTGCTATGGACTGGTTTCTATGAATAATTTCTATGGAATGGTTGCTATGGGCTGGTTACTATGGACTAGTTTCTATAGATTGGTTGCTATGGATTGGTTGCTATGGATAATTGCTATGGACTGGTTGCTAGGGACTGGTTGCTAGAGACTGGTTGCTAGGGACTGTTGCTATGGACTGTTGCTATGGACTGTTGCTATGGACTGTTTGCCATGGACTGGTTGCCATGGACTGGTTGCCAAGGACGGTTGCTATGGACTGGTTGCTATGGACTGGTTGCTATGGACAGGTTGCTATGGACTTGTTGCTATGGAGGGTTGTTTTGGACTGGTTGCGATGGACTGGTTGCTATGGAGGGTTGCTATGGACTGGTTGCTATGGACTGGTTGCTATGGAGCGTTGTTTTGGATTGGTTGCTATGGACTTGTTGCTATGGACTGGTTTCTATGGACTGGTTTCTATAGACTAGTTTCTATGGACTGGTTTCTATGGATGATTTCTATGGAATGGTTGCTATGGGCTGGTTGCTATGGACTGGTTGCTATGGACTGGTTGCTATGGACTGGTTGCTATGGACGGGTTGCTATGGAGGGTTGATATGGACTGGTTGCTATGGACTAGTTGCTATGGATTGGTTGCTACAAACTGGTTACTATGGATTGGTTGCTATGGATTGGTTGCTATGGAGGGTTGTTTTGGACTGGTTGCTATGGATAATTGTTATGGGCTGGGTGCCATGGGCTGGGTGCCATGGACTGGGTGCTATGGACTGGTTGCTATGGACTGGTTGCTATGGACGATTGCTATGGACTGGTTTCTATGGACAGTTCAAATAAAAAAAATCTTATTTTGAACAAATTATTCTCGCTTTGGATGGTTGCTATGGAATGGTTGCTATGGACTGGTTTCTATGGGCTGGTTGCTATGGAGAGTTGTTTTGGACTGGTGTCTATGGACTGGTTTCTATGGAATGGTTGCTATGGAATGGTTGCTACAGGCTGGTTGCTATGGAGGGTTGTTTTGGACTGGTTGCTATGGACGGTTGCTATGGACTGGTTGCTATGGAGGGTTGCTATGGACTGGTTGCTATGGACTGGTTGCTATGGAGGGTTGTTTTGGATTGGTTGCTATGGACTGGTTGCTATGGAGGGTTGTTATGGACTGGTTGCTATGGACTAGTTTCTATGGACTGGTTTCTATGGATAATTGCTATGGAATGGTTGCTATGGGCTGGTTGCTATGGACTGGTTGCTATGGACTGGTTGCTATGGACTGGTTGCTATGGACTAGTTGCTATGGATTGGTTGCTACAAACTGGTTACTATGGATTGGTTGCTATGGATTGGTTGCTATGGAGGGTTGTTTTGGACTGGTTGCTATGGATAATTGTTATGGGCTGGGTGCCATGGGCTGGGTGCCATGGACTGGGTGCTATGGACTGGTTGCTATGGATGATTGCTATGGACTGGTTTCTATGGACAGTTCAAATAAAAAAAATCTTATTTTAAAAAAATTATTCTCGCTTTGGATGGTTGCTATGGAATGGTTGCTATGGACTGGTTTCTATGGGCTGGTTGCTATGGAGGGTTGTTTTCGACTGGTTGCTATGGACTGGTTTCTATGGACTGGTTGCTATGGAATGGTTGCTATGGAGGGTTGTTTTGGGCTGGTTGCTATGGTTGGTTCCAAATAATAAACATTTTGAAAAAGAAAATTATTTTCTCATTTAGAAAAAATGATTCTTGTTTTGGATGGTTGCTATGGATTGGTTGCAATAAACGGTTTTTGAGGACTGGTTGCCATGGACTGGTTGCCATGGACTGGTTGCTATGGACCAGTTTCTATGGATAATTGTTATGGGCTGGTTGCTATGGACTGGTTGCTATGGACTGGTTGCTATGGACTGGTTGCTATGGATTTTTTTGCTATGTCCTGGTTGCTATGGAGGGTTGTTTTGGAAAGGTTGCTATGGACGGTTGCTATGGACTAGTTTCTATGGATTGGTTTCTATGGACTGGTTGCTATGGACTGGTTGCTATGGACAGTTGCCATGGACTGGTTGCTATGGACTGGTTGCTATGGACTGGTTGCTATGGATTATTGCTATGGGCTGGTTGCTATGGGCTGGTTGCTATGGAGGGTTGTTTTGGGCTGGTTGCTATGGACGGTTGCTATGGACTGGTTGCTATGGACTGGTTGCTATGGATAATTGCTATGGGCTGGTTGCTATGGGCTGGTTGCTATGGAGGGTTGTTTTGGACTGGTTGCTATGGACGGTTGCTATGGACTAGTTTCTATGGACTGGTTGCTATGGACTGGTTGCTATGGACTGGTTGCTGTGGACTGGTTGCTGTGGACTGGTTGCTGTGGACTGCTTGCTGTGGACTGGTTGCTATGGACTGGTTGCTATGGACTGATTGCTATGGACTGGTTGCTATGGACTGGTTGCTATGGAGGGTTGTTTTGGACTGGTTGCTATGGACTGGTTGCTATGGGCTGGTTGCTATGGATAATTGCTATGGATTGGCTGCTGTGGGCTGGTTGCTATGGACTAGTTTCTATGGATTGGTTGCTATGGACTGGTTGCTATGGATAATTGCTATCGAATGGTTGCTATGAATTGGTTGCTATGGGCTGGTTGCTATGGATTGGTTGCTAAGGACAGTTGCTATGAAATTGTTTCTATGGATTGGTTGCTAAGGACTGGTTGCTATGGAGGGTTGTTTTGGACTGGTTGCTATGGACGGTTGCTATGGACGGTTGCTATGGACTGGTTGCTATGGACTGGTTGCTATGGAGGGTTGTTTTGGACTGGTTGCTGTCGATGGTTGCTATGGACTAGTTTCTATGGATTGGTTGCTATTCTTGTTTTGGATGGTTGCTATGGATTGGTTGCAATAAACGGTTTCTATGGACTGGTTTCTATGGATAATTGCTATGGACTGGTTTCTATGGATAATTGCTATGGAATGGTTGCTTTGGACTGGTTGCTATGGATTGGTTGCTATGGACTGGTTGCTATGGACAGTTGCTATGGACTTGTTTCTATGGATTTGTTGCTATGGACTGGTTGCTATGGAGGGTTGTTTTGGACTGGTTGCTATGGTTGGTTCCAAATAAAAAATATTTTGAAAAAAGAATTCTTGTTTTGGATGGTTGCTATGGATTGGTTGCAATAAACGGTTTCTGAGGACTGGATGCTTTGGATGGTTGCTATGGACTGGTTGCTATGGACAGGTTGCTATGGACTGGTTGCCATGAACTGGTTGATATGGACTGGTTGCTATGGACTCGTTTCTATGGATTGGTTGCTATGGATTAGTTGCTATAGAATGGTTGCTATGGATTTGTTGCTATGGAGGGTTGCTATTTACTGGTTGCTATGGACAGTTGCCGTGGATTGGTTGCTATGGATTGTTGCTATGGGCTGGTTGCTATGGATTGTTTGCTATGGATTGGTTGCAATAAACGGTTTCTGAGGACTGGTTGCTATGGACTGGATGCTTTGGATGGTTGCTATGGACTGGTTGCTATGGTCTGGTTGCTATAGACTGGTTGCTATGGATGGTTGCTATGGACTTGTTGCTATGGACAGTTCAAATAAAAAAAATCGTATTTTGAAAGAAAATTGTTTTCTCATTTTGAAAAAATAATTCTCATTTGGATGGTTGCTATGGACTGGTTGCTATAGACTGGTTGCTATGGGCTGGTTGCTCTGGGCTGGTTGCTATGGGCTGGTTGCTATGGGCTGGTTGCTATGGAGGGTTGTTTTGGACTGGTTGCTATGGAGGGTTGTTTTGGACTGGTTGCTATGGACTGGTTGCTATGGGCTGGTTGCTATGGACTGGTTGCTATGGAGGGTTGCTATGGATTAGTTGCTATGGACTGGTTGCTATGGACGGTTGCTATAGACTGGTTGCTATGGACAGTTGCCATGGACTGGTTGCTATGGACGGTTGCTATGGACTGGTTGCTATGGACTGGTTTCTATGGATTGGATGCTATGGACTGGTTTCTATGGACTGGTTGCTATGGACTGGTTGCTATGGATTGGTTGCTATGGATTGGTTGCTATGGAATGGTTGCTATGGAATGGTTGCTATGGAGGGTTGTTTTGGACTGGTTGCTATGTACTGGTTACTATGGAGGGTTGTTTTGGACTGGTTGCAGTGGACGGTTGCTATGGACTGGTTGCTATGGACTGGTTTCTATGAATAATTTCTATGGAATGGTTGCTATGGGCTGGTTACTATGGACTAGTTTCTATAGATTGGTTGCTATGGATTGGTTGCTATGGATAATTGCTATGGACTGGTTGCTAGGGACTGGTTGCTAGAGACTGGTTGCTAGGGACTGTTGCTATGGACTGTTGCTATGGACTGTTGCTATGGACTGTTTGCCATGGACTGGTTGCCATGGACTGGTTGCCAAGGACGGTTGCTATGGACTGGTTGCTATGGACTGGTTGCTATGGACAGGTTGCTATGGACTTGTTGCTATGGAGGGTTGTTTTGGACTGGTTGCGATGGACTGGTTGCTATGGAGGGTTGCTATGGACTGGTTGCTATGGACTGGTTGCTATGGAGCGTTGTTTTGGATTGGTTGCTATGGACTTGTTGCTATGGACTGGTTTCTATGGACTGGTTTCTATAGACTAGTTTCTATGGACTGGTTTCTATGGATGATTTCTATGGAATGGTTGCTATGGGCTGGTTGCTATGGACTGGTTGCTATGGACTGGTTGCTATGGACTGGTTGCTATGGACGGGTTGCTATGGAGGGTTGATATGGACTGGTTGCTATGGACTAGTTGCTATGGATTGGTTGCTACAAACTGGTTACTATGGATTGGTTGCTATGGATTGGTTGCTATGGAGGGTTGTTTTGGACTGGTTGCTATGGATAATTGTTATGGGCTGGGTGCCATGGGCTGGGTGCCATGGACTGGGTGCTATGGACTGGTTGCTATGGACTGGTTGCTATGGACGATTGCTATGGACTGGTTTCTATGGACAGTTCAAATAAAAAAAATCTTATTTTGAACAAATTATTCTCGCTTTGGATGGTTGCTATGGAATGGTTGCTATGGACTGGTTTCTATGGGCTGGTTGCTATGGAGAGTTGTTTTGGACTGGTGTCTATGGACTGGTTTCTATGGAATGGTTGCTATGGAATGGTTGCTACAGGCTGGTTGCTATGGAGGGTTGTTTTGGACTGGTTGCTATGGACGGTTGCTATGGACTGGTTGCTATGGAGGGTTGCTATGGACTGGTTGCTATGGACTGGTTGCTATGGAGGGTTGTTTTGGATTGGTTGCTATGGACTGGTTGCTATGGAGGGTTGTTATGGACTGGTTGCTATGGACTAGTTTCTATGGACTGGTTTCTATGGACTGGTTTCTATGGATAATTGCTATGGAATGGTTGCTATGGGCTGGTTGCTATGGACTGGTTGCTATGGACTGGTTGCTATGGACTGGTTGCTATGGACTAGTTGCTATGGATTGGTTGCTACAAACTGGTTACTATGGATTGGTTGCTATGGATTGGTTGCTATGGAGGGTTGTTTTGGACTGGTTGCTATGGATAATTGTTATGGGCTGGGTGCCATGGGCTGGGTGCCATGGACTGGGTGCTATGGACTGGTTGCTATGGATGATTGCTATGGACTGGTTTCTATGGACAGTTCAAATAAAAAAAATCTTATTTTAAAAAAATTATTCTCGCTTTGGATGGTTGCTATGGAATGGTTGCTATGGACTGGTTTCTATGGGCTGGTTGCTATGGAGGGTTGTTTTCGACTGGTTGCTATGGACTGGTTTCTATGGACTGGTTGCTATGGAATGGTTGCTATGGAGGGTTGTTTTGGGCTGGTTGCTATGGTTGGTTCCAAATAATAAACATTTTGAAAAAGAAAATTATTTTCTCATTTAGAAAAAATGATTCTTGTTTTGGATGGTTGCTATGGATTGGTTGCAATAAACGGTTTTTGAGGACTGGTTGCCATGGACTGGTTGCCATGGACTGGTTGCTATGGACCAGTTTCTATGGATAATTGTTATGGGCTGGTTGCTATGGACTGGTTGCTATGGACTGGTTGCTATGGACTGGTTGCTATGGATTTTTTTGCTATGTCCTGGTTGCTATGGAGGGTTGTTTTGGAAAGGTTGCTATGGACGGTTGCTATGGACTAGTTTCTATGGATTGGTTTCTATGGACTGGTTGCTATGGACTGGTTGCTATGGACAGTTGCCATGGACTGGTTGCTATGGACTGGTTGCTATGGACTGGTTGCTATGGATTATTGCTATGGGCTGGTTGCTATGGGCTGGTTGCTATGGAGGGTTGTTTTGGGCTGGTTGCTATGGACGGTTGCTATGGACTGGTTGCTATGGACTGGTTGCTATGGATAATTGCTATGGGCTGGTTGCTATGGGCTGGTTGCTATGGAGGGTTGTTTTGGACTGGTTGCTATGGACGGTTGCTATGGACTAGTTTCTATGGACTGGTTGCTATGGACTGGTTGCTATGGACTGGTTGCTGTGGACTGGTTGCTGTGGACTGGTTGCTGTGGACTGCTTGCTGTGGACTGGTTGCTATGGACTGGTTGCTATGGACTGATTGCTATGGACTGGTTGCTATGGACTGGTTGCTATGGAGGGTTGTTTTGGACTGGTTGCTATGGACTGGTTGCTATGGGCTGGTTGCTATGGATAATTGCTATGGATTGGCTGCTGTGGGCTGGTTGCTATGGACTAGTTTCTATGGATTGGTTGCTATGGACTGGTTGCTATGGATAATTGCTATCGAATGGTTGCTATGAATTGGTTGCTATGGGCTGGTTGCTATGGATTGGTTGCTAAGGACAGTTGCTATGAAATTGTTTCTATGGATTGGTTGCTAAGGACTGGTTGCTATGGAGGGTTGTTTTGGACTGGTTGCTATGGACGGTTGCTATGGACGGTTGCTATGGACTGGTTGCTATGGACTGGTTGCTATGGAGGGTTGTTTTGGACTGGTTGCTGTCGATGGTTGCTATGGACTAGTTTCTATGGATTGGTTGCTATTCTTGTTTTGGATGGTTGCTATGGATTGGTTGCAATAAACGGTTTCTATGGACTGGTTTCTATGGATAATTGCTATGGACTGGTTTCTATGGATAATTGCTATGGAATGGTTGCTTTGGACTGGTTGCTATGGATTGGTTGCTATGGACTGGTTGCTATGGACAGTTGCTATGGACTTGTTTCTATGGATTTGTTGCTATGGACTGGTTGCTATGGAGGGTTGTTTTGGACTGGTTGCTATGGTTGGTTCCAAATAAAAAATATTTTGAAAAAAGAATTCTTGTTTTGGATGGTTGCTATGGATTGGTTGCAATAAACGGTTTCTGAGGACTGGATGCTTTGGATGGTTGCTATGGACTGGTTGCTATGGACAGGTTGCTATGGACTGGTTGCCATGAACTGGTTGATATGGACTGGTTGCTATGGACTCGTTTCTATGGATTGGTTGCTATGGATTAGTTGCTATAGAATGGTTGCTATGGATTTGTTGCTATGGAGGGTTGCTATTTACTGGTTGCTATGGACAGTTGCCGTGTATTGGTTGCTATGGATTGTTGCTATGGGCTGGTTGCTATGGATTGTTTGCTATGGATTGGTTGCAATAAACGGTTTCTGAGGACTGGTTGCTATGGACTGGATGCTTTGGATGGTTGCTATGGACTGGTTGCTATGGTCTGGTTGCTATAGACTGGTTGCTATGGATGGTTGCTATGGACTTGTTGCTATGGACAGTTCAAATAAAAAAAATCGTATTTTGAAAGAAAATTGTTTTCTCATTTTGAAAAAATAATTCTCATTTGGATGGTTGCTATGGACTGGTTGCTATAGACTGGTTGCTATGGGCTGGTTGCTCTGGGCTGGTTGCTATGGGCTGGTTGCTATGGGCTGGCTGCTATGGAGAGTTGTTTTGGACTGGTTGCTATGGAGGGTTGTTTTGGACTGGTTGCTATGGACTGGTTGCTATGGGCTGGTTGCTATGGATTGGTTGCTATGGACTGGTTGCTATGGAGGGTTGCTATGGATTAGTTGCTATGGACTGGTTGCTATGGACGGTTGCTATAGACTGGTTGCTATGGACAGTTGCCATGGACTGGTTGCTATGGACGGTTGCTATGGACTGGTTGCTATGGACTGGTTTCTATGGATTGGATGCTATGGACTGGTTTCTATGGACTGGTTGCTATGGACTGGTTGCTATGGATTGGTTGCTATGGATTGGTTGCTATGGAATGGTTGCTATGGAATGGTTGCTATGGAGGGTTGTTTTGGACTGGTTGCTATGTACTGGTTACTATGGAGGGTTGTTTTGGACTGGTTGCAGTGGACGGTTGCTATGGACTGGTTGCTATGGACTGGTTTCTATGAATAATTTCTATGGAATGGTTGCTATGGGCTGGTTGCTATGGACTAGTTTCTATAGATTGGTTGCTATGGATTGGTTGCTATGGATAATTGCTATGGACTGGTTGCTAGGGACTGGTTGCTAGAGACTGGTTGCTAGGGACTGTTGCTATGGACTGTTGCTATGGACTGTTGCTATGGACTGGTTGCCATGGACTGGTTGCCAAGGACGGTTGCTATGGACTGGTTGCTATGGACTGGTTGCTATGGACAGGTTGCTATGGACTTGTTGCTATGGAGGGTTGTTTTGGACTGGTTGCGATGGACTGGTTGCTATGGAGGGTTGCTATGGACTGGTTGCTATGGACTGGTTGCTATGGAGGGTTGTTTTGGATTGGTTGCTATGGACTTGTTGCTATGGACTGGTTTCTATGGACTGGTTTCTATAGACTGGTTTCTATAGACTGGTTTCTATGGATGATTGCTATGGAATGGTTGCTATGGGCTGGTTGCTATGGACTGGTTGCTATGGACTGGTTGCTATGGACGGGTTGCTATGGAGGGTTGATATGGACTGGTTGCTATGGACTAGTTGCTATGGATTGGTTGCTACAAACTGGTTACTATGGATTGGTTGCTATGGATTGGTTGCTATGGAGGGTTGTTTTGGACTGGTTGCTATGGATAATTGTTATGGGCTGGGTGCCATGGGCTGGGTGCCATGGACTGGGTGCTATGGACTGGTTGCTATGGACTGGTTGCTATGGACGATTGCTATGGACTGGTTTCTATGGACAGTTCAAATCAAAAAAATCTTATTTTAAACAAATTATTCTCGCTTTGGATGGTTGCTATGGAATGGTTGCTATGGACTGATTTCTATGGGCTGGTTGCTATGGAGAGTTGTTTTGGACTGGTTGCTATGGACTGGTTTCTATGGAATGGTTGCTATGGAATGGTTGCTACAGGCTGGTTGCTATGGAGGGTTGTTTTGGACTGGTTGCTATGGACGGTTGCTATGGACTGGTGGCTATGGAGGGTTGTTTTGGACTGGTTGCTATGGTTGGTTCCAAATAAAAAACATTTTGAAAAAGAAAATTATTTTCTAATTTTTTAAAAATAATTCTTGTTTTGGATCGTTGCTATGGATTGGTTGCAATAAACGATTTCTGAGGACTGTATGCTTTGGATGGTTGCTATGAACTGGTTGCTATGGACTGGTTGCTATGGACTAGTTGCTATGGACTGGTTGCTATGGACTGGTTGCTATGGACTGGTTTCTATGGAGGGTTGTTTTGGACTGGTTGCTGTGGATGGTTGCTATCGACTAGTTTCTATAGATAATTGCAATGAAATGGTTGCTATGGATTGGTTGCTATGGGCTGGTTGCTATGGAGGGTTGTTTTGGCTTAGTTGCTAGGGAAGGTTGCTATGGACTGAATGCTATGGACTGGTTGCTATGGACTGGTTGCTATGGATGATTGTTTTGGACTGGTTACTGTGGACGGTTGCTATGGACTGGTTGCTATGGACTAGTTTCTATGGATTGGTTGCTATGGACTGGTTTCTATGGATAATTGCTATGGATTGGTTGCTATGCGCTGGTTGCTATGGATTGGTTGCTATGGACTGGTTTCTATGGATAATTGCTATGGATTGGTTGCTATGCGCTGGTTGCTATGGACTAGTTGCTATGGATTGGTTGCTATGGACAGTTGCTATGGACTAGTTGCTATGGAGGGTTGTTTTGGACTGGTTGCTATGGTTGGTTCCAAATAAAAAACATTTTGAAAAAGAAAATTATTTTCTCATTTTGAAAAAATGATTCTTTTTTGGATGGTTGCTATGGATTGGTTGCAATAAACGGTTTCTGAGGACTGGTTGCCATGGACTGGTTGCCATGGGCTGGTTGCTATGGACCAGTTTCTATGGACCGTTTTTTATGGATAATTGTTATGGGCTGGTTGCTATGGGCTGGTTGCTATGGACTGGTTGCTATGGACTGGTTGCTATGGGCTGGTTGCTATGGAGGGTTGTTTTGGACTGGTTGCTATGGACGGTTGCTTTGGACGGTTGCTATGGACTAGTTTTTATGGATTGGTTGCTATGGACTAGTTTCTATGGACTGGTTGCTATGGACTGGTTGCTATGGACAGTTGCCATGGACTGGTTGCTATGGACGGTTGCTATGGACTGGTTGCTATGGACTGGTTGCTATGGATAATTGCTTTGGGCTGGTTGCTATGGAGGGTTGTTTTGGGCTGGTTGCTATGGACTGGTTGCTATGGACTGGTTGCTATGGACTGGTTGCTATGGGCTGGTTGCTATGGGCTGGTTGCTATGGACTGGTTTCTATGGATAATTGCTATGGAATGGTTGCTATGGGCTGTTTGCTATGGAATGGTTGCTAAGGACAGTTGCTATTGACTAGTTGCTATGGATTGGTTGCTATGGACTGGTTGCTATAGACAGTTGCTATGGACTTGTTTCTATGGATTGGTTGCTATGGATTGGTTGCTATGGATTGGTTCCAAATAAAAAACATTTTGAAAAAATAATTCTTGTTTTGGATGGTTGCTATGGATTGGTTGCAATAAACGGTTTCTGAGGACTGGTTGCCATGGACTGGTTGCCATGGACTGGTTGCTATGGAATGGTTGCTATGGAATGGTTGCTATGGAGGGTTGTTTTGGACTGGTTGCTATGGACTGGTTGCTATGGACTGGTTGCTATGGACTGGTTGCTGTGGACTGGTTGCTATGGACTGGTTTCTATGGATTAGTTGCTCTGGACTGGTTTCTATGAATAATTGCTATGGAATGGTTGCTATGGGCTGGTTGCTATGGACTAGTTTCTATGGATTGGTTGCTATGGATAATTGCTATGGAATGGTTGCTATGGATTGGTTGCTATGGGCTGGTTGCTATGGAATGGTTGCTAAGGACGGTTGCTATGGAGGGTTGTTTTGGACTGGTTGCAATGGACTAGTTTCTATAGACTGGTTGCTAAGGACTGGTTGCTATGGACTGGTTGCTATGGAGGGTTATTTTGGACTGGTTGCTATTAACGGTTGTTATGGGCTGGTTGCTATGGGCTGATTGCTATGGACTGGTTTCTATGGATAATTGCTATGGAATGGTTGCTATGGGCTGGTTGCTATGGAATGGTTGCTAAGGACAGTTGCTATTGACTAGTTGCTATGGATTGGTTGCTATGGACTGGTTGCTATGGACAGTTGCTATGGACTTGTTTCTATGGATTGGTTGCTATGGATTGGTTGCTATGGATTGGTTGCTATGGAGGGTTGTTTTGGACTGGTTGCTATGGTTTGTTGCAATAAACGGTTTCTGAGGACTGGTTGCTGTGGACTGGTTGCTGTGGACTGGTTGCTATGGACTGGTTGCTATGGAGGGTTGTTTTGGACTGGTTGCTATGGACTAGTTGCTTTGGACTTGTTGCTATGGACTGGTTGCTATGGACTGGTTGCTATGGACTGGTTTCTATGGAGGGTTGTTTTGGACTGGTTGCTGTGGATGGTTGCTATGGACTAGTTTCTATGGATTGGTTGCTATTCTTGTTTTGGATGGTTGCTATAGATTGGTTGCAATAAACGGTTTCTATGGACTGGTTTCTATGGATAATTGCTATGCACTGGTTTCTATGGATAATTGCTATGGAATGGTTGCTTTGGACTGGTTGCTATGGATTGGTTGCTATAGACTGGTTGCTATGGACAGTTGCTATAGACTTGTTTCTATGGATTTGTTGCTATGGACTGGTTGCTATGGAGGGTTGTTTTGGACTGGTTGCTATGGTTGGTTCCAAATAAAAAACATTTTGAAAAAATAATTCTTGTTTTGGATGGTTGCTATGGATTGGTTGCAATAAACGGTTTCTGAGGACTGGATGCTTTGGATGGTTGCTATGGACTGGTTGCTATGGACTGGTTGCTATGGACAGGTTGCTATGGACTGGTTGCCATGAACTGGTTGATATGGACTGGTTGCTATGGACTCGTTTCTATGGATTGGTTGCTATGGATTAGTTGCTATAGAATGGTTGCTATGGATTTGTTGCTATGGAGGGTTGCTATTTACTGGTTGCTATGGACAGTTGCCGTGGATTGGTTGCTATGGATTGTTGCTATGGGCTGGTTGCTATGGATTGTTTGCTATGGATTGGTTGCAATAAACGGTTTCTGAGGACTGGTTGCTATGGACTGGATGCTTTGGATGGTTGCTATGGACTGGTTGCTATGGTCTGGTTGCTATAGACTGGTTGCTATGGATGGTTGCTATGGACTTGTTGCTATGGACAGTTCAAATAAAAAAAATCGTATTTTGAAAGAAAATTGTTTTCTCATTTTGAAAAAATAATTCTCATTTGGATGGTTGCTATGGACTGGTTGCTATAGACTGGTTGCTATGGGCTGGTTGCTCTGGGCTGGTTGCTATGGGCTGGTTGCTATGGGCTGGTTGCTATGGAGGGTTGTTTTGGACTGGTTGCTATGGAGGGTTGTTTTGGACTGGTTGCTATGGACTGGTTGCTATGGGCTGGTTGCTATGGATTGGTTGCTATGGACTGGTTGCTATGGAGGGTTGCTATGGATTAGTTGCTATGGACTGGTTGCTATGGACGGTTGCTATAGACTGGTTGCTATGGACAGTTGCCATGGACTGGTTGCTATGGACGGTTGCTATTGACTGGTTGCTATGGACTGGTTTCTATGGATTGGATGCTATGGACTGGTTTCTATGGACTGGTTGCTATGGACTGGTTGCTATGGATTGGTTGCTATGGATTGGTTGCTATGGAATGGTTGCTATGGAGGGTTGTTTTGGACTGGTTGCTATGTACTGGTTACTATGGAGGGTTGTTTTGGACTGGTTGCAGTGGACGGTTGCTATGGACTGGTTGCTATGGACTGGTTTCTATGAATAATTTCTATGGAATGGTTGCTATGGGCTGGTTGCTATGGACTAGTTTCTATAGATTGGTTGCTATGGATTGGTTGCTATGGATAATTGCTATGGACTGGTTGCTAGGGACTGGTTGCTAGAGACTGGTTGCTAGGGACTGTTGCTATGGACTGTTGCTATGGACTGTTGCTATGGACTGTTTGCCATGGACTGGTTGCCATGGACTGGTTGCCAAGGACGGTTGCTATGGACTGGTTGCTATGGACTGGTTGCTATGGACAGGTTGCTATGGACTTGTTGCTATGGAGGGTTGTTTTGGACTGGTTGTGATGGACTGGTTACTATGGAGGGTTGCTATGGACTGGTTGCTATGGACTGGTTGCTATGGAGGGTTGTTTTGGATTGGTTGCTATGGACTTGTTGCTATGGACTGGTTTCTATGGACTGGTTTCTATAGACTGGTTTCTATGGACTGGTTTCTATGGATGATTGCTATGGAATGGTTGCTATGGGCTGGTTGCTATGGACTGGTTGCTATGGACTGGTTGCTATGGACGGGTTGCTATGGAGGGTTGATATGGACTGGTTGCTATGGACTAGTTGCTATGGATTGGTTGCTACAAACTGGTTACTATGGATTGGTTGCTATGGATTGGTTGCTATGGAGGGTTGTTTTGGACTGGTTGCTATGGATAATTGTTATGGGCTGGGTGCCATGGGCTGGGTGCCATGGACTGGGTGCTATGGACTGGTTGCTATGGACGATTGCTATGGACTGGTTTCTATGGACAGTTCAAATAAAAAAAATCTTATTTTAAACAAATTATTCTCGCTTTGGATGGTTGCTATGGAATGGTTGCTATGGACTGGTTTCTATGGGCTGGTTGCTATGGAGAGTTGTTTTGGACTGGTTGCTATGGACTGGTTTCTATGGAATGGTTGCTATGGAATGGTTGCTACAGGCTGGTTGCTATGGAGGGTTGTTTTGGACTGGTTGCTATGGACGGTTGCTATGGACTGGTGGCTATGGAGGGTTGTTTTGGACTGGTTGCTATGGTTGGTTCCAAATAAAAAACATTTTGAAAAAGAAAATTATTTTCTAATTTTTTAAAAATAATTCTTGTTTTGGATCGTTGCTATGGATTGGTTGCAATAAACGATTTCTGAGGACTGTATGCTTTGGATGGTTGCTATGAACTGGTTGCTATGGACTGGTTGCTATGGAGGGTTGTTTTGGACTAGTTGCTATGGACTGGTTGCTATGGACTGGTTTCTATGGAGGGTTGTTTTGGACTGGTTGCTGTGGATGGTTGCTATCGACTAGTTTCTATAGATAATTGCAATGAAATGGTTGGTATGGATTGGTTGCTATGGGCTGGTTGCTATGGAGGGTTGTTTTGGCTTGGTTGCTAGGGAAGGTTGCTATGGACTGAATGCTATGGACTGGTTGCTATGGACTGGTTGCTATGGATGATTGTTTTGGACTGGTTACTGTGGACGGTTGCTATGGACTGGTTGCTATGGACTAGTTTCTATGGATTGGTTTCTATGGACAGTTCAAATAAAAAAAATCGTATTTAAAAAAAATGATTCTCGCTTTGGATGGTTGCTATTGAATGGTTGCTATGGACTGGTTTCTATGGGCTGGTTGCTATGGAGGGTTGTTTTGGACTGGTTGCTATGGACTGGTTCCTATGGAATGGTTGCTATGGAATGGTTGCTATGGAATGGTTGCTACAGGCTGGTTGCTATGGAGGGTTGTTTTGGACTGGTTGCTATGGACGGTTGCTATGGACTGGTGGCTATGGAGGTTTGTTTTGGACTGGTTGCTATGGTTGGTTCCAAATAAAAAACATTTTGAAAAAGAAAATTATTTTCTCATTTTTAAAAAATAATTCTTGTTTTGGATGGTTTCTATGGATTGGTTGCAATAAACGGTTTCTGAGGACTGTATGCTGTGCATGGTTGCTATGAACTGGTTGCAATGGACTGGTTGCTATGGAGGGTTGTTTTGGACTGGTTGCTATGGACGGTTGCTATGGATTGGTTGCTATGGACTAGTTTCTATGGATGGTTGCTATGGACTGGTTGCTATGGACTGGTTGCTATGAATTGGTTGCTATGGACTGGTTTCTATAGATAATTGCAATGGAATGGTTGCTATGGATTGGTTGCTATGGGCTGGTTGCTATGGAGGGTTGTTTTGGACTGGTTGCTAGGGAAGGTTGCTATGGACTGGTTGCTATGGACTGGATGCTATGGACTGGTTGCTATGGACTGGTTACTATGGACTGCTTTGGACTGGTTGCTATGGATGCATTGCTATCGATTGGTTGCTATGGACTGGTTGCTATGGACAGTTGCTATGGACTTGTTTCTATGGATAGGTTGCTATGGACTGGTTGCTATGGAGGGTTGTTTTGGACTGGTTGCTATTGGTGGGTGCTATGGACTGGTTGCTATGGAGGGTTGTGTTGGACTGGTTGCTATGGATCATGGCTTCGGACTGGTTGCTATGGACTGGTTGCTATGGACAGTTGCTATGGTCTGGTTGCTTTGGACTGGTTGCTATGAATTGGTAACTATGGACTGGTTACTATGGACTGGTTGCTATGGACTGGTTGCTATAGAATAGTTTCTATGAATTAGTTGCTATGGATGTGTTGCTATGGACTGGTTGCTATGGACTGGTTGCTATGCACTGGTTGCTATGGATGGGTTGCTATGGACTGGTTGCTATGAACTGGTTGCTATGAACTGGTTGCTATGGATGATTGCTATGGACTGGTTTCTATGGACAGTTCAAATCAAAAAATCTTATTTTAAAAAAACGATTCTCGCTTTGGATGGGTTGCTATGGGCTGGTTGTTTTGGACTGGTTGCTATGGACTGGTTGCTATGGACTGGCTTCTATGGATAATTGCTATGGACTGGTTGCTATGGAATGGTTGCTATGGAATGGTTGCTACGGGCTGGTTGCTATGGAGGGTTGTTTTGGACTGGTTGCTATGGAGGGTTGTTTTGGACTGGTTGCTATGGTTGGTTCCAAATCAAAAACATTTTGAAAAATAAAATTATTTTCTCATTTTGAAAAAATAATTATTGTTTTGGATGGTTGCTATGAATTGGTTGCAATAAACGGTTTCTGAGGACTGTATGCTTTGAATGGTTGCTATGAACTGGTTGCTATGGACTGGTTGCTATGGAGGGTTGTTTTGGACTGGCTGCTATGGACGGTTGCTATGGATTGGTTGCTATGGACTAGTTTCTATGGACCGGTTGCTATGGACTGGTTGCTATGGACTGGTTGCAATGGATTGGTTGCTATGGACTGGTTTCTATAGATAATTGCAATGGAATGGTTGCTATGGATTGGTTGCTATGGGCTGGTTGCTATGGAGGGTTGTTTTGGGCTGGTTGCTATGGTTGGTTCCAAATAATAAACATTTTGAAAAAGAAAATTATTTTCTCATTTTGAAAAAATGATTCTTGTTTTGGATGGTTGCTATGGATTGGTTGCAATAAACGGTTTCTGAGGACTGGTTGCCATGGACTGGTTGCTATGGACCAGTTTCTATGGATAATTGTTATGGGCTGGTTGCTATGGGCTGGTTGCTATGGGCTGGTTGCTATGGACTGGTTGCTATGGATTTTTTTGCTATGGGCTGGTTGCTATGGAGGGTTGTTTTGGACTGGTTGCTATGGACGGTTGCTATGGACTAGTTTCTATGGACTGGTTGCTATGAACTGGTTGCTATGGACTGGTTGCTATGGACAGTTGCCATGGACTGGTTGCTATGGACTGGTTGCTATGGACTGGTTGCTATGGATAATTGCTAAGGGCTGGTTGCTATGGAGGGTTGTTTTGGGCTGGTTGCTATGGACGGTTGCTATGGACTGGTTGCTATGGACTGGTTGCTATGGATAATTGCTATGGGCTGGTTGCTATGGGCTGGTTGCTATGGAGGGTTGTTTTGGACTGGTTGCTATGGACGGTTGCTATGGACTAGTTTCTATGGACTGGTTGCTATGGACTGGTTGTTATGGACTGCTTGCTGTGGACTGCTTGCTGTGGACTGCTTGCTATGGACTAGTTGCTATGGACTGATTGCTATGGACTGGTTGCTATGGACTGGTTGCTATGGAGGGTTGTTTTGGACTGGTTGCTATGGACTGGTTGCTATGGGCTGGTTGCTATGGATAATTGCTATGGATTGGCTGCTGTGGGCTGGTTGCTATGGACTAGTTTCTATGGATTGGTTGCTATGGACTGGTTGCTATGGATAATTGCTATGGAATGGTTGCTATGAATTGGTTGCAATGGGCTGGTTGCTATGGATTGGTTGCTAAGGACAGTTGCTATGAAATTGTTTCTATGGATTGGTTGCTAAAGACTGGTTGCTATGGAGGGTTGTTTTGGACTGGTTGCTATGGACGGTTGCTATGGACTGGTTGCTATGGACTGGTTTCTATGGAGGGTTGTTTTGGACTGGTTGCTGTGGATGGTTGCTATGGACTAGTTTCTATGGATTGGTTGCTATTCTTGTTTTGGATGGTTGCTATGGATTGGTTGCAATAAACGTTTTCTATGAACTGGTTTCTATGGATAATTGCTATGGACTGGTTTCTATGGATAATTGCTATGGAATGGTTGCTTTGGACTGGTTGCTATGGATTGGTTGCTATGGACTGGTTGCTATGGACAGTTGCTATGGACTTGCTTCTATGGATTTGTTGCTATGGACTGGTTGCTATGGAGGGTTGTTTTGGACTGGTTGCTATGGTTGGTTCCAAATAAAAAACATTTTGAAAAAATAATTTTTGTTTTGGATGGTTGCTATGGATTGGTTGCAATAAACGGTTTCTGAGGACTGGATGCTTTGTATGGTTGCTATGGACTGGTTGCTATGGACTGGTTGCCATGGACTGGTTGATATGGACTGGTTGCTATGGACTCGTTTCTATGGATTGGTTGCTATGGATTAGTTGCTATAGAATGGTTGCTATGGATTTGTTGCTATGGAGGGTTGCTATTTACTGGTTGCTATGGACAGTTGCCGTGGATTGGTTGCTATAGATTGTTGCTATTGGCTGGTTGCTATGGATTGTTTGCTATGGATTGGTTGCAATAAACGGTTTCTGAGGACTGGTTGCTATGGACTGGATGCTTTGGATGGTTGCTATGGACTGGTTGCTATGGTCTGGTTGCTATAGACTGGTTGCTATGGATGGTTGCTATGGACTTGTTGCTATGGACAGTTCAAATTAAAAAAATCGTATTTTGAAAGAAAATTGTTTTCTCATTTTGAAAAAATAATTCTCATTTGGATGGTTGCTATGGACTGGTTGCTATAGACTGGTTGCTATGGGCTGGTTGCTATGGGCTGGTTGCTATGGATTGGTTGCTATGGAGGGTTGTTTTAGACTGGTTGCTATGGAGGGTTGTTTTGGACTGGTTGCTATGGACGGTTGCTATGGACTGGTTGCTATGGAGGGTTGCTATGGATTAGTTGCTATGGACTGGTTGCTATGGACGGTTGCTATGGACTGGTTGCTATGGACAGTTGCCATGGACTGGTTGCTATGGACGGTTGCTATGGACTGGTTGCTATGGACTGGTTTCTATGGATTGGATGCTATGGACTGGTTTCTATGGACTGGTTGCTATGGACTGGTTGCTATGGATTGGTTGCTATGGATTGGTTGCTATGGAATGGTTGCTATGGAATGGTTGCTATGGAGGGTTGTTTTGGACTGGTTGCTATGTACTGGTTACTATGGAGGGTTGTTTTGGACTGGTTGCAGTGGACGGTTGCTATGGACTGGTTGCTATGGACTGGTTTCTATGAATAATTGCTATGGAATGGTTGCTATGGGCTGGTTGCTGTGGACTAGTTTCTATAGATTGGTTGCTATGGATTGGTTGCTATGGATAATTGCTATGGACTGGTTGCTAGGGACTGGTTGCTAGGGACTGGTTGCTAGGGACTGGTTGCTATGGACTGTTGCTATGGACTGTTGCTATGGACTGTTGCTATGGACTGTTTGCCATGGACTGGTTGCCATGGACTGGTTGCCAAGGACGGTTGCTATGGATTGGTTGCTATGGACTGGTTGCTATGGACTGGTTGCTATGGAGGGTTGTTTTGGACTGGTTGCTATGGACTGGTTGCTATGGAGGGTTGCTATGGACTGGTTGCTATGGACTGGTTGCTATGGACTGGTTGCTATGGAGGGTTGTTTTGGATTGGTTGCTATGGACTGGTTGCTATGGAGGGTTGTTATGGACTGGTTGCTATGGACTAGTTTCTATGGACTGGTTTCTATGGACTGGTTTCTATGGATAATTGCTATGGAATGGTTGCTATGGGCTGGTTGCTATGGACTGGTTGCTATGGACTGGTTGCTATGGACTAGTTGCTATGGATTGGTTGCTACAAACTGGTTACTATGGATTGGTTGCTATGGATTGGTTGCTATGGAGGGTTGTTTTGGACTGGTTGCTATGGATAATTGTTATGGGCTGGGTGCCATGGGTTGTGTGCCATGGACTGGGTGCTATGGACTGGTTGCTATGGATGATTGCTATGGACTGGTTTCTATGGACAGTTCAAATAAAAAAAATCTTATTTTAAAAAAATTATTCTCGCTTTGGATGGTTGCTATGGAATGGTTGCTATGGACTGGTTTCTATGGGCTGGTTCCTATGGAGGGTTGTTTTCGACTGGTTGCTATGGACTGGTTTCTATGGACTGGTTGCTATGGAATGGTTGCTATGGAGGGTTGTTTTGGGCTGGTTGCTATGGTTGGTTCCAAATAATAAACATTTTGAAAAAGAAAATTATTTTCTCATTTAGAAAAAATGATTCTTGTTTTGGATGGTTGCTATGGATTGGTTGCAATAAACGGTTTTTGAGGACTGGTTGCCATGGACTGGTTGCCATGGACTGGTTGCTATGGACCAGTTTCTATGGATAATTGTTATGGGCTGGTTGCTATGGACTGGTTGCTATGGACTGGTTGCTATGGACTGGTTGCTATGGATTTTTTTGCTATGTCCTGGTTGCTATGGAGGGTTGTTTTGGAAAGGTTGCTATGGACGGTTGCTATGGACTAGTTTCTATGGATTGGTTTCTATGGACTGGTTGCTATGGACTGGTTGCTATGGACAGTTGCCATGGACTGGTTGCTATGGACTGGTTGCTATGGACTGGTTGCTATGGACTGGTTGCTATGGATTATTGCTATGGGCTGGTTGCTATGGGCTGGTTGCTATGGAGGGTTGTTTTGGGCTGGTTGCTATGGACGGTTGCTATGGACTGGTTGCTATGGACTGGTTGCTATGGATAATTGCTATGGGCTGGTTGCTATGGGCTGGTTGCTATGGAGGGTTGTTTTGGACTGGTTGCTATGGACGGTTGCTATGGACTAGTTTCTATGGACTGGTTGCTATGGACTGGTTGCTATGGACTGGTTGCTGTGGACTGGTTGCTGTGGACTGCTTGCTGTGGACTGGTTGCTATGGACTGGTTGCTATGGACTGATTGCTATGGACTGGTTGCTATGGACTGGTTGCTATGGAGGGTTGTTTTGGACTGGTTGCTATGGACTGGTTGCTATGGGCTGGTTGCTATGGATAATTGCTATGGATTGGCTGCTGTGGGCTGGTTGCTATGGACTAGTTTCTATGGATTGGTTGCTATGGACTGGTTGCTATGGATAATTGCTATGGAATGGTTGCTATGAATTGGTTGCTATGGGCTGGTTGCTATGGATTGGTTGCTAAGGACAGTTGCTATGAAATTGTTTCTATGGATTGGTTGCTAAGGACTGGTTGCTATGGAGGGTTGTTTTGGACTGGTTGCTATGGACGGTTGCTATGGACGGTTGCTATGGACTGGTTGCTATGGACTGGTTGCTATGGAGGGTTGTTTTGGACTGGTTGCTGTCGATGGTTGCTATGGACTAGTTTCTATGGATTGGTTGCTATTCTTGTTTTGGATGGTTGCTATGGATTGGTTGCAATAAACGGTTTCTATGGACTGGTTTCTATGGATAATTGCTATGGACTGGTTTCTATGGATAATTGCTATGGAATGGTTGCTTTGGACTGGTTGCTATGGATTGGTTGCTATGGACTGGTTGCTATGGACAGTTGCTATGGACTTGTTTCTATGGATTTGTTGCTATGGACTGGTTGCTATGGAGGGTTGTTTTGGACTGGTTGCTATGGTTGGTTCCAAATAAAAAAATATTTTGAAAAAATAATTCTTGTTTTGGATGGTTGCTATGGATTGGTTGCAATAAACGGTTTCTGAGGACTGGATGCTTTGGATGGTTGCTATGGACTGGTTGCTATGGACTGGTTGCTATGGACAGGTTGCTATGGACTGGTTGCCATGAACTGGTTGATATGGACTGGTTGCTATGGACTCGTTTCTATGGATTGGTTGCTATGGATTAGTTGCTATAGAATGGTTGCTATGGATTTGTTGCTATGGAGGGTTGCTATTTACTGGTTGCTATGGACAGTTGCCGTGGATTGGTTGCTATGGATTGTTGCTATGGGCTGGTTGCTATGGATTGTTTGCTATGGATTGGTTGCAATAAACGGTTTCTGAGGACTGGTTGCTATGGACTGGATGCTTTGGATGGTTGCTATGGACTGGTTGCTATGGTCTGGTTGCTATAGACTGGTTGCTATGGATGGTTGCTATGGACTTGTTGCTATGGACAGTTCAAATAAAAAAAATCGTATTTTGAAAGAAAATTGTTTTCTCATTTTGAAAAAATAATTCTCATTTGGATGGTTGCTATGGACTGGTTGCTATAGACTGGTTGCTATGGGCTGGTTGCTCTGGGCTGGTTGCTATGGGCTGGTTGCTATGGGCTGGTTGCTATGGAGGGTTGTTTTGGACTGGTTGCTATGGAGGGTTGTTTTGGACTGGTTGCTATGGACTGGTTGCTATGGGCTGGTTGCTATGGATTGGTTGCTATGGACTGGTTGCTATGGAGGGTTGCTATGGATTAGTTGCTATGGACTGGTTGCTATGGACGGTTGCTATAGACTGGTTGCTATGGACAGTTGCCATGGACTGGTTGCTATGGACGGTTGCTATGGACTGGTTGCTATGGACTGGTTTCTATGGATTGGATGCTATGGACTGGTTTCTATGGACTGGTTGCTATGGACTGGTTGCTATGGATTGGTTGCTATGGATTGGTTGCTATGGAATGGTTGCTATGGAATGGTTGCTATGGAGGGCTGTTTTGGACTGGTTGCTATGTACTGGTTACTATGGAGGGTTGTTTTGGACTGGTTGCAGTGGACGGTTGCTATGGACTGGTTGCTATGGACTGGTTTCTATGAATAATTTCTATGGAATGGTTGCTATGGGCTGGTTACTATGGACTAGTTTCTATAGATTGGTTGCTATGGATTGGTTGCTATGGATAATTGCTATGGACTGGTTGCTAGGGACTGGTTGCTAGAGACTGGTTGCTAGGGACTGTTGCTATGGACTGTTGCTATGGACTGTTGCTATGGACTGTTTGCCATGGACTGGTTGCCATGGACTGGTTGCCAAGGACGGTTGCTATGGACTGGTTGCTATGGACTGGTTGCTATGGACAGGTTGCTATGGACTTGTTGCTATGGAGGGTTGTTTTGGACTGGTTGCGATGGACTGGTTGCTATGGAGGGTTGCTATGGACTGGTTGCTATGGACTGGTTGCTATGGAGGGTTGTTTTGGATTGGTTGCTATGGACTTGTTGCTATGGACTGGTTTCTATGGACTGGTTTCTATAGACTGGTTTCTATGGACTGGTTTCTATGGATGATTTCTATGGAATGGTTGCTATGGGCTGGTTGCTATGGACTGGTTGCTATGGACTGGTTGCTATGGACTGGTTGCTATGGACGGGTTGCTATGGAGGGTTGATATGGACTGGTTGCTATGGACTAGTTGCTATGGATTGGTTGCTACAAACTGGTTACTATGGATTGGTTGCTATGGATTGGTTGCTATGGAGGGTTGTTTTGGACTGGTTGCTATGGATAATTGTTATGGGCTGGGTGCCATGGGCTGGGTGCCATGGACTGGGTGCTATGGACTGGTTGCTATGGACTGGTTGCTATGGACGATTGCTATGGACTGGTTTCTATGGACAGTTCAAATAAAAAAAATCTTATTTTGAACAAATTATTCTCGCTTTGGATGGTTGCTATGGAATGGTTGCTATGGACTGGTTTCTATGGGCTGGTTGCTATGGAGAGTTGTTTTGGACTGGTGTCTATGGACTGGTTTCTATGGAATGGTTGCTATGGAATGGTTTCTACAGGCTGGTTGCTATGGAGGGTTGTTTTGGACTGGTTGCTATGGACGGTTGCTATGGACTGGTTGCTATAAAGGGTTGCTATGGACTGGTTGCTATGGACTGGTTGCTATGGACTGGTTGCTATGGAGGGTTGTTTTGGATTGGTTGCTATGGACTGGTTGCTATGGAGGGTTGTTATGGACTGGTTGCTATGGACTAGTTTCTATGGACTGGTTTCTATGGACTGGTTTCTATGGATAATTGCTATGGAATGGTTGCTATGGGCTGGTTGCTATGGACTGGTTGCTATGGACTGGTTGCTATGGACTGGTTGCTATGGACTAGTTGCTATGGATTGGTTGCTACAAACTGGTTACTATGGATTGGTTGCTATGGATTGGTTGCTATGGAGGGTTGTTTTGGACTGGTTGCTATGGATAATTGTTATGGGCTGGGTGCCATGGGCTGGGTGCCATGGACTGGGTGCTATGGACTGGTTGCTATGGATGATTGCTATGGACTGGTTTCTATGGACAGTTCAAATAAAAAAAATCTTATTTTAAAAAAATTATTCTCGCTTTGGATGGTTGCTATGGAATGGTTGCTATGGACTGGTTTCTATGGGCTGGTTTCTATGGAGGGTTGTTTTCGACTGGTTGCTATGGACTGGTTTCTATGGACTGGTTGCTATGGAATGGTTGCTATGGAGGGTTGTTTTGGGCTGGTTGCTATGGTTGGTTCCAAATAATAAACATTTTGAAAAAGAAAATTATTTTCTCATTTAGAAAAAATGATTCTTGTTTTGGATGGTTGCTATGGATTGGTTGCAATAAACGGTTTTTGAGGACTGGTTGCCATGGACTGGTTGCCATGGACTGGTTGCTATGGACCAGTTTCTATGGATAATTGTTATGAACTGGTTGCTATGGACTGGTTGCTATGGACTGGTTGCTATGGACTGGTTGCTATGGATTTTTTTGCTATGTCCTGGTTGCTATGGAGGGTTGTTTTGGAAAGGTTGCTATGGACGGTTGCTATGGACTAGTTTCTATGGATTGGTTTCTATGGACTGGTTGCTATGGACTGGTTGCTATGGACAGTTGCCATGGACTGGTTGCTATGGACTGGTTGCTATGGACTGGTTGCTATGGACTGGTTGCTATGGATTATTGCTATGGGCTGGTTGCTATGGGCTGGTTGCTATGGAGGGTTGTTTTGGGCTGGTTGCTATGGACGGTTGCTATGGACTGGTTGCTATGGACTGGTTGCTATGGATAATTGCTATGGGCTGGTTGCTATGGGCTGGTTGCTATGGAGGGTTGTTTTGGACTGGTTGCTATGGACGGTTGCTATGGACTAGTTTCTATGGACTGGTTGCTATGGACTGGTTGCTATGGACTGGTTGCTGTGGACTGGTTGCTGTGGACTGGTTGCTGTGGACTGCTTGCTGTGGACTGGTTGCTATGGACTGGTTGCTATGGACTGATTGCTATGGACTGGTTGCTATGGACTGGTTGCTATGGAGGGTTGTTTTGGACTGGTTGCTATGGACTGGTTGCTATGGGCTGGTTGCTATGGATAATTGCTATGGATTGGCTGCTGTGGGCTGGTTGCTATGGACTAGTTTCTATGGATTGGTTGCTATGGACTGGTTGCTATGGATAATTGCTATGGAATGGTTGCTATGAATTGGTTGCTATGGGCTGGTTGCTATGGATTGGTTGCTAAGGACAGTTGCTATGAAATTGTTTCTATGGATTGGTTGCTAAGGACTGGTTGCTATGGAGGGTTGTTTTGGACTGGTTGCTATGGACGGTTGCTATGGACGGTTGCTATGGACTGGTTGCTATGGACTGGTTGCTATGGAGGGTTGTTTTGGACTGGTTGCTGTCGATGGTTGCTATGGACTAGTTTCTATGGATTGGTTGCTATTCTTGTTTTGGATGGTTGCTATGGATTGGTTGCAATAAAAGGTTTCTATGGACTGGTTTCTATGGATAATTGCTATGGACTGGTTTCTATGGATAATTGCTATGGAATGGTTGCTTTGGACTGGTTGCTATGGATTGGTTGCTATGGACTGGTTGCTATGGACAGTTGCTATGGACTTGTTTCTATGGATTTGTTGCTATGGACTGGTTGCTATGGAGGGTTGTTTTGGACTGGTTGCTATGGTTGGTTCCAAATAAAAAATATTTTGAAAAAATAATTCTTGTTTTGGATGGTTGCTATGGATTGGTTGCAATAAACGGTTTCTGAGGACTGGATGCTTTGGATGGTTGCTATGGACTGGTTGCTATGGACAGGTTGCTATGGACTGGTTGCCATGAACTGGTTGATATGGACTGGTTGCTATGGACTCGTTTCTATGGATTGGTTGCTATGGATTAGTTGCAATAGAATGGTTGCTATGGATTTGTTGCTATGGAGGGTTGCTATTTACTGGTTGCTATGGACAGTTGCCGTGTATTGGTTGCTATGGATTGTTGCTATGGGCTGGTTGCTATGGATTGTTTGCTATGGATTGGTTGCAATAAACGGTTTCTGAGGACTGGTTGCTATGGACTGGATGCTTTGGATGGTTGCTATGGACTGGTTGCTATGGTCTGGTTGCTATAGACTGGTTGCTATGGATGGTTGCTATGGACTTGTTGCTATGGACAGTTCAAATAAAAAAAATCGTATTTTGAAAGAAAATTGTTTTCTCATTTTGAAAAAATAATTCTCATTTGGATGGTTGCTATAGACTGGTTGCTATAGACTGGTTGCTATGGGCTGGTTGCTCTGGGCTGGTTGCTATGGGCTGGTTGCTATGGGCTGGTTGCTATGGAGGGTTGTTTTGGGCTGGTTGCTATGGAGGGTTGTTTTGGACTGGTTGCTATGGACTGGTTGCTATGGGCTGGTTGCTATGGATTGGTTGCTATGGACTGGTTGCTATGGAGGGTTGCTATGGATTAGTTGCTATGGACTGGTTGCTATGGACGGTTGCTATAGACTGGTTGCTATGGACAGTTGCCATGGACTGGTTGCTATGGACGGTTGCTATGGACTGGTTGCTATGGACTGGTTTCTATGGATTGGATGCTATGGACTGGTTTCTATGGACTGGTTGCTATGGACTGGTTGCTATGGATTGGTTGCTATGGATTGGTTGCTATGGAATGGTTGCTATGGAATGGTTGCTATGGAGGGTTGTTTTGGACTGGTTGCTATGTACTGGTTACTATGGAGGGTTGTTTTGGACTGGTTGCAGTGGACGGTTGCTATGGACTGGTTGCTATGGACTGGTTTCTATGAATAATTTCTATGGAATGGTTGCTATGGGCTGGTTGCTATGGACTAGTTTCTATAGATTGGTTGCTATGGATTGGTTGCTATGGATAATTGCTATGGACTGGTTGCTAGGGACTGGTTGCTAGAGACTGGTTGCTAGGGACTGTTGCTATGGACTGTTGCTATGGACTGTTGCTATGGACTGTTTGCCATGGACTGGTTGCCATGGACTGGTTGCCAAGGACGGTTGCTATGGACTGGTTGCTATGGACTGGTTGCTATGGACAGGTTGCTATGGACTTGTTGCTATGGAGGGTTGTTTTGGACTGGTTGCGATGGACTGGTTGCTATGGAGGGTTGCTATGGACTGGTTGCTATGGACTGGTTGCTCTGGAGGGTTGTTTTGGATTGGTTGCTATGGACTTGTTGCTATGGACTGGTTTCTATGGACTGGTTTCTATAGACTGGTTTCTATAGACTGGTTTCTATGGATGATTGCTATGGAATGGTTGCTATGGGCTGGTTGCTATGGACTGGTTGCTATGGACTGGTTGCTATGGACTGGTTGCTATGGACGGGTTGCTATGGAGGGTTGATATGGACTGGTTGCTATGGACTAGTTGCTATGGATTGGTTGCTACAAACTGGTTACTATGGATTGGTTGCTATGGATTGGTTGCTATGGAGGGTTGTTTTGGACTGGTTGCTATGGATAATTGTTATGGGCTGGGTGCCATGGGCTGGGTGCCATGGACTGGGTGCTATGGACTGGTTGCTATGGACTGGTTGCTATGGACGATTGCTATGGACTGGTTTCTATGGACAGTTCAAATAAAAAAAATCTTATTTTAAACAAATTATTCTCGCTTTGGATGGTTGCTATGGAATGGTTGCTATGGACTGGTTTCTATGGGCTGGTTGCTATGGAGAGTTGTTTTGGACTGGTTGCTATGGACTGGTTTCTATGGAATGGTTGCTATGGAATGGTTGTTACAGGCTGGTTGCTATGGAGGGTTGTTTTGGACTGGTTGCTATGGACGGTTGCTATGGACTGGTGGCTATGGAGGGTTGTTTTGGACTGGTTGCTATGGTTGGTTCCAAATAAAAAACATTTTGAAAAAGAAAATAATTTTCTAATTTTTTAAAAATAATTCTTGTTTTGGATCGTTGCTATGGATTGGTTGCAATAAACGATTTCTGAGGACTGTATGCTTTGGATGGTTGCTATGAACTGGTTGCTATGGACTGGTTGCTATGGAGGGTTGTTTTGGACTAGTTGCTATGGACTGGTTGCTATGGACTGGTTGCTATGGACTGGTTTCTATGGAGGGTTGTTTTGGACTGGTTGCTGTGGATGGTTGCTATCGACTAGTTTCTATAGATAATTGCAATGAAATGGTTGCTATGGATTGGTTGCTATGGGCTGGTTGCTATGGAGGGTTGTTTTGGCTTGGTTGCTAGGGAAGGTTGCTATGGACTGAATGCTATGGACTGGTTGCTATGGACTGTTTGCTATGGATGATTGTTTTGGACTGGTTACTGTGGACGGTTGCTATGGACTGGTTGCTATGGACTAGTTTCTATGGATTGGTTGCTATGGACTGGTTTCTATGGATAATTGCTATGGATTGGTTGCTATGCGCTGGTTGCTATGGATTGGTTGCTATGGACTGGTTTCTATGGATAATTGCTATGGATTGGTTGCTATGCGCTGGTTGCTATGGACTAGTTGCTATGGATTGGTTGCTATGGACAGTTGCTATGGACTAGTTGCTATGGAGGGTTGTTTTGGACTGGTTGCTATGGTTGGTTCCAAATAAAAAACATTTTGAAAAAGAAAATTATTTTCTCATTTTGAAAAAATGATTCTTTTTTGGATGGTTGCTATGGATTGGTTGCAATAAACGGTTTCTGAGGACTGGTTGCCATGGACTGGTTGCCATGGACTGGTTGCCATGGGCTGGTTGCTATGGACCAGTTTCTATGGACCGTTTTTTATGGATAATTGTTATGGGCTGGTTGCTATGGGCTGGTTGCTATGGACTGGTTGCTATGGACTGGTTGCTATGGGCTGGTTGCTATGGAGGGTTGTTTTGGACTGGTTGCTATGGACGGTTGCTTTGGACGGTTGCTATGGACTAGTTTTTATGGATTGGTTGCTATGGACTAGTTTCTATGGACTGGTTGCTATGGACTGGTTGCTATGGACAGTTGCCATGGACTGGTTGCTATGGACGGTTGCTATGGACTGGTTGCTATGGACTGGTTGCTATGGACTGGTTGCTATGGATAATTGCTTTGGGCTGGTTGCTATGGAGGGTTGTTTTGGGCTGGTTGCTATGGACTGGTTGCTATGGACTGGTTGCTATGGACTGGTTGCTATGGGCTGGTTGCTATGGACTGGTTGCTATGGACTGGTTTCTATGGATAATTGCTATGGAATGGTTGCTATGGGCTGTTTGCTATGGAATGGTTGCTAAGGACAGTTGCTATTGACTAGTTGCTATGGATTGGTTGCTATGGACTGGTTGCTATAGACAGTTGCTATGGACTTGTTTCTATGGATTGGTTGCTATGGATTGGTTGCTATGGATTGGTTCCAAATAAAAAACATTTTGAAAAAATAATTCTTGTTTTGGATGGTTGCTATGGATTGGTTGCAATAAACGGTTTCTGAGGACTGGTTGCCATGGACTGGTTGCCATGGACTGGTTGCTATGGAATGGTTGCTATGGAATGGTTGCTATGGAGGGTTGTTTTGGACTGGTTGCTATGGACTGGTTGCTATGGACTGGTTGCTATGGACTGGTTGCTGTGGACTGGTTGCTATGGACTGGTTTCTATGGATTAGTTGCTCTGGACTGGTTTCTATGAATAATTGCTATGGAATGGTTGCTATGGGCTGGTTGCTATGGACTAGTTTCTATGGATTGGTTGCTATGGATAATTGCTATGGAATGGTTGCTATGGATTGGTTGCTATGGGCTGGTTGCTATGGAATGGTTGCTAAGGACGGTTGCTATGGAGGGTTGTTTTGGACTGGTTGCAATGGACTAGTTTCTATAGACTGGTTGCTAAGGACTGGTTGCTATGGACTGGTTGCTATGGAGGGTTATTTTGGACTGGTTGCTATTAACGGTTGCTATGGGCTGGTTGCTATGGGCTGATTGCTATGGGCTGGTTGCTATGGAGGGTTGTTTTGGGCTGGTTGCTATGGACGGTTGCTATGGACTGGTTGCTATGGACTGGTTGCTATGGATAATTGCTATGGGCTGGTTGCTATGGGCTGGTTGCTATGGAGGGTTGTTTTGGACTGGTTGCTATGGACGGTTGCTATGGACTAGTTTCTATGGACTGGTTGCTATGGACTGGTTGCTATGGACTGGTTGCTGTGGACTGGTTGCTGTGGACTGGTTGCTGTGGACTGCTTGCTGTGGACTGGTTGCTATGGACTGGTTGCTATGGACTGATTGCTATGGACTGGTTGCTATGGACTGGTTGCTATGGAGGGTTGTTTTGGACTGGTTGCTATGGACTGGTTGCTATGGGCTGGTTGCTATGGATAATTGCTATGGATTGGCTGCTGTGGGCTGGTTGCTATGGACTAGTTTCTATGGATTGGTTGCTATGGACTGGTTGCTATGGATAATTGCTATGGAATGGTTGCTATGAATTGGTTGCTATGGGCTGGTTGCTATGGATTGGTTGCTAAGGACAGTTGCTATGAAATTGTTTCTATGGATTGGTTGCTAAGGACTGGTTGCTATGGAGGGTTGTTTTGGACTGGTTGCTATGGACGGTTGCTATGGACTGGTTGCTATGGACTGGTTGCTATGGAGGGTTGTTTTGGACTGGTTGCTGTCGATGGTTGCTATGGACTAGTTTCTATGGATTGGTTGCTATTCTTGTTTTGGATGGTTGCTATGGATTGGTTGCAATAAAAGGTTTCTATGGACTGGTTTCTATGGATAATTGCTATGGACTGGTTTCTATGGATAATTGCTATGGAATGGTTGCTTTGGACTGGTTGCTATGGATTGGTTGCTATGGACTGGTTGCTATGGACAGTTGCTATGGACTTGTTTCTATGGATTTGTTGCTATGGACTGGTTGCTATGGAGGGTTGTTTTGGACTGGTTGCTATGGTTGGTTCCAAATAAAAAATATTTTGAAAAAATAATTCTTGTTTTGGATGGTTGCTATGGATTGGTTGCAATAAACGGTTTCTGAGGACTGGATGCTTTGGATGGTTGCTATGGACTGGTTGCTATGGACAGGTTGCTATGGACTGGTTGCCATGAACTGGTTGATATGGACTGGTTGCTATGGACTCGTTTCTATGGATTGGTTGCTATGGATTAGTTGCTATAGAATGGTTGCTATGGATTTGTTGCTATGGAGGGTTGCTATTTACTGGTTGCTATGGACAGTTGCCGTGGATTGGTTGCTATGGATTGTTGCTATGGGCTGGTTGCTATGGATTGTTTGCTATGGATTGGTTGCAATAAACGGTTTCTGAGGACTGGTTGCTATGGACTGGATGCTTTGGATGGTTGCTATGGACTGGTTGCTATGGTCTGGTTGCTATAGACTGGTTGCTATGGATGGTTGCTATGGACTTGTTGCTATGGACAGTTCAAATAAAAAAAATCGTATTTTGAAAGAAAATTGTTTTCTCATTTTGAAAAAATAATTCTCATTTGGATGGTTGCTATGGACTGGTTGCTATAGACTGGTTGCTATGGGCTGGTTGCTCTGGGCTGGTTGCTATGGGCTGGTTGCTATGGGCTGGTTGCTATGGAGGGTTGTTTTGGACTGGTTGCTATGGAGGGTTGTTTTGGACTGGTTGCTATGGACTGGTTGCTATGGGCTGGTTGCTATGGATTGGTTGCTATGGACTGGTTGCTATGGAGGGTTGCTATGGATTAGTTGCTATGGACTGGTTGCTATGGACGGTTGCTATAGACTGGTTGCTATGGACAGTTGCCATGGACTGGTTGCTATGGATGGTTGCTATGGACTGGTTGCTATGGACTGGTTTCTATGGATTGGATGCTATGGACTGGTTTCTATGGACTGGTTGCTATGGACTGGTTGCTATGGATTGGTTGCTATGGATTGGTTGCTATGGAATGGTTGCTATGGAATGGTTGCTATGGAGGGTTGTTTTGGACTGGTTGCTATGTACTGGTTACTATGGAGGGTTGTTTTGGACTGGTTGCAGTGGACGGTTGCTATGGACTGGTTGCTATGGACTGGTTTCTATGAATAATTTCTATGGAATGGTTGCTATGGGCTGGTTGATATGGACTAGTTTCTATAGATTGGTTGCTATGGATTGGTTGCTATGGATAATTGCTATGGACTGGTTGCTAGGGACTGGTTGCTAGAGACTGGTTGCTAGGGACTGTTGCTATGGACTGTTGCTATGGACTGTTGCTATGGACTGGTTGCCATGGACTGGTTGCCATGGACTGGTTGCCAAGGACGGTTGCTATGGACTGGTTGCTATGGACTGGTTGCTATGGACAGGTTGCTATGGACTTGTTGCTATGGAGGGTTGTTTTGGACTGGTTGCGATGGACTGGTTACTATGGAGGGTTGCTATGGACTGGTTGCTATGGACTGGTTGCTATGGAGGGTTGTTTTGGATTGGTTGCTATGGACTTGTTGCTATGGACTGGTTTCTATGGACTGGTTTCTATAGACTGGTTTCTATGGACTGGTTTCTATGGATGATTGCTATGGAATGGTTGCTATGGGCTGGTTGCTATGGACTGGTTGCTATGGACTGGTTGCTATGGACTGGTTGCTATGGACGGGTTGCTATGGAGGGTTGATATGGACTGGTTGCTATGGACTAGTTGCTATGGATTGGTTGCTACAAACTGGTTACTATGGATTGGTTGCTTTGGATTGGTTGCTATGGAGGGTTGTTTTGGACTGGTTGCTATGGATAATTGTTATGGGCTGGGTGCCATGGGCTGGGTGCCATGGACTGGGTGCTATGGACTGGTTGCTATGGACGATTGCTATGGACTGGTTTCTATGGACAGTTCAAATAAAAAAAATCTTATTTTAAACAAATTATTCTCGCTTTGGATGGTTGCTATGGAATGGTTGCTATGGACTGGTTTCTATGGGCTGGTTGCTATGGAGAGTTGTTTTGGACTGGTTGCTATGGACTGGTTTCTATGGAATGGTTGCTATGGAATGGTTGCTACAGGCTGGTTGCTATGGAGGGTTGTTTTGGACTGGTTGCTATGGACGGTTGCTATGGACTGGTGGCTATGGAGGGTTGTTTTGGACTGGTTGCTATGGTTGGTTCCAAATAAAAAACATTTTGAAAAAGAAAATTATTTTCTAATTTTTTTAAAATAATTCTTGTTTTGGATCGTTGCTATGGATTGGTTGCAATAAACGATTTCTGAGGACTGTATGCTTTGGATGGTTGCTATGAACTGGTTGCTATGGACTGGTTGCTATGGAGGGTTGTTTTGGACTAGTTGCTATGGACTGGTTGCTATGGACTGGTTTCTATGGAGGGTTGTTTTGGACTGGTTGCTGTGGATGGTTGCTATCGACTAGTTTCTATAGATAATTGCAATGAAATGGTTGCTATGGATTGGTTGCTATGGGCTGGTTGCTATGGAGGGTTGTTTTGGCTTGGTTGCTAGGGAAGGTTGCTATGGACTGAATGCTATGGACTGGTTGCTATGGACTGGTTGCTATGGATGATTGTTTTGGACTGGTTACTGTGGACGGTTGCTATGGACTGGTTGCTATGGACTAGTTTCTATGGATTGGTTGCTATGGACTGGTTTCTATGGATAATTGCTATGGATTGGTTGCTATGCGCTGGTTGCTATGGATTGGTTGCTATGGACTGGTTTCTATGGATAATTGCTATGGATTGGTTGCTATGCGCTGGTTGCTATGGACTAGTTGCTATGGATTGGTTGCTATGGACAGTTGCTATGGACTAGTTGCTATGGAGGGTTGTTTTGGACTGGTTGCTATGGTTGGTTCCAAATAAAAAACATTTTGAAAAAGAAAATTATTTTCTCATTTTGAAAAAATGATTCTTTTTTGGATGGTTGCTATGGATTGGTTGCAATAAACGGTTTCTGAGGACTGGTTGCCATGGACTGGTTGCCATGGACTGGTTGCCATGGGCTGGTTGCTATGGACCAGTTTCTATGGACCGTTTTTTATGGATAATTGTTATGGGCTGGTTGCTATGGGCTGGTTGCTATGGACTGGTTGCTATGGACTGGTTGCTATGGGCTGGTTGCTATGGAGGGTTGTTTTGGACTGGTTGCTACGGACGGTTGCTTTGGACGGTTGCTATGGACTAGTTTTTATGGATTGGTTGCTATGGACTAGTTTCTATGGACTGGTTGCTATGGACTGGTTGCTATGGACAGTTGCCATGGACTGGTTGCTATGGACGGTTGCTATGGACTGGTTGCTATGGACTGGTTGCTATGGATAATTGCTTTGGGCTGGTTGCTATGGAGGGTTGTTTTGGGCTGGTTGCTATGGACTGGTTGCTATGGACTGGTTGCTATGGACTGATTGCAATGGGCTGGTTGCTATGGGCTGGTTGCTATGGACTGGTTTCTATGGATAATTGCTATGGAATGGTTGCTATGGGCTGTTTGCTATGGAATGGTTGCTAAGGACAGTTGCTATTGACTAGTTGCTATGGATTGGTTGCTATGGACTGGTTGCTATAGACAGTTGCTATGGACTTGTTTCTATGGATTGGTTGCTATGGATTGGTTGCTATGGATTGGTTCCAAATAAAAAACATTTTGAAAAAATAATTCTTGTTTTGGATGGTTGCTATGGATTGGTTGCAATAAACGGTTTCTGAGGACTGGTTGCCATGGACTGGTTGCCATGGACTGGTTGCTATGGAATGGTTGCTATGGAATGGTTGCTATGGAGGGTTGTTTTGGACTGGTTGCTATGGACTGGTTGCTATGGACTGGTTGCTATGGACTGGTTGCTGTGGACTGGTTGCTATGGACTGGTTTCTATGGATTAGTTGCTCTGGACTGGTTTCTATGAATAATTGCTATGGAATGGTTGCTATGGGCTGGTTGCTATGGACTAGTTTCTATGGATTGGTTGCTATGGATAATTGCTATGGAATGGTTGCTATGGATTGGTTGCTATGGGCTGGTTGCTATGGAATGGTTGCTAAGGACGGTTGCTATGGAGGGTTGTTTTGGACTGGTTGCAATGGACTAGTTTCTATAGACTGGTTGCTAAGGACTGGTTGCTATGGACTGGTTGCTATGGAGGGTTATTTTGGACTGGTTGCTATTAACGGTTGCTATGGGCTGGTTGCTATGGGCTGATTGCTATGGACTGGTTTCTATGGATAATTGCTATGGAATGGTTGCTATGGGCTGGTTGCTATGGAATGGTTGCTAAGGACAGTTGCTATTGACTAGTTGCTATGGATTAGTTGCTATGGACTGGTTGCTATGGACAGTTGCTATGGACTTGTTTCTATAGATTGGTTGCTATGGATTGGTTGCTATGGATTGGTTGCTATGGAGGGTTGTTTTGGACTGGTTGCTATGGTTTGTTGCAATAAACGGTTTCTGAGGACTGGTTGCTGTGGACTGGTTGCTGTGGACTGGTTGCTATGGACTGGTTGCTATGGACTGGTTGCTATGGAGGGTTGTTTTGGACTGGTTGCTATGGACTAGTTGCTTTGGACTTGTTGCTATGGACTGGTTGCTATGGACTGGTTGCTATGGACTGGTTTCTATGGAGGGTTGTTTTGGACTGGTTGCTGTGGATGGTTGCTATGGACTAGTTTCTATGGATTGGTTGCTATTCTTGTTTTGGATGGTTGCTATAGATTGGTTGCAATAAACGGTTTCTATGGACTGGTTTCTATTGATAATTGCTATGCACTGGTTTCTATGGATAATTGCTATGGAATGGTTGCTTTGGACTGGTTGCTATGGATTGGTTGCTATAGACTGGTTGCTATGGACAGTTGCTATAGACTTGTTTCTATGGATTTGTTGCTATGGACTGGTTGCTATGGAGGGTTGTTTTGGACTGGTTGCTATGGTTGGTTCCAAATAAAAAACATTTTGAAAAAATAATTCTTGTTTTGGATGGTTGCTATGGATTGGTTGCAATAAACGGTTTCTGAGGACTGGATGCTATGGACTGGTTGCTATGGACTGGTTGCTATGGACGGGTTGCTATGGACGGGTTGCTATGGACGGTTGCCATGGACAGGTTGCTATTGACTGGTTGCCATGGACTGGTTGATATGGACTGGTTGCTATGGACTAGTTTCTATGGATTGGTTGCTATGGATTGGTTGCTATAGAATGGTTGCTATGGATTGTTGCTATGGGCTGGTTGCTATGGATTGTTGCTATGGGCTGGTTGCTATGGATTGTTTGCTATGGATTGGTTGCAATGGACTGGATGCTTTGGATGGTTGCTATGGACTGGTTGCTATGGTCTTGTTGCTATAGACTGGTTGCTATGGATGGTTGCTATGGACTTGTTGCTATGGACAGTTCAAATAAAAAAAATCGTATTTTGAAAGAAAATTGTTTTCTCATTTTGAAAAAAAATTCTCATTTGGATGGTTGCTATGGACTGGTTGTTATAGACTGGTTGCTTTTAAACAGTTGCTATGGGCTGGTTGCTATGGATTGGTTGATATGGAGGGTTGTTTTGGACTGGTTGCTATGGAGGGTTGTTTTGGACTGGTTGCTATGGACTGGTTGCTATGGGCTGGTTGCTATGGATTGGTTGCTATGGACTGGTTGCTATGGAGGGTTGCTATGGACTGGTTGCTATGGATTAGTTGCTATGGACTGGTTGCTATGGACGGTTGCTATGGACTGGCTGCTATGGACAGTTGCCATGGACTGGTTGCTATGGACGGTTGCTATAGACTGGTTGCTATGGACTGGTTTCTATGGATTGGATGCTATAGACTGGTTTCTATGGACTGGTTGCTATGGATTGGTTGCTATGGATTGGTTGCTATGGAATGGTTTCTATGGAATGGTTGCTATGGTGGGTTGTTTTGGACTGGTTGCTATGTACTGGTTACTATGGAGGGTTGTTTTGGACTGGTTGCTGTGGACGGTTGCTATGGACTGGTTGCTATAGACTGGTTTCTATGAATAATTGCTATGGAATGGTTGCTATGGGCTGGTTGCTATGGATTGGTTGCTATGGATAATTGCTATGGAGGGTTGCTATGGACTGGTTGCTAGGGACTGGTTGCTATGGACTGGTTGCTATGGACTGGTTTCTATGGACTGTTTGCTATGGACTGGTTGCCATGGACGGTTTCTATGGATTGGTTGCTATGGACTGGTTGCTATGGACTGGTTGCTATGGACTGGTTGCTATTGAGGGTTGTTTTGGACTGGTTGCTATGGACTGGTTGCTATGGAGTGTTGCTATGGAGTGGTTGCTATGGACTGGTTGCTATGGAGGGTTATTTTGGATTGGTTGCTATGGACTGGTTGCTATGGACTGGTTTCTATGGACTGGTTTCTATGGATAATTGCTATGGAATGGTTGCTATGGGCTCGTTGCTATATACTGGTTGCTATAGACTGGTTGCTATGGACGGGTTGCTATGGAGGGTTGTTATGGACTGGTTGCTATGGACTAGTTGCTATGGATTGGTTGCTACAAACTGGTTAATATGGATTGGTTGCTATGGATTGGTTGCTATGGAGGGTTGTTTTGGACTGGTTGCTATGGATAATTGTTATGGGCTGGGTGCCATAGGCTGGGTGCTATGGACTGGTTGCTATGGATTGGTTTCTATGGACTGGTTTCTATGGATAATTGCTATGGAATGGTTGCTATGGATTGGTTGCTATGGGCTGGTTGCTGCTATAGACTAGTTTCTATGGACTGGTTGCTATGGACTGGTTTCTATAGATAATTGCTATGGAATGGTTGCTATGGGCTGGTTGCTATGGAGGATTGTTTTGGACTGGTTGCTATGGATGGTTGCTATAGATTGGTTGCTATGGATTGGTTGCTATGGACAGTTGCTATGGACATGTTTCTATGGATTGGTTGCTATGGACTGGTTGCTATGGAGGAATTTTTTGGACTGGTTGCTATGGTTGGTTCCAAATAAAAAACATTTTGCAAAAATTATTCTTGTTTTGGATGGTTGCTATGGATTGGTTGCAATAAACGGTTTCTGAGGACTGGTTGCCATGGACTGGTTGCCATGGACTGGTTGCTATGGAATGGTTGCTATGGAATGGTTGCTATGGAGGGTTGTTTTGGACTGGTTGCTATGGACTGGTTGCTATGGACTGGTTGCTATGGACTGGTTGCTGTGGACTGGTTGCTGTGGACTGGTTTCTATGGATTAGTTGCTATGGACTGGTTTCTATGAATAATTGCTATGGAATGGTTGCTATGGGCTGGTTGCTATGGACTAGTTTCTATGGATTGGTTGCTATGGATAATTGCTATGGAATGATTGCTATGGATTGGTTGCTATGGGCTGGTTGCTATGGAATGGTTGCTAAGGACGGTTGCTATGGAGGGTTGTTTTGGACTGGTTGCAATGGACTAGTTTCTATAGACTGGTTGCTATGGACTGGTTGCTATGGACTGGTTGCTATGGAGGGATCTTTTGGACTGGTTGCTATGGACGGTTGCTATGGGCTGGTTGCTATGGGCTGGTTGCTATGGGCTGGTTGCTATGGACTGGTTGCTATATACTGGTTTCTATGGAAAATTGCTATGGAATGGTTGCTATGGGCTGGTTGCTATGGAATGGTTGCTAAGGACAGTTGCTATTGACTAGTTGCTATGGATTGGTTGCTATGGACTGGTTGCTATGGACAGTTGCTATGGACTTGTTTCTATGGATTGGTTGCTATGGATTGGTTGCTATGGAGGGTTGTTTTGGACTGGTTGCTATGGTTTGTTGCAATAAACGGTTTCTGAGGACTGGTTGCTATGGACTGGTTTCTGTGGACTGGTTGCTGTGGACTGGTTGCCGTGGACTGGTTGCCATGGACTAGTTGCTATGGACTGGTTGCTATGGACTGGTTGCTATGGAGGGTTGTTTTGGACTGGTTGCTATGGACTGGTTGCTATGGACTGATTGCTATGGACTGGTTGCCATGGACTGGTTTCTATGGAGGGTTGTTTTGGACTGGTTGCTGTGGATGGTTGTTATGGACTAGTTTCTATGGATTGGTTGCTATTCTTGTTTTGGATGGTTGCTATGGATTGGTTGCAATAAACGGTTTCTATGGACTGGTTTCTATGGATAATTGCTATGGACTGGTTTCTATGGATAATTGCTATGGAATGGTTGCTTTGGACTGGTTGCTATGGATTGGTTGCTATAGACTGGTTGCTATGGACAGTTGCTATGGACTTGTTTCTATGGATTTGTTGCTATGGACTGGTTGCTATGGAGGGTTGTTTTGGACTGGTTGCTATGGTTGGTTCCAAATAAAAAACATTTTGAAAAAATAATTCTTGTTTTGGATGGTTGCTATGGATTGGTTGCAATAAACGGTTTCTGAGGACTGGATGCTATGGACTGGATGCTATGGACTGGTTGCTATGGACGGGTTGCTATGGACGGGTTGCTATGGACGGTTGCCATGGACAGGTTGCTATGGACTGGTTGCCATGGACTGGTTGATATGGACTGGTTGCTATGGACTAGTTGCTATGGATTGGTTGCTATGGATTGGTTGCTATAGAATGGTTGCTATGGATTTGTTGCTATGGAGGGTTGCTATGTACTGGTTGCTATGGACAGTTGCTGTGGATTGGTTGCTATGGATTGTTGCTATGGGCTGGTTGCTATGGATTGTTGCTATGGGCTGGTTGCTATGGATTGTTTGCTATGGATTGGTTGCAATGGACTGGATGCTTTGGATGGTTGCTATGGACTGGTTGCTATGGTCTGGTTGCTATAGACTGGTTGCTATGGATGGTTGCTATGGACTTGTTGCTATGGACAGTTCAAATAAAAAAAATCGTATTTTAAAAGAAAATTGTTTTCTCATTTTGAAAAAAGAATTCTCATTTGAATGGTTGCTATGGACTGGTTGTTATAGACTGGTTGCCTTTAAACAGTTGCTATGGACTGGTTGCTATGGGCTGGTTGCTATGGATTGGTTGCTATGGAGGGTTGTTTTGGACTGGTTGCTATGGAGGGTTGTTTTGGACTGGTTGCTATGGACTGGTTGCTATGGGCTGGTTGCTATGGATTGGTTGCTATGGACTGGTTGCTATGGAGGGTTGCTATGGACTGGTTGCTATGGATTAGTTGCTATGGACTGGTTGCTATGGACGGTTGCTATGGACTGGTTGCTATGGACAGTTGCCATGGACTGGTTGCTATGGACGGTTGCTATGGACTGGTTGCTATGGACTGGTTTCTATGGATTGGATTCTATGGACTGGTTTCTATAGACTGGTTGGTATGGATTGGTTGCTATGGATTGGTTGCTATGGAATGGTTGCTATGGAGGGTTGTTTTGGACTGGTTGCTATGTACTGGTTGCTATGTACTGGTTACTATGGAGGGTTGTTTTGGACTGGTTGCTGTGGATGGTTGCTATGGACTGGTTGCTATGGACTGGTTTCTATGAATAATTGCTATGGAATGGTTGCTATGGGCTGGTTGCTATGGATTGGTTGCTATGGATAATTGCTATGGAGGGTTGCTATGGACTGGTTGCTAGGGACTGGTTGCTAGGGACTGGTTGCTATGGACTGGTTTCTATGGATAATTGCTATGGACTGGTTTCTATGGATAATTGCTATGGAATGGTTGCTTTGGACTGGTTGCTATGGATTGGTTGCTATAGACTGGTTGCTATGGACAGTTGCTATGGACTTGTTTCTATGGATTTGTTGCTATGGACTGGTTGCTATGGAGGGTTGTTTTGGACTGGTTGCTATGGTTGGTTCCAAATAAAAAACATTTTGAAAAAATAATTCTTGTTTTGGATGGTTGCTATGGATTGGTTGCAATAAACGGTTTCTGAGGACTGGATGCTATGGACTGGATGATATGGACTGGTTGCTATGGACGGGTTGCTATGGACGGGTTGCTATGGACGGTTGCCATGGACAGGTTGCTATGGACTGGTTGCCATGGACTGGTTGATATGGACTGGTTGCTATGGACTAGTTGCTATGGATTGGTTGCTATGGATTGGTTGCTATAGAATGGTTGCTATGGATTTGTTGCTATGGAGGGTTGCTATGTACTGGTTGCTATGGACAGTTGCTGTGGATTGGTTGCTATGGATTGTTGCTATGGGCTGGTTGCTATGGATTGTTGCTATGGGCTGGTTGCTATGGATTGTTTGCTATGGATTGGTTGCAATGGACTGGATGCTTTGGATGGTTGCTATGGACTGGTTGCTATGGTCTGGTTGCTATAGACTGGTTGCTATGGATGGTTGCTATGGACTTGTTGCTATGGACAGTTCAAATTAAAAAAATCGTATTTTAAAAGAAAATTGTTTTCTCATTTTGAAAAAAGAATTCTCATTTGGATGGTTGCTATGGACTGGTTGTTATAGACTGGTTGCCTTTAAACAGTTGCTATAGACTGGTTGCTATGGGCTGGTTGCTATGGATTGGTTGCTATGGAGGGTTGTTTTGGACTGGTTGCTATGGAGGGTTGTTTTGGACTGGTTGCTATGGACTGGTTGCTATGGGCTGGTTGCTATGGATTGGTTGCTATGGACTGGTTGCTATGGAGGGTTGCTATGGACTGGTTGCTATGGATTAGTTGCTATGGACTGGTTGCTATGGACGGTTGCTATGGACTGGTTGCTATGGACAGTTGCCATGGACTGGTTGCTATGGACGGTTGCTATGGACTGGTTGCTATGGACTGGTTTCTATGGATTGGATTCTATGGACTGGTTTCTATAGACTGGTTGGTATGGATTGGTTGCTATGGATTGGTTGCTATGGAATGGTTGCTATGGAGGGTTGTTTTGGACTGGTTGCTATGTACTGGTTGCTATGTACTGGTTACTATGGAGGGTTGTTTTGGACTGGTTGCTGTGGATGGTTGCTATGGACTGGTTGCTATGGACTGGTTTCTATGAATAATTGCTATGGAATGGTTGCTATGGGCTGGTTGCTATGGATTGGTTGCTATGGATAATTGCTATGGAGGATTGCTATGGACTGATTGCTAGGGACTGGTTGCTAGGGACTGGTTGCTAGGGACTGGTTGCTATGGACTGGTTGCCATGGACTGGTTGCCAAGGACGGTTGCTATGGATCGGTTGCTATGGACTGGTTGCTATGGACTGGTTGCTATGGAGGGTTGTTTTGGACTGGCTGCTATGGACTGGCTGCTATGGACTGGTTGCTATGGACTGGTTGCTATGGACGGGTTGCTATGGACGGGTTGCTATGGACTGGTTGCTAAATACTGGTTGCTATGGACTGGTTGCTATGGAGGGTTGTTTTGGATTGGTTGCTATAGACTGGTTGCTATGGACTGGTTTCTATGGACTGGTTTCTATGGACTGGTTTCTATGGATAATTGCTATGGACTGGTTGCTATGGGCTGGTTGCTATGGACTGGTTGCTATGGACTGGTTGCTATGGAGGGTTGTTATGGACTGGTTGCTATGGACTAGTTGCTATGGATTGGTTGCTACAAACTGGTTACTATGGATTGGTTGCTATGGATTGGTTGCTATGGAGGGTTGTTTTGGACTGGTTGCTATGGATAATTGTTATGGGCTGGGTGCCATGGGCTGGGTGCTATGGACTGGTTTCTATGGACTGGTTGCTATGGACTGGTTGCTATGGACTGGTTGCTATGGACTGGTTTCTATGGACAGTTCAAATAAAAAAAATCTTATTTAAAAAAAATGATTCTCGCTTTGGATGGTTGCTATGGAATGGTTGCTATGGACTGGTTTCTATGGGCTGGTTGCTATGGAGGGTTGTTTTGGGCTGGTTGCTATGGACTGGTTTCTATGGACTGGTTGCTATGGACTGGTTCCTATGGAATGGTTGCTATGGAATGGTTGCTATGGAATGGTTGCTACAGGCTGGTTGCTATGGAGGGTTGTTTTGGACTGGTTGCTATGGACGTTTGCTATGGACTGGTGGCTATGGAGGTTTGTTTTGGACTGGTTGCTATGGTTGGTTCCAAATAAAAAACATTTTGAAAAAGAAAATTATTTTCTCATTTTTAAAAAATAATTCTTGTTTTGGATGGTTGCTATGGATTGGTTGCAATAAACGGTTTCTGAGGACTGTATGCTGTGCATGGTTGCTATGAACTGGTTGCAATGGACTGGTTGCTATGGAGGGTTGTTTTGGACTGGTTGCTATGGACGGTTGCTATGGATTGGTTGCTATGGACTAGTTTCTATGGATGGTTGCTATGGACTGGTTGCTATGGACTGGTTGCTATGAATTGGTTGCTATGGACTGGTTTCTATAGATAATTGCAATGGAATGGTTGCTATGGATTGGTTGCTATGGGCTGGTTGCTATGGAGGGTTGTTTTGGACTGGTTGCTAGGGAAGGTTGCTATGGACTGGTTGCTATGGACTGGATGCTATGGACTGGTTGCTATGGACTGGTTACTATGGACTGCTTTGGACTGGTTGCTATGGATGCATTGCTATCGATTGGTTGCTATGGACTGGTTGCTATGGACAGTTGCTATGGACTTGTTTCTATGGATAGGTTGCTATGGACTGGTTGCTATGGAGGGTTGTTTTGGACGGGTTGCTATTGGTGGGTGCTATGGACTGGTTGCTATGGAGGGTTGTGTTGGACTGGTTGCTATGGATCATGGCTTCGGACTGGTTGCTATGGACTGGTTGCTATGGACAGTTGCTATGGTCTGGTTGCTTTGGACCGGTTGCTATGAATTGGTAACTATGGACTGGTTACTATGGACTGGTTGCTATGGACTGGTTGCTATAGAATAGTTTCTATGAATTAGTTGCTATGGATGTGTTGCTATGGACTGGTTGCTATGGACTGGTTGCTATGCACTGGTTGCTATGGATGGGTTGCTATGGACTGGTTGCTATGAACTGGTTGCTATGAACTGGTTGCTATGGATGATTGCTATGGACTGGTTTCTATGGACAGTTCAAATCAAAAAATCTTATTTTAAAAAAACGATTCTCGCTTTGGATGGGTTGCTATGGGCTGGTTGTTTTGGACTGGTTGCTATGGACTGGTTGCTATGGACTGGCTTCTATGGATAATTGCTATGGACTGGTTGCTATGGAATGGTTGCTATGGAATGGTTGCTACGGGCTGGTTGCTATGGAGGGTTGTTTTGGACTGGTTGCTATGGAGGGTTGTTTTGGACTGGTTGCTATGGTTGGTTCCAAATAAAAAACATTTTGAAAAATAAAATTATTTTCTCATTTTGAAAAAATAATTATTGTTTTGGATGGTTGCTATGAATTGGTTGCAATAAACGGTTTCTGAGGACTGTATGCTTTGAATGGTTGCTATGAACTGGTTGCTATGGACTGGTTGCTATGGAGGGTTGTTTTGGACTGGCTGCTATGGACGGTTGCTATGGATTGGTTGCTATGGACTAGTTTCTATGGACCGGTTGCTATGGACTGGTTGCTATGGACTGGTTGCAATGGATTGGTTGCTATGGACTGGTTTCTATAGATAATTGCAATGGAATGGTTGCTATGGATTGGTTGCTATGGGCTGGTTGCTATGGAGGGTTGTTTTGGGCTGGTTGCTATGGTTGGTTCCAAATAATAAACATTTTGAAAAAGAAAATTATTTTCTCATTTTGAAAAAATGATTCTTGTTTTGGATGGTTGCTATGGATTGGTTGCAATAAACGGTTTCTGAGGACTGTATGCTTTGGATGGTTGCTATGAACTGGTTGCTATGGACTGGTTGCTATGGAGGGTTGTTTTGGACTGGTTGCTATGGACGGTTGCTATGGATTGGTTGCTATGGACTAGTTTCTATGGACTGGTTGCTATGGACTGGTTGCTATGGACTGGTTGCTATGGACAGTTGCCATGGACTGGTTGCTATGGACTGGTTGCTATGGACTGGTTGCTATGGACCAGTTTCTATGGATAATTGTTATGGGCTGGTTGCTATGGGCTGGTTGCTATGGACTGGTTGCTATGGACTGGTTGCTATGGATTTTTTTGCTATGGGCTGGTTGCTATGGAGGGTTGTTTTGGACTGGTTGCTATGGACGGTTGCTATGGACTAGTTTCTATGGACTGGTTGCTATGGACTGGTTGCTATGGACTGGTTGCTATGGACAGTTGCCATGGACTGGTTGCTATGGACTGGTTGCTATGGACTGGTTGCTATGGATAATTGCTAAGGGCTGGTTGCTATGGAGGGTTGTTTTGGACTGGTTGCTATGGACTGGTTGCTATGGACAGTTGCCATGGACTGGTTGCTATGGACTGGTTGCTATGGACTGGTTGCTATGGATAATTGCTAAGGGCTGGTTGCTATGGACGGTTGCTATGGACTGGTTGCTATGGACTGGTTGCTATGGATAATTGCTATGGGCTGGTTGCTATGGGCTGGTTGCTATGGAGGGTTGTTTTGGACTGGTTGCTATGGACGGTTGCTATGGACTAGTTTCTATGGACTGGTTGCTATGGACTGGTTGCTATGGACTGCTTGCTGTGGACTGCTTGCTGTGGACTGGTTGCTATGGACTAGTTGCTATGGACTGATTGCTATGGACTGGTTGCTATGGACTGGTTGCTATGGAGGGTTGTTTTGGACTGGTTGCTATGGACTGGTTGCTATGGGCTGGTTGCTATGGATAATTGCTATGGATTGGCTGCTGTGGGCTGGTTGCTATGGACTAGTTTCTATGGATTGGTTGCTATGGACTGGTTGCTATGGATAATTGCTATGGACTGGTTGCCATGGACTGGTTGCCAAGGACGGTTGCTATGGACTGGTTGCTATGGACTGGTTGCTATGGACAGGTTGCTATGGACTTGTTGCTATGGAGGGTTGTTTTGGACTGGTTGCGATGGACTGGTTGCTATGGAGGGTTGCTATGGACTGGTTGCTATGGACTGGTTGCTATGGAGGGTTGTTTTGGATTGGTTGCTATGGACTTGTTGCTATGGACTGGTTTCTATGGACTGGTTTCTATAGACTGGTTTCTATGGACTGGTTTCTATGGATGATTTCTATGGAATGGTTGCTATGGGCTGGTTGCTATGGACTGGTTGCTATGGACTGGTTGCTATGGACTGGTTGCTATGGACGGGTTGCTATGGAGGGTTGATATGGACTGGTTGCTATGGACTAGTTGCTATGGATTGGTTGCTACAAACTGGTTACTATGGATTGGTTGCTATGGATTGGTTGCTATGGAGGGTTGTTTTGGACTGGTTGCTATGGATAATTGTTATGGGCTGGGTGCCATGGGCTGGGTGCCATGGACTGGGTGCTATGGACTGGTTGCTATGGACTGGTTGCTATGGACGATTGCTATGGACTGGTTTCTATGGACAGTTCAAATAAAAAAAATCTTATTTTGAACAAATTATTCTCGCTTTGGATGGTTGCTATGGAATGGTTGCTATGGACTGGTTTCTATGGGCTGGTTGCTATGGAGAGTTGTTTTGGACTGGTGTCTATGGACTGGTTTCTATGGAATGGTTGCTATGGAATGGTTGCTACAGGCTGGTTGCTATGGAGGGTTGTTTTGGACTGGTTGCTATGGACGGTTGCTATGGACTGGTTGCTATAAAGGGTTGCTATGGACTGGTTGCTATGGACTGGTTGCTATGGACTGGTTGCTATGGAGGGTTGTTTTGGATTGGTTGCTATGGACTGGTTGCTATGGAGGGTTGTTATGGACTGGTTGCTATGGACTAGTTTCTATGGACTGGTTTCTATGGACTGGTTTCTATGGATAATTGCTATGGAATGGTTGCTATGGGCTGGTTGCTATGGACTGGTTGCTATGGACTGGTTGCTATGGACTGGTTGCTATGGACTAGTTGCTATGGATTGGTTGCTACAAACTGGTTACTATGGATTGGTTGCTATGGATTGGTTGCTATGGAGGGTTGTTTTGGACTGGTTGCTATGGATAATTGTTATGGGCTGGGTGCCATGGGCTGGGTGCCATGGACTGGGTGCTATGGACTGGTTGCTATGGATGATTGCTATGGACTGGTTTCTATGGACAGTTCAAATAAAAAAAATCTTATTTTAAAAAAATTATTCTCGCTTTGGATGGTTGCTATGGAATGGTTGCTATGGACTGGTTTCTATGGGCTGGTTTCTATGGAGGGTTGTTTTCGACTGGTTGCTATGGACTGGTTTCTATGGACTGGTTGCTATGGAATGGTTGCTATGGAGGGTTGTTTTGGGCTGGTTGCTATGGTTGGTTCCAAATAATAAACATTTTGAAAAAGAAAATTATTTTCTCATTTAGAAAAAATGATTCTTGTTTTGGATGGTTGCTATGGATTGGTTGCAATAAACGGTTTTTGAGGACTGGTTGCCATGGACTGGTTGCCATGGACTGGTTGCTATGGACCAGTTTCTATGGATAATTGTTATGGGCTGGTTGCTATGGACTGGTTGCTATGGACTGGTTGCTATGGACTGGTTGCTATGGATTTTTTTGCTATGTCCTGGTTGCTATGGAGGGTTGTTTTGGAAAGGTTGCTATGGACGGTTGCTATGGACTAGTTTCTATGGATTGGTTTCTATGGACTGGTTGCTATGGACTGGTTGCTATGGACAGTTGCCATGGACTGGTTGCTATGGACTGGTTGCTATGGACTGGTTGCTATGGATTATTGCTATGGGCTGGTTGCTATGGGCTGGTTGCTGTGGAGGGTTGTTTTGGGCTGGTTGCTATGGACGGTTGCTATGGACTGGTTGCTATGGACTGGTTGCTATGGATAATTGCTATGGGCTGGTTGCTATGGGCTGGTTGCTATGGAGGGTTGTTTTGGACTGGTTGCTATGGACGGTTGCTATGGACTAGTTTCTATGGACTGGTTGCTATGGACTGGTTGCTATGGACTGGTTGCTGTGGACTGGTTGCTGTGGACTGGTTGCTGTGGACTGCTTGCTGTGGACTGGTTGCTATGGACTGGTTGCTATGGACTGATTGCTATGGACTGGTTGCTATGGACTGGTTGCTATGGAGGGTTGTTTTGGACTGGTTGCTATGGACTGGTTGCTATGGATAATTGCTATGGATTGGCTGCTGTGGGCTGGTTGCTATGGACTAGTTTCTATGGATTGGTTGCTATGGACTGGTTGCTATGGATAATTGCTATGGAATGGTTGCTATGAATTGGTTGCTATGGGCTGGTTGCTATGGATTGGTTGCTAAGGACAGTTGCTATGAAATTGTTTCTATGGATTGGTTGCTAAGGACTGGTTGCTATGGAGGGTTGTTTTGGACTGGTTGCTATGGACGGTTGCTATGGACGGTTGCTATGGACTGGTTGCTATGGACTGGTTGCTATGGAGGGTTGTTTTGGACTGGTTGCTGTCGATGGTTGCTATGGACTAGTTTCTATGGATTGGTTGCTATTCTTGTTTTGGATGGTTGCTATGGATTGGTTGCAATAAAAGGTTTCTATGGACTGGTTTCTATGGATAATTGCTATGGACTGGTTTCTATGGATAATTGCTATGGAATGGTTGCTTTGGACTGGTTGCTATGGATTGGTTGCTATGGACTGGTTGCTATGGACAGTTGCTATGGACTTGTTTCTATGGATTTGTTGCTATGGACTGGTTGCTATGGAGGGTTGTTTTGGACTGGTTGCTATGGTTGGTTCCAAATAAAAAATATTTTGAAAAAATAATTCTTGTTTTGGATGGTTGCTATGGATTGGTTGCAATAAACGGTTTCTGAGGACTGGATGCTTTGGATGGTTGCTATGGACTGGTTGCTATGGACAGGTTGCTATGGACTGGTTGCCATGAACTGGTTGATATGGACTGGTTGCTATGGACTCGTTTCTATGGATTGGTTGCTATGGATTAGTTGCTATAGAATGGTTGCTATGGATTTGTTGCTATGGAGGGTTGCTATTTACTGGTTGCTATGGACAGTTGCCGTGTATTGGTTGCTATGGATTGTTGCTATGGGCTGGTTGCTATGGATTGTTTGCTATGGATTGGTTGCAATAAACGGTTTCTGAGGACTGGTTGCTATGAACTGGATGCTTTGGATGGTTGCTATGGACTGGTTGCTATGGTCTGGTTGCTATAGACTGGTTGCTATAGATGGTTGCTATGGACTTGTTGCTATGGACAGTTCAAATAAAAAAAATCGTATTTTGAAAGAAAATTGTTTTCTCATTTTGAAAAAATAATTCTCATTTGGATGGTTGCTATAGACTGGTTGCTATAGACTGGTTGCTATGGGCTGGTTGCTCTGGGCTGGTTGCTATGGGCTGGTTGCTATGGGCTGGTTGCTATGGAGGGTTGTTTTGGACTGGTTGCTATGGAGGGTTGTTTTGGACTGGTTGCTATGGACTGGTTGCTATGGGCTGGTTGCTATGGATTGGTTGCTATGGACTGGTTGCTATGGAGGGTTGCTATGGATTAGTTGCTATGGACTGGTTGCTATGGACGGTTGCTATAGACTGGTTGCTATGGACAGTTGCCATGGACTGGTTGCTATGGACGGTTGCTATGGACTGGTTGCTATGGACTGGTTTCTATGGATTGGATGCTATGGACTGGTTTCTATGGACTGGTTGCTATGGACTGGTTGCTATGGATTGGTTGCTATGGATTGGTTGCTATGGAATGGTTGCTATGGAATGGTTGCTATGGAGGGTTGTTTTGGACTGGTTGCTATGTACTGGTTACTATGGAGGGTTGTTTTGGACTGGTTGCAGTGGACGGTTGCTATGGACTGGTTGCTATGGACTGGTTTCTATGAATAATTTCTATGGAATGGTTGCTATGGGCTGGTTGCTATGGACTAGTTTCTATAGATTGGTTGCTATGGATTGGTTGCTATGGATAATTGCTATGGACTGGTTGCTAGGGACTGGTTGCTAGAGACTGGTTGCTAGGGACTGTTGCTATGGACTGGTTGCTATGGACAGGTTGCTATGGACTTGTTGCTATGGAGGGTTGTTTTGGACTGGTTGCGATGGACTGGTTGCTATGGAGGGTTGCTATGGACTGGTTGCTATGGACTGGTTGCTCTGGAGGGTTGTTTTGGATTGGTTGCTATGGACTTGTTGCTATGGACTGGTTTCTATGGACTGGTTTCTATAGACTGGTTTCTATAGACTGGTTTCTATGGATGATTGCTATGGAATGGTTGCTATGGACTGGTTGCTATGGACTGGTTGCTATGGACTGGTTGCTATGGACGGGTTGCTATGGAGGGTTGATATGGACTGGTTGCTATGGACTAGTTGCTATGGATTGGTTGCTACAAACTGGTTACTATGGATTGGTTGCTATGGATTGGTTGCTATGGAGGGTTGTTTTGGACTGGTTGCTATGGATAATTGTTATGGGCTGGGTGCCATGGGCTGGGTGCCATGGACTGGGTGCTATGGACTGGTTGCTATGGACTGGTTGCTATGGACGATTGCTATGGACTGGTTTCTATGGACAGTTCAAATAAAAAAAATCTTATTTTAAACAAATTATTCTCGCTTTGGATGGTTGCTATGGAATGGTTGCTATGGACTGGTTTCTATGGGCTGGTTGCTATGGAGAGTTGTTTTGGACTGGTTGCTATGGACTGGTTTCTATGGAATGGTTGCTATGGAATGGTTGCTACAGGCTGGTTGCTATGGAGGGTTGTTTTGGACTGGTTGCTATGGACGGTTGCTATGGACTGGTGGCTATGGAGGGTTGTTTTGGACTGGTTGCTATGGTTGGTTCCAAATAAAAAACATTTTGAAAAAGAAAATAATTTTCTAATTTTTTAAAAATAATTCTTGTTTTGGATCGTTGCTATGGATTGGTTGCAATAAACGATTTCTGAGGACTGTATGCTTTGGATGGTTGCTATGAACTGGTTGCTATGGACTGGTTGCTATGGAGGGTTGTTTTGGACTAGTTGCTATGGACTGGTTGCTATGGACTGGTTGCTATGGACTGGTTTCTATGGAGGGTTGTTTTGGACTGGTTGCTGTGGATGGTTGCTATCGACTAGTTTCTATAGATAATTGCAATGAAATGGTTGCTATGGATTGGTTGCTATGGGCTGGTTGCTATGGAGGGTTGTTTTGGCTTGGTTGCTAGGGAAGGTTGCTATGGACTGAATGCTATGGACTGGTTGCTATGGACTGTTTGCTATGGATGATTGTTTTGGACTGGTTACTGTGGACGGTTGCTATGGACTGGTTGCTATGGACTAGTTTCTATGGATTGGTTGCTATGGACTGGTTTCTATGGATAATTGCTATGGATTGGTTGCTATGCGCTGGTTGCTATGGATTGGTTGCTATGGACTGGTTTCTATGGATAATTGCTATGGATTGGTTGCTATGCGCTGGTTGCTATGGACTAGTTGCTATGGATTGGTTGCTATGGACAGTTGCTATGGACTAGTTGCTATGGAGGGTTGTTTTGGACTGGTTGCTATGGTTGGTTCCAAATAAAAAACATTTTGAAAAAGAAAATTATTTTCTCATTTTGAAAAAATGATTCTTTTTTGGATGGTTGCTATGGATTGGTTGCAATAAACGGTTTCTGAGGACTGGTTGCCATGGACTGGTTGCCATGGACTGGTTGCCATGGGCTGGTTGCTATGGACCAGTTTCTATGGACCGTTTTTTATGGATAATTGTTATGGGCTGGTTGCTATGGGCTGGTTGCTATGGACTGGTTGCTATGGACTGGTTGCTATGGGCTGGTTGCTATGGAGGGTTGTTTTGGACTGGTTGCTATGGACGGTTGCTTTGGACGGTTGCTATGGACTAGTTTTTATGGATTGGTTGCTATGGACTAGTTTCTATGGACTGGTTGCTATGGACTGGTTGCTATGGACAGTTGCCATGGACTGGTTGCTATGGACGGTTGCTATGGACTGGTTGCTATGGACTGGTTGCTATGGATAATTGCTTTGGGCTGGTTGCTATGGAGGGTTGTTTTGGGCTGGTTGCTATGGACTGGTTGCTATGGACTGGTTGCTATGGGCTGGTTGCTATGGACTGGTTGCTATGGACTGGTTTCTATGGATAATTGCTATGGAATGGTTGCTATGGGCTGTTTGCTATGGAATGGTTGCTAAGGACAGTTGCTATTGACTAGTTGCTATGGATTGGTTGCTATGGACTGGTTGCTATAGACAGTTGCTATGGACTTGTTTCTATGGATTGGTTGCTATGGATTGGTTGCTATGGATTGGTTCCAAATAAAAAAACATTTTGAAAAAATAATTCTTGTTTTGGATGGTTGCTATGGATTGGTTGCAATAAACGGTTTCTGAGGACTGGTTGCCATGGACTGGTTGCCATGGACTGGTTGCTATGGAATGGTTGCTATGGAATGGTTGCTATGGAGGGTTGTTTTGGACTGGTTGCTATGGACTGGTTGCTATGGACTGGTTGCTATGGACTGGTTGCTGTGGACTGGTTGCTATGGACTGGTTTCTATGGATTAGTTGCTCTGGACTGGTTTCTATGAATAATTGCTATGGAATGGTTGCTATGGGCTGGTTGCTATGGACTAGTTTCTATGGATTGGTTGCTATGGATAATTGCTATGGAATGGTTGCTATGGATTGGTTGCTATGGGCTGGTTGCTATGGAATGGTTGCTAAGGACGGTTGCTATGGAGGGTTGTTTTGGACTGGTTGCAATGGACTAGTTTCTATAGACTGGTTGCTAAGGACTGGTTGCTATGGACTGGTTGCTATGGAGGGTTATTTTGGACTGGTTGCTATTAACGGTTGCTATGGGCTGGTTGCTATGGGCTGATTGCTATGGACTGGTTTCTATGGACTGGTTTCTATAGACTGGTTTCTATGGACTGGTTTCTATGGATGATTTCTATGGAATGGTTGCTATGGGCTGGTTGCTATGGACTGGTTGCTATGGACTGGTTGCTATGGACTGGTTGCTATGGACGGGTTGCTATGGAGGGTTGATATGGACTGGTTGCTATGGACTAGTTGCTATGGATTGGTTGCTACAAACTGGTTACTATGGATTGGTTGCTATGGATTGGTTGCTATGGAGGGTTGTTTTGGACTGGTTGCTATGGATAATTGTTATGGGCTGGGTGCCATGGGCTGGGTGCCATGGACTGGGTGCTATGGACTGGTTGCTATGGACTGGTTGCTATGGACGATTGCTATGGACTGGTTTCTATGGACAGTTCAAATAAAAAAAATCTTATTTTGAACAAATTATTCTCGCTTTGGATGGTTGCTATGGAATGGTTGCTATGGACTGGTTTCTATGGGCTGGTTGCTATGGAGAGTTGTTTTGGACTGGTGTCTATGGACTGGTTTCTATGGAATGGTTGCTATGGAATGGTTGCTACAGGCTGGTTGCTATGGAGGGTTGTTTTGGACTGGTTGCTATGGACGGTTGCTATGGACTGGTTGCTATAAAGGGTTGCTATGGACTGGTTGCTATGGACTGGTTGCTATGGACTGGTTGCTATGGAGGGTTGTTTTGGATTGGTTGCTATGGACTGGTTGCTATGGAGGGTTGTTATGGACTGGTTGCTATGGACTAGTTTCTATGGACTGGTTTCTATGGACTGGTTTCTATGGATAATTGCTATGGAATGGTTGCTATGGGCTGGTTGCTATGGACTGGTTGCTATGGACTGGTTGCTATGGACTGGTTGCTATGGACTAGTTGCTATGGATTGGTTGCTACAAACTGGTTACTATGGATTGGTTGCTATGGATTGGTTGCTATGGAGGGTTGTTTTGGACTGGTTGCTATGGATAATTGTTATGGGCTGGGTGCCATGGGCTGGGTGCCATGGACTGGGTGCTATGGACTGGTTGCTATGGATGATTGCTATGGACTGGTTTCTATGGACAGTTCAAATAAAAAAAATCTTATTTTAAAAAAATTATTCTCGCTTTGGATGGTTGCTATGGAATGGTTGCTATGGACTGGTTTCTATGGGCTGGTTTCTATGGAGGGTTGTTTTCGACTGGTTGCTATGGACTGGTTTCTATGGACTGGTTGCTATGGAATGGTTGCTATGGAGGGTTGTTTTGGGCTGGTTGCTATGGTTGGTTCCAAATAATAAACATTTTGAAAAAGAAAATTATTTTCTCATTTAGAAAAAATGATTCTTGTTTTGGATGGTTGCTATGGATTGGTTGCAATAAACGGTTTTTGAGGACTGGTTGCCATGGACTGGTTGCCATGGACTGGTTGCTATGGACCAGTTTCTATGGATAATTGTTATGGGCTGGTTGCTATGGACTGGTTGCTATGGACTGGTTGCTATGGACTGGTTGCTATGGATTTTTTTGCTATGTCCTGGTTGCTATGGAGGGTTGTTTTGGAAAGGTTGCTATGGACGGTTGCTATGGACTAGTTTCTATGGATTGGTTTCTATGGACTGGTTGCTATGGACTGGTTGCTATGGACAGTTGCCATGGACTGGTTGCTATGGACTGGTTGCTATGGACTGGTTGCTATGGACTGGTTGCTATGGATTATTGCTATGGGCTGGTTGCTATGGGCTGGTTGCTATGGAGGGTTGTTTTGGGCTGGTTGCTATGGACGGTTGCTATGGACTGGTTGCTATGGACTGGTTGCTATGGATAATTGCTATGGGCTGGTTGCTATGGGCTGGTTGCTATGGAGGGTTGTTTTGGACTGGTTGCTATGGACGGTTGCTATGGACTAGTTTCTATGGACTGGTTGCTATGGACTGGTTGCTATGGACTGGTTGCTGTGGACTGGTTGCTGTGGACTGGTTGCTGTGGACTGCTTGCTGTGGACTGGTTGCTATGGACTGGTTGCTATGGACTGATTGCTATGGACTGGTTGCTATGGACTGGTTGCTATGGAGGGTTGTTTTGGACTGGTTGCTATGGACTGGTTGCTATGGGCTGGTTGCTATGGATAATTGCTATGGATTGGCTGCTGTGGGCTGGTTGCTATGGACTAGTTTCTATGGATTGGTTGCTATGGACTGGTTGCTATGGATAATTGCTATGGAATGGTTGCTATGAATTGGTTGCTATGGGCTGGTTGCTATGGATTGGTTGCTAAGGACAGTTGCTATGAAATTGTTTCTATGGATTGGTTGCTAATGACTGGTTGCTATGGAGGGTTGTTTTGGACTGGTTGCTATGGACGGTTGCTATGGACGGTTGCTATGGACTGGTTGCTATGGACTGGTTGCTATGGAGGGTTGTTTTGGACTGGTTGCTGTCGATGGTTGCTATGGACTAGTTTCTATGGATTGGTTGCTATTCTTGTTTTGGATGGTTGCTATGGATTGGTTGCAATAAAAGGTTTCTATGGACTGGTTTCTATGGATAATTGCTATGGACTGGTTTCTATGGATAATTGCTATGGAATGGTTGCTTTGGACTGGTTGCTATGGATTGGTTGCTATGGACTGGTTGCTATGGACAGTTGCTATGGACTTGTTTCTATGGATTTGTTGCTATGGACTGGTTGCTATGGAGGGTTGTTTTGGACTGGTTGCTATGGTTGGTTCCAAATAAAAAATATTTTGAAAAAATAATTCTTGTTTTGGATGGTTGCTATGGATTGGTTGCAATAAACGGTTTCTGAGGACTGGATGCTTTGGATGGTTGCTATGGACTGGTTGCTATGGACAGGTTGCTATGGACTGGTTGCCATGAACTGGTTGATATGGACTGGTTGCTATGGACTCGTTTCTATGGATTGGTTGCTATGGATTAGTTGCTATAGAATGGTTGCTATGGATTTGTTGCTATGGAGGGTTGCTATTTACTGGTTGCTATGGACAGTTGCCGTGTATTGGTTGCTATGGATTGTTGCTATGGGCTGGTTGCTATGGATTGTTTGCTATGGATTGGTTGCAATAAACGGTTTCTGAGGACTGGTTGCTATGGACTGGATGCTTTGGATGGTTGCTATGGACTGGTTGCTATGGTCTGGTTGCTATAGACTGGTTGCTATAGATGGTTGCTATGGACTTGTTGCTATGGACAGTTCAAATAAAAAAAATCGTATTTTGAAAGAAAATTGTTTTCTCATTTTGAAAAATTAATTCTCATTTGGATGGTTGCTATAGACTGGTTGCTATGGACTGGTTTCTATGAATAATTTCTATGGAATGGTTGCTATGGGCTGGTTGCTATGGACTAGTTTCTATAGATTGGTTGCTATGGATTGGTTGCTATGGATAATTGCTATGGACTGGTTGCTAGGGACTGGTTGCTAGAGACTGGTTGCTAGGGACTGTTGCTATGGACTGTTGCTATGGACTGTTGCTATGGACTGTTTGCCATGGACTGGTTGCCATGGACTGGTTGCCAAGGACGGTTGCTATGGACTGGTTGCTATGGACTGGTTGCTATGGACAGGTTGCTATGGACTTGTTGCTATGGAGGGTTGTTTTGGACTGGTTGCGATGGACTGGTTGCTATGGAGGGTTGCTATGGACTGGTTGCTATGGACTGGTTGCTCTGGAGGGTTGTTTTGGATTGGTTGCTATGGACTTGTTGCTATGGACTGGTTTCTATGGACTGGTTTCTATAGACTGGTTTCTATAGACTGGTTTCTATGGATGATTGCTATGGAATGGTTGCTATGGGCTGGTTGCTATGGACTGGTTGCTATGGACTGGTTGCTATGGACTGGTTGCTATGGACGGGTTGCTATGGAGGGTTGATATGGACTGGTTGCTATGGACTAGTTGCTATGGATTGGTTGCTACAAACTGGTTACTATGGATTGGTTGCTATGGATTGGTTGCTATGGAGGGTTGTTTTGGACTGGTTGCTATGGATAATTGTTATGGGCTGGGTGCCATGGGCTGGGTGCCATGGACTGGGTGCTATGGACTGGTTGCTATGGACTGGTTGCTATGGACGATTGCTATGGACTGGTTTCTATGGACAGTTCAAATAAAAAAAATCTTATTTTAAACAAATTATTCTCGCTTTGGATGGTTGCTATGGAATGGTTGCTATGGACTGGTTTCTATGGGCTGGTTGCTATGGAGAGTTGTTTTGGACTGGTTGCTATGGACTGGTTTCTATGGAATGGTTGCTATGGAATGGTTGTTACAGGCTGGTTGCTATGGAGGGTTGTTTTGGACTGGTTGCTATGGACGGTTGCTATGGACTGGTGGCTATGGAGGGTTGTTTTGGACTGGTTGCTATGGATGGTTCCAAATAAAAAACATTTTGAAAAAGAAAATAATTTTCTAATTTTTTAAAAATAATTCTTGTTTTGGATCGTTGCTATGGATTGGTTGCAATAAACGATTTCTGAGGACTGTATGCTTTGGATGGTTGCTATGAACTGGTTGCTATGGACTGGTTGCTATGGAGGGTTGTTTTGGACTAGTTGCTATGGACTGGTTGCTATGGACTGGTTGCTATGGACTGGTTTCTATGGAGGGTTGTTTTGGACTGGTTGCTGTGGATGGTTGCTATCGACTAGTTTCTATAGATAATTGCAATGAAATGGTTGCTATGGATTGGTTGCTATGGGCTGGTTGCTATGGAGGGTTGTTTTGGCTTGGTTGCTAGGGAAGGTTGCTATGGACTGAATGCTATGGACTGGTTGCTATGGACTGTTTGCTATGGATGATTGTTTTGGACTGGTTACTGTGGACGGTTGCTATGGACTGGTTGCTATGGACTAGTTTCTATGGATTGGTTGCTATGGACTGGTTTCTATGGATAATTGCTATGGATTGGTTGCTATGCGCTGGTTGCTATGGATTGGTTGCTATGGACTGGTTTCTATGGATAATTGCTATGGATTGGTTGCTATGCGCTGGTTGCTATGGACTAGTTGCTATGGATTGGTTGCTATGGACAGTTGCTATGGACTAGTTGCTATGGAGGGTTGTTTTGGACTGGTTGCTATGGTTGGTTCCAAATAAAAAACATTTTGAAAAAGAAAATTATTTTCTCATTTTGAAAAAATGATTCTTTTTTGGATGGTTGCTATGGATTGGTTGCAATAAACGGTTTCTGAGGACTGGTTGCCATGGACTGGTTGCCATGGACTGGTTGCCATGGGCTGGTTGCTATGGACCAGTTTCTATGGACCGTTTTTTATGGATAATTGTTATGGGCTGGTTGCTATGGGCTGGTTGCTATGGACTGGTTGCTATGGACTGGTTGCTATGGGCTGGTTGCTATGGAGGGTTGTTTTGGACTGGTTGCTATGGACGGTTGCTTTGGACGGTTGCTATGGACTAGTTTTTATGGATTGGTTGCTATGGACTAGTTTCTATGGACTGGTTGCTATGGACTGGTTGCTATGGACAGTTGCCATGGACTGGTTGCTATGGACGGTTGCTATGGACTGGTTGCTATGGACTGGTTGCTATGGATAATTGCTTTGGGCTGGTTGCTATGGAGGGTTGTTTTGGGCTGGTTGCTATGGACTGGTTGCTATGGACTGGTTGCTATGGACTGGTTGCTATGGGCTGGTTGCTATGGGCTGGTTGCTATGGACTGGTTTCTATGGATAATTGCTATGGAATGGTTGCTATGGGCTGTTTGCTATGGAATGGTTGCTAAGGACAGTTGCTATTGACTAGTTGCTATGGATTGGTTGCTATGGACTGGTTGCTATAGACAGTTGCTATGGACTTGTTTCTATGGATTGGTTGCTATGGATTGGTTGCTATGGATTGGTTCCAAATAAAAAACATTTTGAAAAAATAATTCTTGTTTTGGATGGTTGCTATGGATTGGTTGCAATAAACGGTTTCTGAGGACTGGTTGCCATGGACTGGTTGCCATGGACTGGTTGCTATGGAATGGTTGCTATGGAATGGTTGCTATGGAGGGTTGTTTTGGACTGGTTGCTATGGACTGGTTGCTATGGACTGGTTGCTATGGACTGGTTGCTGTGGACTGGTTGCTATGGACTGGTTTCTATGGATTAGTTGCTCTGGACTGGTTTCTATGAATAATTGCTATGGAATGGTTGCTATGGGCTGGTTGCTATGGACTAGTTTCTATGGATTGGTTGCTATGGATAATTGCTATGGAATGGTTGCTATGGATTGGTTGCTATGGGCTGGTTGCTATGGAATGGTTGCTAAGGATGGTTGCTATGGAGGGTTGTTTTGGACTGGTTGCAATGGACTAGTTTCTATAGACTGGTTGCTAAGGACTGGTTGCTATGGACTGGTTGCTATGGAGGGTTATTTTGGACTGGTTGCTATTAACGGTTGTTATGGGCTGGTTGCTATGGGCTGATTGCTATGGACTGGTTTCTATGGATAATTGCTATGGAATGGTTGCTATGGGCTGGTTGCTATGGAATGGTTGCTAAGGACAGTTGCTATTGACTAGTTGCTATGGATTGGTTGCTATGGACTAGTTGCTATGGACAGTTGCTATGGACTTGTTTCTATGGATTGGTTGCTATGGATTGGTTGCTATGGATTGGTTGCTATGGAGGGTTGTTTTGGACTGGTTGCTATGGTTTGTTGCAATAAACGGTTTCTGAGGACTGGTTGCTGTGGACTGGTTGCTGTGGACTGGTTGCTATGGACTGGTTGCTATGGACTGGTTGCTATGGAGGGTTGTTTTGGACTGGTTGCTATGGACTAGTTGCTTTGGACTTGTTGCTATGGACTGGTTGCTATGGACTGGTTGCTATGGACTGGTTTCTATGGAGGGTTGTTTTGGACTGGTTGCTGTGGATGGTTGCTATGGACTAGTTTCTATGGATTGGTTGCTATTCTTGTTTTGGATGGTTGCTATAGATTGGTTGCAATAAACGGTTTCTATGGACTGGTTTCTATGGATAATTGCTATGCACTGGTTTCTATGGATAATTGCTATGGAATGGTTGCTTTGGACTGGTTGCTATGGATTGGTTGCTATAGACTGGTTGCTATGGACAGTTGCTATAGACTTGTTTCTATGGATTTGTTGCTATGGACTGGTTGCTATGGTGGGTTGTTTTGGACTGGTTGCTATGGTTGGTTCCAAATAAAAAACATTTTGAAAAAATAATTCTTGTTTTGGATGGTTGCTATGGATTGGTTGCAATAAACGGTTTCTGAGGACTGGATGCTTTGGATGGTTGCTATGGACTGGTTGCTATGGACTGGTTGCTATGGACAGGTTGCTATGGACTGGTTGCCATGAACTGGTTGATATGGACTGGTTGCTATGGACTCGTTTCTATGGATTGGTTGCTATGGATTAGTTGCTATAGAATGGTTGCTATGGATTTGTTGCTATGGAGGGTTGCTATTTACTGGTTGCTATGGACAGTTGCCGTGGATTGGTTGCTATGGATTGTTGCTATGGGCTGGTTGCTATGGATTGTTTGCTATGGATTGGTTGCAATAAACGGTTTCTGAGGACTGGTTGCTATGGACTGGATGCTTTGGATGGTTGCTATGGACTGGTTGCTATGGTCTGGTTGCTATAGACTGGTTGCTATGGATGGTTGCTATGGACTTGTTGCTATGGACAGTTCAAATAAAAAAAATCGTATTTTGAAAGAAAATTGTTTTCTCATTTTGAAAAAAGAATTCTCATTTGGATGGTTGCTATGGACTGGTTGCTATAGACTGGTTGCTATGGGCTGGTTGCTCTGGGCTGGTTGCTATGGGCTGGTTGCTATGGGCTGGTTGCTATGGAGGGTTGTTTTGGACTGGTTGCTATGGAGGGTTGTTTTGGACTGGTTGCTATGGACTGGTTGCTATGGGCTGGTTGCTATGGATTGGTTGCTATGGACTGGTTGCTATGGAGGGTTGCTATGGATTAGTTGCTATGGACTGGTTGCTATGGACGGTTGCTATAGACTGGTTGCTATGGACAGTTGCCATGGACTGGTTGCTATGGACGGTTGCTATTGACTGGTTGCTATGGACTGGTTTCTATGGATTGGATGCTATGGACTGGTTTCTATGGACTGGTTGCTATGGACTGGTTGCTATGGATTGGTTGCTATGGATTGGTTGCTATGGAATGGTTGCTATAAAGGGTTGTTTTGGACTGGTTGCTATGTACTGGTTACTATGGAGGGTTGTTTTGGACTGGTTGCAGTGGACGGTTGCTATGGACTGGTTGCTATGGACTGGTTTCTATGAATAATTTCTATGGAATGGTTGCTATGGGCTGGTTGCTATGGACTAGTTTCTATAGATTGGTTGCTATGGATTGGTTGCTATGGATAATTGCTATGGACTGGTTGCTAGGGACTGGTTGCTAGAGACTGGTTGCTAGGGACTGTTGCTATGGACTGTTGCTATGGACTGTTGCTATGGACTGTTTGCCATGGACTGGTTGCCATGGACTGGTTGCCAAGGACGGTTGCTATGGACTGGTTGCTATGGACTGGTTGCTATGGACAGGTTGCTATGGACTTGTTGCTATGGAGGGTTGTTTTGGACTGGTTGTGATGGACTGGTTACTATGGAGGGTTGCTATGGACTGGTTGCTATGGACTGGTTGCTATGGAGGGTTGTTTTGGATTGGTTGCTATGGACTTGTTGCTATGGACTGGTTTCTATGGACTGGTTTCTATAGACTGGTTTCTATGGACTGGTTTCTATGGATGATTGCTATGGAATGGTTGCTATGGGCTGGTTGCTATGGACTGGTTGCTATGGACTGGTTGCTATGGACGGGTTGCTATGGAGGGTTGATATGGACTGGTTGCTATGGACTAGTTGCTATGGATTGGTTGCTACAAACTGGTTACTATGGATTGGTTGCTATGGATTGGTTGCTATGGAGGGTTGTTTTGGACTGGTTGCTATGGATAATTGTTATGGGCTGGGTGCCATGGGCTGGGTGCCATGGACTGGGTGCTATGGACTGGTTGCTATGGACGATTGCTATGGACTGGTTTCTATGGACAGTTCAAATAAAAAAAATCTTATTTTAAACAAATTATTCTCGCTTTGGATGGTTGCTATGGAATGGTTGCTATGGACTGGTTTCTATGGGCTGGTTGCTATGGAGAGTTGTTTTGGACTGGTTGCTATGGACTGGTTTCTATGGAATGGTTGCTATGGAATGGTTGCTACAGGCTGGTTGCTATGGAGGGTTGTTTTGGACTGGTTGCTATGGACGGTTGCTATGGACTGGTGGCTATGGAGGGTTGTTTTGGACTGGTTGCTATGGTTGGTTCCAAATAAAAAACATTTTGAAAAAGAAAATTATTTTCTAATTTTTTAAAAATAATTCTTGTTTTGGATCGTTGCTATGGATTGGTTGCAATAAACGATTTCTGAGGACTGTATGCTTTGGATGGTTGCTATGAACTGGTTGCTATGGACTGGTTGCTATGGAGGGTTGTTTTGGACTAGTTGCTATGGACTGGTTGCTATGGACTGGTTTCTATGGAGGGTTGTTTTGGACTGGTTGCTGTGGATGGTTGCTATCGACTAGTTTCTATAGATAATTGCAATGAAATGGTTGGTATGGATTGGTTGCTATGGGCTGGTTGCTATGGAGGGTTGTTTTGGCTTGGTTGCTAGGGAAGGTTGCTATGGACTGAATGCTATGGACTGGTTGCTATGGACTGGTTGCTATGGATGATTGTTTTGGACTGGTTACTGTGGACGGTTGCTATGGACTGGTTGCTATGGACTAGTTTCTATGGATTGGTTTCTATGGACAGTTCAAATAAAAAAAATCGTATTTAAAAAAAATGATTCTCGCTTTGGATGGTTGCTATTGAATGGTTGCTATGGACTGGTTTCTATGGGCTGGTTGCTATGGAGGGTTGTTTTGGACTGGTTGCTATGGACTGGTTCCTATGGAATGGTTGCTATGGAATGGTTGCTATGGAATGGTTGCTACAGGCTGGTTGCTATGGAGGGTTGTTTTGGACTGGTTGCTATGGACGGTTGCTATGGACTGGTGGCTATGGAGGTTTGTTTTGGACTGGTTGCTATGGTTGGTTCCAAATAAAAAACATTTTGAAAAAGAAAATTATTTTCTCATTTTTAAAAAATAATTCTTGTTTTGGATGGTTTCTATGGATTGGTTGCAATAAACGGTTTCTGAGGACTGTATGCTGTGCATGGTTGCTATGAACTGGTTGCAATGGACTGGTTGCTATGGAGGGTTGTTTTGGACTGGTTGCTATGGACGGTTGCTATGGATTGGTTGCTATGGACTAGTTTCTATGGATGGTTGCTATGGACTGGTTGCTATGGACTGGTTGCTATGAATTGGTTGCTATGGACTGGTTTCTATAGATAATTGCAATGGAATGGTTGCTATGGATTGGTTGCTATGGGCTGGTTGCTATGGAGGGTTGTTTTGGACTGGTTGCTAGGGAAGGTTGCTATGGACTGGTTGCTATGGACTGGATGCTATGGACTGGTTGCTATGGACTGGTTACTATGGACTGCTTTGGACTGGTTGCTATGGATGCATTGCTATCGATTGGTTGCTATGGACTGGTTGCTATGGACAGTTGCTATGGACTTGTTTCTATGGATAGGTTGCTATGGATTGGTTGCTATGGAGGGTTGTTTTGGACTGGTTGCTATTGGTGGGTGCTATGGACTGGTTGCTATGGAGGGTTGTGTTGGACTGGTTGCTATGGATCATGGCTTCGGACTGGTTGCTATGGACTGGTTGCTATGGACAGTTGCTATGGTCTGGTTGCTTTGGACTGGTTGCTATGAATTGGTAACTATGGACTGGTTACTATGGACTGGTTGCTATGGACTGGTTGCTATAGAATAGTTTCTATGAATTAGTTGCTATGGATGTGTTGCTATGGACTGGTTGCTATGGACTGGTTGCTATGCACTGGTTGCTATGGATGGGTTGCTATGGACTGGTTGCTATGAACTGGTTGCTATGAACTGGTTGCTATGGATGATTGCTATGGACTGGTTTCTATGGACAGTTCAAATCAAAAAATCTTATTTTAAAAAAACGATTCTCGCTTTGGATGGGTTGCTATGGGCTGGTTGTTTTGGACTGGTTGCTATGGACTGGTTGCTATGGACTGGCTTCTATGGATAATTGCTATGGACTGGTTGCTATGGAATGGTTGCTATGGAATGGTTGCTACGGGCTGGTTGCTATGGAGGGTTGTTTTGGACTGGTTGCTATGGAGGGTTGTTTTGGACTGGTTGCTATGGTTGGTTCCAAATCAAAAACATTTTGAAAAATAAAATTATTTTCTCATTTTGAAAAAATAATTATTGTTTTGGATGGTTGCTATGAATTGGTTGCAATAAACGGTTTCTGAGGACTGTATGCTTTGAATGGTTGCTATGAACTGGTTGCTATGGACTGGTTGCTATGGAGGGTTGTTTTGGACTGGCTGCTATGGACGGTTGCTATGGATTGGTTGCTATGGACTAGTTTCTATGGACCGGTTGCTATGGACTGGTTGCTATGGACTGGTTGCAATGGATTGGTTGCTATGGACTGGTTTCTATAGATAATTGCAATGGAATGGTTGCTATGGATTGGTTGCTATGGGCTGGTTGCTATGGAGGGTTGTTTTGGGCTGGTTGCTATGGTTGGTTCCAAATAATAAACATTTTGAAAAAGAAAATTATTTTCTCATTTTGAAAAAATGATTCTTGTTTTGGATGGTTGCTATGGATTGGTTGCAATAAACGGTTTCTGAGGACTGGTTGCCATGGACTGGTTGCTATGGACCAGTTTCTATGGATAATTGTTATGGGCTGGTTGCTATGGGCTGGTTGCTATGGGCTGGTTGCTATGGACTGGTTGCTATGGATTTTTTTGCTATGGGCTGGTTGCTATGGAGGGTTGTTTTGGACTGGTTGCTATGGACGGTTGCTATGGACTAGTTTCTATGGACTGGTTGCTATGAACTGGTTGCTATGGACTGGTTGCTATGGACAGTTGCCATGGACTGGTTGCTATGGACTGGTTGCTATGGACTGGTTGCTATGGATAATTGCTAAGGGCTGGTTGCTATGGAGGGTTGTTTTGGGCTGGTTGCTATGGACGGTTGCTATGGACTGGTTGCTATGGACTGGTTGCTATGGATAATTGCTATGGGCTGGTTGCTATGGGCTGGTTGCTATGGAGGGTTGTTTTGGACTGGTTGCTATGGACGGTTGCTATGGACTAGTTTCTATGGACTGGTTGCTATGGACTGGTTGTTATGGACTGCTTGCTGTGGACTGCTTGCTGTGGACTGCTTGCTATGGACTAGTTGCTATGGACTGATTGCTATGGACTGGTTGCTATGGACTGGTTGCTATGGAGGGTTGTTTTGGACTGGTTGCTATGGACTGGTTGCTATGGGCTGGTTGCTATGGATAATTGCTATGGATTGGCTGCTGTGGGCTGGTTGCTATGGACTAGTTTCTATGGATTGGTTGCTATGGACTGGTTGCTATGGATAATTGCTATGGAATGGTTGCTATGAATTGGTTGCAATGGGCTGGTTGCTATGGATTGGTTGCTAAGGACAGTTGCTATGAAATTGTTTCTATGGATTGGTTGCTAAAGACTGGTTGCTATGGAGGGTTGTTTTGGACTGGTTGCTATGGACGGTTGCTATGGACTGGTTGCTATGGACTGGTTTCTATGGAGGGTTGTTTTGGACTGGTTGCTGTGGATGGTTGCTATGGACTAGTTTCTATGGATTGGTTGCTATTCTTGTTTTGGATGGTTGCTATGGATTGGTTGCAATAAACGTTTTCTATGAACTGGTTTCTATGGATAATTGCTATGGACTGGTTTCTATGGATAATTGCTATGGAATGGTTGCTTTGGACTGGTTGCTATGGATTGGTTGCTATGGACTGGTTGCTATGGACAGTTGCTATGGACTTGCTTCTATGGATTTGTTGCTATGGACTGGTTGCTATGGAGGGTTGTTTTGGACTGGTTGCTATGGTTGGTTCCAAATAAAAAACATTTTGAAAAAATAATTTTTGTTTTGGATGGTTGCTATGGATTGGTTGCAATAAACGGTTTCTGAGGACTGGATGCTTTGTATGGTTGCTATGGACTGGTTGCTATGGACTGGTTGCCATGGACTGGTTGATATGGACTGGTTGCTATGGACTCGTTTCTATGGATTGGTTGCTATGGATTAGTTGCTATAGAATGGTTGCTATGGATTTGTTGCTATGGAGGGTTGCTATTTACTGGTTGCTATGGACAGTTGCCGTGGATTGGTTGCTATAGATTGTTGCTATTGGCTGGTTGCTATGGATTGTTTGCTATGGATTGGTTGCAATAAACGGTTTCTGAGGACTGGTTGCTATGGACTGGATGCTTTGGATGGTTGCTATGGACTGGTTGCTATGGTCTGGTTGCTATAGACTGGTTGCTGTGGATGGTTGCTATGGACTTGTTGCTATGGACAGTTCAAATTAAAAAAAATCGTATTTTGAAAGAAAATTGTTTTCTCATTTTGAAAAAATAATTCTCATTTGGATGGTTGCTATGGACTGGTTGCTATAGACTGGTTGCTATGGGCTGGTTGCTATGGGCTGGTTGCTATGGATTGGTTGCTATGGAGGGTTGTTTTAGACTGGTTGCTATGGAGGGTTGTTTTGGACTGGTTGCTATGGACGGTTGCTATGGACTGGTTGCTATGGAGGGTTGCTATGGATTAGTTGCTATGGACTGGTTGCTATGGACGGTTGCTATGGACTGGTTGCTATGGACAGTTGCCATGGACTGGTTGCTATGGACGGTTGCTATGGACTGGTTGCTATGGACTGGTTTCTATGGATTGGATGCTATGGACTGGTTTCTATGGACTGGTTGCTATGGACTGGTTGCTATGGATTGGTTGCTATGGATTGGTTGCTATGGAATGGTTGCTATGGAATGGTTGCTATGGAGGGTTGTTTTGGACTGGTTGCTATGTACTGGTTACTATGGAGGGTTGTTTTGGACTGGTTGCAGTGGACGGTTGCTATGGACTGGTTGCTATGGACTGGTTTCTATGAATAATTGCTATGGAATGGTTGCTATGGGCTGGTTGCTGTGGACTAGTTTCTATAGATTGGTTGCTATGGATTGGTTGCTATGGATAATTGCTATGGACTGGTTGCTAGGGACTGGTTGCTAGGGACTGGTTGCTAGGGACTGGTTGCTATGGACTGTTGCTATGGACTGTTGCTATGGACTGTTGCTATGGACTGTTTGCCATGGACTGGTTGCCATGGACTGGTTGCCAAGGACGGTTGCTATGGATTGGTTGCTATGGACTGGTTGCTATGGACTGGTTGCTATGGAGGGTTGTTTTGGACTGGTTGCTATGGACTGGTTGCTATGGAGGGTTGCTATGGACTGGTTGCTATGGACTGGTTGCTATGGACTGGTTGCTATGGAGGGTTGTTTTGGATTGGTTGCTATGGACTGGTTGCTATGGAGGGTTGTTATGGACTGGTTGCTATGGACTAGTTTCTATGGACTGGTTTCTATGGACTGGTTTCTATGGATAATTGCTATGGAATGGTTGCTATGGGCTGGTTGCTATGGACTGGTTGCTATGGACTGGTTGCTATGGACTAGTTGCTATGGATTGGTTGCTACAAACTGGTTACTATGGATTGGTTGCTATGGATTGGTTGCTATGGAGGGTTGTTTTGGACTGGTTGCTATGGATAATTGTTATGGGCTGGGTGCCATGGGTTGGGTGCCATGGACTGGGTGCTATGGACTGGTTGCTATGGATGATTGCTATGGACTGGTTTCTATGGACAGTTCAAATAAAAAAAATCTTATTTTAAAAAAATTATTCTCGCTTTGGATGGTTGCTATGGAATGGTTGCTATGGACTGGTTTCTATGGGCTGGTTCCTATGGAGGGTTGTTTTCGACTGGTTGCTATGGACTGGTTTCTATGGACTGGTTGCTATGGAATGGTTGCTATGGAGGGTTGTTTTGGGCTGGTTGCTATGGTTGGTTCCAAATAATAAACATTTTGAAAAAGAAAATTATTTTCTCATTTAGAAAAAATGATTCTTGTTTTGGATGGTTGCTATGGATTGGTTGCAATAAACGGTTTTTGAGGACTGGTTGCCATGGACTGGTTGCCATGGACTGGTTGCTATGGACCAGTTTCTATGGATAATTGTTATGGGCTGGTTGCTATGGACTGGTTGCTATGGACTGGTTGCTATGGACTGGTTGCTATGGATTTTTTTGCTATGTCCTGGTTGCTATGGAGGGTTGTTTTGGAAAGGTTGCTATGGACGGTTGCTATGGACTAGTTTCTATGGATTGGTTTCTATGGACTGGTTGCTATGGACTGGTTGCTATGGACAGTTGCCATGGACTGGTTGCTATGGACTGGTTGCTATGGACTGGTTGCTATGGACTGGTTGCTATGGATTATTGCTATGGGCTGGTTGCTATGGGCTGGTTGCTATGGAGGGTTGTTTTGGGCTGGTTGCTATGGACGGTTGCTATGGACTGGTTGCTATGGACTGGTTGCTATGGATAATTGCTATGGGCTGGTTGCTATGGGCTGGTTGCTATGGAGGGTTGTTTTGGACTGGTTGCTATGGATGGTTGCTATGGACTAGTTTCTATGGACTGGTTGCTATGGACTGGTTGCTATGGACTGGTTGCTGTGGACTGGTTGCTGTGGACTGCTTGCTGTGGACTGGTTGCTATGGACTGGTTGCTATGGACTGATTGCTATGGACTGGTTGCTATGGACTGGTTGCTATGGAGGGTTGTTTTGGACTGGTTGCTATGGACTGGTTGCTATGGGCTGGTTGCTATGGATAATTGCTATGGATTGGCTGCTGTGGGCTGGTTGCTATGGACTAGTTTCTATGGATTGGTTGCTATGGACTGGTTGCTATGGATAATTGCTATGGAATGGTTGCTATGAATTGGTTGCTATGGGCTGGTTGCTATGGATTGGTTGCTAAGGACAGTTGCTATGAAATTGTTTCTATGGATTGGTTGCTAAGGACTGGTTGCTATGGAGGGTTGTTTTGGACTGGTTGCTATGGACGGTTGCTATGGACGGTTGCTATGGACTGGTTGCTATGGACTGGTTGCTATGGAGGGTTGTTTTGGACTGGTTGCTGTCGATGGTTGCTATGGACTAGTTTCTATGGATTGGTTGCTATTCTTGTTTTGGATGGTTGCTATGGATTGGTTGCAATAAACGGTTTCTATGGACTGGTTTCTATGGATAATTGCTATGGACTGGTTTCTATGGATAATTGCTATGGAATGGTTGCTTTGGACTGGTTGCTATGGATTGGTTGCTATGGACTGGTTGCTATGGACAGTTGCTATGGACTTGTTTCTATGGATTTGTTGCTATGGACTGGTTGCTATGGAGGGTTGTTTTGGACTGGTTGCTATGGTTGGTTCCAAATAAAAAAATATTTTGAAAAAATAATTCTTGTTTTGGATGGTTGCTATGGATTGGTTGCAATAAACGGTTTCTGAGGACTGGATGCTTTGGATGGTTGCTATGGACTGGTTGCTATGGACTGGTTGCTATGGACAGGTTGCTATGGACTGGTTGCCATGAACTGGTTTCTATGGACTGGTTTCTATGGATGATTTCTATGGAATGGTTGCTATGGGCTGGTTGCTATGGACTGGTTGCTATGGACTGGTTGCTATGGACTGGTTGCTATGGACGGGTTGCTATGGAGGGTTGATATGGACTGGATGCTATGGACTAGTTGCTATGGATTGGTTGCTACAAACTGGTTACTATGGATTGGTTGCTATGGATTGGTTGCTATGGAGGGTTGTTTTGGACTGGTTGCTATGGATAATTGTTATGGGCTGGGTGCCATGGGCTGGGTGCCATGGACTGGGTGCTATGGACTGGTTGCTATGGACTGGTTGCTATGGACGATTGCTATGGACTGGTTTCTATGGACAGTTCAAATAAAAAAAATCTTATTTTGAACAAATTATTCTCGCTTTGGATGGTTGCTATGGAATGGTTGCTATGGACTGGTTTCTATGGGCTGGTTGCTATGGAGAGTTGTTTTGGACTGGTGTCTATGGACTGGTTTCTATGGAATGGTTGCTATGGAATGGTTTCTACAGGCTGGTTGCTATGGAGGGTTGTTTTGGACTGGTTGCTATGGACGGTTGCTATGGACTGGTTGCTATAAAGGGTTGCTATGGACTGGTTGCTATGGACTGGTTGCTATGGACTGGTTGCTATGGAGGGTTGTTTTGGATTGGTTGCTATGGTTGGTTCCAAATAATAAACATTTTGAAAAAGAAAATTATTTTCTCATTTAGAAAAAATGATTCTTGTTTTGGATGGTTGCTATGGATTGGTTGCAATAAACGGTTTTTGAGGACTGGTTGCCATGGACTGGTTGCCATGGACTGGTTGCTATGGACCAGTTTCTATGGATAATTGTTATGGGCTGGTTGCTATGGACTGGTTGCTATGGACTGGTTGCTATGGACTGGTTGCTATGGATTTTTTTGCTATGTCCTGGTTGCTATGGAGGGTTGTTTTGGAAAGGTTGCTATGGACGGTTGCTATGGACTAGTTTCTATGGATTGGTTTCTATGGACTGGTTGCTATGGACTGGTTGCTATGGACAGTTGCCATGGACTGGTTGCTATGGACTGGTTGCTATGGACTGGTTGCTATGGACTGGTTGCTATGGATTATTGCTATGGGCTGGTTGCTATGGGCTGGTTGCTATGGAGGGTTGTTTTGGGCTGGTTGCTATGGACGGTTGCTATGGACTGGTTGCTATGGACTGGTTGCTATGGATAATTGCTATGGGCTGGTTGCTATGGGCTGGTTGCTATGGAGGGTTGTTTTGGACTGGTTGCTATGGATGGTTGCTATGGACTAGTTTCTATGGACTGGTTGCTATGGACTGGTTGCTATGGACTGGTTGCTGTGGACTGGTTGCTGTGGACTGCTTGCTGTGGACTGGTTGCTATGGACTGGTTGCTATGGACTGATTGCTATGGACTGGTTGCTATGGACTGGTTGCTATGGAGGGTTGTTTTGGACTGGTTGCTATGGACTGGTTGCTATGGGCTGGTTGCTATGGATAATTGCTATGGATTGGCTGCTGTGGGCTGGTTGCTATGGACTAGTTTCTATGGATTGGTTGCTATGGACTGGTTGCTATGGATAATTGCTATGGAATGGTTGCTATGAATTGGTTGCTATGGGCTGGTTGCTATGGATTGGTTGCTAAGGACAGTTGCTATGAAATTGTTTCTATGGATTGGTTGCTAAGGACTGGTTGCTATGGAGGGTTGTTTTGGACTGGTTGCTATGGACGGTTGCTATGGACGGTTGCTATGGACTGGTTGCTATGGACTGGTTGCTATGGAGGGTTGTTTTGGACTGGTTGCTGTCGATGGTTGCTATGGACTAGTTTCTATGGATTGGTTGCTATTCTTGTTTTGGATGGTTGCTATGGATTGGTTGCAATAAACGGTTTCTATGGACTGGTTTCTATGGATAATTGCTATGGACTGGTTTCTATGGATAATTGCTATGGAATGGTTGCTTTGGACTGGTTGCTATGGATTGGTTGCTATGGACTGGTTGCTATGGACAGTTGCTATGGACTTGTTTCTATGGATTTGTTGCTATGGACTGGTTGCTATGGAGGGTTGTTTTGGACTGGTTGCTATGGTTGGTTCCAAATAAAAAAATATTTTGAAAAAATAATTCTTGTTTTGGATGGTTGCTATGGATTGGTTGCAATAAACGGTTTCTGAGGACTGGATGCTTTGGATGGTTGCTATGGACTGGTTGCTATGGACTGGTTGCTATGGACAGGTTGCTATGGACTGGTTGCCATGAACTGGTTGATATGGACTGGTTGCTATGGACTCGTTTCTATGGATTGGTTGCTATGGATTAGTTGCTATAGAATGGTTGCTATGGATTTGTTGCTATGGAGGGTTGCTATTTACTGGTTGCTATGGACAGTTGCCGTGGATTGGTTGCTATGGATTGTTGCTATGGGCTGGTTGCTATGGATTGTTTGCTATGGATTGGTTGCAATAAACGGTTTCTGAGGACTGGTTGCTATGGACTGGATGCTTTGGATGGTTGCTATGGACTGGTTGCTATGGTCTGGTTGCTATAGACTGGTTGCTATGGATGGTTGCTATGGACTTGTTGCTATGGACAGTTCAAATAAAAAAAATCGTATTTTGAAAGAAAATTGTTTTCTCATTTTGAAAAAATAATTCTCATTTGGATGGTTGCTATGGACTGGTTGCTATAGACTGGTTGCTATGGGCTGGTTGCTCTGGGCTGGTTGCTATGGGCTGGTTGCTATGGGCTGGTTGCTATGGAGGGTTGTTTTGGACTGGTTGCTATGGAGGGTTGTTTTGGACTGGTTGCTATGGACTGGTTGCTATGGGCTGGTTGCTATGGATTGGTTGCTATGGACTGGTTGCTATGGAGGGTTGCTATGGATTAGTTGCTATGGACTGGTTGCTATGGACGGTTGCTATAGACTGGTTGCTATGGACAGTTGCCATGGACTGGTTGCTATGGACGGTTGCTATGGACTGGTTGCTATGGACTGGTTTCTATGGATTGGATGCTATGGACTGGTTTCTATGGACTGGTTGCTATGGACTGGTTGCTATGGATTGGTTGCTATGGATTGGTTGCTATGGAATGGTTGCTATGGAATGGTTGCTATGGAGGGTTGTTTTGGACTGGTTGCTATGTACTGGTTACTATGGAGGGTTGTTTTGGACTGGTTGCAGTGGACGGTTGCTATGGACTGGTTGCTATGGACTGGTTTCTATGAATAATTTCTATGGAATGGTTGCTATGGGCTGGTTACTATGGACTAGTTTCTATAGATTGGTTGCTATGGATTGGTTGCTATGGATAATTGCTATGGACTGGTTGCTAGGGACTGGTTGCTAGAGACTGGTTGCTAGGGACTGTTGCTATGGACTGTTGCTATGGACTGTTGCTATGGACTGTTTGCCATGGACTGGTTGCCATGGACTGGTTGCCAAGGACGGTTGCTATGGACTGGTTGCTATGGACTGGTTGCTATGGACAGGTTGCTATGGACTTGTTGCTATGGAGGGTTGTTTTGGACTGGTTGCGATGGACTGGTTGCTATGGAGGGTTGCTATGGACTGGTTGCTATGGACTGGTTGCTATGGAGGGTTGTTTTGGATTGGTTGCTATGGACTTGTTGCTATGGACTGGTTTCTATGGACTGGTTTCTATAGACTGGTTTCTATGGACTGGTTTCTATGGATGATTTCTATGGAATGGTTGCTATGGGCTGGTTGCTATGGACTGGTTGCTATGGACTGGTTGCTATGGACTGGTTGCTATGGACGGGTTGCTATGGAGGGTTGATATGGACTGGATGCTATGGACTAGTTGCTATGGATTGGTTGCTACAAACTGGTTACTATGGATTGGTTGCTATGGATTGGTTGCTATGGAGGGTTGTTTTGGACTGGTTGCTATGGATAATTGTTATGGGCTGGGTGCCATGGGCTGGGTGCCATGGACTGGGTGCTATGGACTGGTTGCTATGGACTGGTTGCTATGGACGATTGCTATGGACTGGTTTCTATGGACAGTTCAAATAAAAAAAATCTTATTTTGAACAAATTATTCTCGCTTTGGATGGTTGCTATGGAATGGTTGCTATGGACTGGTTTCTATGGGCTGGTTGCTATGGAGAGTTGTTTTGGACTGGTGTCTATGGACTGGTTTCTATGGAATGGTTGCTATGGAATGGTTTCTACAGGCTGGTTGCTATGGAGGGTTGTTTTGGACTGGTTGCTATGGACGGTTGCTATGGACTGGTTGCTATAAAGGGTTGCTATGGACTGGTTGCTATGGACTGGTTGCTATGGACTGGTTGCTATGGAGGGTTGTTTTGGATTGGTTGCTATGGACTGGTTGCTATGGAGGGTTGTTATGGACTGGTTGCTATGGACTAGTTTCTATGGACTGGTTTCTATGGACTGGTTTCTATGGATAATTGCTATGGAATGGTTGCTATGGGCTGGTTGCTATGGACTGGTTGCTATGGACTGGTTGCTATGGACTAGTTGCTATGGATTGGTTGCTACAAACTGGTTACTATGGATTGGTTGCTATGGATTGGTTGCTATGGAGGGTTGTTTTGGACTGGTTGCTATGGATAATTGTTATGGGCTGGGTGCCATGGGCTGGGTGCCATGGACTGGGTGCTATGGACTGGTTGCTATGGATGATTGCTATGGACTGGTTTCTATGGACAGTTCAAATAAAAAAAATCTTATTTTAAAAAAATTATTCTCGCTTTGGATGGTTGCTATGGAATGGTTGCTATGGACTGGTTTCTATGGGCTGGTTTCTATGGAGGGTTGTTTTCGACTGGTTGCTATGGACTGGTTTCTATGGACTGGTTGCTATGGAATGGTTGCTATGGAGGGTTGTTTTGGGCTGGTTGCTATGGTTGGTTCCAAATAATAAACATTTTGAAAAAGAAAATTATTTTCTCATTTAGAAAAAATGATTCTTGTTTTGGATGGTTGCTATGGATTGGTTGCAATAAACGGTTTTTGAGGACTGGTTGCCATGGACTGGTTGCCATGGACTGGTTGCTATGGACCAGTTTCTATGGATAATTGTTATGGGCTGGTTGCTATGGACTGGTTGCTATGGACTGGTTGCTATGGACTGGTTGCTATGGATTTTTTTGCTATGTCCTGGTTGCTATGGAGGGTTGTTTTGGAAAGGTTGCTATGGACGGTTGCTATGGACTAGTTTCTATGGATTGGTTTCTATGGACTGGTTGCTATGGACTGGTTGCTATGGACAGTTGCCATGGACTTGTTGCTATGGACTGGTTGCTATGGACTGGTTGCTATGGACTGGTTGCTATGGATTATTGCTATGGGCTGGTTGCTATGGGCTGGTTGCTATGGAGGGTTGTTTTGGGCTGGTTGCTATGGACGGTTGCTATGGACTGGTTGCTATGGACTGGTTGCTATGGATAATTGCTATGGGCTGGTTGCTATGGGCTGGTTGCTATGGAGGGTTGTTTTGGACTGGTTGCTATGGACGGTTGCTATGGACTAGTTTCTATGGACTGGTTGCTATGGACTGGTTGCTATGGACTGGTTGCTGTGGACTGGTTGCTGTGGACTGGTTGCTGTGGACTGCTTGCTGTGGACTGGTTGCTATGGACTGGTTGCTATGGACTGATTGCTATGGACTGGTTGCTATGGACTGGTTGCTATGGAGGGTTGTTTTGGACTGGTTGCTATGGACTGGTTGCTATGGGCTGGTTGCTATGGATAATTGCTATGGATTGGCTGCTGTGGGCTGGTTGCTATGGACTAGTTTCTATGGATTGGTTGCTATGGACTGGTTGCTATGGATAATTGCTATGGAATGGTTGCTATGAATTGGTTGCTATGGGCTGGTTGCTATGGATTGGTTGCTAAGGACAGTTGCTATGAAATTGTTTCTATGGATTGGTTGCTAAGGACTGGTTGCTATGGAGGGTTGTTTTGGACTGGTTGCTATGGACGGTTGCTATGGACGGTTGCTATGGACTGGTTGCTATGGACTGGTTGCTATGGAGGGTTGTTTTGGACTGGTTGCTGTCGATGGTTGCTATGGACTAGTTTCTATGGATTGGTTGCTATTCTTGTTTTGGATGGTTGCTATGGATTGGTTGCAATAAAAGGTTTCTATGGACTGGTTTCTATGGATAATTGCTATGGACTGGTTTCTATGGATAATTGCTATGGAATGGTTGCTTTGGACTGGTTGCTATGGATTGGTTGCTATGGACTGGTTGCTATGGACAGTTGCTATGGACTTGTTTCTATGGATTTGTTGCTATGGACTGGTTGCTATGGAGGGTTGTTTTGGACTGGTTGCTATGGTTGGTTCCAAATAAAAAATATTTTGAAAAAATAATTCTTGTTTTGGATGGTTGCTATGGATTGGTTGCAATAAACGGTTTCTGAGGACTGGATGCTTTGGATGGTTGCTATGGACTGGTTGCTATGGACAGGTTGCTATGGACTGGTTGCCATGAACTGGTTGATATGGACTGGTTGCTATGGACTCGTTTCTATGGATTGGTTGCTATGGATTAGTTGCAATAGAATGGTTGCTATGGATTTGTTGCTATGGAGGGTTGCTATTTACTGGTTGCTATGGACAGTTGCCGTGTATTGGTTGCTATGGATTGTTGCTATGGGCTGGTTGCTATGGATTGTTTGCTATGGATTGGTTGCAATAAACGGTTTCTGAGGACTGGTTGCTATGGACTGGATGCTTTGGATGGTTGCTATGGACTGGTTGCTATGGTCTGGTTGCTATAGACTGGTTGCTATGGATGGTTGCTATGGACTTGTTGCTATGGACAGTTCAAATAAAAAAAATCGTATTTTGAAAGAAAATTGTTTTCTCATTTTGAAAAAATAATTCTCATTTGGATGGTTGCTATAGACTGGTTGCTATAGACTGGTTGCTATGGGCTGGTTGCTCTGGGCTGGTTGCTATGGGCTGGTTGCTATGGGCTGGTTGCTATGGAGGGTTGTTTTGGGCTGGTTGCTATGGAGGGTTGTTTTGGACTGGTTGCTATGGACTGGTTGCTATGGGCTGGTTGCTATGGATTGGTTGCTATGGACTGGTTGCTATGGAGGGTTGCTATGGATTAGTTGCTATGGACTGGTTGCTATGGACGGTTGCTATAGACTGGTTGCTATGGACAGTTGCCATGGACTGGTTGCTATGGACGGTTGCTATGGACTGGTTGCTATGGACTGGTTTCTATGGATTGGATGCTATGGACTGGTTTCTATGGACTGGTTGCTATGGACTGGTTGCTATGGATTGGTTGCTATGGATTGGTTGCTATGGAATGGTTGCTATGGAATGGTTGCTATGGAGGGTTGTTTTGGACTGGTTGCTATGTACTGGTTACTATGGAGGGTTGTTTTGGACTGGTTGCAGTGGACGGTTGCTATGGACTGGTTGCTATGGACTGGTTTCTATGAATAATTTCTATGGAATGGTTGCTATGGGCTGGTTGCTATGGACTAGTTTCTATAGATTGGTTGCTATGGATTGGTTGCTATGGATAATTGCTATGGACTGGTTGCTAGGGACTGGTTGCTAGAGACTGGTTGCTAGGGACTGTTGCTATGGACTGTTGCTATGGACTGTTGCTATGGACTGTTTGCCATGGACTGGTTGCCATGGACTGGTTGCCAAGGACGGTTGCTATGGACTGGTTGCTATGGACTGGTTGCTATGGACAGGTTGCTATGGACTTGTTGCTATGGAGGGTTGTTTTGGACTGGTTGCGATGGACTGGTTGCTATGGAGGGTTGCTATGGACTGGTTGCTATGGACTGGTTGCTCTGGAGGGTTGTTTTGGATTGGTTGCTATGGACTTGTTGCTATGGACTGGTTTCTATGGACTGGTTTCTATAGACTGGTTTCTATAGACTGGTTTCTATGGATGATTGCTATGGAATGGTTGCTATGGGCTGGTTGCTATGGACTGGTTGCTATGGACTGGTTGCTATGGACTGGTTGCTATGGACGGGTTGCTATGGAGGGTTGATATGGACTGGTTGCTATGGACTAGTTGCTATGGATTGGTTGCTACAAACTGGTTACTATGGATTGGTTGCTATGGATTGGTTGCTATGGAGGGTTGTTTTGGACTGGTTGCTATGGATAATTGTTATGGGCTGGGTGCCATGGGCTGGGTGCCATGGACTGGGTGCTATGGACTGGTTGCTATGGACTGGTTGCTATGGACGATTGCTATGGACTGGTTTCTATGGACAGTTCAAATAAAAAAAATCTTATTTTAAACAAATTATTCTCGCTTTGGATGGTTGCTATGGAATGGTTGCTATGGACTGGTTTCTATGGGCTGGTTGCTATGGAGAGTTGTTTTGGACTGGTTGCTATGGACTGGTTTCTATGGAATGGTTGCTATGGAATGGTTGTTACAGGCTGGTTGCTATGGAGGGTTGTTTTGGACTGGTTGCTATGGACGGTTGCTATGGACTGGTGGCTATGGAGGGTTGTTTTGGACTGGTTGCTATGGTTGGTTCCAAATAAAAAACATTTTGAAAAAGAAAATAATTTTCTAATTTTTTAAAAATAATTCTTGTTTTGGATCGTTGCTATGGATTGGTTGCAATAAACGATTTCTGAGGACTGTATGCTTTGGATGGTTGCTATGAACTGGTTGCTATGGACTGGTTGCTATGGAGGGTTGTTTTGGACTAGTTGCTATGGACTGGTTGCTATGGACTGGTTGCTATGGACTGGTTTCTATGGAGGGTTGTTTTGGACTGGTTGCTGTGGATGGTTGCTATCGACTAGTTTCTATAGATAATTGCAATGAAATGGTTGCTATGGATTGGTTGCTATGGGCTGGTTGCTATGGAGGGTTGTTTTGGCTTGGTTGCTAGGGAAGGTTGCTATGGACTGAATGCTATGGACTGGTTGCTATGGACTGTTTGCTATGGATGATTGTTTTGGACTGGTTACTGTGGACGGTTGCTATGGACTGGTTGCTATGGACTAGTTTCTATGGATTGGTTGCTATGGACTGGTTTCTATGGATAATTGCTATGGATTGGTTGCTATGCGCTGGTTGCTATGGATTGGTTGCTATGGACTGGTTTCTATGGATAATTGCTATGGATTGGTTGCTATGCGCTGGTTGCTATGGACTAGTTGCTATGGATTGGTTGCTATGGACAGTTGCTATGGACTAGTTGCTATGGAGGGTTGTTTTGGACTGGTTGCTATGGTTGGTTCCAAATAAAAAACATTTTGAAAAAGAAAATTATTTTCTCATTTTGAAAAAATGATTCTTTTTTGGATGGTTGCTATGGATTGGTTGCAATAAACGGTTTCTGAGGACTGGTTGCCATGGACTGGTTGCCATGGACTGGTTGCCATGGGCTGGTTGCTATGGACCAGTTTCTATGGACCGTTTTTTATGGATAATTGTTATGGGCTGGTTGCTATGGGCTGGTTGCTATGGACTGGTTGCTATGGACTGGTTGCTATGGGCTGGTTGCTATGGAGGGTTGTTTTGGACTGGTTGCTATGGACGGTTGCTTTGGACGGTTGCTATGGACTAGTTTTTATGGATTGGTTGCTATGGACTAGTTTCTATGGACTGGTTGCTATGGACTGGTTGCTATGGACAGTTGCCATGGACTGGTTGCTATGGACGGTTGCTATGGACTGGTTGCTATGGACTGGTTGCTATGGACTGGTTGCTATGCATAATTGCTTTGGGCTGGTTGCTATGGAGGGTTGTTTTGGGCTGGTTGCTATGGACTGGTTGCTATGGACTGGTTGCTATGGACTGGTTGCTATGGGCTGGTTGCTATGGACTGGTTGCTATGGACTGGTTTCTATGGATAATTGCTATGGAATGGTTGCTATGGGCTGTTTGCTATGGAATGGTTGCTAAGGACAGTTGCTATTGACTAGTTGCTATGGATTGGTTGCTATGGACTGGTTGCTATAGACAGTTGCTATGGACTTGTTTCTATGGATTGGTTGCTATGGATTGGTTGCTATGGATTGGTTCCAAATAAAAAACATTTTGAAAAAATAATTCTTGTTTTGGATGGTTGCTATGGATTGGTTGCAATAAACGGTTTCTGAGGACTGGTTGCCATGGACTGGTTGCCATGGACTGGTTGCTATGGAATGGTTGCTATGGAATGGTTGCTATGGAGGGTTGTTTTGGACTGGTTGCTATGGACTGGTTGCTATGGACTGGTTGCTATGGACTGGTTGCTGTGGACTGGTTGCTATGGACTGGTTTCTATGGATTAGTTGCTCTGGACTGGTTTCTATGAATAATTGCTATGGAATGGTTGCTATGGGCTGGTTGCTATGGACTAGTTTCTATGGATTGGTTGCTATGGATAATTGCTATGGAATGGTTGCTATGGATTGGTTGCTATGGGCTGGTTGCTATGGAATGGTTGCTAAGGACGGTTGCTATGGAGGGTTGTTTTGGACTGGTTGCAATGGACTAGTTTCTATAGACTGGTTGCTAAGGACTGGTTGCTATGGACTGGTTGCTATGGAGGGTTATTTTGGACTGGTTGCTATTAACGGTTGCTATGGGCTGGTTGCTATGGGCTGATTGCTATGGACTGGTTTCTATGGATAATTGCTATGGAATGGTTGCTATGGGCTGGTTGCTATGGAATGGTTGCTAAGGACAGTTGCTATTGACTAGTTGCTATGGATTGGTTGCTATGGACTGGTTGCTATGGACAGTTGCTATGGACTTGTTTCTATGGATTGGTTGCTATGGATTGGTTGCTATGGAGGGTTGTTTTGGACTGGTTGCTATGGTTTGTTGCAATAAACGGTTTCTGAGGACTGGTTGCTGTGGACTGGTTGCTGTGGACTGGTTGCTATGGACTGGTTGCTATGGACTGGTTGCTATGGAGGGTTGTTTTGGACTGGTTGCTATGGACTAGTTGCTTTGGACTTGTTGCTATGGACTGGTTGCTATGGACTGGTTGCTATGGACTGGTTTCTATGGAGGGTTGTTTTGGACTGGTTGCTGTGGATGGTTGCTATGGACTAGTTTCTATGGATTGGTTGCTATTCTTGTTTTGGATGGTTGCTATAGATTGGTTGCAATAAACGGTTTCTATGGACTGGTTTCTATGGATAATTGCTATGCACTGGTTTCTATGGATAATTGCTATGGAATGGTTGCTTTGGACTGGTTGCTATGGATTGGTTGCTATAGACTGGTTGCTAGGGACAGTTGCTATAGACTTGTTTCTATGGATTTGTTGCTATGGACTGGTTGCTATGGAGGGTTGTTTTGGACTGGTTGCTATGGTTGGTTCCAAATAAAAAACATTTTGAAAAAATAATTCTTGTTTTGGATGGTTGCTATGGATTGGTTGCAATAAACGGTTTCTGAGGACTGGATGCTTTGGATGGTTGCTATGGACTGGTTGCTATGGACAGGTTGCTATGGACTGGTTGCCATGAACTGGTTGATATGGACTGGTTGCTATGGACTCGTTTCTATGGATTGGTTGCTATGGATTAGTTGCTATAGAATGGTTGCTATGGATTTGTTGCTATGGAGGGTTGCTATTTACTGGTTGCTATGGACAGTTGCCGTGGATTGGTTGCTATGGATTGTTGCTATGGGCTGGTTGCTATGGATTGTTTGCTATGGATTGGTTGCAATAAACGGTTTCTGAGGACTGGTTGCTATGGACTGGATGCTTTGGATGGTTGCTATGGACTGGTTGCTATGGTCTGGTTGCTATAGACTGGTTGCTATGGATGGTTGCTATGGACTTGTTGCTATGGACAGTTCAAATAAAAAAAATCGTATTTTGAAAGAAAATTGTTTTCTCATTTTGAAAAAATAATTCTCATTTGGATGGTTGCTATGGACTGGTTGCTATAGACTGGTTGCTATGGGCTGGTTGCTCTGGGCTGGTTGCTATGGGCTGGTTGCTATGGAGGGTTGTTTTGGACTGGTTGCTATGGAGGGTTGTTTTGGACTGGTTGCTATGGACTGGTTGCTATGGGCTGGTTGCTATGGATTGGTTGCTATGGACTGGTTGCTATGGAGGGTTGCTATGGATTAGTTGCTATGGACTGGTTGCTATGGACGGTTGCTATAGACTGGTTGCTATGGACAGTTGCCATGGACTGGTTGCTATGGACGGTTGCTATGGACTGGTTGCTATGGACTGGTTTCTATGGATTGGATGCTATGGACTGGTTTCTATGGACTGGTTGCTATGGACTGGTTGCTATGGATTGGTTGCTATGGATTGGTTGCTATGGAATGGTTGCTATGGAATGGTTGCTATGGAGGGTTGTTTTGGACTGGTTGCTATGTACTGGTTACTATGGAGGGTTGTTTTGGACTGGTTGCAGTGGACGGTTGCTATGGACTGGTTGCTATGGACTGGTTTCTATGAATAATTTCTATGGAATGGTTGCTATGGGCTGGTTGCTATGGACTAGTTTCTATAGATTGGTTGCTATGGATTGGTTGCTATGGATAATTGCTATGGACTGGTTGCTAGGGACTGGTTGCTAGAGACTGGTTGCTAGGGACTGTTGCTATGGACTGTTGCTATGGACTGTTGCTATGGACTGGTTGCCATGGACTGGTTGCCATGGACTGGTTGCCAAGGACGGTTGCTATGGACTGGTTGCTATGGACAGGTTGCTATGGACTTGTTGCTATGGAGGGTTGTTTTGGACTGGTTGCGATGGACTGGTTACTATGGAGGGTTGCTATGGACTGGTTGCTATGGACTGGTTGCTATGGAGGGTTGTTTTGGATTGGTTGCTATGGACTTGTTGCTATGGACTGGTTTCTATGGACTGGTTTCTATAGACTGGTTTCTATGGACTGGTTTCTATGGATGATTGCTATGGAATGGTTGCTATGGGCTGGTTGCTATGGACTGGTTGCTATGGACTGGTTGCTATGGACTGGTTGCTATGGACGGGTTGCTATGGAGGGTTGATATGGACTGGTTGCTATGGACTAGTTGCTATGGATTGGTTGCTACAAACTGGTTACTATGGATTGGTTGCTTTGGATTGGTTGCTATGGAGGGTTGTTTTGGACTGGTTGCTATGGATAATTGTTATGGGCTGGGTGCCATGGGCTGGGTGCCATGGACTGGGTGCTATGGACTGGTTGCTATGGACGATTGCTATGGACTGGTTTCTATGGACAGTTCAAATAAAAAAAATCTTATTTTAAACAAATTATTCTCGCTTTGGATGGTTGCTATGGAATGGTTGCTATGGACTGGTTTCTATGGGCTGGTTGCTATGGAGAGTTGTTTTGGACTGGTTGCTATGGACTGGTTTCTATGGAATGGTTGCTATGGAATGGTTGCTACAGGCTGGTTGCTATGGAGGGTTGTTTTGGACTGGTTGCTATGGACGGTTGCTATGGACTGGTGGCTATGGAGGGTTGTTTTGGACTGGTTGCTATGGTTGGTACCAAATAAAAAACATTTTGAAAAAGAAAATTATTTTCTAATTTTTTAAAAATAATTCTTGTTTTGGATCGTTGCTATGGATTGGTTGCAATAAACGATTTCTGAGGACTGTATGCTTTGGATGGTTGCTATGAACTGGTTGCTATGGACTGGTTGCTATGGAGGGTTGTTTTGGACTAGTTGCTATGGACTGGTTGCTATGGACTGGTTTCTAAGGAGGGTTGTTTTGGACTGGTTGCTGTGGATGGTTGCTATCGACTAGTTTCTATAGATAATTGCAATGAAATGGTTGCTATGGATTGGTTGCTATGGGCTGGTTGCTATGGAGGGTTGTTTTGGCTTGGTTGCTAGGGAAGGTTGCTATGGACTGAATGCTATGGACTGGTTGCTATGGACTGGTTGCTATGGATGATTGTTTTGGACTGGTTACTGTGGACGGTTGCTATGGACTGGTTGCTATGGACTAGTTTCTATGGATTGGTTGCTATGGACTGGTTTCTATGGATAATTGCTATGGATTGGTTGCTATGCGCTGGTTGCTATGGATTGGTTGCTATGGACTGGTTTCTATGGATAATTGCTATGGATTGGTTGCTATGCGCTGGTTGCTATGGACTAGTTGCTATGGATTGGTTGCTATGGACAGTTGCTATGGACTAGTTGCTATGGAGGGTTGTTTTGGACTGGTTGCTATGGTTGGTTCCAAATAAAAAACATTTTGAAAAAGAAAATTATTTTCTCATTTTGAAAAAATGATTCTTTTTTGGATGGTTGCTATGGATTGGTTGCAATAAACGGTTTCTGAGGACTGGTTGCCATGGACTGGTTGCCATGGACTGGTTGCCATGGGCTGGTTGCTATGGACCAGTTTCTATGGACCGTTTTTTATGGATAATTGTTATGGGCTGGTTGCTATGGGCTGGTTGCTATGGACTGGTTGCTATGGACTGGTTGCTATGGGCTGGTTGCTATGGAGGGTTGTTTTGGACTGGTTGCTACGGACGGTTGCTTTGGACGGTTGCTATGGACTAGTTTTTATGGATTGGTTGCTATGGACTAGTTTCTATGGACTGGTTGCTATGGACTGGTTGCTATGGACAGTTGCCATGGACTGGTTGCTATGGACGGTTGCTATGGACTGGTTGCTATGGACTGGTTGCTATGGATAATTGCTTTGGGCTGGTTGCTATGGAGGGTTGTTTTGGGCTGGTTGCTATGGACTGGTTGCTATGGACTGGTTGCTATGGACTGGTTGCAATGGGCTGGTTGCTATGGGCTGGTTGCTATGGACTGGTTTCTATGGATAATTGCTATGGAATGGTTGCTATGGGCTGTTTGCTATGGAATGGTTGCTAAGGACAGTTGCTATTGACTAGTTGCTATGGATTGGTTGCTATGGACTGGTTGCTATAGACAGTTGCTATGGACTTGTTTCTATGGATTGGTTGCTATGGATTGGTTGCTATGGATTGGTTCCAAATAAAAAACATTTTGAAAAAATAATTCTTGTTTTGGATGGTTGCTATGGATTGGTTGCAATAAACGGTTTCTGAGGACTGGTTGCCATGGACTGGTTGCCATGGACTGGTTGCTATGGAATGGTTGCTATGGAATGGTTGCTATGGAGGGTTGTTTTGGACTGGTTGCTATGGACTGGTTGCTATGGACTGGTTGCTATGGACTGGTTGCTGTGGACTGGTTGCTATGGACTGGTTTCTATGGATTAGTTGCTCTGGACTGGTTTCTATGAATAATTGCTATGGAATGGTTGCTATGGGCTGGTTGCTATGGACTAGTTTCTATGGATTGGTTGCTATGGATAATTGCTATGGAATGGTTGCTATGGATTGGTTGCTATGGGCTGGTTGCTATGGAATGGTTGCTAAGGACGGTTGCTATGGAGGGTTGTTTTGGACTGGTTGCAATGGACTAGTTTCTATAGACTGGTTGCTAAGGACTGGTTGCTATGGACTGGTTGCTATGGAGGGTTATTTTGGACTGGTTGCTATTAACGGTTGCTATGGGCTGGTTGCTATGGGCTGATTGCTATGGACTGGTTTCTATGGATAATTGCTATGGAATGGTTGCTATGGGCTGGTTGCTATGGAATGGTTGCTAAGGACAGTTGCTATTGACTAGTTGCTATGGATTAGTTGCTATGGACTGGTTGCTATGGACAGTTGCTATGGACTTGTTTCTATAGATTGGTTGCTATGGATTGGTTGCTATGGATTGGTTGCTATGGAGGGTTGTTTTGGACTGGTTGCTATGGTTTGTTGCAATAAACGGTTTCTGAGGACTGGTTGCTGTGGACTGGTTGCTGTGGACTGGTTGCTGTGGACTGGTTGCTATGGACTGGTTGCTATGGACTGGTTGCTATGGAGGGTTGTTTTGGACTGGTTGCTATGGACTAGTTGCTTTGGACTTGTTGCTATGGACTGGTTGCTATGGACTGGTTGCTATGGACTGGTTTCTATGGAGGGTTGTTTTGGACTGGTTGCTGTGGATGGTTGCTATGGACTAGTTTCTATGGATTGGTTGCTATTCTTGTTTTGGATGGTTGCTATAGATTGGTTGCAATAAACGGTTTCTATGGACTGGTTTCTATTGATAATTGCTATGCACTGGTTTCTATGGATAATTGCTATGGAATGGTTGCTTTGGACTGGTTGCTATGGATTGGTTGCTATAGACTGGTTGCTATGGACAGTTGCTATAGACTTGTTTCTATGGATTTGTTGCTATGGACTGGTTGCTATGGGGGGGGTGTTTTGGACTGGTTGCTATGGTTGGTTCCAAATAAAAAACATTTTGAAAAAATAATTCTTGTTTTGGATGGTTGCTATGGATTGGTTGCAATAAACGGTTTCTGAGGACTGGATGCTATGGACTGGTTGCTATGGACTGGTTGCTATGGACGGGTTGCTATGGACGGGTTGCTATGGACGGTTGCCATGGACAGGTTGCTATTGACTGGTTGCCATGGACTGGTTGATATGGACTGGTTGCTATGGACTAGTTTCTATGGATTGGTTGCTATGGATTGGTTGCTATAGAATGGTTGCTATGGATTGTTGCTATGGGCTGGTTGCTATGGATTGTTGCTATGGGCTGGTTGCTATGGATTGTTTGCTATGGATTGGTTGCAATGGACTGGATGCTTTGGATGGTTGCTATGGACTGGTTGCTATGGTCTTGTTGCTATAGACTGGTTGCTATGGATGGTTGCTATGGACTTGTTGCTATGGACAGTTCAAATAAAAAAAATCGTATTTTGAAAGAAAATTGTTTTCTCATTTTGAAAAAAAAATCTCATTTGGATGGTTGCTATGGACTGGTTGTTATAGACTGGTTGCTTTTAAACAGTTGCTATGGGCTGGTTGCTATGGATTGGTTGATATGGAGGGTTGTTTTGGACTGGTTGCTATGGAGGGTTGTTTTGGACTGGTTGCTATGGACTGGTTGCTATGGGCTGGTTGCTATGGATTGGTTGCTATGGACTGGTTGCTATGGAGGGTTGCTATGGACTGGTTGCTATGGATTAGTTGCTATGGACTGGTTGCTATGGACGGTTGCTATGGACTGGCTGCTATGGACAGTTGCCATGGACTGGTTGCTATGGACGGTTGCTATAGACTGGTTGCTATGGACTGGTTTCTATGGATTGGATGCTATAGACTGGTTTCTATGGACTGGTTGCTATGGATTGGTTGCTATGGGCTGGTTGCTATGGAGGGTTGTTTTGGACTGGTTGCTATGGAGGGTTGTTTTGGACTGGTTGCTATGGACTGGTTGCTATGGGCTGGTTGCTATGGATTGGTTGCTATGGACTGGTTGCTATGGAGGGTTGCTATGGATTAGTTGCTATGGACTGGTTGCTATGGACGGTTGCTATAGACTGGTTGCTATGGACAGTTGCCATGGACTGGTTGCTATGGACGGTTGCTATGGACTGGTTGCTATGGACTGGTTTCTATGGATTGGATGCTATGGACTGGTTTCTATGGACTGGTTGCTATGGACTGGTTGCTATGGATTGGTTGCTATGGATTGGTTGCTATGGAATGGTTGCTATGGAATGGTTGCTATGGAGGGTTGTTTTGGACTGGTTGCTATGTACTGGTTACTATGGAGGGTTGTTTTGGACTGGTTGCAGTGGACGGTTGCTATGGACTGGTTGCTATGGACTGGTTTCTATGAATAATTTCTATGGAATGGTTGCTATGGGCTGGTTGATATGGACTAGTTTCTATAGATTGGTTGCTATGGATTGGTTGCTATGGATAATTGCTATGGACTGGTTGCTAGGGACTGGTTGCTAGAGACTGGTTGCTAGGGACTGTTGCTATGGACTGTTGCTATGGACTGTTGCTATGGACTGGTTGCCATGGACTGGTTGCCATGGACTGGTTGCCAAGGACGGTTGCTATGGACTGGTTGCTATGGACTGGTTGCTATGGACAGGTTGCTATGGACTTGTTGCTATGGAGGGTTGTTTTGGACTGGTTGCGATGGACTGGTTACTATGGAGGGTTGCTATGGACTGGTTGCTATGGACTGGTTGCTATGGAGGGTTGTTTTGGATTGGTTGCTATGGACTTGTTGCTATGGACTGGTTTCTATGGACTGGTTTCTATAGACTGGTTTCTATGGACTGGTTTCTATGGATGATTGCTATGGAATGGTTGCTATGGGCTGGTTGCTATGGACTGGTTGCTATGGACTGGTTGCTATGGACTGGTTGCTATGGACGGGTTGCTATGGAGGGTTGATATGGACTGGTTGCTATGGACTAGTTGCTATGGATTGGTTGCTACAAACTGGTTACTATGGATTGGTTGCTTTGGATTGGTTGCTATGGAGGGTTGTTTTGGACTGGTTGCTATGGATAATTGTTATGGGCTGGGTGCCATGGGCTGGGTGCCATGGACTGGGTGCTATGGACTGGTTGCTATGGACGATTGCTATGGACTGGTTTCTATGGACAGTTCAAATAAAAAAAATCTTATTTTAAACAAATTATTCTCGCTTTGGATGGTTGCTATGGAATGGTTGCTATGGACTGGTTTCTATGGGCTGGTTGCTATGGAGAGTTGTTTTGGACTGGTTGCTATGGACTGGTTTCTATGGAATGGTTGCTATGGAATGGTTGCTACAGGCTGGTTGCTATGGAGGGTTGTTTTGGACTGGTTGCTATGGACGGTTGCTATGGACTGGTGGCTATGGAGGGTTGTTTTGGACTGGTTGCTATGGTTGGTTCCAAATAAAAAACATTTTGAAAAAGAAAATTATTTTCTAATTTTTTTAAAATAATTCTTGTTTTGGATCGTTGCTATGGATTGGTTGCAATAAACGATTTCTGAGGACTGTATGCTTTGGATGGTTGCTATGAACTGGTTGCTATGGACTGGTTGCTATGGAGGGTTGTTTTGGACTAGTTGCTATGGACTGGTTGCTATGGACTGGTTTCTATGGAGGGTTGTTTTGGACTGGTTGCTGTGGATGGTTGCTATCGACTAGTTTCTATAGATAATTGCAATGAAATGGTTGCTATGGATTGGTTGCTATGGGCTGGTTGCTATGGAGGGTTGTTTTGGCTTGGTTGCTAGGGAAGGTTGCTATGGACTGAATGCTATGGACTGGTTGCTATGGACTGGTTGCTATGGATGATTGTTTTGGACTGGTTACTGTGGACGGTTGCTATGGACTGGTTGCTATGGACTAGTTTCTATGGATTGGTTGCTATGGACTGGTTTCTATGGATAATTGCTATGGATTGGTTGCTATGCGCTGGTTGCTATGGATTGGTTGCTATGGACTGGTTTCTATGGATAATTGCTATGGATTGGTTGCTATGCGCTGGTTGCTATGGACTAGTTGCTATGTATTGGTTGCTATGGACAGTTGCTATGGACTAGTTGCTATGGAGGGTTGTTTTGGACTGGTTGCTATGGTTGGTTCCAAATAAAAAACATTTTGAAAAAGAAAATTATTTTCTCATTTTGAAAAAATGATTCTTTTTTGGATGGTTGCTATGGATTGGTTGCAATAAACGGTTTCTGAGGACTGGTTGCCATGGACTGGTTGCCATGGACTGGTTGCCATGGGCTGGTTGCTATGGACCAGTTTCTATGGACCGTTTTTTATGGATAATTGTTATGGGCTGGTTGCTATGGGCTGGTTGCTATGGACTGGTTGCTATGGACTGGTTGCTATGGGCTGGTTGCTATGGAGGGTTGTTTTGGACTGGTTGCTACGGACGGTTGCTTTGGACGGTTGCTATGGACTAGTTTTTATGGATTGGTTGCTATGGACTAGTTTCTATGGACTGGTTGCTATGGACTGGTTGCTATGGACAGTTGCCATGGACTGGTTGCTATGGACGGTTGCTATGGACTGGTTGCTATGGACTGGTTGCTATGGATAATTGCTTTGGGCTGGTTGCTATGGAGGGTTGTTTTGGGCTGGTTGCTATGGACTGGTTGCTATGGACTGGTTGCTATGGACTGATTGCAATGGGCTGGTTGCTATGGGCTGGTTGCTATGGACTGGTTTCTATGGATAATTGCTATGGAATGGTTGCTATGGGCTGTTTGCTATGGAATGGTTGCTAAGGACAGTTGCTATTGACTAGTTGCTATGGATTGGTTGCTATGGACTGGTTGCTATAGACAGTTGCTATGGACTTGTTTCTATGGATTGGTTGCTATGGATTGGTTGCTATGGATTGGTTCCAAATAAAAAACATTTTGAAAAAATAATTCTTGTTTTGGATGGTTGCTATGGATTGGTTGCAATAAACGGTTTCTGAGGACTGGTTGCCATGGACTGGTTGCCATGGACTGGTTGCTATGGAATGGTTGCTATGGAATGGTTGCTATGGAGGGTTGTTTTGGACTGGTTGCTATGGACTGGTTGCTATGGACTGGTTGCTGTGGACTGGTTGCTATGGACTGGTTTCTATGGATTAGTTGCTCTGGACTGGTTTCTATGAATAATTGCTATGGAATGGTTGCTATGGGCTGGTTGCTATGGACTAGTTTCTATGGATTGGTTGCTATGGATAATTGCTATGGAATGGTTGCTATGGATTGGTTGCTATGGGCTGGTTGCTATGGAATGGTTGCTAAGGACGGTTGCTATGGAGGGTTGTTTTGGACTGGTTGCAATGGACTAGTTTCTATAGACTGGTTGCTAAGGACTGGTTGCTATGGACTGGTTGCTATGGAGGGTTATTTTGGACTGGTTGCTATTAACGGTTGCTATGGGCTGGTTGCTATGGGCTGATTGCTATGGACTGGTTTCTATGGATAATTGCTATGGAATGGTTGCTATGGGCTGGTTGCTATGGAATGGTTGCTAAGGACAGTTGCTATTGACTAGTTGCTATGGATTAGTTGCTATGGACTGGTTGCTATGGACAGTTGCTATGGACTTGTTTCTATAGATTGGTTGCTATGGATTGGTTGCTATGGATTGGTTGCTATGGAGGGTTGTTTTGGACTGGTTGCTATGGTTTGTTGCAATAAACGGTTTCTGAGGACTGGTTGCTGTGGACTGGTTGCTGTGGACTGGTTGCTGTGGACTGGTTGCTATGGACTGGTTGCTATGGACTGGTTGCTATGGAGGGTTGTTTTGGACTGGTTGCTATGGACTAGTTGCTTTGGACTTGTTGCTATGGACTGGTTGCTATGGACTGGTTGCTATGGACTGGTTTCTATGGAGGGTTGTTTTGGACTGGTTGCTGTGGATGGTTGCTATGGACTAGTTTCTATGGATTGGTTGCTATTCTTGTTTTGGATGGTTGCTATAGATTGGTTGCAATAAACGGTTTCTATGGACTGGTTTCTATTGATAATTGCTATGCACTGGTTTCTATGGATAATTGCTATGGAATGGTTGCTTTGGACTGGTTGCTATGGATTGGTTGCTATAGACTGGTTGCTATGGACAGTTGCTATAGACTTGTTTCTATGGATTTGTTGCTATGGACTGGTTGCTATGGAGGGTTGTTTTGGACTGGTTGCTATGGTTGGTTCCAAATAAAAAACATTTTGAAAAAATAATTCTTGTTTTGGATGGTTGCTATGGATTGGTTGCAATAAACGGTTTCTGAGGACTGGATGCTATGGACTGGTTGCTATGGACTGGTTGCTATGGACGGGTTGCTATGGACGGGTTGCTATGGACGGTTGCCATGGACAGGTTGCTATTGACTGGTTGCCATGGACTGGTTGATATGGACTGGTTGCTATGGACTAGTTTCTATGGATTGGTTGCTATGGATTGGTTGCTATAGAATGGTTGCTATGGATTGTTGCTATGGGCTGGTTGCTATGGATTGTTGCTATGGGCTGGTTGCTATGGATTGTTTGCTATGGATTGGTTGCAATGGACTGGATGCTTTGGATGGTTGCTATGGACTGGTTGCTATGGTCTTGTTGCTATAGACTGGTTGCTATGGATGGTTGCTATGGACTTGTTGCTATGGACAGTTCAAATAAAAAAAATCGTATTTTGAAAGAAAATTGTTTTCTCATTTTGAAAAAAAATTCTCATTTGGATGGTTGCTATGGACTGGTTGTTATAGACTGGTTGCTTTTAAACAGTTGCTATGGGCTGGTTGCTATGGATTGGTTGATATGGAGGGTTGTTTTGGACTGGTTGCTATGGAGGGTTGTTTTGGACTGGTTGCTATGGACTGGTTGCTATGGGCTGGTTGCTATGGATTGGTTGCTATGGACTGGTTGCTATGGAGGGTTGCTATGGACTGGTTGCTATGGATTAGTTGCTATGGACTGGTTGCTATGGACGGTTGCTATGGACTGGCTGCTATGGACAGTTGCCATGGACTGGTTGCTATGGACGGTTGCTATAGACTGGTTGCTATGGACTGGTTTCTATGGATTGGATGCTATAGACTGGTTTCTATGGACTGGTTGCTATGGATTGGTTGCTATGGATTGGTTGCTATGGAATGGTTTCTATGGAATGGTTGCTATGGTGGGTTGTTTTGGACTGGTTGCTATGTACTGGTTACTATGGAGGGTTGTTTTGGACTGGTTGCTGTGGACGGTTGCTATGGACTGGTTGCTATAGACTGGTTTCTATGAATAATTGCTATGGAATGGTTGCTATGGGCTGGTTGCTATGGATTGGTTGCTATGGATAATTGCTATGGAGGGTTGCTATGGACTGGTTGCTAGGGACTGGTTGCTATGGACTGGTTGCTATGGACTGGTTTCTATGGACTGTTTGCTATGGACTGGTTGCCATGGACGGTTTCTATGGATTGGTTGCTATGGACTGGTTGCTATGGACTGGTTGCTATGGACTGGTTGCTATTGAGGGTTGTTTTGGACTGGTTGCTATGGACTGGTTGCTATGGAGGGTTGCTATGGAGTGGTTGCTATGGACTGGTTGCTATGGAGGGTTATTTTGGATTGGTTGCTATGGACTGGTTGCTATGGACTGGTTTCTATGGACTGGTTTCTATGGATAATTGCTATGGAATGGTTGCTATGGGCTCGTTGCTATATACTGGTTGCTATAGACTGGTTGCTATGGACGGGTTGCTATGGAGGGTTGTTATGGACTGGTTGCTATGGACTAGTTGCTATGGATTGGTTGCTACAAACTGGTTAATATGGATTGGTTGCTATGGATTGGTTGCTATGGAGGGTTGTTTTGGACTGGTTGCTATGGATAATTGTTATGGGCTGGGTGCCATAGGCTGGGTGCTATGGACTGGTTGCTATGGATTGGTTTCTATGGACTGGTTTCTATGGATAATTGCTATGGAATGGTTGCTATGGATTGGTTGCTATGGGCTGGTTGCTGCTATAGACTAGTTTCTATGGACTGGTTGCTATGGACTGGTTTCTATAGATAATTGCTATGGAATGGTTGCTATGGGCTGGTTGCTATGGAGGATTGTTTTGGACTGGTTGCTATGGATGGTTGCTATAGATTGGTTGCTATGGATTGGTTGCTATGGACAGTTGCTATGGACATGTTTCTATGGATTGGTTGCTATGGACTGGTTGCTATGGAGGAATTTTTTGGACTGGTTGCTATGGTTGGTTCCAAATAAAAAACATTTTGCAAAAATTATTCTTGTTTTGGATGGTTGCTATGGATTGGTTGCAATGGAGGGTTGTTTTGGACTGGTTGCTATGGTTTGTTGCAATAAACGGTTTCTGAGGACTGGTTGCTATGGACTGGTTTCTGTGGACTGGTTGCTGTGGACTGGTTGCCGTGGACTGGTTGCCATGGACTAGTTGCTATGGACTGGTTGCTATGGACTGGTTGCTATGGAGGGTTGTTTTGGACTGGTTGCTATGGACTGGTTGCTATGGACTGATTGCTATGGACTGGTTGCCATGGACTGGTTTCTATGGAGGGTTGTTTTGGACTGGTTGCTGTGGATGGTTGTTATGGACTAGTTTCTATGGATTGGTTGCTATTCTTGTTTTGGATGGTTGCTATGGATTGGTTGCAATAAACGGTTTCTATGGACTGGTTTCTATGGATAATTGCTATGGACTGGTTTCTATGGATAATTGCTATGGAATGGTTGCTTTGGACTGGTTGCTATGGATTGGTTGCTATAGACTGGTTGCTATGGACAGTTGCTATGGACTTGTTTCTATGGATTTGTTGCTATGGACTGGTTGCTATGGAGGGTTGTTTTGGACTGGTTGCTATGGTTGGTTCCAAATAAAAAACATTTTGAAAAAATAATTCTTGTTTTGGATGGTTGCTATGGATTGGTTGCAATAAACGGTTTCTGAGGACTGGATGCTATGGACTGGATGCTATGGACTGGTTGCTATGGACGGGTTGCTATGGACGGGTTGCTATGGACGGTTGCCATGGACAGGTTGCTATGGACTGGTTGCCATGGACTGGTTGATATGGACTGGTTGCTATGGACTAGTTGCTATGGATTGGTTGCTATGGATTGGTTGCTATAGAATGGTTGCTATGGATTTGTTGCTATGGAGGGTTGCTATGTACTGGTTGCTATGGACAGTTGCTGTGGATTGGTTGCTATGGATTGTTGCTATGGGCTGGTTGCTATGGATTGTTGCTATGGGCTGGTTGCTATGGATTGTTTGCTATGGATTGGTTGCAATGGACTGGATGCTTTGGATGGTTGCTATGGACTGGTTGCTATGGTCTGGTTGCTATAGACTGGTTGCTATGGATGGTTGCTATGGACTTGTTGCTATGGACAGTTCAAATAAAAAAAATCGTATTTTAAAAGAAAATTGTTTTCTCATTTTGAAAAAAGAATTCTCATTTGAATGGTTGCTATGGACTGGTTGTTATAGACTGGTTGCCTTTAAACAGTTGCTATGGACTGGTTGCTATGGGCTGGTTGCTATGGATTGGTTGCTATGGAGGGTTGTTTTGGACTGGTTGCTATGGAGGGTTGTTTTGGACTGGTTGCTATGGACTGGTTGCTATGGGCTGGTTGCTATGGATTGGTTGCTATGGACTGGTTGCTATGGAGGGTTGCTATGGACTGGTTGCTATGGATTAGTTGCTATGGACTGGTTGCTATGGACGGTTGCTATGGACTGGTTGCTATGGACAGTTGCCATGGACTGGTTGCTATGGACGGTTGCTATGGACTGGTTGCTATGGACTGGTTTCTATGGATTGGATTCTATGGACTGGTTTCTATAGACTGGTTGGTATGGATTGGTTGCTATGGATTGGTTGCTATGGAATGGTTGCTATGGAGGGTTGTTTTGGACTGGTTGCTATGTACTGGTTGCTATGTACTGGTTAATATGGAGGGTTGTTTTGGACTGGTTGCTGTGGATGGTTGCTATGGACTGGTTGCTATGGACTGGTTTCTATGAATAATTGCTATGGAATGGTTGCTATGGGCTGGTTGCTATGGATTGGTTGCTATGGATAATTGCTATGGAGGGTTGCTATGGACTGGTTGCTAGGGACTGGTTGCTAGGGACTGGTTGCTATGGACTGGTTTCTATGGATAATTGCTATGGACTGGTTTCTATGGATAATTGCTATGGAATGGTTGCTTTGGACTGGTTGCTATGGATTGGTTGCTATAGACTGGTTGCTATGGACAGTTGCTATGGACTTGTTTCTATGGATTTGTTGCTATGGACTGGTTGCTATGGAGGGTTGTTTTGGACTGGTTGCTATGGTTGGTTCCAAATAAAAAACATTTTGAAAAAATAATTCTTGTTTTGGATGGTTGCTATGGATTGGTTGCAATAAACGGTTTCTGAGGACTGGATGCTATGGACTGGATGCTATGGACTGGTTGCTATGGACGGGTTGCTATGGACGGGTTGCTATGGACGGTTGCCATGGACAGGTTGCTATGGACTGGTTGCCATGGACTGGTTGATATGGACTGGTTGCTATGGACTAGTTGCTATGGATTGGTTGCTATGGATTGGTTGCTATAGAATGGTTGCTATGGATTTGTTGCTATGGAGGGTTGCTATGTACTGGTTGCTATGGACAGTTGCTGTGGATTGGTTGCTATGGATTGTTGCTATGGGCTGGTTGCTATGGATTGTTGCTATGGGCTGGTTGCTATGGATTGTTTGCTATGGATTGGTTGCAATGGACTGGATGCTTTGGATGGTTGCTATGGACTGGTTGCTATGGTCTGGTTGCTATAGACTGGTTGCTATGGATGGTTGCTATGGACTTGTTGCTATGGACAGTTCAAATTAAAAAAATCGTATTTTAAAAGAAAATTGTTTTCTCATTTTGAAAAAAGAATTCTCATTTGGATGGTTGCTATGGACTGGTTGTTATAGACTGGTTGCCTTTAAACAGTTGCTATAGACTGGTTGCTATGGGCTGGTTGCTATGGATTGGTTCCTATGGAGGGTTGTTTTGGACTGGTTGCTATGGAGGGTTGTTTTGGACTGGTTGCTATGGACTGGTTGCTATGGGCTGGTTGCTATGGATTGGTTGCTATGGACTGGTTGCTATGGAGGGTTGCTATGGACTGGTTGCTATGGATTAGTTGCTATGGACTGGTTGCTATGGACGGTTGCTATGGACTGGTTGCTATGGACAGTTGCCATGGACTGGTTGCTATGGACAGTTGCTATGGACTGGTTGCTATGGACTGGTTTCTATGGATTGGATGCTATGGACTGGTTTCTATAGACTGGTTGGTATGGATTGGTTGCTATGGATTGGTTGCTATGGAATGGTTGCTATGGAGGGTTGTTTTGGACTGGTTGCTATGTACTGGTTGCTATGTACTGGTTACTATGGAGGGTTGTTTTGGACTGGTTGCTGTGGATGGTTGCTATGGACTGGTTGCTATGGACTGGTTTCTATGAATAATTGCTATGGAATGGTTGCTATGGGCTGGTTGCTATGGATTGGTTGCTATGGATAATTGCTATGGAGGATTGCTATGGACTGATTGCTAGGGACTGGTTGCTAGGGACTGGTTGCTAGGGACTGGTTGCTATGGACTGGTTGCCATGGACTGGTTGCCAAGGACGGTTGCTATGGATCGGTTGCTATGGACTGGTTGCTATGGACTGGTTGCTATGGAGGGTTGTTTTGGACTGGCTGCTATGGACTGGCTGCTATGGACTGGTTGCTATGGACTGGTTGCTATGGACGGGTTGCTATGGACGGGTTGCTATGGACTGGTTGCTAAATACTGGTTGCTATGGACTGGTTGCTATGGAGGGTTGTTTTGGATTGGTTGCTATAGACTGGTTGCTATGGACTGGTTTCTATGGACTGGTTTCTATGGACTGGTTTCTATGGATAATTGCTATGGACTGGTTGCTATGGGCTGGTTGCTATGGACTGGTTGCTATGGACTGGTTGCTATGGAGGGTTGTTATGGACTGGTTGCTATGGACTAGTTGCTATGGATTGGTTGCTACAAACTGGTTACTATGGATTGGTTGCTATGGATTGGTTGCTATGGAGGGTTGTTTTGGACTGGTTGCTATGGATAATTGTTATGGGCTGGGTGCCATGGGCTGGGTGCTATGGACTGGTTTCTATGGACTGGTTGCTATGGACTGGTTGCTATGGACTGGTTGCTATGGACTGGTTTCTATGGACAGTTCAAATAAAAAAAATCTTATTTAAAAAAAATGATTCTCGCTTTGGATGGTTGCTATGGAATGGTTGCTATGGACTGGTTTCTATGGGCTGGTTGCTATGGAGGGTTGTTTTGGGCTGGTTGCTATGGACTGGTTTCTATGGACTGGTTGCTATGGACTGGTTCCTATGGAATGGTTGCTATGGAATGGTTGCTATGGAATGGTTGCTACAGGCTGGTTGCTATGGAGGGTTGTTTTGGACTGGTTGCTATGGACGTTTGCTATGGACTGGTGGCTATGGAGGTTTGTTTTGGACTGGTTGCTATGGTTGGTTCCAAATAAAAAACATTTTGAAAAAGAAAATTATTTTCTCATTTTTAAAAAATAATTCTTGTTTTGGATGGTTGCTATGGATTGGTTGCAATAAACGGTTTCTGAGGACTGTATGCTGTGCATGGTTGCTATGAACTGGTTGCAATGGACTGGTTGCTATGGAGGGTTGTTTTGGACTGGTTGCTATGGACGGTTGCTATGGATTGGTTGCTATGGACTAGTTTCTATGGATGGTTGCTATGGACTGGTTGCTATGGACTGGTTGCTATGAATTGGTTGCTATGGACTGGTTTCTATAGATAATTGCAATGGAATGGTTGCTATGGATTGGTTGCTATGGGCTGGTTGCTATGGAGGGTTGTTTTGGACTGGTTGCTAGGGAAGGTTGCTATGGACTGGTTGCTATGGACTGGATGCTATGGACTGGTTGCTATGGACTGGTTACTATGGACTGCTTTGGACTGGTTGCTATGGATGCATTGCTATCGATTGGTTGCTATGGACTGGTTGCTATGGACAGTTGCTATGGACTTGTTTCTATGGATAGGTTGCTATGGACTGGTTGCTATGGAGGGTTGTTTTGGACGGGTTGCTATTGGTGGGTGCTATGGACTGGTTGCTATGGAGGGTTGTGTTGGACTGGTTGCTATGGATCATGGCTTCGGACTGGTTGCTATGGACTGGTTGCTATGGACAGTTGCTATGGTCTGGTTGCTTTGGACCGGTTGCTATGAATTGGTAACTATGGACTGGTTACTATGGACTGGTTGCTATGGACTGGTTGCTATAGAATAGTTTCTATGAATTAGTTGCTATGGATGTGTTGCTATGGACTGGTTGCTATGGACTGGTTGCTATGCACTGGTTGCTATGGATGGGTTGCTATGGACTGGTTGCTATGAACTGGTTGCTATGAACTGGTTGCTATGGATGATTGCTATGGACTGGTTTCTATGGACAGTTCAAATCAAAAAATCTTATTTTAAAAAAACGATTCTCGCTTTGGATGGGTTGCTATGGGCTGGTTGTTTTGGACTGGTTGCTATGGACTGGTTGCTATGGACTGGCTTCTATGGATAATTGCTATGGACTGGTTGCTATGGAATGGTTGCTATGGAATGGTTGCTACGGGCTGGTTGCTATGGAGGGTTGTTTTGGACTGGTTGCTATGGAGGGTTGTTTTGGACTGGTTGCTATGGTTGGTTCCAAATAAAAAACATTTTGAAAAATAAAATTATTTTCTCATTTTGAAAAAATAATTATTGTTTTGGATGGTTGCTATGAATTGGTTGCAATAAACGGTTTCTGAGGACTGTATGCTTTGAATGGTTGCTATGAACTGGTTGCTATGGACTGGTTGCTATGGAGGGTTGTTTTGGACTGGCTGCTATGGACGGTTGCTATGGATTGGTTGCTATGGACTAGTTTCTATGGACCGGTTGCTATGGACTGGTTGCTATGGACTGGTTGCAATGGATTGGTTGCTATGGACTGGTTTCTATAGATAATTGCAATGGAATGGTTGCTATGGATTGGTTGCTATGGGCTGGTTGCTATGGAGGGTTGTTTTGGGCTGGTTGCTATGGTTGGTTCCAAATAATAAACATTTTGAAAAAGAAAATTATTTTCTCATTTTGAAAAAATGATTCTTGTTTTGGATGGTTGCTATGGATTGGTTGCAATAAACGGTTTCTGAGGACTGTATGCTTTGGATGGTTGCTATGAACTGGTTGCTATGGACTGGTTGCTATGGAGGGTTGTTTTGGACTGGTTGCTATGGACGGTTGCTATGAATTGGTTGCTATGGACTAGTTTCTATGGACTGGTTGCTATGGACTGGTTGCTATGGACTGGTTGCTATGGACAGTTGCCATGGACTGGTTGCTATGGACTGGTTGCTATGGACTGGTTGCTATGGACCAGTTTCTATGGATAATTGTTATGGGCTGGTTGCTATGGGCTGGTTGCTATGGACTGGTTGCTATGGACTGGTTGCTATGGATTTTTTTGCTATGGGCTGGTTGCTATGGAGGGTTGTTTTGGACTGGTTGCTATGGACGGTTGCTATGGACTAGTTTCTATGGACTGGTTGCTATGGACTGGTTGCTATGGACTGGTTGCTATGGACAGTTGCCATGGACTGGTTGCTATGGACTGGTTGCTATGGACTGGTTGCTATGGATAATTGCTAAGGGCTGGTTGCTATGGAGGGTTGTTTTGGACTGGTTGCTATGGACTGGTTGCTATGGACAGTTGCCATGGACTGGTTGCTATGGACTGGTTGCTATGGACTGGTTGCTATGGATAATTGCTAAGGGCTGGTTGCTATGGACGGTTGCTATGGACTGGTTGCTATGGACTGGTTGCTATGGATAATTGCTATGGGCTGGTTGCTATGGGCTGGTTGCTATGGAGGGTTGTTTTGGACTGGTTGCTATGGACGGTTGCTATGGACTAGTTTCTATGGACTGGTTGCTATGGACTGGTTGCTATGGACTGCTTGCTGTGGACTGCTTGCTGTGGACTGGTTGCTATGGACTAGTTGCTATGGACTGATTGCTATGGACTGGTTGCTATGGACTGGTTGCTATGGAGGGTTGTTTTGGACTGGTTGCTATGGACTGGTTGCTATGGGCTGGTTGCTATGGATAATTGCTATGGATTGGCTGCTGTGGGCTGGTTGCTATGGACTAGTTTCTATGGATTGGTTGCTATGGACTGGTTGCTATGGATAATTGCTATGGACTGGTTGCCATGGACTGGTTGCCAAGGACGGTTGCTATGGACTGGTTGCTATGGACTGGTTGCTATGGACAGGTTGCTATGGACTTGTTGCTATGGAGGGTTGTTTTGGACTGGTTGCGATGGACGGGTTGCTATGGAGGGTTGCTATGGACTGGTTGCTATGGACTGGTTGCTATGGAGGGTTGTTTTGGATTGGTTGCTATGGACTTGTTGCTATGGACTGGTTTCTATGGACTGGTTTCTATAGACTGGTTTCTATGGACTGGTTTCTATGGATGATTTCTATGGAATGGTTGCTATGGGCTGGTTGCTATGGACTGGTTGCTATGGACTGGTTGCTATGGACTGGTTGCTATGGACGGGTTGCTATGGAGGGTTGATATGGACTGGTTGCTATGGACTAGTTGCTATGGATTGGTTGCTACAAACTGGTTACTATGGATTGGTTGCTATGGATTGGTTGCTATGGAGGGTTGTTTTGGACTGGTTGCTATGGATAATTGTTATGGGCTGGGTGCCATGGGCTGGGTGCCATGGACTGGGTGCTATGGACTGGTTGCTATGGACTGGTTGCTATGGACGATTGCTATGGACTGGTTTCTATGGACAGTTCAAATAAAAAAAATCTTATTTTGAACAAATTATTCTCGCTTTGGATGGTTGCTATGGAATGGTTGCTATGGACTGGTTTCTATGGGCTGGTTGCTATGGAGAGTTGTTTTGGACTGGTGTCTATGGACTGGTTTCTATGGAATGGTTGCTATGGAATGGTTGCTACAGGCTGGTTGCTATGGAGGGTTGTTTTGGACTGGTTGCTATGGACGGTTGCTATGGACTGGTTGCTATAAAGGGTTGCTATGGACTGGTTGCTATGGACTGGTTGCTATGGACTGGTTGCTATGGAGGGTTGTTTTGGATTGGTTGCTATGGACTGGTTGCTATGGAGGGTTGTTATGGACTGGTTGCTATGGACTAGTTTCTATGGACTGGTTTCTATGGACTGGTTTCTATGGATAATTGCTATGGAATGGTTGCTATGGGCTGGTTGCTATGGACTGGTTGCTATGGACTGGTTGCTATGGACTAGTTGCTATGGATTGGTTGCTACAAACTGGTTACTATGGATTGGTTGCTATGGATTGGTTGCTATGGAGGGTTGTTTTGGACTGGTTGCTATGGATAATTGTTATGGGCTGGGTGCCATGGGCTGGGTGCCATGGACTGGGTGCTATGGACTGGTTGCTATGGATGATTGCTATGGACTGGTTTCTATGGACAGTTCAAATAAAAAAAATCTTATTTTAAAAAAATTATTCTCGCTTTGGATGGTTGCTATGGAATGGTTGCTATGGACTGGTTTCTATGGGCTGGTTTCTATGGAGGGTTGTTTTCGACTGGTTGCTATGGACTGGTTTCTATGGACTGGTTGCTATGGAATGGTTGCTATGGAGGGTTGTTTTGGGCTGGTTGCTATGGTTGGTTCCAAATAATAAACATTTTGAAAAAGAAAATTATTTTCTCATTTAGAAAAAATGATTCTTGTTTTGGATGGTTGCTATGGATTGGTTGCAATAAACGGTTTTTGAGGACTGGTTGCCATGGACTGGTTGCCATGGACTGGTTGCTATGGACCAGTTTCTATGGATAATTGTTATGGGCTGGTTGCTATGGACTGGTTGCTATGGACTGGTTGCTATGGACTGGTTGCTATGGATTTTTTTGCTATGTCCTGGTTGCTATGGAGGGTTGTTTTGGAAAGGTTGCTATGGACGGTTGCTATGGACTAGTTTCTATGGATTGGTTTCTATGGACTGGTTGCTATGGACTGGTTGCTATGGACAGTTGCCATGGACTGGTTGCTATGGACTGGTTGCTATGGACTGGTTGCTATGGACTGGTTGCTATGGATTATTGCTATGGGCTGGTTGCTATGGGCTGGTTGCTATGGAGGGTTGTTTTGGGCTGGTTGCTATGGACGGTTGCTATGGACTGGTTGCTATGGACTGGTTGCTATGGATAATTGCTATGGGCTGGTTGCTATGGGCTGGTTGCTATGGAGGGTTGTTTTGGACTGGTTGCTATGGACGGTTGCTATGGACTAGTTTCTATGGACTGGTTGCTATGGACTGGTTGCTGTGGACTGGTTGCTGTGGACTGGTTGCTGTGGACTGCTTGCTGTGGACTGGTTGCTATGGACTGGTTGCTATGGACTGATTGCTATGGACTGGTTGCTATGGACTGGTTGCTATGGAGGGTTGTTTTGGACTGGTTGCTATGGACTGGTTGCTATGGGCTGGTTGCTATGGATAATTGCTATGGATTGGCTGCTGTGGGCTGGTTGCTATGGACTAGTTTCTATGGATTGGTTGCTATGGACTGGTTGCTATGGATAATTGCTATGGAATGGTTGCTATGAATTGGTTGCTATGGGCTGGTTGCTATGGATTGGTTGCTAAGGACAGTTGCTATGAAATTGTTTCTATGGATTGGTTGCTAATGACTGGTTGCTATGGAGGGTTGTTTTGGACTGGTTGCTATGGACGGTTGCTATGGACGGTTGCTATGGACTGGTTGCTATGGACTGGTTGCTATGGAGGGTTGTTTTGGACTGGTTGCTGTCGATGGTTGCTATGGACTAGTTTCTATGGATTGGTTGCTATTCTTGTTTTGGATGGTTGCTATGGATTGGTTGCAATAAAAGGTTTCTATGGACTGGTTTCTATGGATAATTGCTATGGACTGGTTTCTATGGATAATTGCTATGGAATGGTTGCTTTGGACTGGTTGCTATGGATTGGTTGCTATGGACTGGTTGCTATGGACAGTTGCTATGGACTTGTTTCTATGGATTTGTTGCTATGGACTGGTTGCTATGGAGGGTTGTTTTGGACTGGTTGCTATGGTTGGTTCCAAATAAAAAATATTTTGAAAAAATAATTCTTGTTTTGGATGGTTGCTATGGATTGGTTGCAATAAACGGTTTCTGAGGACTGGATGCTTTGGATGGTTGCTATGGACTGGTTGCTATGGACAGGTTGCTATGGACTGGTTGCCATGAACTGGTTGATATGGACTGGTTGCTATGGACTCGTTTCTATGGATTGGTTGCTATGGATTAGTTGCTATAGAATGGTTGCTATGGATTTGTTGCTATGGAGGGTTGCTATTTACTGGTTGCTATGGACAGTTGCCGTGTATTGGTTGCTATGGATTGTTGCTATGGGCTGGTTGCTATGGATTGTTTGCTATGGATTGGTTGCAATAAACGGTTTCTGAGGACTGGTTGCTATGGACTGGATGCTTTGGATGGTTGCTATGGACTGGTTGCTATGGTCTGGTTGCTATAGACTGGTTGCTATAGATGGTTGCTATGGACTTGTTGCTATGGACAGTTCAAATAAAAAAAATCGTATTTTGAAAGAAAATTGTTTTCTCATTTTGAAAAAATAATTCTCATTTGGATGGTTGCTATAGACTGGTTGCTATAGACTGGTTGCTATGGGCTGGTTGCTCTGGGCTGGTTGCTATGGGCTGGTTGCTATGGGCTGGTTGCTATGGAGGGTTGTTTTGGACTGGTTGCTATGGAGGGTTGTTTTGGACTGGTTGCTATGGACTGGTTGCTATGGGCTGGTTGCTATGGATTGGTTGCTATGGACTGGTTGCTATGGAGGGTTGCTATGGATTAGTTGCTATGGACTGGTTGCTATGGACGGTTGCTATAGACTGGTTGCTATGGACAGTTGCCATGGACTGGTTGCTATGGACGGTTGCTATGGACTGGTTGCTATGGACTGGTTTCTATGGATTGGATGCTATGGACTGGTTTCTATGGACTGGTTGCTATGGACTGGTTGCTATGGATTGGTTGCTATGGATTGGTTGCTATGGAATGGTTGCTATGGAATGGTTGCTATGGAGGGTTGTTTTGGACTGGTTGCTATGTACTGGTTACTATGGAGGGTTGTTTTGGACTGGTTGCAGTGGACGGTTGCTATGGACTGGTTGCTATGGACTGGTTTCTATGAATAATTTCTATGGAATGGTTGCTATGGGCTGGTTGCTATGGACTAGTTTCTATAGATTGGTTGCTATGGATTGGTTGCTATGGATAATTGCTATGGACTGGTTGCTAGGGACTGGTTGCTAGAGACTGGTTGCTAGGGACTGTTGCTATGGACTGGTTGCTATGGACAGGTTGCTATGGACTTGTTGCTATGGAGGGTTGTTTTGGACTGGTTGCGATGGACTGGTTGCTATGGAGGGTTGCTATGGACTGGTTGCTATGGACTGGTTGCTCTGGAGGGTTGTTTTGGATTGGTTGCTATGGACTTGTTGCTATGGACTGGTTTCTATGGACTGGTTTCTATAGACTGGTTTCTATAGACTGGTTTCTATGGATGATTGCTATGGAATGGTTGCTATGGACTGGTTGCTATGGACTGGTTGCTATGGACTGGTTGCTATGGACGGGTTGCTATGGAGGGTTGATATGGACTGGTTGCTATGGACTAGTTGCTATGGATTGGTTGCTACAAACTGGTTACTATGGATTGGTTGCTATGGATTGGTTGCTATGGAGGGTTGTTTTGGACTGGTTGCTATGGATAATTGTTATGGGCTGGGTGCCATGGGCTGGGTGCCATGGACTGGGTGCTATGGACTGGTTGCTATGGACTGGTTGCTATGGACGATTGCTATGGACTGGTTTCTATGGACAGTTCAAATAAAAAAAATCTTATTTTAAACAAATTATTCTCGCTTTGGATGGTTGCTATGGAATGGTTGCTATGGACTGGTTTCTATGGGCTGGTTGCTATGGAGAGTTGTTTTGGACTGGTTGCTATGGACTGGTTTCTATGGAATGGTTGCTATGGAATGGTTGCTACAGGCTGGTTGCTATGGAGGGTTGTTTTGGACTGGTTGCTATGGACGGTTGCTATGGACTGGTGGCTATGGAGGGTTGTTTTGGACTGGTTGCTATGGTTGGTTCCAAATAAAAAACATTTTGAAAAAGAAAATAATTTTCTAATTTTTTAAAAATAATTCTTGTTTTGGATCGTTGCTATGGATTGGTTGCAATAAACGATTTCTGAGGACTGTATGCTTTGGATGGTTGCTATGAACTGGTTGCTATGGACTGGTTGCTATGGAGGGTTGTTTTGGACTAGTTGCTATGGACTGGTTGCTATGGACTGGTTGCTATGGACTGGTTTCTATGGAGGGTTGTTTTGGACTGGTTGCTGTGGATGGTTGCTATCGACTAGTTTCTATAGATAATTGCAATGAAATGGTTGCTATGGATTGGTTGCTATGGGCTGGTTGCTATGGAGGGTTGTTTTGGCTTGGTTGCTAGGGAAGGTTGCTATGGACTGAATGCTATGGACTGGTTGCTATGGACTGTTTGCTATGGATGATTGTTTTGGACTGGTTACTGTGGACGGTTGCTATGGACTGGTTGCTATGGACTAGTTTCTATGGATTGGTTGCTATGGACTGGTTTCTATGGATAATTGCTATGGATTGGTTGCTATGCGCTGGTTGCTATGGATTGGTTGCTATGGACTGGTTTCTATGGATAATTGCTATGGATTGGTTGCTATGCGCTGGTTGCTATGGACTAGTTGCTATGGATTGGTTGCTATGGACAGTTGCTATGGACTAGTTGCTATGGAGGGTTGTTTTGGACTGGTTGCTATGGTTGGTTCCAAATAAAAAACATTTTGAAAAAGAAAATTATTTTCTCATTTTGAAAAAATGATTCTTTTTTGGATGGTTGCTATGGATTGGTTGCAATAAACGGTTTCTGAGGACTGGTTGCCATGGACTGGTTGCCATGGACTGGTTGCCATGGGCTGGTTGCTATGGACCAGTTTCTATGGACCGTTTTTTATGGATAATTGTTATGGGCTGGTTGCTATGGGCTGGTTGCTATGGACTGGTTGCTATGGACTGGTTGCTATGGGCTGGTTGCTATGGAGGGTTGTTTTGGACTGGTTGCTATGGACGGTTGCTTTGGACGGTTGCTATGGACTAGTTTTTATGGATTGGTTGCTATGGACTAGTTTCTATGGACTGGTTGCTATGGACTGGTTGCTATGGACAGTTGCCATGGACTGGTTGCTATGGACGGTTGCTATGGACTGGTTGCTATGGACTGGTTGCTATGGATAATTGCTTTGGGCTGGTTGCTATGGAGGGTTGTTTTGGGCTGGTTGCTATGGACTGGTTGCTATGGACTGGTTGCTATGGACTGGTTGCTATGGGCTGGTTGCTATGGACTGGTTGCTATGGACTGGTTTCTATGGATAATTGCTATGGAATGGTTGCTATGGGCTGTTTGCTATGGAATGGTTGCTAAGGACAGTTGCTATTGACTAGTTGCTATGGATTGGTTGCTATGGACTGGTTGCTATAGACAGTTGCTATGGACTTGTTTCTATGGATTGGTTGCTATGGATTGGTTGCTATGGATTGGTTCCAAATAAAAAACATTTTGAAAAAATAATTCTTGTTTTGGATGGTTGCTATGGATTGGTTGCAATAAACGGTTTCTGAGGACTGGTTGCCATGGACTGGTTGCCATGGACTGGTTGCTATGGAATGGTTGCTATGGAATGGTTGCTATGGAGGGTTGTTTTGGACTGGTTGCTATGGACTGGTTGCTATGGACTGGTTGCTATGGACTGGTTGCTGTGGACTGGTTGCTATGGACTGGTTTCTATGGATTAGTTGCTCTGGACTGGTTTCTATGAATAATTGCTATGGAATGGTTGCTATGGGCTGGTTGCTATGGACTAGTTTCTATGGATTGGTTGCTATGGATAATTGCTATGGAATGGTTGCTATGGATTGGTTGCTATGGGCTGGTTGCTATGGAATGGTTGCTAAGGACGGTTGCTATGGAGGGTTGTTTTGGACTGGTTGCAATGGACTAGTTTCTATAGACTGGTTGCTAAGGACTGGTTGCTATGGACTGGTTGCTATGGAGGGTTATTTTGGACTGGTTGCTATTAACGGTTGCTATGGGCTGGTTGCTATGGGCTGATTGCTATGGACTGGTTTCTATGGACTGGTTTCTATAGACTGGTTTCTATGGACTGGTTTCTATGGATGATTTCTATGGAATGGTTGCTATGGGCTGGTTGCTATGGACTGGTTGCTATGGACTGGTTGCTATGGACTGGTTGCTATGGACGGGTTGCTATGGAGGGTTGATATGGACTGGTTGCTATGGACTAGTTGCTATGGATTGGTTGCTACAAACTGGTTACTATGGATTGGTTGCTATGGATTGGTTGCTATGGAGGGTTGTTTTGGACTGGTTGCTATGGATAATTGTTATGGGCTGGGTGCCATGGGCTGGGTGCCATGGACTGGGTGCTATGGACTGGTTGCTATGGACTGGTTGCTATGGACGATTGCTATGGACTGGTTTCTATGGACAGTTCAAATAAAAAAAATCTTATTTTGAACAAATTATTCTCGCTTTGGATGGTTGCTATGGAATGGTTGCTATGGACTGGTTTCTATGGGCTGGTTGCTATGGAGAGTTGTTTTGGACTGGTGTCTATGGACTGGTTTCTATGGAATGGTTGCTATGGAATGGTTGCTACAGGCTGGTTGCTATGGAGGGTTGTTTTGGACTGGTTGCTATGGACGGTTGCTATGGACTGGTTGCTATAAAGGGTTGCTATGGACTGGTTGCTATGGACTGGTTGCTATGGACTGGTTGCTATGGAGGGTTGTTTTGGATTGGTTGCTATGGACTGGTTGCTATGGAGGGTTGTTATGGACTGGTTGCTATGGACTAGTTTCTATGGACTGGTTTCTATGGACTGGTTTCTATGGATAATTGCTATGGAATGGTTGCTATGGGCTGGTTGCTATGGACTGGTTGCTATGGACTGGTTGCTATGGACTGGTTGCTATGGACTAGTTGCTATGGATTGGTTGCTACAAACTGGTTACTATGGATTGGTTGCTATGGATTGGTTGCTATGGAGGGTTGTTTTGGACTGGTTGCTATGGATAATTGTTATGGGCTGGGTGCCATGGGCTGGGTGCCATGGACTGGGTGCTATGGACTGGTTGCTATGGATGATTGCTATGGACTGGTTTCTATGGGCTGGTTTCTATGGAGGGTTGTTTTCGACTGGTTGCTATGGACTGGTTTCTATGGACTGGTTGCTATGGAATGGTTGCTATGGAGGGTTGTTTTGGGCTGGTTGCTATGGTTGGTTCCAAATAATAAACATTTTGAAAAAGAAAATTATTTTCTCATTTAGAAAAAATGATTCTTGTTTTGGATGGTTGCTATGGATTGGTTGCAATAAACGGTTTTTGAGGACTGGTTGCCATGGACTGGTTGCCATGGACTGGTTGCTATGGACCAGTTTCTATGGATAATTGTTATGGGCTGGTTGCTATGGACTGGTTGCTATGGACTGGTTGCTATGGACTGGTTGCTATGGATTTTTTTGCTATGTCCTGGTTGCTATGGAGGGTTGTTTTGGAAAGGTTGCTATGGACGGTTGCTATGGACTAGTTTCTATGGATTGGTTTCTATGGACTGGTTGCTATGGACTGGTTGCTATGGACAGTTGCCATGGACTGGTTGCTATGGACTGGTTGCTATGGACTGGTTGCTATGGATTATTGCTATGGGCTGGTTGCTATGGGCTGGTTGCTATGGAGGGTTGTTTTGGGCTGGTTGCTATGGACGGTTGCTATGGACTGGTTGCTATGGACTGGTTGCTATGGATAATTGCTATGGGCTGGTTGCTATGGGCTGGTTGCTATGGAGGGTTGTTTTGGACTGGTTGCTATGGACGGTTGCTATGGACTAGTTTCTATGGACTGGTTGCTATGGACTGGTTGCTATGGACTGGTTGCTGTGGACTGGTTGCTGTGGACTGGTTGCTGTGGACTGCTTGCTGTGGACTGGTTGCTATGGACTGGTTGCTATGGACTGATTGCTATGGACTGGTTGCTATGGACTGGTTGCTATGGAGGGTTGTTTTGGACTGGTTTCTATGGACTGGTTGCTATGGGCTGGTTGCTATGGATAATTGCTATGGATTGGCTGCTGTGGGCTGGTTGCTATGGACTAGTTTCTATGGATTGGTTGCTATGGACTGGTTGCTATGGATAATTGCTATGGAATGGTTGCTATGAATTGGTTGCTATGGGCTGGTTGCTATGGATTGGTTGCTAAGGACAGTTGCTATGAAATTGTTTCTATGGATTGGTTGCTAATGACTGGTTGCTATGGAGGGTTGTTTTGGACTGGTTGCTATGGACGGTTGCTATGGACGGTTGCTATGGACTGGTTGCTATGGACTGGTTGCTATGGAGGGTTGTTTTGGACTGGTTGCTGTCGATGGTTGCTATGGACTAGTTTCTATGGATTGGTTGCTATTCTTGTTTTGGATGGTTGCTATGGATTGGTTGCAATAAAAGGTTTCTATGGACTGGTTTCTATGGATAATTGCTATGGACTGGTTTCTATGGATAATTGCTATGGAATGGTTGCTTTGGACTGGTTGCTATGGATTGGTTGCTATGGACTGGTTGCTATGGACAGTTGCTATGGACTTGTTTCTATGGATTTGTTGCTATGGACTGGTTGCTATGGAGGGTTGTTTTGGACTGGTTGCTATGGTTGGTTCCAAATAAAAAATATTTTGAAAAAATAATTCTTGTTTTGGATGGTTGCTATGGATTGGTTGCAATAAACGGTTTCTGAGGACTGGATGCTTTGGATGGTTGCTATGGACTGGTTGCTATGGACAGGTTGCTATGGACTGGTTGCCATGAACTGGTTGATATGGACTGGTTGCTATGGACTCGTTTCTATGGATTGGTTGCTATGGATTAGTTGCTATAGAATGGTTGCTATGGATTTGTTGCTATGGAGGGTTGCTATTTACTGGTTGCTATGGACAGTTGCCGTGTATTGGTTGCTATGGATTGTTGCTATGGGCTGGTTGCTATGGATTGTTTGCTATGGATTGGTTGCAATAAACGGTTTCTGAGGACTGGTTGCTATGGACTGGATGCTTTGGATGGTTGCTATGGACTGGTTGCTATGGTCTGGTTGCTATAGACTGGTTGCTATAGATGGTTGCTATGGACTTGTTGCTATGGACAGTTCAAATAAAAAAAATCGTATTTTGAAAGAAAATTGTTTTCTCATTTTGAAAAAATAATTCTCATTTGGATGCTTGCTATAGACTGGTTGCTATAGACTGGTTGCTATGGGCTGGTTGCTCTGGGCTGGTTGCTATGGGCTGGTTGCTATGGGCTGGTTGCTATGGAGGGTTGTTTTGGACTGGTTGCTATGGAGGGTTGTTTTGGACTGGTTGCTATGGACTGGTTGCTATGGGCTGGTTGCTATGGATTGGTTGCTATGGACTGGTTGCTATGGAGGGTTGCTATGGATTAGTTGCTATGGACTGGTTGCTATGGACGGTTGCTATAGACTGGTTGCTATGGACAGTTGCCATGGACTGGTTGCTATGGACGGTTGCTATGGACTGGTTGCTATGGACTGGTTTCTATGGATTGGATGCTATGGACTGGTTTCTATGGACTGGTTGCTATGGACTGGTTGCTATGGATTGGTTGCTATGGATTGGTTGCTATGGAATGGTTGCTATGGAATGGTTGCTATGGAGGGTTGTTTTGGACTGGTTGCTATGTACTGGTTACTATGGAGGGTTGTTTTGGACTGGTTGCAGTGGACGGTTGCTATGGACTGGTTGCTATGGACTGGTTTCTATGAATAATTTCTATGGAATGGTTGCTATGGGCTGGTTGCTATGGACTAGTTTCTATAGATTGGTTGCTATGGATTGGTTGCTATGGATAATTGCTATGGACTGGTTGCTAGGGACTGGTTGCTAGAGACTGGTTGCTAGGGACTGTTGCTATGGACTGGTTGCTATGGACAGGTTGCTATGGACTTGTTGCTATGGAGGGTTGTTTTGGACTGGTTGCGATGGACTGGTTGCTATGGAGGGTTGCTATGGACTGGTTGCTATGGACTGGTTGCTCTGGAGGGTTGTTTTGGATTGGTTGCTATGGACTTGTTGCTATGGACTGGTTTCTATGGACTGGTTTCTATAGACTGGTTTCTATAGACTGGTTTCTATGGATGATTGCTATGGAATGGTTGCTATGGACTGGTTGCTATGGACTGGTTGCTATGGACTGGTTGCTATGGACGGGTTGCTATGGAGGGTTGATATGGACTGGTTGCTATGGACTAGTTGCTATGGATTGGTTGCTACAAACTGGTTACTATGGATTGGTTGCTATGGATTGGTTGCTATGGAGGGTTGTTTTGGACTGGTTGCTAGGGATAATTGTTATGGGCTGGGTGCCATGGGCTGGGTGCCATGGACTGGGTGCTATGGACTGGTTGCTATGGACTGGTTGCTATGGACGATTGCTATGGACTGGTTTCTATGGACAGTTCAAATAAAAAAATCTTATTTTAAACAAATTATTCTCGCTTTGGATGGTTGCTATGGAATGGTTGCTATGGACTGGTTTCTATGGGCTGGTTGCTATGGAGAGTTGTTTTGGACTGGTTGCTATGGACTGGTTTCTATGGAATGGTTGCTATGGAATGGTTGCTACAGGCTGGTTGCTATGGAGGGTTGTTTTGGACTGGTTGCTATGGACGGTTGCTATGGACTGGTGGCTATGGAGGGTTGTTTTGGACTGGTTGCTATGGTTGGTTCCAAATAAAAAACATTTTGAAAAAGAAAATAATTTTCTAATTTTTTAAAAATAATTCTTGTTTTGGATCGTTGCTATGGATTGGTTGCAATAAACGATTTCTGAGGACTGTATGCTTTGGACTGGTTGCTATGAACTGGTTGCTATGGACTGGTTGCTATGGAGGGTTGTTTTGGACTAGTTGCTATGGACTGGTTGCTATGGACTGGTTGCTATGGACTGGTTTCTATGGAGGGTTGTTTTGGACTGGTTGCTGTGGATGGTTGCTATCGACTAGTTTCTATAGATAATTGCAATGAAATGGTTGCTATGGATTGGTTGCTATGGGCTGGTTGCTATGGAGGGTTGTTTTGGCTTGGTTGCTAGGGAAGGTTGCTATGGACTGAATGCTATGGACTGGTTGCTATGGACTGTTTGCTATGGATGATTGTTTTGGACTGGTTACTGTGGACGGTTGCTATGGACTGGTTGCTATGGACTAGTTTCTATGGATTGGTTGCTATGGACTGGTTTCTATGGATAATTGCTATGGATTGGTTGCTATGCGCTGGTTGCTATGGATTGGTTGCTATGGACTGGTTTCTATGGATAATTGCTATGGATTGGTTGCTATGCGCTGGTTGCTATGGACTAGTTGCTATGGATTGGTTGCTATGGACAGTTGCTATGGACTAGTTGCTATGGAGGGTTGTTTTGGACTGGTTGCTATGGTTGGTTCCAAATAAAAAACATTTTGAAAAAGAAAATTATTTTCTCATTTTGAAAAAATGATTCTTTTTTGGATGGTTGCTATGGATTGGTTGCAATAAACGGTTTCTGAGGACTGGTTGCCATGGACTGGTTGCCATGGACTGGTTGCCATGGGCTGGTTGCTATGGACCAGTTTCTATGGACCGTTTTTTATGGATAATTGTTATGGGCTGGTTGCTATGGGCTGGTTGCTATGGACTGGTTGCTATGGACTGGTTGCTATGGGCTGGTTGCTATGGAGGGTTGTTTTGGACTGGTTGCTATGGACGGTTGCTTTGGACGGTTGCTATGGACTAGTTTTTATGGATTGGTTGCTATGGACTAGTTTCTATGGACTGGTTGCTATGGACTGGTTGCTATGGACAGTTGCCATGGACTGGTTGCTATGGACTGGTTGCTATGGACTGGTTGCTATGGATAATTGCTTTGGGCTGGTTGCTATGGAGGGTTGTTTTGGGCTGGTTGCTATGGACTGGTTGCTATGGACTGGTTGCTATGGACTGGTTGCTATGGGCTGGTTGCTATGGACTGGTTGCTATGGACTGGTTTCTATGGATAATTGCTATGGAATGGTTGCTATGAGCTGTTTGCTATGGAATGGTTGCTAAGGACAGTTGCTATTGACTAGTTGCTATGGATTGGTTGCTATGGACTGGTTGCTATAGACAGTTGCTATGGACTTGTTTCTATGGATTGGTTGCTATGGATTGGTTGCTATGGATTGGTTCCAAATAAAAAACATTTTGAAAAAATAATTCTTGTTTTGGATGGTTGCTATGGATTGGTTGCAATAAACGGTTTCTGAGGACTGGTTGCCATGGACTGGTTGCCATGGACTGGTTGCTATGGAATGGTTGCTATGGAATGGTTGCTATGGAGGGTTGTTTTGGACTGGTTGCTATGGACTGGTTGCTATGGACTGGTTGCTATGGACTGGTTGCTGTGGACTGGTTGCTATGGACTGGTTTCTATGGATTAGTTGCTCTGGACTGGTTTCTATGAATAATTGCTATGGAATGGTTGCTATGGGCTGGTTGCTATGGACTAGTTTCTATGGATTGGTTGCTATGGATAATTGCTATGGAATGGTTGCTATGGATTGGTTGCTATGGGCTGGTTGCTATGGAATGGTTGCTAAGGACGGTTGCTATGGAGGGTTGTTTTGGACTGGTTGCAATGGACTAGTTTCTATAGACTGGTTGCTAAGGACTGGTTGCTATGGACTGGTTGCTATGGAGGGTTATTTTGGACTGGTTGCTATTAACGGTTGCTATGGGCTGGTTGCTATGGGCTGATTGCTATGGACTGGTTTCTATGGATAATTGCTATGGAATGGTTGCTATGGGCTGGTTGCTATGGAATGGTTGCTAAGGACAGTTGCTATTGACTAGTTGCTATGGATTGGTTGCTATGGACTGGTTGCTATGGACAGTTGCTATGGACTTGTTTCTATGGATTGGTTGCTATGGATTGGTTGCTATGGATTGGTTGCTATGGAGGGTTGTTTTGGACTGGTTGCTATGGTTTGTTGCAATAAACGGTTTCTGAGGACTGGTTGCTGTGGACTGGTTGCTGTGGACTGGTTGCTATGGACTGGTTGCTATGGACTGGTTGCTATGGAGGGTTGTTTTGGACTGGTTGCTATGGACTAGTTGCTTTGGACTTGTTGCTATGGACTGGTTGCTATGGACTGGTTGCTATGGACTGGTTTCTATGGAGGGTTGTTTTGGACTGGTTGCTGTGGATGGTTGCTATGGACTAGTTTCTATGGATTGGTTGCTATTCTTGTTTTGGATGGTTGCTATAGATTGGTTGCAATAAACGGTTTCTATGGACTGGTTTCTATGGATAATTGCTATGCACTGGTTTCTATGGATAATTGCTATGGAATGGTTGCTTTGGACTGGTTGCTATGGATTGGTTGCTATAGACTGGTTGCTAGGGACAGTTGCTATAGACTTGTTTCTATGGATTTGTTGCTATGGACTGGTTGCTATGGAGGGTTGTTTTGGACTGGTTGCTATGGTTGGTTCCAAATAAAAAACATTTTGAAAATATAATTCTTGTTTTGGATGGTTGCTATGGATTGGTTGCAATAAACGGTTTCTGAGGACTGGATGCTTTGGATGGTTGCTATGGACTGGTTGCTATGGACTGGTTGCTATGGACAGGTTGCTATGGACTGGTTGCCATGAACTGGTTGATATGGACTGGTTGCTATGGACTCGTTTCTATGGATTGGTTGCTATGGATTAGTTGCTATAGAATGGTTGCTATGGATTTGTTGCTATGGAGGGTTGCTATTTACTGGTTGCTATGGACAGTTGCCGTGGATTGGTTGCTATGGATTGTTGCTATGGGCTGGTTGCTATGGATTGTTTGCTATGGATTGGTTGCAATAAACGGTTTCTGAGGACTGGTTGCTATGGACTGGATGCTTTGGATGGTTGCTATGGACTGGTTGCTATGGTCTGGTTGCTATAGACTGGTTGCTATGGATGGTTGCTATGGACTTGTTGCTATGGACAGTTCAAATAAAAAAAATCGTATTTTGAAAGAAAATTGTTTTCTCATTTTGAAAAAATAATTCTCATTTGGATGGTTGCTATGGACTGGTTGCTATAGACTGGTTGCTATGGGCTGGTTGCTCTGGGCTGGTTGCTATGGGCTGGTTGCTATGGGCTGGTTGCTATGGAGGGTTGTTTTGGACTGGTTGCTATGGAGGGTTGTTTTGGACTGGTTGCTATGGACTGGTTGCTATGGGCTGGTTGCTATGGATTGGTTGCTATGGACTGGTTGCTATGGAGGGTTGCTATGGATTAGTTGCTATGGACTGGTTGCTATGGACGGTTGCTATAGACTGGTTGCTATGGACAGTTGCCATGGACTGGTTGCTATGGACGGTTGCTATGGACTGGTTGCTATGGACTGGTTTCTATGGATTGGATGCTATGGACTGGTTTCTATGGACTGGTTGCTATGGACTGGTTGCTATGGATTGGTTGCTATGGATTGGTTGCTATGGAATGGTTGCTATGGAATGGTTGCTATGGAGGGTTGTTTTGGACTGGTTGCTATGTACTGGTTACTATGGAGGGTTGTTTTGGACTGGTTGCAGTGGACGGTTGCTATGGACTGGTTGCTATGGACTGGTTTCTATGAATAATTTCTATGGAATGGTTGCTATGGGCTGGTTGCTATGGACTAGTTTCTATAGATTGGTTGCTATGGATTGGTTGCTATGGATAATTGCTATGGACTGGTTGCTAGGGACTGGTTGCTAGAGACTGGTTGCTATGGACTGTTGCTATGGACTGTTGCTATGGACTGGTTGCCATGGACTGGTTGCCATGGACTGGTTGCCAAGGACGGTTGCTATGGACTGGTTGCTATGGACTGGTTGCTATGGACAGGTTGCTATGGACTTGTTGCTATGGAGGGTTGTTTTGGACTGGTTGCGATGGACTGGTTACTATGGAGGGTTGCTATGGACTGGTTGCTATGGACTGGTTGCTATGGAGGGTTGTTTTGGATTGGTTGCTATGGACTTGTTGCTATGGACTGGTTTCTATGGACTGGTTTCTATAGACTGGTTTCTATGGACTGGTTTCTATGGATGATTGCTATGGAATGGTTGCTATGGGCTGGTTGCTATGGACTGGTTGCTATGGACTGGTTGCTATGGACTGGTTGCTATGGACGGGTTGCTATGGAGGGTTGATATGGACTGGTTGCTATGGACTAGTTGCTATGGATTGGTTGCTACAAACTGGTTACTATGGATTGGTTGCTTTGGATTGGTTGCTATGGAGGGTTGTTTTGGACTGGTTGCTATGGATAATTGTTATGGGCTGGGTGCCATGGGCTGGGTGCCATGGACTGGGTGCTATGGACTGGTTGCTATGGACGATTGCTATGGACTGGTTTCTATGGACAGTTCAAATAAAAAAAATCTTATTTTAAACAAATTATTCTCGCTTTGGATGGTTGCTATGGAATGGTTGCTATGGACTGGTTTCTATGGGCTGGTTGCTATGGAGAGTTGTTTTGGACTGGTTGCTATGGACTGGTTTCTATGGAATGGTTGCTATGGAATGGTTGCTACAGGCTGGTTGCTATGGAGGGTTGTTTTGGACTGGTTGCTATGGACGGTTGCTATGGACTGGTGGCTATGGAGGGTTGTTTTGGACTGGTTGCTATGGTTGGTTCCAAATAAAAAACATTTTGAAAAAGAAAATTATTTTCTAATTTTTTAAAAATAATTCTTGTTTTGGATCGTTGCTATGGATTGGTTGCAATAAACGATTTCTGAGGACTGTATGCTTTGGATGGTTGCTATGAACTGGTTGCTATGGACTGGTTGCTATGGAGGGTTGTTTTGGACTAGTTGCTATGGACTGGTTGCTATGGACTGGTTTCTATGGAGGGTTGTTTTGGACTGGTTGCTGTGGATGGTTGCTATCGACTAGTTTCTATAGATAATTGCAATGAAATGGTTGCTATGGATTGGTTGCTATGGGCTGGTTGCTATGGAGGGTTGTTTTGGCTTGGTTGCTAGGGAAGGTTGCTATGGACTGAATGCTATGGACTGGTTGCTATGGACTGGTTGCTATGGATGATTGTTTTGGACTGGTTACTGTGGACGGTTGCTATGGACTGGTTGCTATGGACTAGTTTCTATGGATTGGTTGCTATGGACTGGTTTCTATGGATAATTGCTATGGATTGGTTGCTATGCGCTGGTTGCTATGGATTGGTTGCTATGGACTGGTTTCTATGGATAATTGCTATGGATTGGTTGCTATGCGCTGGTTGCTATGGACTAGTTGCTATGGATTGGTTGCTATGGACAGTTGCTATGGACTAGTTGCTATGGAGGGTTGTTTTGGACTGGTTGCTATGGTTGGTTCCAAATAAAAAACATTTTGAAAAAGAAAATTATTTTCTCATTTTGAAAAAATGATTCTTTTTTGGATGGTTGCTATGGATTGGTTGCAATAAACGGTTTCTGAGGACTGGTTGCCATGGACTGGTTGCCATGGACTGGTTGCCATGGGCTGGTTGCTATGGACCAGTTTCTATGGACCGTTTTTTATGGATAATTGTTATGGGCTGGTTGCTATGGGCTGGTTGCTATGGACTGGTTGCTATGGACTGGTTGCTATGGGCTGGTTGCTATGGAGGGTTGTTTTGGACTGGTTGCTACCGACGGTTGCTTTGGACGGTTGCTATGGACTAGTTTTTATGGATTGGTTGCTATGGACTAGTTTCTATGGACTGGTTGCTATGGACTGGTTGCTATGGACAGTTGCCATGGACTGGTTGCTATGGACGGTTGCTATGGACTGGTTGCTATGGACTGGTTGCTATGGATAATTGCTTTGGGCTGGTTGCTATGGAGGGTTGTTTTGGGCTGGTTGCTATGGACTGGTTGCTATGGACTGGTTGCTATGGACTGGTTGCAATGGGCTGGTTGCTATGGGCTGGTTGCTATGGACTGGTTTCTATGGATAATTGCTATGGAATGGTTGCTATGGGCTGTTTGCTATGGAATGGTTGCTAAGGACAGTTGCTATTGACTAGTTGCTATGGATTGGTTGCTATGGACTGGTTGCTATAGACAGTTGCTATGGACTTGTTTCTATGGATTGGTTGCTATGGATTGGTTGCTATGGATTGGTTCCAAATAAAAAACATTTTGAAAAAATAATTCTTGTTTTGGATGGTTGCTATGGATTGGTTGCAATAAACGGTTTCTGAGGACTGGTTGCCATGGACTGGTTGCCATGGACTGGTTGCTATGGAATGGTTGCTATGGAATGGTTGCTATGGAGGGTTGTTTTGGACTGGTTGCTATGGACTGGTTGCTATGGACTGGTTGCTGTGGACTGGTTGCTATGGACTGGTTTCTATGGATTAGTTGCTCTGGACTGGTTTCTATGAATAATTGCTATGGAATGGTTGCTATGGGCTGGTTGCTATGGACTAGTTTCTATGGATTTGTTGCTATGGATAATTGCTATGGAATGGTTGCTATGGATTGGTTGCTATGGGCTGGTTGCTATGGAATGGTTGCTAAGGACGGTTGCTATGGAGGGTTGTTTTGGACTGGTTGCAATGGACTAGTTTCTATAGACTGGTTGCTAAGGACTGGTTGCTATGGACTGGTTGCTATGGAGGGTTATTTTGGACTGGTTGCTATTAACGGTTGCTATGGGCTGGTTGCTATGGGCTGATTGCTATGGACTGGTTTCTATGGATAATTGCTATGGAATGGTTGCTATGGGCTGGTTGCTATGGAATGGTTGCTAAGGACAGTTGCTATTGACTAGTTGCTATGGATTAGTTGCTATGGACTGGTTGCTATGGACAGTTGCTATGGACTTGTTTCTATAGATTGGTTGCTATGGATTGGTTGCTATGGATTGGTTGCTATGGAGGGTTGTTTTGGACTGGTTGCTATGGTTTGTTGCAATAAACGGTTTCTGAGGACTGGTTGCTGTGGACTGGTTGCTGTGGACTGGTTGCTGTGGACTGGTTGCTATGGACTGGTTGCTATGGACTGGTTGCTATGGAGGGTTGTTTTGGACTGGTTGCTATGGACTAGTTGCTTTGGACTTGTTGCTATGGACTGGTTGCTATGGACTGGTTGCTATGGACTGGTTTCTATGGAGGGTTGTTTTGGACTGGTTGCTGTGGATGGTTGCTATGGACTAGTTTCTATGGATTGGTTGCTATTCTTGTTTTGGATGGTTGCTATAGATTGGTTGCAATAAACGGTTTCTATGGACTGGTTTCTATTGATAATTGCTATGCACTGGTTTCTATGGATAATTGCTATGGAATGGTTGCTTTGGACTGGTTGCTATGGATTGGTTGCTATAGACTGGTTGCTATGGACAGTTGCTATAGACTTGTTTCTATGGATTTGTTGCTATGGACTGGTTGCTATGGAGGGTTGTTTTGGACTGGTTGCTATGGTTGGTTCCAAATAAAAAACATTTTGAAAAAATAATTCTTGTTTTGGATGGTTGCTATGGATTGGTTGCAATAAACGGTTTCTGAGGACTGGATGCTATGGACTGGTTGCTATGGACTGGTTGCTATGGACGGGTTGCTATGGACGGGTTGCTATGGACGGTTGCCATGGACAGGTTGCTATTGACTGGTTGCCATGGACTGGTTGATATGGACTGGTTGCTATGGACTAGTTTCTATGGATTGGTTGCTATGGATTGGTTGCTATAGAATGGTTGCTATGGATTGTTGCTATGGGCTGGTTGCTATGGATTGTTGCTATGGGCTGGTTGCTATGGATTGTTTGCTATGGATTGGTTGCAATGGACTGGATGCTTTGGATGGTTGCTATGGACTGGTTGCTATGGTCTTGTTGCTATAGACTGGTTGCTATGGATGGTTGCTATGGACTTGTTGCTATGGACAGTTCAAATAAAAAAAATCGTATTTTGAAAGAAAATTGTTTTCTCATTTTGAAAAAAAATTCTCATTTGGATGGTTGCTATGGACTGGTTGTTATAGACTGGTTGCTTTTAAACAGTTGCTATGGGCTGGTTGCTATGGATTGGTTGATATGGAGGGTTGTTTTGGACTGGTTGCTATGGAGGGTTGTTTTGGACTGGTTGCTATGGACTGGTTGCTATGGGCTGGTTGCTATGGATTGGTTGCTATGGACTGGTTGCTATGGAGGGTTGCTATGGACTGGTTGCTATGGATTAGTTGCTATGGACTGGTTGCTATGGACGGTTGCTATGGACTGGCTGCTATGGACAGTTGCCATGGACTGGTTGCTATGGACGGTTGCTATAGACTGGTTGCTATGGACTGGTTTCTATGGATTGGATGCTATAGACTGGTTTCTATGGACTGGTTGCTATGGATTGGTTGCTATGGATTGGTTGCTATGGAATGGTTTCTATGGAATGGTTGCTATGGTGGGTTGTTTTGGACTGGTTGCTATGTACTGGTTACTATGGAGGGTTGTTTTGGACTGGTTGCTGTGGACGGTTGCTATGGACTGGTTGCTATAGACTGGTTTCTATGAATAATTGCTATGGAATGGTTGCTATGGGCTGGTTGCTATGGATTGGTTGCTATGGATAATTGCTATGGAGGGTTGCTATGGACTGGTTGCTAGGGACTGGTTGCTATGGACTGGTTGCTATGGACTGGTTTCTATGGACTGTTTGCTATGGACTGGTTGCCATGGACGGTTTCTATGGATTGGTTGCTATGGACTGGTTGCTATGGACTGGTTGCTATGGACTGGTTGCTATTGAGGGTTGTTTTGGACTGGTTGCTATGGACTGGTTGCTATGGAGGGTTGCTATGGACTGGTTGCTATGGACTGGTTGCTATGGAGGGTTATTTTGGATTGGTTGCTATGGACTGGTTGCTATGGACTGGTTTCTATGGACTGGTTTCTATGGATAATTGCTATGGAATGGTTGCTATGGGCTCGTTGCTATATACTGGTTGCTATAGACTGGTTGCTATGGACGGGTTGCTATGGAGGGTTGTTATGGACTGGTTGCTATGGACTAGTTGCTATGGATTGGTTGCTACAAACTGGTTAATATGGATTGGTTGCTATGGATTGGTTGCTATGGAGGGTTGTTTTGGACTGGTTGCTATGGATAATTGTTATGGGCTGGGTGCCATAGGCTGGGTGCTATGGACTGGTTGCTATGGATTGGTTTCTATGGACTGGTTTCTATGGATAATTGCTATGGAATGGTTGCTATGGATTGGTTGCTATGGGCTGGTTGCTGCTATAGACTAGTTTCTATGGACTGGTTGCTATGGACTGGTTTCTATAGATAATTGCTATGGAATGGTTGCTATGGGCTGGTTGCTATGGAGGATTGTTTTGGACTGGTTGCTATGGATGGTTGCTATAGATTGGTTGCTATGGATTGGTTGCTATGGACAGTTGCTATGGACATGTTTCTATGGATTGGTTGCTATGGACTGGTTGCTATGGAGGAATTTTTTGGACTGGTTGCTATGGTTGGTTCCAAATAAAAAACATTTTGCAAAAATTATTCTTGTTTTGGATGGTTGCTATGGATTGGTTGCAATAAACGGTTTCTGAGGACTGGTTGCCATGGACTGGTTGCCATGGACTGGTTGCTATGGAATGGTTGCTATGGAATGGTTGCTATGGAGGGTTGTTTTGGACTGGTTGCTATGGACTGGTTGCTATGGACTGGTTGCTGTGGACTGGTTGCTATGGATTGGTTGCTATGGAGGGTTGTTTTAGACTGGTTGCTATGGAGGGTTGTTTTGGACTGGTTGCTATGGACGGTTGCTATGGACTGGTTGCTATGGACTGGTTGCTATGGAGGGTTGCTATGGATTAGTTGCTATGGACTGGTTGCTATGGACGGTTGCTATGGACTGGTTGCTATGGACAGTTGCCATGGACTGGTTGCTATGGACGGTTGCTATGGACTGGTTGCTATGGACTGGTTTCTATGGATTGGATGCTATGGACTGGTTTCTATGGACTGGTTGCTATGGACTGGTTGCTATGGATTGGTTGCTATGGATTGGTTGCTATGGAATGGTTGCTATGGAATGGTTGCTATGGAGGGTTGTTTTGGACTGGTTGCTATGTACTGGTTACTATGGAGGGTTGTTTTGGACTGGTTGCAGTGGACGGTTGCTATGGACTGGTTGCTATGGACTGGTTTCTATGAATAATTGCTATGGAATGGTTGCTATGGGCTGGTTGCTATGGACTAGTTTCTATAGATTGGTTGCTATGGATTGGTTGCTATGGATAATTGCTATGGACTGGTTGCTAGGGACTGGTTGCTAGGGACTGGTTGCTAGGGACTGGTTGCTATGGACTGTTGCTATGGACTGTTGCTATGGACTGTTGCTATGGACTGTTTGCCATGGACTGGTTGCCATGGACTGGTTGCCAAGGACGGTTGCTATGGATTGGTTGCTATGGACTGGTTGCAATGGACTGGTTGCTATGGAGGGTTGTTTTGGACTGGTTGCTATGGACTGGTTGCTATGGACTGGTTGCTATGGAGGGTTGCTATGGACTGGTTGCTATGGACTGGTTGCTATGGACTGGTTGCTATGGAGGGTTGTTTTGGATTGGTTGCTATGGACTGGTTGCTATGGAGGGTTGTTATGGACTGGTTGCTATGGACTAGTTTCTATGGACTGGTTTCTATGGACTGGTTTCTATGGATAATTGCTATGGAATGGTTGCTATGGGCTGGTTGCTATGGACTGGTTGCTATGGACTGGTTGCTATGGACTGGTTGCTATGGACTAGTTGCTATGGATTGGTTGCTACAAACTGGTTACTATGGATTGGTTGCTATGGATTGGTTGCTATGGAGGGTTGTTTTGGACTGGTTGCTATGGATAATTGTTATGGGCTGGGTGCCATGGGCTGGGTGCCATGGACTGGGTGCTATGGACTGGTTGCTATGGATGATTGCTACGGACTGGTTTCTATGGACAGTTCAAATAAAAAAATCTTATTTTAAAAAAATTATTCTCGCTTTGGATGGTTGCTATGGAATGGTTGCTATGGACTGGTTTCTATGGGCTGGTTCCTATGGAGGGTTGTTTTCGACTGGTTGCTATGGACTGGTTTCTATGGACTGGTTGCTATGGAATGGTTGCTATGGAATGGTTGCTGCAGGCTGGTTGCTATGGAGGGTTGTTTTGGACTGGTTGCTATGGACGGTTGCTATGGACTGGTGGCTATGGAGGGTTGTTTTGGACTGGTTGCTATGGTTGGTTCCAAATAAAAAACATTTTGAAAAAGAAAATTATTTTCTCATTTTTAAAAAATAATTCTTGTTTTGGATGGTTGCTATGGATTGGTTGCAATAAACGATTTCTGAGGACTGTATGCTTTGGATGGTTTCTATGAACTGGTTGCTATGGACTGGTTGCTATGGAGGGTTGTTTTGGACTGGTTTCTATGGACGGTTGCTATGGATTGGTTGCTATGGACTAGTTTCTATGGACGATTGCTATGGACTGGTTGCTATGGACTGGTTGCTATGGATTGGTTGCTATGGACTGGTTTCTATAGATAATTGCAATGGAATGGTTGCTATGGATTGGTTGCTATAGGCTGGTTGCTATGGAGTGTTGTTTTGGCCTGGTTGCTAGGGAAGGTTGCTATGGACTGGTTGCTATGGATTGGTTGCTATGGGCTGGTTGCTATGGAGGGTTGTTTTGGCCTGGTTGCTTGGGAAGGTTGCTATGGACTGGTTGCTATGGACTGGTTGCTATGGAGGATTGTTTTGGACTGGTTGCTGTGGACGGTTGCTATGGACTGGTTGCTATGGACTAGTTTCTATGGATTGGTTGCTATGGACTGGTTTCTATGGATAATTGCTATGGATTGGTTGCTATGCGCTGGTTGCTATGGATTGGTTGCTATGGACTGGTTTCTATGGATTGGTTGCTATGCGCTGGTTGCTATGGATTGGTTGCTATGGACAGTTGCTATGGACTAGTTGCTATGGAGGGTTGTTTTGGACTGGTTGCTATGGTTGGTTCCAAATAAAAAACATTTTGAAAAAGAAAATTATTTTCTCATTTTGAAAAAATGATTCTTGTTTTGGATGGTTGCTATGGATTGGTTGCAATAAACGGTTTCTGAGGACTGGTTGCCATGGACTGGTTGCTATGGACCAGTTTCTATGGACCGTTTTTTATGGATAATTGTTATGGGCTGGTTGCTATGGGCTGGTTGCTATGGACTGGTTGCTATGGGCTGGTTGCTATGGATGGTTGTTTTGGACTGGTTGCTATGGACGGTTGCTATGGACTAGTTTCTATGGATTGGTTGCTATGGACTGGTTGCTATGGACTGGTTGCTATGGACAGTTGCCATGGACTGGTTGCTATGTACGGTTGCTATGGACTGGTTGCTATGGACTGGTTGCTATGGATAATTGCTTTGGGCTGGTTGCTATGGAGGGTTGTTTTGGGCTGGTTGCTATGGACTGGTTGCTATGGACTGGTTGCTATGGAATGGTTGCTATGGGCTGGTTGCTATGGGCTGGTTGCTATGGAGGGTTGTTTTGGACTGGTTGCTATGGACGGTTGCTATGGACTAGTTTTTATGGACTGGTTGCTATGGTTTGGTTGCTATGGACTGGTTGCTATGGACTGGTTGCTGTGGACTGGTTGCTGTGGACTGGTTGCTATGGACTGGTTGCTATGGACTGGTTGCTATTGACTGGTTGCTATGGAGGGTTGTTTTGGACTGGTTGCTATGCACAGTTGCTATGGACTAGTTGCTATGGACTGGTTGCTATGGACTGGTTGCTATGGACTGGTTTCTATGGAGGGTTGTTTTGGACTGATTGCTGTGGATGGTTGCTATGGACTAGTATCTATGGATTGGTTGCTATTCTTGTTTTGGATGGTTGCTATGGATTGGTTGCAATAAACGGTTTCTATGGACTGGTTTCTATGGATAATTGCTATGGACTGGTTTCTATGGATAATTGCTATGGAATGGTTGCTTTGGACTGGTTGCTATGGATTGGTTGCTATGGACTGGTTGCTATGGACAGTTGCTATGGACTTGTTTCTATGGATTTGTTGCTATGGAGATTTTTATTTGTATAAACAAAACAAGATACACAATAACAGACGGTCTTAAAATCGCATAAATACAACAATTACTGACATGTTGTTTAGATCAAAAACTTAGCAGTTAAAAAGAGGCATCAATAGGAAAATGTCACAATAAGACTCCTTCCCATAAGTCTGAACTTCTCCAACATTTCCTCATTTCCAAACACTTAATCCATCGGAGGTCAGATAACACTAAACCTGCAATCTTACTAGAGATAAACTGTTCATTATGCATGGCTACTCTAGTCCTCGCATGCCATTGGTAGTACTTGACTACGGTAATGATCATGTACGTTGTCCCTCTGTCTATATTGTGTATTGTTGGGGGGACACCATAAAGCCTGTCTGAGCAACTTAGGTTTTCCAACCTTTGGATCCCAACTCCGGCAGCTACTTCCTTCCAGACTTCACGGCTTCCCCAACAATCCACCAAGAAATTCTCCATGGACTCCTCCTTAGTACAGCCCAAAGGGCAGACCCGTTCAATACCTGCATGCCTTGCCCTCCTGTTTTTAATGCTGTTCACATTCCTGGAGACAATGTTTAGAGAAAAACCTGCCATCACAGCAAAGAGAAGAAAAAATAAGACCCCCATCATTATAAGTCCGAATCGGAGTCACTCTGCCGACTACCAGTTTCCATATCAGATTCTGCGGATACAGGATCAGGGGGCGGGCGCCTTTTAGTGGACGGGTCATCCTCTGAGCCAGTCGCATTCTCCTTTTCCACTCTTTTTAATTCCTGCTCCAGTTCATGGGGCCTCTAGAGAATAGGAGTCGGCGTCCGAATCTGATAACGCTTCATACCTATTGGTAGTAACTGTCGTACCCACTTCTGGTGCCCCTTTCACTTTCTTAGCTGGCTTCTGCACTAATGTCCAGTCACTTTCGGGTTTACGGCTGGTTTTGTCTTTTTTATTCCTCCTCTTCTGACCAGTAATCTTCACAGAGACAGGAACAGAAGAAGAGTGTGCGGCCGGCTGCTGCTCAGCCTGCTGAACACTGTCCGCCCGCCCGGGGGTAGTCTCGTGGACCTCTCTGCCCACCTCCTCCCTAGTCACTGCAGCCCCATTCATTAAGGCCTCCTCCTCTAGTCGTTCTGCTGCAGCCAACAATTCACTGTCTGCAGATTCCCCATCCATATTATGGAAGGCCTCCGGGCAATCCCTGTGGAAATGGCCAAACCTTCCACATACATTGCACTTAACCGTCTCGCAGGTAGAACTGATGTGGCCGACCCCCCCACAGAGATTACACTTCAAGATGGAGCAAACGCTCGCCACATGGCCAGATTTCCCACATTTGAAACATAACCTGGGCTGACCTGCATAGAAGCAAACTCCTCTCTCCCGCCCAATGAAAAAGGAGTTTGGCAGGTGATGGGTAACATTGTTAGATTGCCTCAACTTGACAAGAACCCTCCAACCCCCCGTCCAGATCCCATCACTGTCTTTAGTTTTTGTCAACTCAGAAACCATCTCACAATGTCTTCTAAGCCAGATGACAATATCCTGGGGGGGCACAGACTCATTCCAGAAAATGATGCTAACATTTGCCGTGTCAGGTTTGGAGATGGGAATAAAGATGAAATTCCTCCAACCCTCTTTGTCCCGCAACCCAGTGAAGCTGGCCCAAAATTTGTCTAAGTAAGACATGAGCTTAAAGCTGACATCATAACCTTGTCTGTCCGGGAGATTGATGACTGCCAGTATGTCTGCTATGGACTGGTTGCTATGCACTGGTTGCTATGGATGGGTTGCTATGGACTGGTTGCTATGAACTGGTTGCTATGAACTGGTTGCTATGGATGATTGCTATGGACTGGTTTCTATGGACAGTTCAAATAAAAAAAATCTTATTTAAAAAAAACGATTCTCGCTTTGGATGGTTGCTATGGAATGGTTGCTATGGGCTGGTTTCTATGGGCTGGTTGTTTTGGACTGGTTGCTATGGACTGGTTTCTATGGACTGGTTTCTATGGATAATTGCTATGGACTGGTTGCTATGGAGGGTTGTTTTATACTGGTTGCTATGGATGGTTGCTATGGACTGGTGGCTATGGAGGGTTGTTTTGGACTGGTTGCTATGGTTGGTTCCAAATAAAAAACATTTTGAAAAAGAAAATTATTTTCTCATTTTTAAAAAATAATTCTTGTTTTGGATGGTTGCTATGGATTGGTTGCAATAAACGATTTCTGAGGACTGTATGCTTTGGATGGTTGCTATGAACTGGTTGCTATGGACTGGTTGCTATGGAGGGTTGTTTTGGACTGGTTTCTATGGACGGTTTCTATGGATTGGTTGCTATGGACTAGTTTCTATGGACGATTGCTATGGACTGGTTGCTATGGACTGGTTGCTATGGATTAGTTGCTATGGACTGGTTTCTATAGATAATTGCAATGGAATGGTTGCTATGGATTGGTTGCTATGGGCTGGTTGCTATGGAGGGTTGTTTTGGCCTGGTTGCTAGGGAAGGTTGCTATGGACTGGTTGCTATGGACTGGTTGCTATGGAGGATTGTTTTGGACTGGTTGTTGTGGACGGTTGCTATGGACTGGTTGCTATGGACTAGTTTCTATGGATTGGTTGCTATGGACTGGTTTCTATGGATAATTGCTATGGATTGGTTGCTATGCGCTGGTTGCTATGGATTGGTTGCTATGGACTGGTTTCTATGGATAATTGCTATGGATTGGTTGCTATGCGCTGGTTGCTATGGACTAGTTGCTATGGATTGGTTGCTGTGGACAGTTGCTATGGACTAGTTGCTATGGAGGGTTGTTTTGGACTGGTTGCTATGGTTGGTTCCAAATAAAAAACATTTTGAAAAATAAAATTTTCTCATTTTGAAAAAATGATTCTTGTTTTGGATGGTTGCTATGGATTGGTTGCAAAAAACGGTTTCTGAGGACTGGTTGCCATGGACTGGTTGCCATAGACTGGTTGCCATGGACTGGTTGCCATGGACTGGTTGCTATGGACCAGTTTCTATGGACCGTTTTTTATGGATAATTGTTATGGGCTGGTTGCTATGGGCTGGTTGCTATGGCCTGGTTGCTATGGACTGGTTGCTATGGGCTGGTTGCTATGGAGGGTTGTTTTGGACTGGTTGCTATGGACGGTTACTTTGGATGGTTGCTATGGACTGGTTTCTATGGATTGGTTGCTATGGACTAGTTTCTATGGACTGGTTGCTATGGACAGTTGCCATGGACTGGTTGCTATGGACGGTTGCTATGGACTGGTTGCTATGGACTGGTTGCTATGGATAATTGCTTTGGGCTGGTTGCTATGGAGGGTTGTTTTGGGCTGGTTGCTATGGACTGGTTGCTATGGACTGGTTGCTATAGACTGGTTGCTATGGACTGGTTGCTATGGGCTGGTTGCTATGGACTGGTTTCTATGGACTGGTTTCTATGGATAATTGCTATGGAATGGTTGCTATGGGCTGGTTGCTATGGAATGGTTGCTAAGGACAGTTGCTATTGACTAGTTGCTATGGATTGGTTGCTATGGACTGGTTGCTATGGACAGTTGCTATGGACTTGTTTCTATGGATTGTTTGCTATGGATTGGTTGCTATGGATTGGTTCCAAATAAAAAACATTTTGAAAAAATAATTCTTCTTTTGGAGGGTTGCTATGGATTGGTTGCAATAAACGGTTTCTGAGGAGTGGTTGCCATGGACTGGTTGCCATGGACTGGTTGCTATGGAATGGTTGCTATGGAATGGTTGCTATAGAGGGTTGTTTTGGACTGGTTGCTATGGACTGGTTGCTGTGGACTGGTTGCTGTGGACGGTTGCTATGGACTGGTTTCTATGGATTAGTTGCTATGGACTGGTTTCTATGAATAATTGCTATTGAATGGTTGCTATGGGCTGGTTGCTATGGACTCATTTCTATGGATTGGTTGCTATGGATAATTGCTATGGAATGGTTGCTATGGATTGGTTGCTATGGGCTGGTTGCTATGGAATGGTTGCTAAGGACGGTTGCTATGTAGGGTTGTTTTGGACTGGTTGCAATGGACTAGTTTCTATAGACTGGTTGCTATGGACTGGTTGCTATGGAGGGTTCTTTTGGACTGGTTGCTATGGACGGTTGCTATGGGCTGGTTGCTATGGGCTGGTTGCTATGGACTGGTTGCTATGGATAATTGCTATGGAATGGTTGCTATGGGCTGGTTGCTATGGAATGGTTGCTAAGGACAGTTGCTATTGACTAGTTGCTATGGATTGGTTGCTATGGACTGGTTGCTATGGACAGTTGCTATGGACTTGTTTCTATGGATTGGTTGCTATGGATTGGTTGCTATGGATTGGTTGCTATGGAGGGTTGTTTTGGACTGGTTGCTATGGTTTGTTGCAATAAACGGTTTCTGAGGACTGGTTGCTATGGACTGGTTGCTGTGGACTGGTTGCTATGGACTAGTTGCTATGGACTGGTTGCTATGGACTGGTTGCTATGGAGAGTTGTTTTGGACTGGTTGCTATGGACTAGTTGCTATGGACTGGTTGCTATGGACTGGTTGCTATGGACTGGTTGCTATGGACTGGTTTCTATGGAGGGTTGTTTTGGACTGGTTGCTGTGTATGGTTGCTATGGACTAGTTTCTATGGATTGGTTGCTATTCTTGTTTTGGATGGTTGCTATGGATTGGTTGCAATAAACGGTTTCTATGGACTGGTTTCTATGGATAATTGCTATGGACTGGTTTCTATGGATAATTGCTATGGAATGGTTGCTTTGGACTAGTTGCTATGGATTAGTTGCTATAGACTGGTTGCTATGGACAGTTGCTATGGACTTGTTTCTATGGATTTGTTGATATGGACTGGTTGCTATGGAGGGTTGTTTTGGACTGGTTGCTATGGTTGGTTCCAAATAAAAAACATTTTGAAAAAATAATTCTTGTTTTGGATGGTTGCTATGGATTGGTTGCAATAAACGGTTTCTGAGGACTGGATGCTATGGACTGGATGCTATGGACTGGTTGCTATGGACTGGTTGCTATGGACTGGTTGCTATGGATTGGTTGCTATGGACGGTTGCCATGGACAGGTTGCTATGGACTTGTTGCCATGGACTGGTTGCTATGGACTAGTTTCTATGGATTGGTTGCTATGGATTGGTTGCTATAGAATGGTTGCTATGGATTTGTTGCTATGGAGGGTTGCTATGTACTGGTTGCTATGGACAGTTGCTGTGGATTGGTTGCTATGGATTGTTGCTATGGGCTGGTTGCTACGGATTGTTGCTATGGGCTGGTTGCTATGGATTGTTTGCTATGGATTGGTTGCAATGGACTGGATGCTTTGGATGGTTGCTATGGACTGGTTGCTATGGTCTGGTTGCTATAGACTGGTTGTTATGGATGGTTGCTATGGACTTGTTGCTATGGACAGTTCAAATTAAAAAAATCGTATTTTGAAAGAAAATTGTTTTCTCATTTTGGAAAAAAAAATCTAATTTGGATGGTTGCTATCAACTGGTTGTTATAGACTGGTTGCCTTTAAACAGTTGCTATGGGCTGGTTGCTATGGGCTGGTTGCTATGGATTGGTTGCTATGGAGGGTTGTTTTGGACTGGTTGCTATGGACTGGTTGCTATGGGCTGGTTGCTATGGATTGGTTGCTATGGAGGGTTGCTATGGACTGGTTGCTATGGATTAGTTGCTATGGACTGGTTGCTATGGACGGTTGCTATGGACTGGTTGCTATGGACAGTTGCCATGGACTGGTTGCTATGGACGGTTGCTATGGACTGGTTGCTATGGACTGGTTTCTATGGATTGGATGCTATGGACTGGTTTCTATGGACTGGTTGCTATGGATTGGTTGCTATGGAATGGTTGCTATGGAGGGTTGTTTTGGACTGGTTGCTATGTACTGGTTACTATGGAGTGTTGTTTTGGACTGGTTGCTGTGGACGGTTGCTATGGACTGGTTTCTATGAATAATTGCTATGGAATGGTTGCTATGGGCTGGTTGCTATGGATTGGTTGCTATGGATAATTGCTATGGAGGGTTGCTATGGACTGGTTGCTAGGGACTGGTTGCTAGGGACTGGTTGCTATGGACTGTTGCTATAGACTGTTGCTATGGACTGTTGCTATGGACTGTTTGCTATGGACTGGTTGTCATGGACTGGTTGCCATGGACTGGTTGCCAAGGACGGTTGCTATGGATTGGTTGCTATGGACTGGTTGCTATGGACTGGTTGCTATGGAGGGTTGTTTTTGACTGGTTGCTATGGACTGGTTGCTATGGACGGGTTGCTATGGACGGGTTGCTATGGACGGGTTGCTATGGACTGGTTGCTAAATACTGGTTGCTATGGACTGGTTGCTATGGAGGGTTGTTTTGGATTGGTTGCTATAGACTGGTTGCTATGGACTGGTTTCTATGGACTGGTTTCTATGGACTGGTTTCTATGGATAATTGCTATGGACTGGTTGCTATGGGCTGGTTGCTATGGACTGGTTGCTATGGACTGGTTGCTATGGAGGGTTGTTATGGACTGGTTGCTATGGACTAGTTGCTATGGATTGGTTGCTACAAACTGGTTACTATGGATTGGTTGCTATGGATTGGTTGCTATGGAGGGTTGTTTTGGACTGGTTGCTATGGATAATTGTTATGGGCTGGGTGCCATGGGCTGGGTGCTATGGACTGGTTGCTATGGACTGGTTTCTATGGACTGGTTGCTATGGACTGGTTGCTATGGAATGGTTGCTACAGGCTGGTTGCTATGGAGGGTTGTTTTGGACTGGTTGCTATGGACGGTTGCTATGGACTGGTGGCTATGGAGGGTTGTTTTGGACTGGTTGCTATGGTTGGTTCCAAATAAAAAACATTTTGAAAAAGTAAATTATTTTCTCATTTTTAAAAAATAATTCTTGTTTTGGATGGTTGCTATGGATTGGTTGCAATAAACGGTTTCTGAGGACTGTATGCTTTGGATGGTTGCTATGAACTGGTTGCTATGGACTGGTTGCTATGGAGGTTTGTTTTGGACTGGTTGCTATGGACGGTTGCTATGGATTGGTTGCTATGGACCAGTTTCTATGGATGGTTGCAATGGACTGGTTGCTATGGACTGGTTGCTATGGACGGTTGCTATGGACTGGTGGCTATGGAGGGTTGTTTTGGACTGGCTGCTAAGGAAGGTTGCTATAGACTGGTTACTATGGACTGCTTTGGACTGGTTGCTATGGATGCATTGCTATGGATGCGTTGCTATGGATTGGTTGCTATGGACTGGTTGCTATGGACTGGTTGCTATGGACTGGTTGCTATGGACAGTTGCTATGGACTTGTTTCTATGGATAGGTTGCTATGGACTGGTTGCTATGGAGGGTTGTTTTGGACTGGTTGCTATTGGTGGGTGCTATGGACTGGTTGCTATGGAGGGTTGTGTTGGACTGGTTGCTATGGATCATGGCTTTGGACTGGTTGCTATGGACAGTTGCTATGGTCTCGTTGCTTTGGACTGGTTGCTATGAATTGGTAACTATGGACTGGTTACTATGGACTGGTTGCTATGGACTGGTTGCTATAGAATAGTTTCTATGAATTAGTTGCTATGGACGTGTTGCTATGGACTGGTTGCTATGGACTGGTTGCTATGGACTGGTTGCTATGCACTGGTTGCTATGCACTGGTTGCTATGGATGGGTTGCTATGGACTGGTTGCTATGAACTGGTTGCTATGAACTGGTTGCTATGGATGATTGCTATGGACTGGTTTCTATGGACAGTTCAAATAAAAAAATCTTATTTAAAAAAAACGATTCTCGCTTTGGATGGGTTGCTATGGGCTGGTTGCTATGGGCTGGTTGCTATGGACTGGTTGCTATGGACTGGTTGCTATGGACTGGTTTCTATGGACTGGTTTCTATGGATAATTGCTATGGACTGGTTGCTATGGAATGGTTGCTATGGAATGGTTGCTACGGGCCGGTTGCTATGGAGGGTTGTTTTGGACTGGTTGCTATGGAGGGTTGTTTTGGACTGGTTGCTATGGTTGGTTCCAAATAAAAAACATTTTGAAAAATAAAATTATTTTCTCATTTTGAAAAAATAATTCTTGTTTTGGATGGTTGCTATAAATTGGTTGCAATAAACGGTTTCTGAGGACTGTATGCTTTATATGGTTGCTATGAACTGGTTGCTATGGACTGGTTGCTATGGAGGGTTGTTTTGGACTGGCTGCTATGGACGGTTGCTATGGATTGGTTGCTATGGACTAGTTTCTATGGACTGGTTGCTATGGACTGGTTGCTATGGACTGGTTGCTATGGATTGGTTGCTATGGACTGGTTTCTATAGATAATTGCAATGGAATGGTTGCTATGGATTGGTTGCTATGGGCTGGTTTCTATGGAGGGTTGTTTTGGGCTGGTTGCTATGGTTGATTCCAAATAATAAACATTTTGAAAAAGAAAATTATTTTCTCATTTGAAAAAATTATTCTTGTTTTGGATGGTTGCTATGGATTGGTTGCAATAAACGGTTTCTGAGGACTGGTTGCCATGGACTGGTTGCCATGGACTGGTTGCTATGGACCAGTTTCTATGGATAATTGTTATGGGCTGGTTGCTATGGGCTGGTTGCTATGGACTGGTTGCTATGGATTTTTTTTGCTATGGGCTGGTTGCTATGGAGTGTTGTTTTGGACTGGTTGCTATGGACGGTTGCTATGGACGGTTGCTATGGACTCGTTTCTATGGATTGGTTTCTATGGACTGGTTGCTATGGATAATTGCTATGGAATGGTTGCTATGAATTGGTTGCTATGGGCTGGTTGCTATGGATTGGTTGCTAAGGACAGTTGCTATGAAATTGTTTCTATGGATTGGTTGCTATGGACTGGTTGCTATGGAGGGTTGTTTTGGACTGGCTGCTATGGACGGTTGCTATGGACTGGTTGCTATGGACTGGTTGCTATGGACGGTTGCTATGGACTGGTTGCTATGGACTGGTTTCTATGGAGGGTTGTTTTGGACTGGTTGCTGTGGATGGTTGCTATGGACTAGTTTCTATGGATTGGTTGTTATTCTTGTTTTGGATGGTTGCTATGGATTGGTTGCAATAAACGGTTTCTATGGACTGGTTTCTATGGATAATTGCTATGGACTGGTTTCTATGGATAATTGCTATGGAATGGTTGCTTTGGACTGGTTGCTATGGATTGGTTGCTATGGACTGGTTGCTATGGATTGGTTGCTATGGACTGGTTGCTATGGACAGTTGCTATGGACTTGTTTCTATGGATTTGTTGCTATGGACTGGTTGCTATGGAGGGTTGTTTTGGACTGGTTGCTATGGTTGGTTCCAAATAAAAAACATTTTGAAAAAATAATTCTTGTTTTGGATGGTTGCTATGGATTGGTTGCAATAAACGGTTTCTGAGGACTGGATGCTTTTGATGGTTGCTATGGACTGGTTGCTATGGACTGGTTGCTATGGACTGGTTGCTATGGACAGGTTGCTATGGACAGGTTGCTATGGACTGGTTGCCATGGACTGGTTGATATGGACTGGTTGTTATGGACTCGTTTCTATGGATTGGTTGCTATGGATTAGTTGCTATAGAATGGTTGCTATGGATTTGTTGCTATGGAGGGTTGCTATTTACTGGTTGCTATGGACAGTTGCCGTGGATTGGTTGCTATGGATTGTTGCTATGGGCTGGTTGCTATGGATTGTTTGCTATGGATTGGTTGCAATAAACGGTTTCTGAGGACTGGTTGCTATGGACAGGATGCTTTGGATGGTTGCTATGGACTGGTTGCTATGGTCTGGTTGCTATAGACTGGTTGCTATGGATGGTTGCTATGGACTTGTTGCTATGGACAGTTCAAATAAAAAAATTGTATTTTGAAAGAAAATTGTTTTCTCATTTTGAAAAAATAATTCTCATTTGGATGGTTGCTATGGACTGGTTGCTATAGACTGGTTGCTATGGGCTGGTTGCTATGGGCTGGTTGCTATGGATTGGTTGCTATGGAGGGTTGTTTTGGACTGGTTGCTATGGAGGGTTGTTTTGGACTGGTTGCTATGGACGGTTGCTATGGACTGGTTGCTATGGGCTGGTTGCTATGGATTGGTTGCTATGGACTGGTTGCTATGGAGGGTTGCTATGGATTAGTTGCTATGGACTGGTTGCTATGGACGGTTGCTATGGACTGGTTGCTATGGACAGTTGCCATGGACTGGTTGCTATGGACTGGTTGCTATGGATTGGATGCTATGGACTGGTTGCTATGGACTGGTTGCTATGGATTGGTTGCTATGGATTGGTTGCTATGGAATGGTTGCTATGGAATGGTTGCTATGGAGGGTTGTTTTGGACTGGTTGCTATGTACTGGTTACTATGGAGGGTTGTTTTGGACTGGTTGCAGTGGACGGTTGCTATGGATTGGTTTTTATGAATAATTGCTATGGAATGGTTGCTTTGGGCTGGTTGCTATGGACTAGTTTCTATAGATTGGTTGCTATGGATAATTGCTATGGACTGGTTGCTATGGACTGGTTGCTATGGACTGGTTGCTATGGACTGTTGCTATGGACTGTTTGCCATGGACTGGTTGCCATGTACTGGTTGCCAAGGACGGTTGCTATGGATTGGTTGCTATGGACTGGTTGCTATGGACTGGTTGCTATGGAGGGTTGTTTTGGACTGGTTGCTATGGACTGGTTGCTATGGAGGGTTGCTATGGACTGGTTGCTATGCACTGGTTGCTATGGAGGGTTGTTTTGGATTGGTTGCTATGGACTGGTTGCTATGGACTGGTTGCTATGGACTGGTTTCTATGGACTGGTATCTATGGATAATTGCTATGGAATGGTTACTATGGGCTGGTTGCTATGGACTGGTTGCTATGGACTGGTTGTTATGGACGGGTTGCTATGGAGGTTTGTTATGGACTGGTTGCTATGGACTAGTTGCTATGGATTGGTTGCTATGGAGGGTTGTTATGGACTGGGTGCCATGGACTGGTTGCTATGGACTGGTTGCTATGGACGATTGCTATGGACTGGTTTCTATGGACAGTTCAAATAAAAAAATCTTATTTAAAAAAAATTATTCTCGCTTTGGATGGTTGTTATGGAATGGTTGCTATGGACTGGTTTCTATGGGCTGGTTGCTATGGAGGTTTTTTTGGACTGGTTGCTATGGACTGGTTTCTATGGACTGGTTGCTATGGAATGGTTGCTATGGAATGGTTGCTATGGAGGGTTGTTTTGGACTGGTTGCTATGGACGGTTGCTATGGACTGGTGGCTATGGAGGGTTGTTTTGGACTGGTTGCTATGGTTGGTTCCAAATAAAAAACATTTTGAAAAAGAAAATTATTTTCTCATTTTTAAAAAATTTATTCTTATTTTGGATGGTTGCTATGGATTGGTTGCAATAAGCGATTTCTGAGGACTGTATGCTTTGGATGGTTGCTATGAACTGGTTGCTATGGACTGGTTGCTATGGAGGGTTGTTTTGGACTGGTTTCTATGGACGGTTGCTATGGATTGGTTGCTATGGACTAGTTTCTATGGACGATTGCTATGGACTGGTTGCTATGGACTGGTTGCTATGGATTGGTTGCTATGGACTGGTTTCTATAGATAATTGCAATGGAATGGTTGCTATGGATTGGTTGCTATGGGCTGGTTGCTATGGAGGGTTGTTTTGGCCTGGTTGCTAGGGAAGATTGCTATGGACTGGTTGCTATGGACTGGTTGCTATGGAGGATTGTTTTTGACTGGTTGCTGTGGATGGTTGCTATGGACTGGTTGCTATGGACTAGTTTCTATGGATTGGTTGCTATGGACTGGTTTCTATGGATAATTGCTATGGATTGGTTGCTATGCGCTGGTTGCTATGGATTGGTTGCTATGGACTGGTTTCTATGGATAATTGCTATGGATTGGTTGCTATGCGCTGGTTGCTATGGACTAGTTGCTATGGATTGGTTGCTAAGGACAGTTGCTATGGACTAGTTGCTATGGAGGGTTGTTTTGGACTGGTTGCTATGGTTGGTTCCAAATAAAAAACATTTTGAAAAAGAAAATTATTTTCTCATTTTGAAAAAAATTATTCTTGTTTTGGATGGTTGCTATGGATTGGTTGCAATAAACGGTTTCTGAGGACTGGTTGCCATGGACTGGTTGCCATGGACTGGTTGCTATGGACAAGTTTCTATGGACCGTTTTTTATGGATAATTGTCATGGGCTGGTTGCTATGGGCTGGTTGCTATGGACTGGTTGCTATGGGCTGGTTGCTATGGGCTGGTTGCTATGGAGGGTTGTTTTGGACTGGTTGCTATGGACGGTTGCTTTGGACGGTTGCTATGGACTAGTTTCTATGGATTGGTTGCTATGGACTGGTTGCTATGGACTGGTTGCTATGGGCAGTTGCCATGGACTGGTTGCTATGGACGGTTGCCATGGACTGGTTGCTATGGACTGGTTGCTATGGATAATTGCTTTGGGCTGGTTGCTATGGAGGGTTGTTTTGGGCTGGTTGCTATGGACTGGTTGCTATGGACTGGTTGCTATGGAATGGTTGCTATGGAATGGTTGCTATGGGCTGGTTGCTATGGAGGGTTGTTTTGGACTGGTTGCTATGGACGGTTGCTATGGACTAGTTTTTATGGACTGGTTGCTATGGTTTGGTTGCTATGGACTGGTTGCTATGGACTGGTTGCTGTGGACTGGTTGCTGTGGACTGGTTGCTATGGACTGGTTGCTATGGAGGGTTGTTTTGGACTGGTTGCTATGGACGGTTGCTATGGACTAGTTGCTATGGACTGGTTGCTATGGACTGGTTTCTATGGAGGGTTGTGTTGGACTGATTGCTGTGGATGGTTGCTATGGACTAGTATCTATGGATTGGTTGCTATTCTTGTTTTGGATGGTTGCTATGGATTGGTTGCAATAAACGGTTTCTATGGACTGGTTTCTATGGATAATTGCTATGGACTGGTTTCTATGGATAATTGCTATGGAATGGTTGCTTTGGACTGGTTGCTATGGATTGGTTGCTATGGACTGGTTGCTATGGACAGTTGCTATGGACTTGTTTCTATGGATTTGTTGCTATGGAGATTTTTATTTGTATAAACAAAACAAGATACACAATAACAGACGGTCTTAAAATCGCATAAATACAACAATTACTGACATGTTGTTTAGATCAAAAACTTAGCAGTTAAAAAGAGGCATCAATAGGAAAATGTCACAATAAGACTCCTTCCCATAAGTCTGAACTTCTCCAACATTTCCTCATTTCCAAACACTTAATCCATCGGAGGTCAGATAACACTAAACCTGCAATCTTACTAGAGATAAACTGTTCATTATGCATGGCTACTCTAGTCCTCGCATGCCATTGGTAGTACTTGACTATGGTAATGATCATGTACGTTGTCCCTCTGTCTATATTGTGTATTGTTGGGGGGACACCATAAAGCCTGTCTGAGCAACTTAGGTTTTTCAACCTTTGGATCCCAACTCCGGCAGCTACTTCCTTCCAGACTTCACGGCTTCCCCAACAATCCACCAAGAAATTCTCCATGGACTCCTCCTGAGTACAGCCCAAAGGGCAGACCCGTTCAATACCTGCATGCCTTGCCCTCCTGTTTTTAATGCTGTTCACATTGCTGGAGACAATGTTTAGAGAAAAACCTGCCATCACAGCAAAGAGAAGAAAAAATAAGACCCCCATCATTATAAGTCCGAATCGGAGTCACTCTGCCGACTACCAGTTTCCATATCAGATTCTGCGGATACAGGATCAGGGGGCGGGCGCCTTTTAGTGGGCGGGTCATCCTCTGAGCCAGTCGCATTCTCCTTTTCCACTCTTTTTAATTCCTGCTCCAGTTCATGGGCCTCTAGAGAATAGGAGTCGGCGTCCGAATCTGATAACGCTTCATACCTATTGGTAGTAACTGTCGTACCCACTTCTGGTGCCCCTTTCACTTTCTTAGCTGGCTTCTGCACTAATGTCCAGTCACTTTCGGATTTACGGCTGTTTTTTTTTTTATTCCTCCTCTTCTGACCAGTAATCTTCACAGAGACAGGAACAGAAGAAGAGTGTGCGGCCGGCTGCTGCTCAGCCTGCTGAACACTGTCCGCCCGCCCGGGGGTAGTCTTGTGGACCTCTCTGCCCACCTCCTCCCTAGTCACTGCAGCCCCATTCATTAAGGCCTCCTCCTCTAGTCGTTCTGCTGCAGCCAACAATTCACTGTCTGCAGATTCCCCATCCATATTATGGAAGGCCTCCGGGCAATCCCTGTGGAAATGGCCAAACCTTCCACATACATTGCACTTAACCGTCTCGCAGGTAGAACTGATGTGGCCGACCCCCCCACAGAGATTACACTTCAAGATGGAGCAAACGCTCGCCACATGGCCAGATTTCCCACATTTGAAACATAACCTGGGCTGACCTGCATAGAAGCAAACTCCTCTCTCCCGCCCAATGAAAAAGGAGTTTGGCAGGTGATGGGTAACATTGTTAGATTGCCTCAACTTGACAAGAACCCTCCAACCCCCCGTCCAGATCCCATCACTGTCTTTAGTTTTTGTCAACTCAGAAACCATCTCACAATGTCTTCTAAGCCAGATGACAATATCCTGGGGGGGCACAGACTCATTCCAGAAAATAATGCTAACATTTGCCGTGTCAGGTTTGGAGATGGGAATAAAGATGAAATTCCTCCAACCCTCTTTGTCCCGCAACCCACTGAAGCTGGCCCAAAATTTGTCTAAGTCAGACATGAGCTTAAAGCTGACATCATGACCTTGTCTGTCCGGGAGATTGATGACTGCCAGTATGTCTGCTATGGACTGGTAGCTATGCACTGGTTGCTATGGATGGGTTGCTATGGACTGGTTGCTATGAACTGGTTGCTATGAACTGGTTGCTATGGATGATTGCTATGGACTGGTTTCTATGGACAGTTCAAATAAAAAAAATCTTATTTAAAAAAAACGATTCTCGCTTTGGATGATTGCTATGGAATGGTTGCTATGGACTGGTTTCTATGGGCTGGTTGTTTTGGACTGGTTGCTATGGACTGGTTTCTATGGACCGGTTTCTATGGACTGGTTTCTATGGATAATTGCTATGGACTGGTTGCTATGGAATGGTTGCTATGGAATTATTGCTATGGAATGGTTGCTATGGGCTGGTTGCTATGGAGGGTTGTTTTGGACTGGTTGCTATGGACGGTTGCTATGGACTGGTGGCTATGGAGGGTTGTTTTGGACTGGTTGCTATGGTTGGTTCCAAATAAAAAACATTTTGAAAAAGAAAATTATTTTCTCATTTTGAAAAAATAATTCTTGTTTTGGATGGTTGCTATGGATTGGTTGCAATAAACGGTTTCTGAGGACTGTATGCTTTGGATGGTTGCTATGAACTGGTTGCTATGGACTGGTTGCTATGGAGGGTTGTTTTGGACTGGTTGCTATGGATTGGTTGCTATGGACTGGTTGCTATGGACTGGTTGCTATGGATTGGTTGCTATGGACTGGTTTCTATAGATAATTGCAATGGAATGGTTGCTATGGATTGGTTGCTATGGGCTGGTTGCTATGGAGGGTTGTTTTGGACTGGTTGCTATGGTTGGTTCCAAATAAAAAAAAAATTGAAAAAGAAAATTATCTTTTCATTTTGAAAAAATAATTCTTGTTTTGGATGGTTGCTATGGATTGGTTGCAATAAACGGTTTCTGAGGACTGGTTGCTATGGATGGTTGCCATGGACTGGTTGCCATGGACTGGTTGCCATGGACTGGTTGCCATGGACCGGTTTCTATGGATAATTGTTATGGTCTGGTTGCTATGGGCTGGTTGCTATGGACTAGTTTCTATGGATTGGTTGCTATGGACTGGTTGCTATGGATAATTGCTATGGAATGGTTGCTATGAATTGGTTGCTATGGGCTGGTTGCTATGGATTGGTTGCTAAGGACAGTTGCTATGGAATTGTTTCTATGGATTGGTTGCTATGGAGGGTTGTTTTGGACTGGTTGCTATGGACGGTTGCTATGGACTAGTTGCTATGGACTGGTTGCTATGGAGGGTTGTTTTGGACTGGTTGCTGTGGATGGTTGCTATGGACTAGTTTCTATGGATTGGTTGCTATTCTTGTTTTGGATGGTTGCTATAGATTGGTTGCAATAAACGGTTTCTATGGACTGGTTTCTATGGATAATTGCTATGGACTGGTTTCTATGGATAATTGCTATGGAATGGTTGCTTTGGACTGGTTGCTATGGATTGGTTGCTATGGACTAGTTGCTATGGACAGTTGCTATGGACTTGCTTCTATGGATTTGTTGCTATGGACTGGCTGCTATGGAGGGTTGTTTTGAACTGTTTGCTATGGTTGGTTCCAAATAAAAAACATTTTGAAAAAATAATTCTTGTTTTGGATGGTTGCTATGGAATGGTTGCAATAAACGGTTTCTGAGGACTGGATGCTTTGGATGGTTGCTATGGACTGGTTGCTATGGACTGGTTTCTATGGACTGGTTGCCATGGACGGTTGCCATGGACTGGTTGCCATGGACTGGTTGATATGGACTGGTTGCTATGGACTAGTTTCTATGGATTGGTTGCTATGGATTGGTTGCTCTAGAATGGTTGCTATGGATTTGTTGCTATGGAGGGTTGCTATGTACTGGTTGCTATGGACAGTTGCCGTGGATTGGTTGCTATGGATTGTTGCTATGGGCTGGTTGCTATGGATTGTTTGTTATGGATTGGTTGCAATAAACAGTTTCTGAGGACTGGTTGCTATGGACCGGTTGCTATGGTCTGGTTGCTATAGACTGGTTGCTATGGATGGTTGCTATGGACTTTTTGCTATGGACTGGTTTCTATGGATAATTGCTATGGACTGTTTGCTATGGAATGGTTGCTATGGAGGGTTGTTTTGGACTGGTTGCTATGGACGGTTGCTATGGACTAGTTGCTATGGATTGGTTGCTATGGACTGGTGGCTATGGAGGGTTGTTTTGGATTGGTTGCTATAGATTGGTTTCTATGGAGGGTTGTTTTGGACTGGTTGCTATGGTTGGTTCCAAATAAAAAACATTTTGAAAAAGAAAATTATTTTCTTATTTTGAAAAAATAATTCTTGTTTTGGATGGTTGCTATGGATTGGTTGCAATAAACGTTTTTTGAGGACTGTATGCTGTGGATGGTTGCTATGAACTGGTTGCTATGGACTGGTTGGTATGGAGGGTTGTTTTGGACTGGTTGCTATGGAGGGTTGCTATGGACTGGTTGCTATGGGCTGGTTGCTATGGGCTGGTTGCTATGGACTGGTTGCTATGGATTTTTTTGCTATGGGCTGGTTGCTATGGAGGGTTGCTATGGACGGTTGCTATGGATGGTTGCTATGGACTGGTTGCTATGGACTGGTTGTTATGGACTGGTTGCTATGGACAGTTGCCATGGACTGGATGCTATGGACTGGTTGCTATGGATAATTGCTATGGGCTGGTTGCTATGAAGGGTTGTTTTGGGCTGGTTGCTATAGACGGTTGCTATGGACTGGTTGCTATGGATAGATGCTATGGAATGGTTGCTATGGGCTGGTTGCTATGGAGGGTTGTTTTGGACTGGTTGCTATGGACGGTTGCTATGGACTAATTTCTATGGACTGGTTGCTATGGACTAGTTTCTATTGACTGGTTGCTATGGACTGGTTGCTATGGATAATTGCTCTGGAATGGTTGCTCTGGATTGGTTGCTATGGACTGGTTGCTATGGATAATTGCTATGGAATGGTTGCTATGGATTGGTTGTTATGGGCTGGTTGCTATGGATTGGTTGCTAAGGACAGTTGCTATGGAATTGTTTCTATGGACTGGTTGCTATGGACTGGTTGCTATGGAGGTTTCAAATAAAAAAATCGTATTTTGAAAGAAAATTGTTTTCTCATTTTGAAAAATCTAATTTGGATGGTTGCTATGGACTGGTTGCTATAGACTGGTTGCTATGGAGGGTTGTTTTGGACTGGTTGCTATGGAGGGTTGCTATGGACTGGTTTCTATGGATTGGTTGCTATGGGCTGGTTGCTATGGAGGGTTGCTATGGACTGGTTGCTATGGATTGGTTGCTATGGACTGGTTGCTATGGACTGGTTGCTATGGACAGTTGCTATGGACTGGTTGCTATGGACTAGTTGCTATGGACTGGTTTCTATGGACTGGTTTCTATGGACTGGTTTCTATGGACTGGTTGCTATGGATTGGTTGCTATGGACTGGTTGCTATGGACAGTTGCTATGGACTTGTTTGTATGGATTGGTCGCTATGGACTGGTTGCTATGGAGGGTTGTTTGGAACCAACCATAGCAACCAGTCCAAAATAAAAAACATTTTGAAAAAGAAAATTATTTTCTCATTTTGAAAAAATAATTCTGGTTTTGGATGGTTGCTATGGATTGGTTGCAATAAACTGTTTCTGAGGACTGGATGCTTTGAATGGTTGCTATGGACTGGTTGCCATGGACTGGTTGCCATGGACTGGTTGCTATGGATTTGTTGCTATGGATTTGTTGCTATGGAGGGTTGCTATGGACAGTTGCCGTGGATTGGTTGCTATGGATTGGTTGTTATGGATTGGTTGCAATAAACGGTCTCTGAGGACTGGTTGCTATGGATGGTTGCTATGGACTGGATGCTTTGGATGATTGCTATGGACTGGTTGCTATGGACTTGTTGCTATGGACTTGTGGCTATGGACAGTTCAAATAAAAAAATCGTATTTTGAAAGAAAATTGTTTTCTCATTTTGAAAAAATAATTCTCATTTGGATGGTTGCTATGGACTGGTTGCTATAGACTGGTTGCTATAAACAGTTGCTATGGGCTGGTTGCTATGGGCTGGTTGCTATGGATTGGTTGCTATGGAGGGTTGTTTTGAACTGGTTGTTATGGAGGGTTGTTTTGGACTGGTTGCTATGGACGGTTGCTATGGACTAGTTTCTATGAAATTGTTGCTATGGATTGGTTGCTATGGGCTGGTTGCTATGGATTTGTTGCTATGGAGGGTTGTTTTGGACTGGTTGCTATGGATGGTTGCTATGGACTGGTTGCTATGGACTAGTTGCTATGGACTGGTTGCTATGGACTGGTTGCTATGGATGGTTGCTATGGACTAGTTTCTCTGGATTTGTTGCTATGGACTGGTTGCTATGGAGGGTTGTTTTGGACTGGTTGCTATGGTTGGTTCCAAATAAAAAACATTTTGAAAAATAAAATTATTTTCTCATTTTGAAAAAATAATTCTCGTTTTGGATGGTTGCTATGGATTGGTTGCAATAAACGGTTTCTGAGGACTGGTTGCTATGGATGGTTGCCATGGACTGGATGCTTTGGATGGTTGGTATGGACTAGTTGCTATGGACTGGTTGCTATGGAGGGTTGTTTTGGACTGGTTGCCATGGACTGGGTGCTATGGACTGGTTGCTATGGACTGGTTGCTATGGACAGTTGCTAAAGTCTGGTTGCTATGGATTGGTTGCTATGGACTGGTTGCTATGGAGGGTTGTTTTGGACTGATTGCTATGGTTGGTCGCAAATAAAAAACATTTTGAAAAAGAAAATTATTTTCTCATTTTGAAAAAATAATTCTCGTTTTGGATGGTTGTTATGGATTGGTTGCAATAAACGGCTTCTGAGGACTGGATGCTTTGGATGGTTGCCATGGACTGGTTGCCATGGACTGGTTGCCATGGACTGGTTGCCATGGATTGGTTGCTATGGGCTGGTTGCTATGGATTGTTTGCTATGGATTGGTTGCAATAAACGGTTTCTGAGCACTGGTTGCTATGGATGGTCTGGTTGCTATAGACTGGTTTCTATGGATGGTTGCTATGGACGGTTGCTATGGACAGTTCAAATAAAAAAATCGTATTTTGAAAGAAAATTGTTTTCTCATTTTGAAAAAATAATTCTCATTTGGATGGTTGCTATGGACTGGTTGCTATAGACTGGTTGCTATAAACAGTTGCTATGGGCTGGTTGCTATGGGCTGGTTGGTATGGATTGGTTGCTATGGAGGGTTGTTTTGGACTGGTTGCTATGGAGGGTTGTTTTGGACTGGTTGCTATGGACGGTTGCTATGGACTAGTTGCTATGGACTAGTTTCTATGGATTGGTTGCTATGGGCTGGTTGCTATGGACTGGTTGCTATGGACTGGTTGCTATGGAGGGTTGTTTTGGACTGGTTGCTATGGATGGTTGCTATGGACTGGTTGCTATGGATGGTTGCTATGGACTAGTTTCTATGGATTGGTTGCTATGGATGGTTGCTATTGACTGGTTGCTATGGACTAGTTTCTATGGATTGGTTGCTATGAACGGTTGCTATGGACTTGTTGCTATGGACTGGTTGCTATGGACTGGTTTCTATGGATAATTGCTATGGAATGGTTGCTATGGGCTGGTTGCTATGGATTGGTTCCTATGGACTGGTTGCTATGGTTGGTTGCAATAAACGCTTTCTAAGGACTGGTTGCTATGGATGGTTGCTATGGACTGGATGCTTTCTATGGTTGCTATGGGCTGGGTGCTATGGGCTGGGTGCTATGGACTGGGTGCTATGGACTGGTTGCTATGGAGAGTTGTTTTGGACTGGTTGCTATGGACTAGTTGCTATGGACTCGTTTCTATAGATTGGTTGCTATGAACTGGTTGCTATGGATTGATTGCTATGGATTGGTTGCTATGGAGGGTTGTTTTGGACTGGTTTCTATGGACTGTTGCTATGGACTTGTTGCTATGGGCTGGGTGCTATGGGCTGGGTGCTATGGACTGGTTGCTATGGACTGGTTGCTATGGACTGGTTGCTATGGAGGGTTGTTTTGGACTGGTTGCTATGGACTGGTTTCTATGGAATGGTTGCTATGGGCTGGTTGCTATGGAGGGTTGTTTTGGACATGGTTGCTATGGACTAGTTGCTATGGACTAGTTGCTATGGACTGGGTGCAATGGACTGGTTGCTATGGAGGGTTGTTTTGGACTGGTTGCTATGGACGATTGCTATGGACTGGTTGCTATGGAATGGTTGCTATGGAATGGTTGCTATGGAGGGTTGTTTTGGACTGGTTGCTATGGACGGTTGTTTTGGACTAGTTGCTATGGACTAGTTGCTATGGAGGGTTGTTTTGGACTGGTTGATGTGGATGGCTGCTATGGACTGGTTTCTATGGACTAGTTGCTATTGACTGGTTTCTATGGACTGGTTTCTATGAATAATTGCTATGGAATGGTTGCTATGGATTGGTTGCTATGGATAATTGCTATGGAATGGTTGCAATGGGCTGGTTGCTATGGAATGGTTGCCAAGGACGGTTGCTATTGACTAGTTGCTATGGACTGGTTGCTATGGAGGGTTGTTTTGGACTAGTTTCTATGGATTGGTTGCTATGGACTGGTTGCTATGGATAATTGCTATGGAATGGTTGCTATGGACGGTTGCTATGGACTGGTTGCTATGGACTGGTTGCTATGGTCGGTTGCTATTAATTGGTTGCTATGGAGGGTTGTTTTGGACTGGCTGCTGTGGACGGTTGCTATGGACTAGTTGCTATGGACTAGTTGCTATGGACTGGTTTCTATAGATAATTGTTATGGAATGGTTGCTATGGATTGGTTGCTATGGACTGGTTGCTATGGACTGGCTGCTATGGACTGGTTGCTATGGACTGGTTGCTATGGGCTGGTTGCTATGGATTGGTTGCCAAGTACGGTTGCTATTGACTAGTTGCTATAGATTGGTTGCTATGGACTGGATGCTTTGGATGGTTGCTATGGACTGGTTGCTATGGATTGGTTGCCAAGGACGGTTGCTATTGACTAGTTGCTATAGACTGGTTGCTATGGACTGGTTTCTATGGACTAGTTGTCATGGACTAGTTGCCATGGACTAGTTGCCATGGACTAGTTTCTATGGACTCGTTGCTATGAACTAGTTACTATGGATTGGTTTCTATGGAGGGTTGCTATGTACTGGTTGCTATGGACAGTTGCTGTGGATTGGTTGCCATGGATTGGTTGCTATGGACTGGTTGCTATGGACTTGTTGCTATGGACTTGTTGCTATGGACTTGTTGCTATGGACAGTTCAAATTAAAAAAATCTTATTTTGAAAGAAAATTGTTTTCTCGTTTTGAAAAAATAATTATCATTTGGATGGTTGCTATGGACTGGTTGCTATGGACTGGTTGCTATGGAGGGTTGTTTTGGACTGGTTGCTATGGAGGGTTGTTTTGGACTGGTTGCTATGGAGGGTTGTTTTGGACTGGTTGCTATGGACTAGTTGCTATGAACTAGTTTCTATGGATTGGTTGCTATGGACTGGTTTCTATGGAATGGTTGCTATGGATTGGTTGCTATAGGCAGGTTGCTATGGAGGGTTGTTTTGGACTGGTTGCTATGGACTGGTTGCTATGGACTGGTTGCTATGGGCTGGTTACTATGGAGGGTTGTTTTGGACTGGTTGCTATGGACTAGTTTCTATGAACTGGTTGCTATGGACAGTTGCTATGGTCTAGTTTCTATGGATTGGTTGCTATGGACTGATTGCTATAGACAGTTGCTATGGACTTGTTTCTATGGATTGGTTGCTATGGACTGGTTGCTATAGATAGTTGCTATGGACTTGTTTCTATGGATTGATTGCTATGGACTGGTTGCTATGGAGGGTTGTTTTGGACTGGTTGATATGGTTGGTTCCAAATAAAAAACATTTTGAAAAAATAATTATTGTTTTGGATGGTTGCTATGGATTGTTTGCTCTGAATTGGTGGCAATAAACGGTTTCAGAGGACTGGTTGCTTTGGATGGTTGCTATGGACTGGTTGCTATGTAGGATTGTTTTGGACTGGTTGCTATGGACTAGTTGCTATGGACTAGTTTCTATGGATTGGTTGCTATGGAGGGTTCTTTTGGACTGGTTGCTATGGACTGGTTGCTATGGACTGGTTGCTATGGATAATTGAATTGGACTGGTTGCTATGGACTAGTTTCTATGGACTGGTTGCTTTGGACTGGTTTCTATGGATAATTGCAATGGAATGGTTGCTATGGATTGGTTGCTATGGGCTGGTTGCTATGGAGGGTTGCTATGGACTAGTTGCTATGGACTGGTTGCTATAGACAGTTGCCATGGACTGGTTGCCATGGACTGGTTGCTATGGACTGGTTGCTATGGACTAGTTGCTATGGATTGGTTGCTATGCGCTGGTTGCTATGGACTGGTTTCTATGGATAATTGCTATGGAATGGTTGCTATGGGCTGGTTGCTATGGAGGGTTGTTTTGGACTGGTTGCTATGGACGGTTGCTATGGACTAGTTGCTATGGATTGGTTGCTATGGACTGGTTGCTATGGAGGGTTGTTTTGGACTGGTTGCTATGGTTGGTTCCAAATAAAAAAACATTTTGAAAAAGAAAGTTATTTTCTCATTTTGAAAAAATGATTCTTGTTTTGGATGGTTGCTATGGATTGGTTGGAATAAACGGTTTTTGAGGACTGGTTGCCATGGACTGGTTGCCATGGACTGGTTGCTATGGACTGGTTGCTATGGATTGGTTTCTATGGATAATTGTTATGGGCTGGTTGCTATGGGCTGGTTGCTATGGACGGTTGTTATGGACGGTTGCAATGGACGGTTGCTATGGACTGGTTGCTATGGACGGTTGCTATGGACGGTTGCTATGGACTAGTTTCTATGGACTAAACAAAAGGGGATAAGGTCTGATGCAACCATTCTATCATCTCCATCCCTATAGAAACAGAAAGGAAGGGTCGCCCTTGGGACTTTGAATGAGGTGATAGAAATTTGCACATGTTCACCCATGTATGTACAAAAATATATATAATTTATTGATTACAAAATGCTGTAAAACAAACGGAAACAACAATGATTGTGTGTCACCAGGCATAGTGGCCTATGTTTACAACATAAGTACACATAAACTTAAATACATTACAAATATGTTACATCCATATAAGAACACAGTGATGGTGATGAAGGTTGCTGGGCCAATGGACATAATTGCACAACCAGTAAAATACTTTATATAAAAAAAAATTATTATGATGTACAACCGATTGGTAGGCTTCTAGCAGATGGCATAGATCCTCACAGGTACATAAACGCATTAGTAGTTCCCTACGCGTTTCACGAGGCTCTGCTCACTTATCAGGGGCAAGTGCGTATCGTTGTATCTGTAGTAAAACAGTAAAAAATGTAGTACTAATGAAAAAAGAAAAAAGAGGGTGGGGGGCAGGTAAAGTGGTAAGTAAAAAAGGTCAAAAGGGGAAGGAGACCCTATACTCACCACTGCTCAGGCCTAAGTTACCAATCACGGAATACCTGGGTGGTAGCAATTAATCAACCAGTTCGGGAGCTGAGGGGGCAAGGCACACGGACACCACCACGGAAAAAGACACTCGGATGTGCAGCGCAGTCTGTATGGGGGTACTCGAAAAACCGACGACCAACTGGGGCTCATAAAAGATGTGTCTAGAAAAAATGTATATATATGGCAATGCACAAATGTCAGACAGCATCTTAGTAACAATGTAAACTTGATGTAAATCTAATACATGAAGTGCATAAAAAACAAAAAGAGTTGGACTGACTAGCTGTATTGTGCATATAAAGAGATCAAACAGGGGCCCCAGGTTAGTGTAGGCCCCAGGGCTGCGGGGCAGTATGGGGATGGAAAAAAGTATAGCCATTGTGAGATAAAACAGGTATGGGATGATGGATTGTAACAGTGTAAGGTATACATGTATACCATGGGGTAATAAATCCACTCCAGTGTGTATTAGGAGATGGTGCGGACCTGCATTTTTAAGGTGAATGACCTAAATAAGGTAAGTATAATGCAGCTGCCTACTGAACAAGAGAAATACCTGGATCAAAGTAACAGGGCTGTAACTGCTGTTGTGACACCTTCATGACTGGTCCACCCCACCAAACTGCTGAACCGCAACTGCGAGTTCCTACTGCGCCCGACATCCGGATATGTCTCTGGGGGATCCGATAGCCCCGCCCCCCACGCCATGTGCGGCTGATGATGCACAGACGTGGTTCACGTCAGCCGTCAGGGGAAGGTGCGCCTGCGCGGCAGTCACCCACCCACCGGAGATGTTTCCTCACAGCCCAGTACATAAGGCGTCGGACGGCGTCAGTGTATGGGCGTGGAGAACATGGCGCCGATGCTCTGGCTATACATGTTTCCCTCTCCCGGTCATTTCCTGGATGGTGGCCTTACCATCCAGTTCGGGGGCTGCGATGCGCTAAAGGGAGGTATTCCAGACCTCCTGCTGTCCCCGCCTGTCCCCTTTCGGATGGGCGTGGCCACCAGCGCATCGGCGCCATGTTCTCCACGCTATGGACTGGTTGCTATGGATTGGTTGCTATGGATTGGTTGCTATGGAATGGTTGCTATGGAATGGTTGCTATGGAGGGTTGTTTTGGACTGGTTGCTATGTACTGGTTACTATGGAGGGTTGTTTTGGACTGGTTGCAGTTGACGGTTGCTATGGACTGGTTGCTATGGACTGGTTTCTATGAATAATTGCTATGGAATGGTTGCTATGGGCTGGTTGCTATGGACTAGTTTCTATAGATTGGTTGCTATGGATTGGTTGCTATGGATAATTGCTATGGACTGGTTGCTAGGGACTGGTTGCTAGGGACTGGTTGCTAGGGACTGGTTGCTATGGACTGTTGCTATGGACTGTTGCTATGGACTGTTGCTATGGACTGTTTGCCATGGACTGGTTGCCATGGACTGGTTGCCAAGGACGGTTGCTATGGATTGGTTGCTATGGACTGGTTGCTATGGACTGGTTGCTATGGAGGGTTGTTTTGGACTGGTTGCTATGGACTGGTTGCTATGGAGGGTTGCTATGGACTGGTTGCTATGGACTGGTTGCTATGGACTGGTTGCTATGGAGGGTTGTTTTGGATTGGTTGCTATGGACTGGTTGCTATGGAGGGTTGTTATGGACTGGTTGCTATGGACTAGTTTCTATGGACTGGTTTCTATGGACTGGTTTCTATGGATAATTGCTATGGAATGGTTGCTATGGGCTGGTTGCTATGGACTGGTTGCTATGGACTGGTTGCTATGGACTAGTTGCTATGGATTGGTTGCTACAAACTGGTTACTATGGATTGGTTGCTATGGATTGGTTGCTATGGAGGGTTGTTTTGGACTGGTTGCTATGGATAATTGTTATGGGCTGGGTGCCATGGGTTGGGTGCCATGGACTGGGTGCTATGGACTGGTTGCTATGGATGATTGCTATGGACTGGTTTCTATGGACAGTTCAAATAAAAAAAATCTTATTTTAAAAAAATTATTCTCGCTTTGGATGGTTGCTATGGAATGGTTGCTATGGACTGGTTTCTATGGGCTGGTTCCTATGGAGGGTTGTTTTCGACTGGTTGCTATGGACTGGTTTCTATGGACTGGTTGCTATGGAATGGTTGCTATGGAGGGTTGTTTTGGGCTGGTTGCTATGGTTGGTTCCAAATAATAAACATTTTGAAAAAGAAAATTATTTTCTCATTTAGAAAAAATGATTCTTGTTTTGGATGGTTGCTATGGATTGGTTGCAATAAACGGTTTTTGAGGACTGGTTGCCATGGACTGGTTGCCATGGACTGGTTGCTATGGACCAGTTTCTATGGATAATTGTTATGGGCTGGTTGCTATGGACTGGTTGCTATGGACTGGTTGCTATGGACTGGTTGCTATGGATTTTTTTGCTATGTCCTGGTTGCTATGGAGGGTTGTTTTGGAAAGGTTGCTATGGACGGTTGCTATGGACTAGTTTCTATGGATTGGTTTCTATGGACTGGTTGCTATGGACTGGTTGCTATGGACAGTTGCCATGGACTGGTTGCTATGGACTGGTTGCTATGGATTATTGCTATGGGCTGGTTGCTATGGGCTGGTTGCTATGGAGGGTTGTTTTGGGCTGGTTGCTATGGACGGTTGCTATGGACTGGTTGCTATGGACTGGTTGCTATGGATAATTGCTATGGGCTGGTTGCTATGGGCTGGTTGCTATGGAGGGTTGTTTTGGACTGGTTGCTATGGACGGTTGCTATGGACTAGTTTCTATGGACTGGTTGCTATGGACTGGTTGCTATGGACTGGTTGCTGTGGACTGGTTGCTGTGGACTGGTTGCTGTGGACTGCTTGCTGTGGACTGGTTGCTATGGACTGGTTGCTATGGACTGATTGCTATGGACTGGTTGCTATGGACTGGTTGCTATGGAGGGTTGTTTTGGACTGGTTGCTATGGACTGGTTGCTATGGGCTGGTTGCTATGGATAATTGCTATGGATTGGCTGCTGTGGGCTGGTTGCTATGGACTAGTTTCTATGGATTGGTTGCTATGGACTGGTTGCTATGGATAATTGCTATGGAATGGTTGCTATGAATTGGTTGCTATGGGCTGGTTGCTATGGATTGGTTGCTAAGGACAGTTGCTATGAAATTGTTTCTATGGATTGGTTGCTAAGGACTGGTTGCTATGGAGGGTTGTTTTGGACTGGTTGCTATGGACGGTTGCTATGGACGGTTGCTATGGACTGGTTGCTATGGACTGGTTGCTATGGAGGGTTGTTTTGGACTGGTTGCTGTCGATGGTTGCTATGGACTAGTTTCTATGGATTGGTTGCTATTCTTGTTTTGGATGGTTGCTATGGATTGGTTGCAATAAACGGTTTCTATGGACTGGTTTCTATGGATAATTGCTATGGACTGGTTTCTATGGATAATTGCTATGGAATGGTTGCTTTGGACTGGTTGCTATGGATTGGTTGCTATACACTGGTTGCTATGGATAATTGCTATGGAATGGTTGCTATGAATTGGTTGCTATGGGCTGGTTGCTATGGATTGGTTGCTAAGGACAGTTGCTATGAAATTGTTTCTATGGATTGGTTGCTAAGGACTGGTTGCTATGGAGGGTTGTTTTGGACTGGTTGCTATGGACGGTTGCTATGGACGGTTGCTATGGACTGGTTGCTATGGACTGGTTGCTATGGACTGGTTGCTATGGAGGGTTGTTTTGGACTGGTTGCTGTCGATGGTTGCTATGGACTAGTTTCTATGGATTGGTTGCTATTCTTGTTTTGGATGGTTGCTATGGATTGGTTGCAATAAACGGTTTCTATGGACTGGTTTCTATGGATAATTGCTATGGACTGGTTTCTATGGATAATTGCTATGGAATGGTTGCTTTGGACTGGTTGCTATGGATTGGTTGCTATGGACTGGTTCCTATGGACAGTTGCTATGGACTTGTTTCTATGGATTTGTTGCTATGGACTGGTTGCTATGGAGGGTTGTTTTGGACTGGTTGCTATGGTTGGTTCCAAATAAAAAATATTTTGAAAAAATAATTCTTGTTTTGGATGGTTGCTATGGATTGGTTGCAATAAACGGTTTCTGGGGACTGGATGCTTTGGATGGTTGCTATGGACTGGTTGCTATGGACTGGTTGCTATGGACAGGTTGCTATGGACTGGTTGCCATGAACTGGTTGATATGGACTGGTTGCTATGGACTCGTTTCTATGGATTGGTTGCTATGGATTAGTTGCTATAGAATGGTTGCTATGGATTTGTTGCTATGGAGGGTTGCTATTTACTGGTTGCTATGGACAGTTGCCGTGGATTGGTTGCTATGGATTGTTGCTATGGGCTGGTTGCTATGGATTGTTTGCTATGGATTGGTTGCAATAAACGGTTTCTGAGGACTGGTTGCTATGGACTGGATGCTTTGGATGGTTGCTATGGACTGGTTGCTATGGTCTGGTTGCTATAGACTGGTTGCTATGGATGGTTGCTATGGACTTGTTGCTATGGACAGTTCAAATAAAAAAAATCGTATTTTGAAAGAAAATTGTTTTCTCATTTTGAAAAAATAATTCTCATTTGGATGGTTGCTATGGACTGGTTGCTATAGACTGGTTGCTATGGGCTGGTTGCTCTGGGCTGGTTGCTATGGGCTGGTTGCTATGGGCTGGTTGCTATGGAGGGTTGTTTTGGACTGGTTGCTATGGAGGGTTGTTTTGGACTGGTTGCTATGGACTGGTTGCTATGGGCTGGTTGCTATGGATTGGTTGCTATGGACTGGTTGCTATGGAGGGTTGCTATGGATTAGTTGCTATGGACTGGTTGCTATGGACGGTTGCTATAGACTGGTTGCTATGGACAGTTGCCATGGACTGGTTGCTATGGACGGTTGCTATGGACTGGTTGCTATGGACTGGTTTCTATGGATTGGATGCTATGGACTGGTTTCTATGGACTGGTTGCTATGGACTGGTTGCTATGGATTGGTTGCTATGGATTGGTTGCTATGGAATGGTTGCTATGGAATGGTTGCTATGGAGGGTTGTTTTGGACTGGTTGCTATGTACTGGTTACTATGGAGGGTTGTTTTGGACTGGTTGCAGTGGACGGTTGCTATGGACTGGTTGCTATGGACTGGTTTCTATGAATAATTTCTATGGAATGGTTGCTATGGGCTGGTTACTATGGACTAGTTTCTATAGATTGGTTGCTATGGATTGGTTGCTATGGATAATTGCTATGGACTGGTTGCTAGGGACTGGTTGCTAGAGACTGGTTGCTAGGGACTGTTGCTATGGACTGTTGCTATGGACTGTTGCTATGGACTGTTTGCCATGGACTGGTTGCCATGGACTGGTTGCCAAGGACGGTTGCTATGGACTGGTTGCTATGGACTGGTTGCTATGGACAGGTTGCTATGGACTTGTTGCTATGGAGGGTTGTTTTGGACTGGTTGCGATGGACTGGTTGCTATGGAGGGTTGCTATGGACTGGTTGCTATGGACTGGTTGCTATGGAGGGTTGTTTTGGATTGGTTGCTATGGACTTGTTGCTATGGACTGGTTTCTATGGACTGGTTTCTATAGACTGGTTTCTATGGACTGGTTTCTATGGATGATTTCTATGGAATGGTTGCTATGGGCTGGTTGCTATGGACTGGTTGCTATGGACTGGTTGCTATGGACTGGTTGCTATGGACGGGTTGCTATGGAGGGTTGATATGGACTGGTTGCTATGGACTAGTTGCTATGGATTGGTTGCTACAAACTGGTTACTATGGATTGGTTGCTATGGATTGGTTGCTATGGAGGGTTGTTTTGGACTGGTTGCTATGGATAATTGTTATGGGCTGGGTGCCATGGGCTGGGTGCCATGGACTGGGTGCTATGGACTGGTTGCTATGGACTGGTTGCTATGGACGATTGCTATGGACTGGTTTCTATGGACAGTTCAAATAAAAAAAATCTTATTTTGAACAAATTGTTCTCGCTTTGGATGGTTGCTATGGAATGGTTGCTATGGACTGGTTTCTATGGGCTGGTTGCTATGGAGAGTTGTTTTGGACTGGTGTCTATGGACTGGTTTCTATGGAATGGTTGCTATGGAATGGTTGCTACAGGCTGGTTGCTATGGAGGGTTGTTTTGGACTGGTTGCTATGGACGGTTGCTATGGACTGGTTGCTATGGAGGGTTGCTATGGACTGGTTGCTATGGACTGGTTGCTATGGAGGGTTGTTTTGTATTGGTTGCTATGGACTGGTTGCTATGGAGGGTTGTTATGGACTGGTTGCTATGGACTAGTTTCTATGGACTGGTTTCTATGGACTGGTTTCTATGGATAATTGCTATGGAATGGTTGCTATGGGCTGGTTGCTATGGACTGGTTGCTATGGACTGGTTGCTATGGACTGGTTGCTATGGACTAGTTGCTATGGATTGGTTGCTACAAACTGGTTACTATGGATTGGTTGCTATGGATTGGTTGCTATGGAGGGTTGTTTTGGACTGGTTGCTATGGATAATTGTTATGGGCTGGGTGCCATGGGCTGGGTGCCATGGACTGGGTGCTATGGACTGCTTGCTATGGATGATTGCTATGGACTGGTTTCTATGGACAGTTCAAATAAAAAAAATCTTATTTTAAAAAAATTATTCTTGCTTTGGATGGTTGCTATGGAATGGTTGCTATGGACTGGTTTCTATGGGCTGGTTTCTATGGAGGGTTGTTTTCGACTGGTTGCTATGGACTGGTTTCTATGGACTGGTTGCTATGGAATGGTTGCTATGGAGGGTTGTTTTGGGCTGGTTGCTATGGTTGGTTCCAAATAATAAACATTTTGAAAAAGAAAATTATTTTCTCATTTAGAAAAAATGATTCTTGTTTTGGATGGTTGCTATGGATTGGTTGCAATAAACGGTTTTTGAGGACTGGTTGCCATGGACTGGTTGCCATGGACTGGTTGCTATGGACCAGTTTCTATGGATAATTGTTATGGGCTGGTTGCTATGGACTGGTTGCTATGGACTGGTTGCTATGGACTGGTTGCTATGGATTTTTTTGCTATGTCCTGGTTGCTATGGAGGGTTGTTTTGGAAAGGTTGCTATGGACGGTTGCTATGGACTAGTTTCTATGGATTGGTTTCTATGGACTGGTTGCTATGGACTGGTTGCTATGGACAGTTGCCATGGACTGGTTGCTATGGACTGGTTGCTATGGACTGGTTGCTATGGACTGGTTGCTATGGATTATTGCTATGGGCTGGTTGCTATGGGCTGGTTGCTATGGAGGGTTGTTTTGGGCTGGTTGCTATGGACGGTTGCTATGGACTGGTTGCTATGGACTGGTTGCTATGGATAATTGCTATGGGCTGGTTGCTATGGGCTGGTTGCTATGGAGGGTTGTTTTGGACTGGTTGCTATGGACGGTTGCTATGGACTAGTTTCTATGGACTGGTTGCTATGGACTGGTTGCTATGGACTGGTTGCTGTGGACTGGTTGCTGTGGACTGGTTGCTGTGGACTGCTTGCTGTGGACTGGTTGCTATGGACTGGTTGCTATGGACTGATTGCTATGGACTGGTTGCTATGGACTGGTTGCTATGGAGGGTTGTTTTGGACTGGTTGCTATGGACTGGTTGCTATGGGCTGGTTGCTATGGATAATTGCTATGGATTGGCTGCTGTGGGCTGGTTGCTATGGACTAGTTTCTATGGATTGGTTGCTATGGACTGGTTGCTATGGATAATTGCTATGGAATGGTTGCTATGAATTGGTTGCTATGGGCTGGTTGCTATGGATTGGTTGCTAAGGACAGTTGCTATGAAATTGTTTCTATGGATTGGTTGCTAAGGACTGGTTGCTATGGAGGGTTGTTTTGGACTGGTTGCTATGGACGGTTGCTATGGACGGTTGCTATGGACTGGTTGCTATGGACTGGTTGCTATGGAGGGTTGTTTTGGACTGGTTGCTGTCGATGGTTGCTATGGACTAGTTTCTATGGATTGGTTGCTATTCTTGTTTTGGATGGTTGCTATGGATTGGTTGCAATAAACGGTTTCTATGGACTGGTTTCTATGGATAATTGCTATGGACTGGTTTCTATGGATAATTGCTATGGAATGGTTGCTTTGGACTGGTTGCTATGGATTGGTTGCTATGGACTGGTTGCTATGGACAGTTGCTATGGACTTGTTTCTATGGATTTGTTGCTATGGACTGGTTGCTATGGAGGGTTGTTTTGGACTGGTTGCTATGGTTGGTTCCAAATAAAAAATATTTTGAAAAAATAATTCTTGTTTTGGATGGTTGCTATGGATTGGTTGCAATAAACGGTTTCTGAGGACTGGATGCTTTGGATGGTTGCTATGGACTGGTTGCTATGGACAGGTTGCTATGGACTGGTTGCCATGAACTGGTTGATATGGACTGGTTGCTATGGACTAGTTGCTATGGATTGGTTGCTATGGATTGGTTGCTATAGAATGGTTGCTATGGATTTGTTGCTCTGGAGGGTTGCTATGTACTGGTTGCTATGGACAGTTGCTGTGGATTGGTTGCTATGGATTGTTGCTATGGGCTGGTTGCTATGGATTGTTGCTATGGGCTGGTTGCTATGGATTGTTTGCTATGGATTGGTTGCAATGGACTGGATGCTTTGGATGGTTGCTATGGACTGGTTGCTATGGTCTGGTTGCTATAGACTGGTTGCTATGGATGGTTGCTATGGACTTGTTGCTATGGACAGTTCAAATTAAAAAAATCGTATTTTAAAAGAAAATTGTTTTCTCATTTTGAAAAAAGAATTCTCATTTGGATGGTTGCTATGGACTGGTTGTTATAGACTGGTTGCCTTTAAACAGTTGCTATAGACTGGTTGCTATGGGCTGGTTGCTATGGATTGGTTGCTATGGAGGGTTGTTTTGGACTGGTTGCTATGGAGGGTTGTTTTGGACTGGTTGCTATGGACTGGTTGCTATGGGGGGTTGTTTTGGACTGGTTGCTATGGATGGTTGCTATGGACTGGTTGCTATGGATGGTTGCTATGGACTAGTTTCTATGGATTGGTTGCTATGGATGGTTGCTATTGACTGGTTGCTATGGACTAGTTTCTATGGATTGGTTGCTATGAACGGTTGCTATGGACTGGTTGCTATGGACTGGTTGCTATGGACTGGTTTCTATGGATAATTGCTATGGAATGGTTGCTATGGGCTGGTTGCTATGGATTGGTTCCTATGGACTGGTTGCTATGGTTGGTTGCAATAAACGCTTTCTAAGGACTGGTTGCTATGGATGGTTGCTATGGACTGGATGCTTTCTATGGTTGCTATGGGCTGGGTGCTATGGGCTGGGTGCTATGGACTGGGTGCTATGGACTGGTTGCTATGGAGAGTTGTTTTGGACTGGTTGCTATGGACTAGTTGCTATGGACTCGTTTCTATAGATTGGTTGCTATGAACTGGTTGCTATGGATTGATTGCTATGGATTGGTTGCTATGGAGGGTTGTTTTGGACTGGTTTCTATGGACTGTTGCTATGGACTTGTTGCTATGGGCTGGGTGCTATGGGCTGGGTGCTATGGACTGGTTGCTATGGACTGGTTGCTATGGACTGGTTGCTATGGAGGGTTGTTTTGGACTGGTTGCTATGGACTGGTTTCTATGGAATGGTTGCTATGGGCTGGTTGCTATGGAGGGTTGTTTTGGACATGGTTGCTATGGACTAGTTGCTATGGACTAGTTGCTATGGACTGGGTGCAATGGACTGGTTGCTATGGAGGGTTGTTTTGGACTGGTTGCTATGGACGATTGCTATGGACTGGTTGCTATGGAATGGTTGCTATGGAATGGTTGCTATGGAGGGTTGTTTTGGACTGGTTGCTATGGACGGTTGTTTTGGACTAGTTGCTATGGACTAGTTGCTATGGAGGGTTGTTTTGGACTGGTTGATGTGGATGGCTGCTATGGACTGGTTTCTATGGACTAGTTGCTATTGACTGGTTTCTATGGACTGGTTTCTATGAATAATTGCTATGGAATGGTTGCTATGGATTGGTTGCTATGGATAATTGCTATGGAATGGTTGCAATGGGCTGGTTGCTATGGAATGGTTGCCAAGGACGGTTGCTATTGACTAGTTGCTATGGACTGGTTGCTATGGAGGGTTGTTTTGGACTAGTTTCTATGGATTGGTTGCTATGGACTGGTTGCTATGGATAATTGCTATGGAATGGTTGCTATGGACGGTTGCTATGGACTGGTTGCTATGGACTGGTTGCTATGGTCGGTTGCTATTAATTGGTTGCTATGGAGGGTTGTTTTGGACTGGCTGCTGTGGACGGTTGCTATGGACTAGTTGCTATGGACTAGTTGCTATGGACTGGTTTCTATAGATAATTGTTATGGAATGGTTGCTATGGATTGGTTGCTATGGACTGGTTGCTATGGACTGGTTGCTATGGACTGGCTGCTATGGACTGGTTGCTATGGACTGGTTGCTATGGGCTGGTTGCTATGGATTGGTTGCCAAGTATGGTTGCTATTGACTAGTTGCTATAGATTGGTTGCTATGGACTGGATGCTTTGGATGGTTGCTATGGACTGGTTGCTATGGATTGGTTGCCAAGGACGGTTGCTATTGACTAGTTGCTATAGACTGGTTGCTATGGACTGGTTTCTATGGACTAGTTGTCATGGACTAGTTGCCATGGACTAGTTGCCATGGACTAGTTTCTATGGACTCGTTGCTACGAACTAGTTACTATGGATTGGTTGCTATGGAGGGTTGCTATGTACTGGTTGCTATGGACAGTTGCTGTGGATTGGTTGCCATGGATTGGTTGCTATGGACTGGTTGCTATGGACTTGTTGCTATGGACTTGTTGCTATGGACTTGTTGCTATGGACAGTTCAAATTAAAAAAATCTTATTTTGAAAGAAAATTGTTTTCTCGTTTTGAAAAAATAATTATCATTTGGATGGTTGCTATGGACTGGTTGCTATGGACTGGTTGCTATGGAGGGTTGTTTTGGACTGGTTGCTATGGAGGGTTGTTTTGGACTGGTTGCTATGGAGGGTTGTTTTGGACTGGTTGCTATGGACTAGTTGCTATGAACTAGTTTCTATGGATTGGTTGCTATGGACTGGTTTCTATGGAATGGTTGCTATGGATTGGTTGCTATGGGCAGGTTGCTATGGAGGGTTGTTTTGGACTGGTTGCTATGGACTGGTTGCTATGGACTGGTTGCTATGGGCTGGTTACTATGGAGGGTTGTTTTGGACTGGTTGCTATGGACTAGTTTCTATGAACTGGTTGCTATGGACAGTTGCTATGGTCTAGTTTCTATGGATTGGTTGCTATGGACTGATTGCTATAGACAGTTGCTATGGACTTGTTTCTATGGATTGGTTGCTATGGACTGGTTGCTATAGATAGTTGCTATGGACTTGTTTCTATGGATTGATTGCTATGGACTGGTTGCTATGGAGGGTTGTTTTGGACTGGTTGATATGGTTGGTTCCAAATAAAAAACATTTTGAAAAAATAATTATTGTTTTGGATGGTTGCTATGGATTGTTTGCTCTGAATTGGTGGCAATAAACGGTTTCAGAGGACTGGTTGCTTTGGATGGTTGCTATGGACTGGTTGCTATGTAGGATTGTTTTGGACTGGTTGCTATGGACTAGTTGCTATGGACTAGTTTCTATGGATTGGTTGCTATGGAGGGTTCTTTTGGACTGGTTGCTATGGACTGGTTGCTATGGACTGGTTGCTATGGATAATTGAATTGGACTGGTTGCTATGGACTAGTTTCTATGGACTGGTTGCTTTGGACTGGTTTCTATGGATAATTGCAATGGAATGGTTGCTATGGATTGGTTGCTATGGGCTGGTTGCTATGGAGGGTTGCTATGGACTAGTTGCTATGGACTGGTTGCTATAGACAGTTGCCATGGACTGGTTGCCATGGACTGGTTGCTATGGACTGGTTGCTATGGACTAGTTGCTATGGATTGGTTGCTATGCGCTGGTTGCTATGGACTGGTTTCTATGGATAATTGCTATGGAATGGTTGCTATGGGCTGGTTGCTATGGAGGGTTGTTTTGGACTGGTTGCTATGGACGGTTGCTATGGACTAGTTGCTATGGATTGGTTGCTATGGACTGGTTGCTATGGAGGGTTGTTTTGGACTGGTTGCTATGGTTGGTTCCAAATAAAAAAACATTTTGAAAAAGAAAGTTATTTTCTCATTTTGAAAAAATGATTCTTGTTTTGGATGGTTGCTATGGATTGGTTGGAATAAACGGTTTTTGAGGACTGGTTGCCATGGACTGGTTGCCATGGACTGGTTGCTATGGACTGGTTGCTATGGATTGGTTTCTATGGATAATTTTTATGGGCTGGTTGCTATGGGCTGGTTGCTATGGACGGTTGTTATGGACGGTTGCAATGGACGGTTGCTATGGACTGGTTGCTATGGACGGTTGCTATGGACGGTTGCTATGGACTAGTTTCTATGGACTAAACAAAAGGGGATAAGGTCTGATGCAACCATTCTATCATCTCCATCCCTATAGAAACAGAAAGGAAGGGTCGCCCTTGGGACTTTGAATGAGGTGATAGAAATTTGCACATGTTCACCCATATATGTACAAAAATATATATAATTTATTGATTACAAAATGCTGTAAAACAAACGGAAACAACAATGATTGTGTGTCACCAGGCATAGTGGCCTATGTTTACAACATAAGTACACATAAACTTAAATACATTACAAATATGTTACATCCATATAAGAACACAGTGATGGTGATGAAGGTTGCTGGGCCAATGGACATAATTGCACAACCAGTAAAATACTTTATATAAAAAAAATTATTATGATGTACAACCGATTGGTAGGCTTCTAGCAGATGGCATAGATCCTCACAGGTACATAAACGCATTAGTAGTTCCCTACGCGTTTCACGAGGCTCTGCTCGCTTATCAGGGGCAAGTGCGTATCGTTGTATCTGTAGTAAAACAGTAAAAAATGTAGTACTAATGAAAAAAGAAAAAAGAGGGTGGGGGGCAGGTAAAGTGGTAAGTAAAAAAGGTCAAAAGGGGAAGGAGACCCTATACTCACCACTGCTCAGGCCTAAGTTACCAATCACGGAATACCTGGGTGGTAGCAATTAATCAACCAGTTCGGGAGCTGAGGGGGCAAGGCACACGGACACCACCACGGAAAAAGACACTCGGATGTGCAGCGCAGTCTGTATGGGGGTACTCGAAAAACCGACGACCAACTGGGGCTCATAAAAGATGTGTCTAGAAAAAATGTATATATATGGCAATGCACAAATGTCAGACAGCATCTTAGTAACAATGTAAACTTGATGTAAATCTAATACATGAAGTGCATAAAAAACAAAAAGAGTTGGACTGACTAGCTGTATTGTGCATATAAAGAGATCAAACAGGGGCCCCAGGTTAGTGTAGGCCCCAGGGCTGCGGGGCAGTATGGGGATGGAAAAAAGTATAGCCATTGTGAGATAAAACAGGTATGGGATGATGGATTGTAACAGTGTAAGGTATACATGTATACCATGGGGTAATAAATCCACTCCAGTGTGTATTAGGAGATGGTGCGGACCTGCATTTTTAAGGTGAATGACCTAAATAAGGTAAGTATAATGCAGCTGCCTACTGAACAAGAGAAATACCTGGATCAAAGTAACAGGGCTGTAACTGCTGTTGTGACACCTTCATGACTGGTCCACCCCACCAAACTGCTGAACCGCAACTGCGAGTTCCTACTGCGCCCGACATCCGGATATGTCTCTGGGGGATCCGATAGCCCCGCCCCCCACGCCATGTGCGGCTGATGATGCACAGACGTGGTTCACGTCAGCCGTCAGGGGAAGGTGCGCCTGCGCGGCAGTCACCCACCCACCGGAGATGTTTCCTCACAGCCCAGTACATAAGGCGTCGGACGGCGTCAGTGTATGGGTGTGGAGAACATGGCGCCGATGCTCTGGCTATACATGTTTCCCTCTCCCGGTCATTTCCTGGATGGTGGCCTTACCATCCAGTTCGGGGGCTGCGATGCGCTAAAGGGAGGTATTCCAGACCTCCTGCTGTCCCCGCCTGTCCCCTTTCGGATGGGCGTGGCCACCAGCGCATCGGCGCCATGTTCTCCACGCTATGGACTGGTTGCTATGGATTGGTTGCTATGGATTGGTTGCTATGGAATGGTTGCTATGGAATGGTTGCTATGGAGGGTTGTTTTGGACTGGTTGCTATGTACTGGTTACTATGGAGGGTTGTTTTGGACTGGTTGCAGTTGACGGTTGCTATGGACTGGTTGCTATGGACTGGTTTCTATGAATAATTGCTATGGAATGGTTGCTATGGGCTGGTTGCTATGGACTAGTTTCTATAGATTGGTTGCTATGGATTGGTTGCTATGGATAATTGCTATGGACTGGTTGCTAGGGACTGGTTGCTAGGGACTGGTTGCTATGGACTGTTGCTATGGACTGTTGCTATGGACTGTTGCTATGGACTGGTTGCCATGGACTGGTTGCCATGGACTGGTTGCCAAGGACGGTTGCTATGGATTGGTTGCTATGGACTGGTTGCTATGGACTGGTTGCTATGGAGGGTTGTTTTGGACTGGTTGCTATGGACTGGTTGCTATGGAGGGTTGCTATGGACTGGTTGCTATGGACTGGTTGCTATGGACTGGTTGCTATGGAGGGTTGTTTTGGATTGGTTGCTATGGACTGGTTGCTATGGAGGGTTGTTATGGACTGGTTGCTATGGACTAGTTTCTATGGACTGGTTTCTATGGACTGGTTTCTATGGATAATTGCTATGGAATGGTTGCTATGGGCTGGTTGCTATGGACTGGTTGCTATGGACTGGTTGCTATGGACTAGTTGCTATGGATTGGTTGCTACAAACTGGTTACTATGGATTGGTTGCTATGGATTGGTTGCTATGGAGGGTTGTTTTGGACTGGTTGCTATGGATAATTGTTATGGGCTGGGTGCCATGGGTTGGGTGCCATGGACTGGGTGCTATGGACTGGTTGCTATGGATGATTGCTATGGACTGGTTTCTATGGACAGTTCAAATAAAAAAAATCTTATTTTAAAAAAATTATTCTCGCTTTGGATGGTTGCTATGGAATGGTTGCTATGGACTGGTTTCTATGGGCTGGTTCCTATGGAGGGTTGTTTTCGACTGGTTGCTATGGACTGGTTTCTATGGACTGGTTGCTATGGAATGGTTGCTATGGAGGGTTGTTTTGGGCTGGTTGCTATGGTTGGTTCCAAATAATAAACATTTTGAAAAAGAAAATTATTTTCTCATTTAGAAAAAATGATTCTTGTTTTGGATGGTTGCTATGGATTGGTTGCAATAAACGGTTTTTGAGGACTGGTTGCCATGGACTGGTTGCCATGGACTGGTTGCTATGGACCAGTTTCTATGGATAATTGTTATGGGCTGGTTGCTATGGACTGGTTGCTATGGACTGGTTGCTATGGACTGGTTGCTATGGATTTTTTTGCTATGTCCTGGTTGCTATGGAGGGTTGTTTTGGAAAGGTTGCTATGGACGGTTGCTATGGACTAGTTTCTATGGATTGGTTTCTATGGACTGGTTGCTATGGACTGGTTGCTATGGACAGTTGCCATGGACTGGTTGCTATGGACTGGTTGCTATGGATTATTGCTATGGGCTGGTTGCTATGGGCTGGTTGCTATGGAGGGTTGTTTTGGGCTGGTTGCTATGGACGGTTGCTATGGACTGGTTGCTATGGACTGGTTGCTATGGATAATTGCTATGGGCTGGTTGCTATGGGCTGGTTGCTATGGAGGGTTGTTTTGGACTGGTTGCTATGGACGGTTGCTATGGACTAGTTTCTATGGACTGGTTGCTATGGACTGGTTGCTATGGACTGGTTGCTGTGGACTGGTTGCTGTGGACTGGTTGCTGTGGACTGCTTGCTGTGGACTGGTTGCTATGGACTGGTTGCTATGGACTGATTGCTATGGACTGGTTGCTATGGACTGGTTGCTATGGAGGGTTGTTTTGGACTGGTTGCTATGGACTGGTTGCTATGGGCTGGTTGCTATGGATAATTGCTATGGATTGGCTGCTGTGGGCTGGTTGCTATGGACTAGTTTCTATGGATTGGTTGCTATGGACTGGTTGCTATGGATAATTGCTATGGAATGGTTGCTATGAATTGGTTGCTATGGGCTGGTTGCTATGGATTGGTTGCTAAGGACAGTTGCTATGAAATTGTTTCTATGGATTGGTTGCTAAGGACTGGTTGCTATGGAGGGTTGTTTTGGACTGGTTGCTATGGACGGTTGCTATGGACGGTTGCTATGGACTGGTTGCTATGGACTGGTTGCTATGGAGGGTTGTTTTGGACTGGTTGCTGTCGATGGTTGCTATGGACTAGTTTCTATGGATTGGTTGCTATTCTTGTTTTGGATGGTTGCTATGGATTGGTTGCAATAAACGGTTTCTATGGACTGGTTTCTATGGATAATTGCTATGGACTGGTTTCTATGGATAATTGCTATGGAATGGTTGCTTTGGACTGGTTGCTATGGATTGGTTGCTATGGACTGGTTGCTATGGATAATTGCTATGGAATGGTTGCTATGAATTGGTTGCTATGGGCTGGTTGCTATGGATTGGTTGCTAAGGACAGTTGCTATGAAATTGTTTCTATGGATTGGTTGCTAAGGACTGGTTGCTATGGAGGGTTGTTTTGGACTGGTTGCTATGGACGGTTGCTATGGACGGTTGCTATGGACTGGTTGCTATGGACTGGTTGCTATGGACTGGTTGCTATGGAGGGTTGTTTTGGACTGGTTGCTGTCGATGGTTGCTATGGACTAGTTTCTATGGATTGGTTGCTATTCTTGTTTTGGATGGTTGCTATGGATTGGTTGCAATAAACGGTTTCTATGGACTGGTTTCTATGGATAATTGCTATGGACTGGTTTCTATGGATAATTGCTATGGAATGGTTGCTTTGGACTGGTTGCTATGGATTGGTTGCTATGGACTGGTTCCTATGGACAGTTGCTATGGACTTGTTTCTATGGATTTGTTGCTATGGACTGGTTGCTATGGAGGGTTGTTTTGGACTGGTTGCTATGGTTGGTTCCAAATAAAAAATATTTTGAAAAAATAATTCTTGTTTTGGATGGTTGCTATGGATTGGTTGCAATAAACGGTTTCTGGGGACTGGATGCTTTGGATGGTTGCTATGGACTGGTTGCTATGGACTGGTTGCTATGGACAGGTTGCTATGGACTGGTTGCCATGAACTGGTTGATATGGACTGGTTGCTATGGACTCGTTTCTATGGATTGGTTGCTATGGATTAGTTGCTATAGAATGGTTGCTATGGATTTGTTGCTATGGAGGGTTGCTATTTACTGGTTGCTATGGACAGTTGCCGTGGATTGGTTGCTATGGATTGTTGCTATGGGCTGGTTGCTATGGATTGTTTGCTATGGATTGGTTGCAATAAACGGTTTCTGAGGACTGGTTGCTATGGACTGGATGCTTTGGATGGTTGCTATGGACTGGTTGCTATGGTCTGGTTGCTATAGACTGGTTGCTATGGATGGTTGCTATGGACTTGTTGCTATGGACAGTTCAAATTAAAAAAATCGTATTTTGAAAGAAAATTGTTTTCTCATTTTGAAAAAATAATTCTCATTTGGATGGTTGCTATGGACTGGTTGCTATAGACTGGTTGCTATGGGCTGGTTGCTCTGGGCTGGTTGCTATGGGCTGGTTGCTATGGGCTGGTTGCTATGGAGGGTTGTTTTGGACTGGTTGCTATGGAGGGTTGTTTTGGACTGGTTGCTATGGACTGGTTGCTATGGGCTGGTTGCTATGGATTGGTTGCTATGGACTGGTTGCTATGGAGGGTTGCTATGGATTAGTTGCTATGGACTGGTTGCTATGGACGGTTGCTATAGACTGGTTGCTATGGACAGTTGCCATGGACTGGTTGCTATGGACGGTTGCTATGGACTGGTTGCTATGGACTGGTTTCTATGGATTGGATGCTATGGACTGGTTTCTATGGACTGGTTGCTATGGACTGGTTGCTATGGATTGGTTGCTATGGATTGGTTGCTATGGAATGGTTGCTATGGAATGGTTGCTATGGAGGGTTGTTTTGGACTGGTTGCTATGTACTGGTTACTATGGAGGGTTGTTTTGGACTGGTTGCAGTGGACGGTTGCTATGGACTGGTTGCTATGGACTGGTTTCTATGAATAATTTCTATGGAATGGTTGCTATGGGCTGGTTACTATGGACTAGTTTCTATAGATTGGTTGCTATGGATTGGTTGCTATGGATAATTGCTATGGACTGGTTGCTAGGGACTGGTTGCTAGAGACTGGTTGCTAGGGACTGTTGCTATGGACTGTTGCTATGGACTGTTGCTATGGACTGTTTGCCATGGACTGGTTGCCATGGACTGGTTGCCAAGGACGGTTGCTATGGACTGGTTGCTATGGACTGGTTGCTATGGACAGGTTGCTATGGACTTGTTGCTATGGAGGGTTGTTTTGGACTGGTTGCGATGGACTGGTTGCTATGGAGGGTTGCTATGGACTGGTTGCTATGGACTGGTTGCTATGGAGGGTTGTTTTGGATTGGTTGCTATGGACTTGTTGCTATGGACTGGTTTCTATGGACTGGTTTCTATAGACTGGTTTCTATGGACTGGTTTCTATGGATGATTTCTATGGAATGGTTGCTATGGGCTGGTTGCTATGGACTGGTTGCTATGGACTGGTTGCTATGGACTGGTTGCTATGGACGGGTTGCTATGGAGGGTTGATATGGACTGGTTGCTATGGACTAGTTGCTATGGATTGGTTGCTACAAACTGGTTACTATGGATTGGTTGCTATGGATTGGTTGCTATGGAGGGTTGTTTTGGACTGGTTGCTATGGATAATTGTTATGGGCTGGGTGCCATGGGCTGGGTGCCATGGACTGGGTGCTATGGACTGGTTGCTATGGACTGGTTGCTATGGACGATTGCTATGGACTGGTTTCTATGGACAGTTCAAATAAAAAAAATCTTATTTTGAACAAATTGTTCTCGCTTTGGATGGTTGCTATGGAATGGTTGCTATGGACTGGTTTCTATGGGCTGGTTGCTATGGAGAGTTGTTTTGGACTGGTGTCTATGGACTGGTTTCTATGGAATGGTTGCTATGGAATGGTTGCTACAGGCTGGTTGCTATGGAGGGTTGTTTTGGACTGGTTGCTATGGAGGGTTGCTATGGACTGGTTGCTATGGACTGGTTGCTATGGACTGGTTGCTATGGAGGGTTGTTTTGTATTGGTTGCTATGGACTGGTTGCTATGGAGGGTTGTTATGGACTGGTTGCTATGGACTAGTTTCTATGGACTGGTTTCTATGGACTGGTTTCTATGGATAATTGCTATGGAATGGTTGCTATGGGCTGGTTGCTATGGACTGGTTGCTATGGACTGGTTGCTATGGACTGGTTGCTATGGACTAGTTGCTATGGATTGGTTGCTACAAACTGGTTACTATGGATTGGTTGCTATGGATTGGTTGCTATGGAGGGTTGTTTTGGACTGGTTGCTATGGATAATTGTTATGGGCTGGGTGCCATGGGCTGGGTGCCATGGACTGGGTGCTATGGACTGCTTGCTATGGATGATTGCTATGGACTGGTTTCTATGGACAGTTCAAATAAAAAAAATCTTATTTTAAAAAAATTATTCTTGCTTTGGATGGTTGCTATGGAATGGTTGCTATGGACTGGTTTCTATGGGCTGGTTTCTATGGAGGGTTGTTTTCGACTGGTTGCTATGGACTGGTTTCTATGGACTGGTTGCTATGGAATGGTTGCTATGGAGGGTTGTTTTGGGCTGGTTGCTATGGTTGGTTCCAAATAATAAACATTTTGAAAAAGAAAATTATTTTCTCATTTAGAAAAAATGATTCTTGTTTTGGATGGTTGCTATGGATTGGTTGCAATAAACGGTTTTTGAGGACTGGTTGCCATGGACTGGTTGCCATGGACTGGTTGCCATGGACTGGTTGCTATGGACCAGTTTCTATGGATAATTGTTATGGGCTGGTTGCTATGGACTGGTTGCTATGGACTGGTTGCTATGGACTGGTTGCTATGGATTTTTTTGCTATGTCCTGGTTGCTATGGAGGGTTGTTTTGGAAAGGTTGCTATGGACGGTTGCTATGGACTAGTTTCTATGGATTGGTTTCTATGGACTGGTTGCTATGGACTGGTTGCTATGGACAGTTGCCATGGACTGGTTGCTATGGACTGGTTGCTATGGACTGGTTGCTATGGATTATTGCTATGGGCTGGTTGCTATGGGCTGGTTGCTATGGAGGGTTGTTTTGGGCTGGTTGCTATGGACGGTTGCTATGGACTGGTTGCTATGGACTGGTTGCTATGGATAATTGCTATGGGCTGGTTGCTATGGGCTGGTTGCTATGGAGGGTTGTTTTGGACTGGTTGCTATGGACGGTTGCTATGGACTAGTTTCTATGGACTGGTTGCTATGGACTGGTTGCTATGGACTGGTTGCTGTGGACTGGTTGCTGTGGACTGGTTGCTGTGGACTGCTTGCTGTGGACTGGTTGCTATGGACTGGTTGCTATGGACTGATTGCTATGGACTGGTTGCTATGGACTGGTTGCTATGGAGGGTTGTTTTGGACTGGTTGCTATGGACTGGTTGCTATGGGCTGGTTGCTATGGATAATTGCTATGGATTGGCTGCTGTGGGCTGGTTGCTATGGACTAGTTTCTATGGATTGGTTGCTATGGACTGGTTGCTATGGATAATTGCTATGGAATGGTTGCTATGAATTGGTTGCTATGGGCTGGTTGCTATGGATTGGTTGCTAAGGACAGTTGCTATGAAATTGTTTCTATGGATTGGTTGCTAAGGACTGGTTGCTATGGAGGGTTGTTTTGGACTGGTTGCTATGGACGGTTGCTATGGACGGTTGCTATGGACTGGTTGCTATGGACTGGTTGCTATGGAGGGTTGTTTTGGACTGGTTGCTGTCGATGGTTGCTATGGACTAGTTTCTATGGATTGGTTGCTATTCTTGTTTTGGATGGTTGCTATGGATTGGTTGCAATAAACGGTTTCTATGGACTGGTTTCTATGGATAATTGCTATGGACTGGTTTCTATGGATAATTGCTATGGAATGGTTGCTTTGGACTGGTTGCTATGGATTGGTTGCTATGGACTGGTTGCTATGGACAGTTGCTATGGACTTGTTTCTATGGATTTGTTGCTATGGACTGGTTGCTATGGAGGGTTGTTTTGGACTGGTTGCTATGGTTGGTTCCAAATAAAAAATATTTTGAAAAAATAATTCTTGTTTTGGATGGTTGCTATGGATTGGTTGCAATAAACGGTTTCTGAGGACTGGATGCTTTGGATGGTTGCTATGGACTGGTTGCTATGGACAGGTTGCTATGGACTGGTTGCCATGAACTGGTTGATATGGACTGGTTGCTATGGACTAGTTGCTATGGATTGGTTGCTATGGATTGGTTGCTATAGAATGGTTGCTATGGATTTGTTGCTATGGAGGGTTGCTATGTACTGGTTGCTATGGACAGTTGCTGTGGATTGGTTGCTATGGATTGTTGCTATGGGCTGGTTGCTATGGATTGTTGCTATGGGCTGGTTGCTATGGATTGTTTGCTATGGATTGGTTGCAATGGACTGGATGCTTTGGATGGTTGCTATGGACTGGTTGCTATGGTCTGGTTGCTATAGACTGGTTGCTATGGATGGTTGCTATGGACTTGTTGCTATGGACAGTTCAAATTAAAAAAATCGTATTTTAAAAGAAAATTGTTTTCTCATTTTGAAAAAAGAATTCTCATTTGGATGGTTGCTATGGACTGGTTGTTATAGACTGGTTGCCTTTAAACAGTTGCTATAGACTGGTTGCTATGGGCTGGTTGCTATGGATTGGTTGCTATGGAGGGTTGTTTTGGACTGGTTGCTATGGAGGGTTGTTTTGGACTGGTTGCTATGGACTGGTTGCTATGGGCTGGTTGCTATGGATTGGTTGCTATGGACTGGTTGCTATGGAGGGTTGCTATGGACTGGTTGCTATGGATTAGTTGCTATGGACTGGTTGCTATGGACGGTTGCTATGGACTGGTTGCTATGGACAGTTGCCATGGACTGGTTGCTATGGACGGTTGCTATGGACTGGTTGCTATGGACTGGTTTCTATGGATTGGATGCTATGGACTGGTTTCTATAGACTGGTTGGTATGGATTGGTTGCTATGGATTGGTTGCTATGGAATGGTTGCTATGGAGGGTTGTTTTGGACTGGTTGCTATGTACTGGTTGCTATGTACTGGTTACTATGGAGGGTTGTTTTGGACTGGTTGCTGTGGATGGTTGCTATGGACTGGTTGCTATGGACTGGTTTCTATGAATAATTGCTATGGAATGGTTGCTATGGGCTGGTTGCTATGGATTGGTTGCTATGGATAATTGCTATGGAGGATTGCTATGGACTGATTGCTAGGGACTGGTTGCTAGGGACTGGTTGCTAGGGACTGGTTGCTATGGACTGGTTGCCATGGACTGGTTGCCAAGGACGGTTGCTATGGATCGGTTGCTATGGACTGGTTGCTATGGACTGGTTGCTATGGAGGGTTGTTTTGGACTGGCTGCTATGGACTGGCTGCTATGGACTGGTTGCTATGGACTGGTTGCTATGGACGGGTTGCTATGGACGGGTTGCTATGGACTGGTTGCTAAATACTGGTTGCTATGGACTGGTTGCTATGGAGGGTTGTTTTTGATTGGTTGCTATAGACTGGTTGCTATGGACTGGTTTCTATGGACTGGTTTCTATGGACTGGTTTCTATGGATAATTGCTATGGACTGGTTGCTATGGGCTGGTTGCTATGGACTGGTTGCTATGGACTGGTTGCTATGGAGGGTTGTTATGGACTGGTTGCTATGGACTAGTTGCTATGGATTGGTTGCTACAAACTGGTTACTATGGATTGGTTGCTATGGATTGGTTGCTATGGAGGGTTGTTTTGGACTGGTTGCTATGGATAATTGTTATGGGCTGGGTGCCATGGGCTGGGTGCTATGGACTGGTTTCTATGGACTGGTTGCTATGGACTGGTTGCTATGGACTGGTTTCTATGGACAGTTCAAATAAAAAAAATCTTATTTAAAAAAAATGATTCTCGCTTTGGATGGTTGCTATGGAATGGTTGCTATGGACTGGTTTCTATGGGCTGGTTGCTATGGAGGGTTGTTTTGGACTGGTTGCTATGGACTGGTTTCTATGGACTGGTTGCTATGGACTGGTTCCTATGGAATGGTTGCTATGGAATGGTTGCTATGGAATGGCTGCTACAGGCTGGTTGCTATGGAGGGTTGTTTTGGACTGGTTGCTATGGACGTTTGCTATGGACTGGTGGCTATGGAGGTTTGTTTTGGACTGGTTGCTATGGTTGGTTCCAAATAAAAAACATTTTGAAAAAGAAAATTATTTTCTCATTTTTAAAAAATAATTCTTGTTTTGGATGGTTGCTATGGATTGGTTGCAATAAACGGTTTCTGAGGACTGTATGCTGTGCATGGTTGCTATGAACTGGTTGCAATGGACTGGTTGCTATGGAGGGTTGTTTTGGACTGGTTGCTATGGACGGTTGCTATGGATTGGTTGCTATGGACTAGTTTCTATGGATGGTTGCTATGGACTGGTTGCTATGAATTGGTTGCTATGGACTGGTTTCTATAGATAATTGCAATGGAATGGTTGCTATGGATTGGTTGCTATGGGCTGGTTGCTATGGAGGGTTGTTTTGGACTGGTTGCTAGGGAAGGTTGCTATGGACTGGTTGCTATGGACTGGATGCTATGGACTGGTTGCTATGGACTGGTTACTATGGACTGCTTTGGACTGGTTGCTATGGATGCATTGCTATCGATTGGTTGCTATGGACTGGTTGCTATGGACAGTTGCTATGGACTTGTTTCTATGGATAGGTTGCTATGGACTGGTTGCTATGGAGGGTTGTTTTGGACGGGTTGCTATTGGTGGGTGCTATGGACTGGTTGCTATGGAGGGTTGTGTTGGACTGGTTGCTATGGATCATGGCTTCGGACTGGTTGCTATGGACTGGTTGCTATGGACAGTTGCTATGGTCTGGTTGCTTTGGACTGGTTGCTATGAATTGGTAACTATGGACTGGTTACTATGGACTGGTTGCTATGGACTGGTTGCTATAGAATAGTTTCTATGAATTAGTTGCTATGGATGTGTTGCTATGGACTGGTTGCTATGGACTGGTTGCTATGCACTGGTTGCTATGGATGGGTTGCTATGGACTGGTTGCTATGAACTGGTTGCTATGAACTGGTTGCTATGGATGATTGCTATGGACTGGTTTCTATGGACAGTTCAAATCAAAAAATCTTATTTTAAAAAAACGATTCTCGCTTTGGATGGGTTGCTATGGGCTGGTTGTTTTGGACTGGTTGCTATGGACTGGTTGCTATGGACTGGCTTCTATGGATAATTGCTATGGACTGGTTGCTATGGAATGGTTGCTATGGAATGGTTGCTACGGGCTGGTTGCTATGGAGGGTTGTTTTGGACTGGTTGCTATGGAGGGTTGTTTTGGACTGGTTGCTATGGTTGGTTCCAAATAAAAAACATTTTGAAAAATAAAATTATTTTCTCATTTTGAAAAAATAATTATTGTTTTGGACGGTTGCTATGAATTGGTTGCAATAAACGGTTTCTGAGGACTGTATGCTTTGAATGGTTGCTATGAACTGGTTGCTATGGACTGGTTGCTATGGAGGGTTGTTTTGGACTGGCTGCTATGGACGGTTGCTATGGATTGGTTGCTATGGACTAGTTTCTATGGACCGGTTGCTATGGACTGGTTGCTATGGACTGGTTGCAATGGATTGGTTGCTATGGACTGGTTTCTATAGATAATTGCAATGGAATGGTTGCTATGGATTGGTTGCTATGGGCTGGTTGCTATGGAGGGTTGTTTTGGGCTGGTTGCTATGGTTGGTTCCAAATAATAAACATTTTGAAAAAGAAAATTATTTTCTCATTTTGAAAAAATGATTCTTGTTTTGGATGGTTGCTATGGATTGGTTGCAATAAACGGTTTCTGAGGACTGGTTGCCATGGACTGGTTGCTATGGACCAGTTTCTATGGATAATTGTTATGGGCTGGTTGCTATGGGCTGGTTGCTATGGACTGGTTGCTATGGACTGGTTGCTATGGATTTTTTTGCTATGGACTGGTTGCTATGGAGGGTTGTTTTGGACTGGTTGCTATGGACGGTTGCTATGGACTAGTTTCTATGGACTGGTTGCTATGGACTGGTTGCTATGGACTGGTTGCTATGGACAGTTGCCATGGACTGGTTGCTATGGACTGGTTGCTATGGACTGGTTGCTATGGATAATTGCTAAGGGCTGGTTGCTATGGAGGGTTGTTTTGGGCTGGTTGCTATGGACGGTTGCTATGGACTGGTTGCTATGGACTGGTTGCTATGGATAATTGCTATGGGCTGGTTGCTATGGGCTGGTTGCTATGGAGGGTTGTTTTGGACTGGTTGCTATGGACGGTTGCTATGGACTAGTTTCTATGGACTGGTTGCTATGGACTGGTTGCTATGGACTGCTTGCTGTGGACTGCTTGCTGTGGACTGGTTGCTATGGACTAGTTGCTATGGACTGATTGCTATGGACTGGTTGCTATGGACTGGTTGCTATGGAGGGTTGTTTTGGACTGGTTGCTATGGACTGGTTGCTATGGGCTGGTTGCTATGGATAATTGCTATGGATTGGCTGCTGTGGGCTGGTTGCTATGGACTAGTTTCTATGGATTGGTTGCTATGGACTGGTTGCTATGGATAATTGCTATGGAATGGTTGCTATGAATTGGTTGCAATGGGCTGGTTGCTATGGATTGGTTGCTAAGGACAGTTGCTATGAAATTGTTTCTATGGATTGGTTGCTAAAGACTGGTTGCTATGGAGGGTTGTTTTGGACTGGTTGCTATGGACGGTTGCTATGGACTGGTTGCTATGGACTGGTTGCTATGGACTGGTTTCTATGGAGGGTTGTTTTGGACTGGTTGCTGTGGATGGTTGCTATGGACTAGTTTCTATGGATTGGTTGCTATTCTTGTTTTGGATGGTTGCTATGGATTGGTTACAATAAACGTTTTCTATGAACTGGTTTCTATGGATAATTGCTATGGACTGGTTTCTATGGATAATTGCTATGGAATGGTTGCTTTGGACTGGTTGCTGTGGATTGGTTGCTATGGACTGGTTGCTATGGACAGTTGCTATGGACTTGCTTCTATGGATTTGTTGCTATGGACTGGTTGCTATGGAGGGTTGTTTTGGACTGGTTGCTATGGTTGGTTCCAAATAAAAAACATTTTGAAAAAATAATTTTTGTTTTGGATGGTTGCTATGGATTGGTTGCAATAAACAGTTTCTGAGGACTGGATGCTTTGTATGGTTGCTATGGACTGGTTGCTATGGACTGGTTGCTATGGACTGGTTGCCATGGACTGGTTGATATGGACTGGTTGCTATGGACTCGTTTCTATGGATTGGTTGCTATGGATTAGTTGCTATAGAATGGTTGCTATGGATTTGTTGCTATGGAGGGTTGCTATTTACTGGTTGCTATAGACAGTTGCCGTGGATTGGTTGCTATAGATTGTTGCTATTGGCTGGTTGCTATGGATTGTTTGCTATGGATTGGTTGCAATAAACGGTTTCTGAGGACTGGTTGCTATGGACTGGATGCTTTGGATGGTTGCTATGGACTGGTTGCTATGGTCTGGTTGCTATAGACTGGTTGCTATGGATGGTTGCTATGGACTTGTTGCTATGGACAGTTCAAATTAAAAAAATCGTATTTTGAAAGAAAATTGTTTTCTCATTTTGAAAAAATAATTCTCATTTGGATGGTTGCTATGGACTGGTTGCTATAGACTGGTTGCTATAGACTGGTTGCTATGGGCTGGTTGCTATGGGCTGGTTGCTATGGATTGGTTGCTATGGAGGGTTGTTTTAGACTGGTTGCTATGGAGGGTTGTTTTGGACTGGTTGCTATGGACGGTTGCTATGGACTGGTTGCTATGGGCTGGTTGCTATGGATTGGTTACTATGGAGGGTTGCTATGGATTAGTTGCTATGGACTGGTTGCTATGGACGGTTGCTATGGACTGGTTGCTATGGACAGTTGCCATGGACTGGTTGCTATGGACGGTTGCTATGGACTGGTTGCATGGACTGGTTTCTATGGATTGGATGCTATGGACTGGTTTCTATGGACTGGTTGCTATGGACTGGTTGCTATGGATTGGTTGCTATGGATTGGTTGCTATGGAATGGTTGCTATGGAATGGTTGCTATGGAGGGTTGTTTTGGACTGGTTGCTATGTACTGGTTACTATGGAGGGTTGTTTTGGACTGGTTGCAGTGGACGGTTGCTATGGACTGGTTGCTATGGACTGGTTTCTATGAATAATTGCCATGGAATGGTTGCTATGGGCTGGTTGCTATGGACTAGTTTCTATAGATTGGTTGCTATGGATAATTGCTATGGACTGGTTGCTAGGGACTGGTTGCTAGGGACTGGTTGCTAGGGACTGGTTGCTATGGACTGTTGCTATGGACTGTTGCTATGGACTGTTGCTATGGACTGTTTGCCATGGACTGGTTGCCATGGACTGGTTGCCAAGGACGGTTGCTATGGATTGGTTGCTATGGACTGGTTGCTATGGACTGGTTGCTATGGAGGGTTGTTTTGGACTGGTTGCTATGGACTGGTTGCTATGGACTGGTTGCTATGGAGGGTTGCTATGGACTGGTTGCTATGGACTGGTTGCTATGGAGGGTTGTTTTGGATTGGTTGCTATGGACTGGTTGCTATGGAGGGTTGTTATGGACTGGTTGCTATGGACTAGTTTCTATGGACTGGTTTCTATGGACTGGTTTCTATGGATAATTGCTATGGAATGGTTGCTATGGGCTGGTTGCTATGGACTTGTTGCTATGGACTGGTTGCTATGGACTGGTTGCTATGGACTAGTTGCTATGGATTGGTTGCTACAAACTGGTTACTATGGATTGGTTGCTATGGATTGGTTGCTATGGAGGGTTGTTTTGGACTGGTTGCTATGGATAATTGTTATGGGCTGGGTGCCATGGGCTGGGTGCCATGGACTGGGTGCTATGGACTGGTTGCTATGGATGATTGCTATGGACTGGTTTCTATGGACAGTTCAAATAAAAAAATCTTATTTTAAAAAAATTATTCTCGCTTTGGATGGTTGCTATGGAATGGTTGCTATGGACTGGTTTCTATGGGCTGGTTCCTATGGAGGGTTGTTTTCGACTGGTTGCTATGGACTGGTTTCTATGGACTGGTTGCTATGGAATGGTTGCTATGGAATGGTTGCTACAGGCTGGTTGCTATGGAGGGTTGTTTTGGACTGGTTGCTATGGACGGTTGCTATGGACTGGTGGCTATGGAGGGTTGTTTTGGACTGGTTGCTATGGTTGGTTCCAAATAAAAAACATTTTGAAAAAGAAAATTATTTTCTCATTTTTAAAAAATAATTCTTGTTTTGGATGGTTGCTATGGATTGGTTGCAATAAACGATTTCTGAGGACTGTATGCTTTGGATGGTTTCTATGAACTGGTTGCTATGGACTGGTTGCTATGGAGGGTTGTTTTGGACTGGTTTCTATGGACGGTTGCTATGGATTGGTTGCTATGGACTAGTTTCTATGGACGATTGCTATGGACTGGTTGCTATGGACTGGTTGCTATGGATTGGTTGCTATGGACTGGTTTCTATAGATAATTGCAATGGAATGGTTGCTATGGATTGGTTGCTATAGGCTGGTTGCTATGGAGTGTTGTTTTGGCCTGGTTGCTAGGGAAGGTTGCTATGGACTGGTTGCTATGGATTGGTTGCTATGGGCTGGTTGCTATGGAGGGTTGTTTTGGCCTGGTTGCTTGGGAAGGTTGCTATGGACTGGTTGCTATGGACTGGTTGCTATGGACTGGTTGCTATGGAGGATTGTTTTGGACTGGTTGCTGTGGACGGTTGCTATGGACTGGTTGCTATGGACTAGTTTCTATGGATTGGTTGCTATGGACTGGTTTCTATGGATAATTGCTATGGATTGGTTGCTATGCGCTGGTTGCTATGGATTGGTTGCTATGGACTGGTTTCTATGGATTGGTTGCTATGCGCTGGTTGCTATGGACTAGTTGCTATGGATTGGTTGCTATGGACAGTTGCTATGGACTAGTTGCTATGGAGGGTTGTTTTGGACTGGTTGCTATGGTTGGTTCCAAATAAAAAACATTTTGAAAAAGAAAATTATTTTCTCATTTTGAAAAAATGATTCTTGTTTTGGATGGTTGCTATGGATTGGTTGCAATAAACGGTTTCTGAGGACTGGTTGCCATGGACTGGTTGCTATGGACCAGTTTCTATGGACCGTTTTTTATGGATAATTGTTATGGGCTGGTTGCTATGGGCTGGTTGCTATGGACTGGTTGCTATGGGCTGGTTGCTATGGATGGTTGTTTTGGACTGGTTGCTATGGACGGTTGCTATGGACTAGTTTCTATGGATTGGTTGCTATGGACTGGTTGCTATGGACTGGTTGCTATGGACAGTTGCCATGGACTGGTTGCTATGTACGGTTGCTATGGACTGGTTGCTATGGACTGGTTGCTATGGATAATTGCTTTGGGCTGGTTGCTATGGAGGGTTGTTTTGGGCTGGTTGCTATGGACTGGTTGCTATGGACTGGTTGCTATGGAATGGTTGCTATGGGCTGGTTGCTATGGGCTGGTTGCTATGGAGGGTTGTTTTGGACTGGTTGCTATGGACGGTTGCTATGGACTAGTTTTTATGGACTGGTTGCTATGGTTTGGTTGCTATGGACTGGTTGCTATGGACTGGTTGCTGTGGACTGGTTGCTGTGGACTGGTTGCTATGGACTGGTTGCTATGGACTGGTTGCTATGGAGGGTTGTTTTGGACTGGTTGCTATGCACAGTTGCTATGGACTAGTTGCTATGGACTGGTTGCTATGGACTGGTTGCTATGGACTGGTTTCTATGGAGGGTTGTTTTGGACTGATTGCTGTGGATGGTTGCTATGGACTAGTATCTATGGATTGGTTGCTATTCTTGTTTTGGATGGTTGCTATGGATTGGTTGCAATAAACGGTTTCTATGGACTGGTTTCCATGGATAATTGCTATGGACTGGTTTCTATGGATAATTGCTATGGAATGGTTGCTTTGGACTGGTTGCTATGGATTGGTTGCTATGGACTGGTTGCTATGGACAGTTGCTATGGACTTGTTTCTATGGATTTGTTGCTATGGAGATTTTTATTTGTATAAACAAAACAAGATACACAATAACAGACGGTCTTAAAATCGCATAAATACAACAATTACTGACATGTTGTTTAGATCAAAAACTTAGTAGTTAAAAAGAGGCATCAATAGGAAAATGTCACAATAAGACTCCTTCCCATAAGTCTGAACTTCTCCAACATTTCCTCATTTCCAAACACTTAATCCATCGGAGGTCAGATAACACTAAACCTGCAATCTTACTAGAGATAAACTGTTCATTATGCATGGCTACTCTAGTCCTCGCATGCCATTGGTAGTACTTGACTACGGTAATGATCATGTACGTTGTCCCTCTGTCTATATTGTGTATTGTTGGGGGGACACCATAAAGCCTGTCTGAGCAACTTAGGTTTTTCAACCTTTGGATCCCAACTCCGGCAGCTACTTCCTTCCAGACTTCACGGCTTCCCCAACAATCCACCAAGAAATTCTCCATGGACTCCTCCTTAGTACAGCCCAAAGGGCAGACCCGTTCAATACCTGCATGCCTTGCCCTCCTGTTTTTAATGCTGTTCACATTGCTGGAGACAATGTTTAGAGAAAAACCTGCCATCACAGCAAAGAGAAGAAAAAATAAGACCCCCATCATTATAAGTCCGAATCGGAGTCACTCTGCCGACTACCAGTTTCCATATCAGATTCTGCGGATACAGGATCAGGGGGCGGGCGCCTTTTAGTGGACGGGTCATCCTCTGAGCCAGTCGCATTCTCCTTTTCCACTCTTTTTAATTCCTGCTCCAGTTCATGGGGCCTCTAGAGAATAGGAGTCGGCGTCCGAATCTGATAACGCTTCATACCTATTGGTAGTAACTGTCGTACCCACTTCTGGTGCCCCTTTCACTTTCTTAGCTGGCTTCTGCACTAATGTCCAGTCACTTTCGGGTTTACGGCTGGTTTTGTCTTTTTTATTCCTCCTCTTCTGACCAGTAATCTTCACAGAGACAGGAACAGAAGAAGAGTGTGCGGCCGGCTGCTGCTCAGCCTGCTGAACACTGTCCGCCCGCCCGGGGGTAGTCTCGTGGACCTCTCTGCCCACCTCCTCCCTAGTCACTGCAGCCCCATTCATTAAGGCCTTCTCCTCTAGTCGTTCTGCTGCAGCCAACAATTCACTGTCTGCAGATTCCCCATCCATATTATGGAAGGCCTCCGGGCAATCCCTGTGGAAATGGCCAAACCTTCCACATACATTGCACTTAACCGTCTCGCAGGTAGAACTGATGTGGCCGACCCCCCCACAGAGATTACACTTCAAGATGGAGCAAACGCTCGCCACATGGCCAGATTTCCCACATTTGAAACATAACCTGGGCTGACCTGCATAGAAGCAAACTCCTCTCTCCCGCCCAATGAAAAAGGAGTTTGGCAGGTGATGGGTAACATTGTTAGATTGCCTCAACTTGACAAGAACCCTCCAACCCCCCGTCCAGATCCCATCACTGTCTTTAGTTTTTGTCAACTCAGAAACCATCTCACAATGTCTTCTAAGCCAGATGACAATATCCTGGGGGGGCACAGACTCATTCCAGAAAATGATGCTAACATTTGCCGTAGCAGGTTTGGAGATGGGAATAAAGATGAAATTCCTCCAACCCTCTTTGTCCCGCAACCCAGTGAAGCTGGCCCAAAATTTGTCTAAGTAAGACATGAGCTTAAAGCTGACATCATAACCTTGTCTGTCCGGGAGATTGATGACTGCCAGTATGTCTGCTATGGACTGGTTGCTATGCACTGGTTGCTATGGATGGGTTGCTATGGACTGGTTGCTATGAACTGGTTGCTATGAACTGGTTGCTATGGATGATTGCTATGGACTGGTTTCTATGGACAGTTCAAATAAAAAAAATCTTATTTAAAAAAAACGATTCTCGCTTTGGATGGTTGCTATGGAATGGTTGCTATGGGCTGGTTTCTATGGGCTGGTTGTTTTGGACTGGTTGCTATGGACTGGTTTCTATGGACTGGTTTCTATGGATAATTGCTATGGACTGGTTGCTATGGAGGGTTGTTTTATACTGGTTGCTATGGATGGTTGCTATGGACTGTTGGCTATGGAGGGTTGTTTTGGACTGGTTGCTATGGTTGGTTCCAAATAAAAAACATTTTGAAAAAGAAAATTATTTTCTCATTTTTAAAAAATAATTCTTGTTTTGGATGGTTGCTATGGATTGGTTGCAATAAACGATTTCTGAGGACTGTATGCTTTGGATGGTTGCTATGAACTGGTTGCTATGGACTGGTTGCTATGGAGGGTTGTTTTGGACTGGTTTCTATGGACGGTTTCTATGGATTGGTTGCTATGGACTAGTTTCTATGGACGATTGCTATGGACTGGTTGCTATGGACTGGTTGCTATGGACTGGTTGCTATGGATTAGTTGCTATGGACTGGTTTCTATAGATAATTGCAATGGAATGGTTGCTATGGATTGGTTGCTATGGGCTGGTTGCTATGGAGGGTTGTTTTGGCCTGGTTGCTAGGGAAGGTTGCTATGGACTGGTTGCTATGGACTGGTTGCTATGGAGGATTGTTTTGGACTGGTTGTTGTGGACGGTTGCTATGGACTGGTTGCTATGGACTAGTTTCTATGGATTGGTTGCTATGGACTGGTTTCTATGGATAATTGCTATGGATTGGTTGCTATGCGCTGGTTGCTATGGATTGGTTGCTATGGACTGGTTTCTATGGATAATTGCTATGGATTGGTTGCTATGCGCTGGTTGCTATGGACTGGTTGCTATGGACTGGTTGCTATGGGCTGGTTGCTATGGACTGGTTTCTATGGATAATTGCTATGGAATGGTTGCTATGGGCTGGTTGCTATGGAATGGTTGCTAAGGACAGTTGCTATTGACTAGTTGCTATGGATTGGTTGCTATGGACTGGTTGCTATGGACAGTTGCTATGGACTTGTTTCTATGGATTGTCTGCTATGGATTGGTTGCTATGGATTGGTTCCAAATAAAAAACATTTTGAAAAAATAATTCTTGTTTTGGAGGGTTGCTATGGATTGGTTGCAATAAACGGTTTCTGAGGACTGGTTGCCATGGACTGGTTGCCATGGACTGGTTGCTATGGAATGGTTGCTATGGAATGGTTGCTATGGAGGGTTGTTTTGGACTGGTTGCTATGGACTGGTTGCTATGGACTGGTTGCTGTGGACTGGTTGCTGTGGACGGTTGCTATGGACTGGTTTCTATGGATTAGTTGCTATGGACTGGTTTCTATGAATAATTGCTATGGAATGGTTGCTATGGGCTGATTGCTATGGACTAGTTTCTATGGATTGGTTGCTATGGATAATTGCTATGGAATGGTTGCTATGGATTGGTTGCTATGGGCTGGTTGCTATGGAATGGTTGCTAAGGACGGTTGCTATGGAGGGTTGTTTTGGACTGGTTGCAATGGACTAGTTTCTATAGACTGGTTGCTATGGACTGGTTGCTATGGAGGGTTCTTTTGGACTGGTTGCTATGGACGGTTGCTATGGGCTGGTTGCTATGGGCTGGTTGCTATGGATAATTGCTATGGAATGGTTGCTATGGGCTGGTTGCTATGGAATGGTTGCTAAGGACAGTTGCTATTGACTAGTTGCTATGGATTGGTTGCTATGGACTGGTTGCTATGGACAGTTGCTATGGACTTGTTTCTATGGATTGGTTGCTATGGATTGGTTGCTATGGATTGGTTGCTATGGAGGGTTGTTTTGGACTGGTTGCTATGGTTTGTTGCAATAAACGGTTTTTGAGGACTGGTTGCTATGGACTGGTTGCTGTGGACTGGTTGCTGTGGACTGGTTGCTGTGGACTGGTTGCTATGGACTAGTTGCTATGGACTGGTTGCTATGGATAATTGCTATGGAGGGTTGCTATGGACTGGTTGCTATGGACTGGTTGCTAGGGACAGGTTGCTAGGGACTGGTTGCTATGGACTGTTGCTATGGACTGTTGCTATGGACTGTTGCTATGGACTGTTTGCTATGGACTGGTTGTCATGGACTGGTTGCCATGGACTGGTTGCCAAGGATGGTTGCTATGGATTGGTTGCTATGGACTGGTTGCTATGGACTGGTTGCTATGGAGGGTTGTTTTGGACTGGTTGCTATGGACTGGTTGCTATGGACGGGTTGCTATGGACGGGTTGCTATGGACTGGTTGCTAAATACTGGTTGCTATGGACTGGTTGCTATGGAGGGTTGTTTTGGATTGGTTGCTATAGACTGGTTGCTATGGACTGGTTTCTATGGACTGGTTTCTATGGACTGGTTTCTATGGATAATTGCTATGGACTGGTTGCTATGGGCTGGTTGCTATGGAGGGTTGTTATGGACTGGCTGCTATGGACTAGTTGCTATGGATTGGTTGCTACAAACTGGTTACTATGGATTGGTTGCTATGGATTGGTTGCTATGGAGGGTTGTTTTGGACTGGTTGCTATGGATAATTGTTATGGGCTGGGTGCCATGGGCTGGGTGCTATGGACTGGTTGCTATGGACTGGTTTCTATGGACTGGTTGCTATGGACTGGTTTCTATGGACAGTTCAAATAAAAAAATTATTCTCGCTTTGGATGGTTGCTATGGAATGGTTGCTATGGACTGGTTTCTATGGGCTGGTTGCTATGGGGGGTTGTTTTGGACTGGTTGCTATGGACTGGTTTCTATGGACTGGTTGCTATGGACTGGTTGCTATGGAATGGTTGCTATGGAATGGTTGCTACAGGCTGGTTGCTATGGAGGGTTGTTTTGGACTGGTTGCTATGGACGGTTGCTATGGACTGGTGGCTATGGAGGGTTGTTTTGGACTGGTTGCTATGGTTGGTTCCAAATAAAAAACATTTTGAAAAAGAAAATTATTTTCTCATTTTTAAAAAATAATTCTTGTTTTGGATGGTTGCTATGGATTGGTTGCAATAAACGGTTTCTGAGGACTGTATGCTTTGGATGGTTGCTATGAACTGGTTGCTATGGACTGGTTGCTATGGAGGGTTGTTTTGGACTGGTTGCTATGGACGGTTGCTATTAATTGGTTGCTATGGACCAGTTTCTATGGATGGTTGCTATGGACTGGTTGCTATGGACTGGTTGCTATGGATTGGTTGCTATGGACTGGTTTCTATAGATAATTGCAATGGAATGGTAACTATGGACTGCTTTGGACTGGTTGCTATGGATGCGTTGCTATGGATGCGTTGCTATGGATTGGTTGCTATGGACTGGTTGCTATGGACTGGTTGCTATGGACTGGTTGCTATGGACAGTTGCTATGGACAGTTGCTATGGACTTGTTTCTATGGATAGGTTGCTATGGACTGGTTGCTATGGAGGGTTGTTTTGGACGGGTTGCTATTGGTGGGTGCTATGGACTGGTTGCTATGGAGGGTTGTGTTGGACTGGTTGCTATGGATCATGCCTTCGGACTGGTTGCTATGGACTGGTTGCTATGGACAGTTGCTATGGTCTCGTTGCTTTGGACTGGTTGCTATGAATTGGTAACTATGGACTGGTTACTATGGACTGGTTGCTATGGACTGGTTGCTATAGAATAGTTTCTATGAATTAGTTGCTATGGACGTGTTGCTATGGACTGGTTGCTGTGGACTGGTTGCTATGCACTGGTTGCTATGCACTGGTTGCTATGGATGGGTTGCTATGGACTGGTTGCTATGAACTGGTTGCTATGAACTGGTTGCTATGGATGATTGCTATGGACTGGTTTCTATGGACAGTTCAAATAAAAAAATCTTATTTAAAAAAAACGATTCTCGCTTTGGATGGGTTGCTATGGGCTGGTTGCTATGGACTGATTGCTATGGACTGGTTGCTATGGACTGGTTGCTATGGACTGGTTTCTATGGACTGGTTTCTATGGATAATTGCTATGGACTGGTTGCTATGGAATGGTTGCTACGGGCCGGTTGCTATGGAGGGTTGTTTTGGACTGGTTGCTATGGAGGGTTGTTTTGGACTGGTTGCTATGGTTGGTTCCAAATAAAAAACATTTTGAAAAATAAAATTATTTTCTCATTTTGAAAAAATAATTCTTGTTTTGGATGGTTGCTATGAATTGGTTGCAATAAACGGTTTCTGAGGACTGTATGCTTTATATGGTTGCTATGAACTGGTTGCTATGGACTGGTTGCTATGGAGGGTTGTTTTGGACTGGCTGCTATGGACGGTTGCTATGGATTGGTTGCTATGGACTAGTTTCTATGGACTGGTTGCTATGGACTGGTTGCTATGGACTGGTTGCTATGGATTGGTTGCTATGGACTGGTTTCTATAGATAATTGCAATGGAATGGTTGCTATGGATTGGTTGCTATGGGCTGGTTTCTATGGAGGGTTGTTTTGGGCTGGTTGCTATGGTTGGTTCCAAATAATAAACATTTTGAAAAAGAAAATTATTTTCTCATTTTGAAAAAATGATTCTTGTTTTGGATGGTTGCTATGGATTGGTTGCAATAAACGGTTTCTGAGGACTGGTTGCCATGGACTGGTTGCCATGTACTGGTTGCTATGGACCAGTTTCTATGGATAATTGTTATGGGCTGGTTGCTATGGGCTGGTTGCTATGGACTGGTTGCTATGGATTTTTTTTGCTATGGGCTGGTTGCTATGGAGTGTTGTTTTGGACTGGTTGCTATGGACGGTTGCTATGGACGGTTGCTATGGACTAGTTTCTATGGATTGGTTTCTATGGACTGGTTGCTATGGACTGGTTGCTATGGACAGTTGCCATGGACTGGTTGCTATGGACTGATTGCTATGGACTGGTTGCTATGGACTGGTTGCTATGGACTGGTTGCTATGGGCTGGTTGCTATGGATAATTGCTATGGATTAGCTGCTGTGGGCTGGTTGCTATGGACTAGTTTCTATGGATTGGTTGCTATGGACTGGTTGCTATGGATAATTGCTATGGAATGGTTGCTATGAATTGGTTGCTATGGGCTGGTTGCTATGGATTGGTTGCTAAGGACAGTTGCTATGAAATTGTTTCTATGGATTGGTTGCTAAGGACTGGTTGCTATGGAGGGTTGTTTTGGACTGGCTGCTATGGACGGTTGCTATGGACCGGTTGCTATGGACTGGTTGCTATGGACGGTTGCTATGGACGGTTGCTATGGACTGGTTGCTATGGACTGGTTTCTATGGAGGGTTGTTTTGGACTGGTTGATGTGGATGGTTGCTATGGACTAGTTTCTATGGATTGGTTGCTATTCTTGTTTTGGATGGTTGCTATGGATTGGTTGCAATAAACGGTTTATATGGACTGGTTTCTATGGATATTTGCTATGGACTGGTTTCTATGGATAATTGCTATGGAATGGTTGCTTTGGACTGGTTGCTATGGATTGGTTGCTATGGACTGGTTGCTATGGATTGGTTGCTATGGACTGGTTGCTATGGACAGTTGCTATGGACTTGTTTTTATGGATTTGTTGCTATGGACTGGTTGCTATGGAGGGTTGTTTTGGACTGGTTGCTATGGTTGGTTCCAAATAAAAAACATTTTGAAAAAATAATTCTTGTTTTGGATGGTTGCTATGGATTGGTTGCAATAAACGGTTTCTGAGGACTGGATTCTTTTGATGGTTGCTATGGACTGGTTGCTATGGACTGGTTGCTATGGACAGGTTGCTATGGACTGGTTGCCATGGACTGGTTGATATGGACTGGTTGCTATGGACTCGTTTCTATGGATTGGTTGCTATGGATTAGTTGCTATAGAATGGTTACTATGGATTTGTTGCTATGGAGGGTTGCTATTTACTGGTTGCTATGGACAGTTGCCGTGGATTGGTTGCTATGGATTGTTGCTATGGGCTGGTTGCTATGGATTGTTTGCTATGGATTGGTTGCAATAAACGGTTTCTGAGGACTGGTTGCTATGGACAGGATGCTTTGGATGGTTGCTATGGACTGGTTGCTATGGTCTGGTTGCTATAGACTGGTTGCTATGGACTTGTTGCTATGGACAGTTCAAATAAAAAAATTGTATTTTGAAAGAAAATTGTTTTCTCATTTTGAAAAAATAATTCTCATTTGGATGGTTGCTATGGACTGGTTGCTATAGACTGGTTGCTATGGGCTGGTTGCTATGGGCTGGTTGCTATGGATTGGTTGCTATGGAGGGTTGTTTTGGACTGGTTGCTATGGAGGGTTGTTTTGGACTGGTTGCTATGGACGGTTGCTATGGACTGGTTGCTATGGGCTGGTTGCTATGGATTGGTTGCTATGGACTGGTTGCTATGGAGGGTTGCTATGGATTAGTTGCTATGGACTGGTTGCTATGGAAGGTTGCTATGGACTGGTTGCTATGGACAGTTGCCATGGACTGGTTGCTATGGACTGGTTGCTATGGACTGGTTTCTATGGATTGGATGCTATGGACTGGTTGCTATGGACTGGTTGCTATGGATTGGTTGCTATGGATTGGTTGCTATGGAATGGTTGCTATGGAATGGTTGCTATGGAGGGTTGTTTTGGACTGGTTGCTATGTACTGGTTACTATGGAGGGTTGTTTTGGACTGGTTGCAGTGGACGGTTGCTATGGACTGGTTGCTATGGATTGGTTTCTAAGAATAATTGCTATGGAATGGTTGCTATGGGCTGGTTGCTATGGACTAGTTTCTATAGATTGGTTGCTATGGATAATTGCTATGGACTGGTTGCTATGGACTGGTTGCTATGTACGGTTACTTTGGATGGTTGCTATGGACTAGTTTCTATGGATTGGTTGCTATGGACTAGTTTCTATGGACTGGTTGCTATGGACTGGTTGCTAAGGATAATTGATTTGGGCTGGTTGCTATGGAGGGTTGTTTTGGGCTGGTTGCTATGGACTGGTTGCTATGGACTGGTTGCTATGGACTGGTTGCTATGGGCTGGTTGCTATGGACTGGTTTCTATGGATAATTGCTATGGAATGGTTGCTATGGGCTGGTTGCTATGGAATGGTTGCTAAGGACAGTTGCTATTGACTAGTTGCTATGGATTGGTTGCTATGGACTGGTTGCTATGGACAGTTGCTATGGACTTGTTTCTATGGATTGTCTGCTATGGATTGGTTGCTATGGATTGGTTCCAAATAAAAAACATTTTGAAAAAATAATTCTTGTTTTGGAGGGTTGCTATGGATTGGTTGCAATAAACGGTTTCTGAGGACTGGTTGCCATGGACTGGTTGCCATGGACTGGTTGCTATGGAATGGTTGCTATGGAATGGTTGCTATGGAGGGTTGTTTTGGACTGGTTGCTATGGACTGGTTGCTATGGACTGGTTGCTGTGGACTGGTTTCTATGGATTAGTTGCTATGGACTGGTTTCTATGAATAATTGCTATGGAATGGTTGCTATGGGCTGGTTGCTATGGACTAGTTTCTATGGATTGGTTGCTATGGATAATTGCTATGGAATGGTTGCTATGGATTGGTTGCTATGGGCTGGTTGCTATGGAATGGTTGCTAAGGACGGTTGCTATGGAGGGTTGTTTTGGACTGGTTGCAATGGACTAGTTTCTATAGACTGGTTGCTATGGACTGGTTGCTATGGAGGGTTCTTTTGGACTGGTTGCTATGGACGGTTGCTATGGGCTGGTTGCTATGGGCTGGTTGCTATGGACTGGTTGCTATGGATAATTGCTATGGAATGGTTGCTATGGGCTGGTTGCTATGGAATGGTTGCTAAGGACAGTTGCTATTGACTAGTTGCTATGGATTGGTTGCTATGGACTGGTTGCTATGGACAGTTGCTATGGACTTGTTTCTATGGATTGGTTGCTATGGATTGGTTGCTATGGAGGGTTGTTTTGGACGGGTTGCTATGGTTTGTTGCAATAAACGGTTTCTGAGGACTGGTTGCTATGGACTGGTTGCTGTGGACTGGTTGCTGTGGACTGGTTGCTGTGGACTGGTTGCTATGGACTAGTTGCTATGGACTGGTTGCTATGGACTGGTTGCTATGGAGGGTTGTTTTGGACTGGTTGCTATGGACTAGTTGCTATGGACTGGTTGCTATGGACTGGTTGCTATGGACTGGTTTCTATGGAGGGTTGTTTTGGACTGGTTGCTGTGGATGGTTGCTATGGACTAGTTTCTATGGATTGGTTGCTATTCTTGTTTTGGATGGTTGCTATGGATTGGTTGCAATAAACGGTTTCTATGGACTGGTTTCTATGGATAATTGCTATGGACTGGTTTCTATGGATAATTGCTATGGAATGGTTACTTTGGACTAGTTGCTATGGATTAGTTGCTATAGACTGGTTGCTATGGACAGTTGCTATGGACTTGTTTCTATGGATTTGTTGCTATGGACTGGTTGCTATGGAGGGTTGTTTTGGACTGGTTGCTATGGTTGGTTCCAAATAAAAAACATTTTGAAAAAATGATTCTTGTTTTGGATGGTTGCTATGGATTTGGTTGCAATAAACGGGTTCTGAGGACTGGATGCTATGGACTGGATGCTATGGACTGGTTGCTATGGACTGGTTGCTATGGACTGGTTGCTATGGATTGGTTGCTATGGACGGTTGCCATGGACAGGTTGCTATGGACTGGTTGCCATGGACTGGTTGCTATGGACTAGTTTCTATGGATTGGTTGCTATGGATTGGTTGCTATAGAATGGTTGCTATGGATTTGTTGTTATGGAGGGTTGCTATGTACTGGTTGCTATGGACAGTTGCTGTGGATTGGTTGCTATGGATTGTTGCTATGGGCTGGTTGCTACGGATTGTTGCTATGGGCTGGTTGCTATGGATTGTTTGCTATGGATTGGTTGCAATGGACTGGATGCTTTGGATGGTTGCTATGGACTGGTTGCTATGGTCTGGTTGCTATAGACTGGTTGCTATGGATGGTTGCTATGGACTTGTTGCTATGGACAGCTCAAATTAAAAAAATCGTATTTTGAAAGAAAATTGTTTTCTCATTTTGAAAAAAAAATCCCATTTGGATGGTTGCTATCAACTGGTTGTTATAGACTGGTTGCCTTTAAACAGTTGCTATGGGCTGGTTGCTATGGGCTGGTTGCTATGGATTGGTTGCTATGGAGGGTTGTTTTGGACTGGTTGCTATGGAGGGTTGTTTTGGACTGGTTGCTATGGGCTGGTTGCTATGGATTGGTTGCTATGGACTGGTTGCTATGGAGGGTTGCTATGGACTGGTTGCTATGGATTAGTTGCTATGGACTGGTTGCTATGGACGGTTGCTATGGACTGGTTGCTATGGACAGTTGCCATGGACTGGTTGCTATGGACGGTTGCTATGGACTGGTTGCTATGGACTGGTTTCTATGGATTGGATGCTATGGACTGGTTTCTATAAACTGGTTGCTATGGATTGGTTGCTATGGAATGGTTGCTATGGAGGGTTGTTTTGGACTGGTTGCTATGTACTGGTTACTATGGAGGGTTGTTTTGGACTGGTTGCTGTGGACGGTTGCGATGGACTGGTTGCTATGGACTGGTTTCTATGAATAATTGCTATGGAATGGTTGCTATGGGCTGGTTGCTATGGATTGGTTGCTATGGATAATTGCTATGGAGGGTTGCTATGGACTGGTTGCTATGGACTGGTTGCTAGGGACTGGTTGCTATGGACTGTTGCTATGGACTGTTGCTATGGACTGTTGCTATGGACTGGTTGCCATGGACTGGTTGCCAAGGACGGTTGCTATGGATTGGTTGCTATGGACTGGTTGCTATGGAGGGTTGTTTTGGACTGGTTGCTATGGACGGGTTGCTATGGACGGGTTGCTATGGACGGGTTGCTATGGACGGGTTGCTATGGACTGGTTGCTATGGAGGGTTGTTTTGGATTGGTTGCTATGGACTGGTTGCTATGGACTGGTTGCTATGGACTGGTTGCTATGGACAGTTGCTATGGACAGTTGCTATGGACTTGTTTCTATGGATAGGTTGCTATGGACTGGTTGCTATGGAGGGTTGTTTTGGACGGGTTGCTATTGGTGGGTGCTATGGACTGGTTGCTATGGAGGGTTGTGTTGGACTGGTTGCTATGGATCATGCCTTTGGACTGGTTGCTATGGACTGGTTGCTATGGACAGTTGCTATGGTCTCGTTGCTTTGGACTGGTTGCTATGAATTGGTAACTATGGACTGGTTACTATGGACTGGTTGCTATGGACTGGTTGCTATAGAATAGTTTCTATGAATTAGTTGCTATGGACGTGTTGCTATGGACTGGTTGCTGTGGACTGGTTGCTATGCACTGGTTGCTATGCACTGGTTGCTATGGATGGGTTGCTATGGACTGGTTGCTATGAACTGGTTGCTATGAACTGGTTGCTATGGATGATTGCTATGGACTGGTTTCTATGGACAGTTCAAATAAAAAAATCTTATTTAAAAAAAACGATTCTCGCTTTGGATGGGTTGCTATGGGCTGGTTGCTATGGACTGATTGCTATGGACTGGTTGCTATGGACTGGTTGCTATGGACTGGTTTCTATGGACTGGTTTCTATGGATAATTGCTATGGACTGGTTGCTATGGAATGGTTGCTACGGGCCGGTTGCTATGGAGGGTTGTTTTGGACTGGTTGCTATGGAGGGTTGTTTTGGACTGGTTGCTATGGTTGGTTCCAAATAAAAAACATTTTGAAAAATAAAATTATTTTCTCATTTTGAAAAAATAATTCTTGTTTTGGATGGTTGCTATGAATTGGTTGCAATAAACGGTTTCTGAGGACTGTATGCTTTATATGGTTGCTATGAACTGGTTGCTATGGACTGGTTGCTATGGAGGGTTGTTTTGGACTGGCTGCTATGGACGGTTGCTATGGATTGGTTGCTATGGACTAGTTTCTATGGACTGGTTGCTATGGACTGGTTGCTATGGACTGGTTGCTATGGATTGGTTGCTATGGACTGGTTTCTATAGATAATTGCAATGGAATGGTTGCTATGGATTGGTTGCTATGGGCTGGTTTCTATGGAGGGTTGTTTTGGGCTGGTTGCTATGGTTGGTTCCAAATAATAAACATTTTGAAAAAGAAAATTATTTTCTCATTTTGAAAAAATGATTCTTGTTTTGGATGGTTGCTATGGATTGGTTGCAATAAACGGTTTCTGAGGACTGGTTGCCATGGACTGGTTGCCATGGACTGGTTGCTATGGACCAGTTTCTATGGATAATTGTTATGGGCTGGTTGCTATGGGCTGGTTGCTATGGACTGGTTGCTATGGATTTTTTTTGCTATTGGCTGGTTGCTATGGAGTGTTGTTTTGGACTGGTTGCTATGTACTGGTTACTATGGAGGGTTGTTTTGGACTGGTTGCTGTGGACGGTTGCTATGGACTGGTTGCTATGGACTGGTTTCTATGAATAATTGCTATGGAATGGTTGCTATGGGCTGGTTGCTATGGATTGGTTGCTATGGATAATTGCTATGGAGGGTTGCTATGGACTGGTTGCTATGTACTGGTTACTATGGAGGGTTGTTTTGGACTGGTTGCTGTGGACGGTTGCTATGGACTGGTTGCTATGGACTGGTTTCTATGAATAATTGCTATGGAATGGTTGCTATGGGCTGGTTGCTATGGACTGGTTGCTAGGGACTGGTTGCTATGGACTGTTGCTATGGACTGTTGCTATGGACTGTTGCTATGGACTGGTTGCCATGGACTGGTTGCCATGGACTGGTTGCCAAGGACGGTTGCTATGGATTGGTTGCTATGGACTGGTTGCTATGGAGGGTTGTTTTGGACTGGTTGCTATGGACGGGTTGCTATGGACGGGTTGCTATGGACGGGTTGCTATGGACTGGTTGCTATGGAGGGTTGTTTTGGATTGGTTGCTATAGACTGGTTGCTATGGACTGGTTTCTATGGACTGGTTTCTATGGATAATTGCTATGGACTGGTTGCTATGGGCTGGTTGCTATGGACTGGTTGCTATGGACTGGTTGCTATGGAGGGTTGTTATGGACTGGTTGCTATGGACTAGTTGCTATGGATTGGTTGCTACAAACTGGTTACTATGGATTGGTTGCTATGGATTGGTTGCTATGGAGGGTTGTTTTGGACTGGTTGCTATGGATAATTGTTATGGGCTGGGTGCCATGGGCTGGGTGCTATGGACTGGTTGCTATGGACTGGTTTCTATGGACTGGTTGCTATGGACTGGTTGCTATGGACTGGTTTCTATGGACAGTTCAAATAAAAAAAATTATTCTCGCTTTGGATGGTTGCTATGGAATGGTTGCTATGGACTGGTTTCTATGGGCTGGTTGCTATGGAGGGTTGTTTTGGACTGGTTGCTATGGACTGGTTTCTATGGACTGGTTGCTATGGACTGGTTGCTATGGAATGGTTGCTATGGAATGGTTGCTACAGGCTGGTTGCTATGGAGGGTTGTTTTGGACTGGTTGCTATGGACGGTTGCTATGGACTGGTGGCTATGGAGGGTTGTTTTGGACTGGTTGCTATGGTTGGTTCCAAATAAAAAACATTTTGAAAAAGAAAATTATTTTCTCATTTTTAAAAAAATAATTCTTGTTTTGGATGGTTGCTATGGATTGGTTGCAATAAACGGTTTCTGAGGACTGTATGCTTTGGATGGTTGCTATGAACTGGTTGCTATGGACTGGTTGCTATGGAGGTTTGTTTTGGACTGGTTGCTATGGACGGTTGCTATGGATTGGTTGCTATGGACCAGTTTCTATGGATGGTTGCAATGGACTGGTTGCTATGGACTGGTTGCTATGGATTGGTTGCTATGGACTGGTTGCTATGGAGGGTTGTTTTGGACTGGCTGCTAAGGAAGGTTGCTATAGACTGGTTACTATGGACTGCTTTGGACTGGTTGCTATGGATGCATTGCTATGGATGCGTTGCTATGGATTGGTTGCTATGGACTGGTTGCTATGGACTGGTTGCTATGGACAGTTGCTATGGACTTGTTTCTATGGATAGGTTGCTATGGACTGGTTGCTATGGAGGGTTGTTTTGGACTGGTTGCTATTGGTGGGTGCTATGGACTGGTTGCTATGGAGGGTTGTGTTGGACTGGTTGCTATGGATCATGGCTTTGGACTGGTTGCTATGGACAGTTGCTAAGGTCTCGTTGCTTTGGACTGGTTGCTATGAATTGGTAACTATGGACTGGTTACTATGGACTGGTTGCTATGGACTGGTTGCTATAGAATAGTTTCTATGAATTAGTTGCTATGGACGTGTTGCTATGGACTGGTTGCTATGGACTGGTTGCTATGGACTGGTTGCTATGCACTGGTTGCTATGGATGGGTTGCTATGAACTGGTTGCTATGAACTGGTTGCTATGGATGATTGCTATGGACTGGTTTCTATGGACAGTTCAAATAAAAAAATCTTATTTAAAAAAAACGATTCTCGCTTTGGATGGGTTGCTATGGGCTGGTTGCTATGGACTGGTTGCTATGGACTGGTTGCTATGGACTGGTTTCTATGGACTGGTTTCTATGGATAATTGCTATGGACTGGTTGCTATGGAATGGTTGCTATGGAATGGTTGCTACGGGCCGGTTGCTATGGAGGGTTGTTTTGGACTGGTTGCTATGGAGGGTTGTTTTGGACTGGTTGCTATGGTTGGTTCCAAATAAAAAACATTTTGAAAAATAAAATTATTTTCTCATTTTGAAAAAATAATTCTTGTTTTGGATGGTTGCTATAAATTGGTTGCAATAAACGGTTTCTGAGGACTGTATGCTTTATATGGTTGCTATGAACTGGTTGCTATGGACTGGTTGCTATGGAGGGTTGTTTTGGACTGGCTGCTATGGACGGTTGCTATGGATTGGTTGCTATGGACTAGTTTCTATGGACTGGTTGCTATGGACTGGTTGCTATGGACTGGTTGCTATGGATTGGTTGCTATGGACTGGTTTCTATAGATAATTGCAATGGAATGGTTGCTATGGATTGGTTGCTATGGGCTGGTTTCTATGGAGGGTTGTTTTGGGCTGGTTGCTATGGTTGATTCCAAATAATAAACATTTTGAAAAAGAAAATTATTTTCTCATTTGAAAAAATGATTCTTGTTTTGGATGGTTGCTATGGATTGGTTGCAATAAACGGTTTCTGAGGACTGGTTGCCATGGACTGGTTGCCATGGACTGGTTGCTATGGACCAGTTTCTATGGATAATTGTTATGGGCTGGTTGCTATGGGCTGGTTGCTATGGGCTGGTTGCTATGGACTGGTTGCTATGGATTTTTTTTGCTATGGGCTGGTTGCTATGGAGTGTTGTTTTGGACTGGTTGCTATGGACCGTTGCTATGGACGGTTGCTATGGACTCGTTTCTATGGATTGGTTTCTATGGACTGGTTGCTATGGATAATTGCTATGGAATGGTTGCTATGAATTGGTTGCTATGGGCTGGTTGCTATGGATTGGTTGCTAAGGACAGTTGCTATGAAATTGTTTCTATGGATTGGTTGCTATGGACTGGTTGCTATGGAGGGTTGTTTTGGACTGGCTGCTATGGACGGTTGCTATGGACTGGTTGCTATGGACGGTTGCTATGGACTGGTTGCTATGGACTGGTTGCTATGGACTGGTTTCTATGGAGGGTTGTTTTGGACTGGTTGCTGTGGATGGTTGCTATGGACTAGTTTCTATGGATTGGTTGTTATTCTTGTTTTGGATGGTTGCTATGGATTGGTTGCAATAAACGGTTTCTATGGACTGGTTTCTATGGATAATTGCTATGGACTGGTTTCTATGGATAATTGCTATGGAATGGTTGCTTTGGACTGGTTGCTATGGATTGGTTGCTATGGACTGGTTGCTATGGATTGGTTGCTATGGACTGGTTGCTATGGACAGTTGCTATGGACTTGTTTCTATGGATTTGTTGCTATGGACTGGTTGCTATGGAGGGTTGTTTTGGACTGGTTGCTATGGTTGGTTCCAAATAAAAAACATTTTGAAAAAATAATTCTTGTTTTGGATGGTTGCTATGGATTGGTTGCAATAAACGGTTTCTGAGGACTGGATGCTTTTGATGGTTGCTATGGACTGGTTGCTATGGACTGGTTGCTATGGACTGGTTGCTATGGACAGGTTGCTATGGACTGGTTGCCATGGACTGGTTGATATGGACTGGTTGTTATGGACTCGTTTCTATGGATTGGTTGCTATGGATTAGTTGCTATAGAATGGTTGCTATGGATTTGTTGCTATGGAGGGTTGCTATTTACTGGTTGCTATGGACAGTTGCCGTGGATTGGTTGCTATGGATTGTTGCTATGGGCTGGTTGCTATGGATTGTTTGCTATGGATTGGTTGCAATAAACGGTTTCTGAGGACTGGTTGCTATGGACAGGATGCTTTGGATGGTTGCTATGGACTGGTTGCTATGGTCTGGTTGCTATAGACTGGTTGCTATGGATGGTTGCTATGGACTTGTTGCTATGGACAGTTCAAATAAAAAAATTGTATTTTGAAAGAAAATTGTTTTCTCATTTTGAAAAAATAATTCTCATTTGGATGGTTGCTATGGACTGGTTGCTATGGGCTGGTTGCTATGGGCTGGTTGCTATGGGCTGGTTGCTATGGATTGGTTGCTATGGAGGGTTGTTTTGGACTGGTTGCTATGGAGGGTTGTTTTGGACTGGTTGCTATGGACGGTTGCTATGGACTGGTTGCTATGGGCTGGTTGCTATGGATTGGTTGCTATGGACTGGTTGCTATGGAGGGTTGCTATGGATTAGTTGCTATGGACTGGTTGCTATGGACGGTTGCTATGGACTGGTTGCTATGGACAGTTGCCATGGACTGGTTGCTATGGACTGGTTGCTATGGACTGGTTTCTATGGATTGGATGCTATGGACTGGTTGCTATGGACTGGTTGCTATGGATTGGTTGCTATGGATTGGTTGCTATGGAATGGTTGCTATGGAATGGTTGCTATGGAGGTTTTTTTTGGACTGGTTGCTATGTACTGGTTACTATGGAGGGTTGTTTTGGACTGGTTGCAGTGGACGGTTGCTATGGATTGGTTTTTATGAATAATTACTATGGAATGGTTGCTTTGGGCTGGTTGCTATGGACTAGTTTCTATAGATTGGTTGCTATGGATAATTGCTATGGACTGGTTGCTATGGACTGGTTGCTATGGACTGGTTGCTATGGACTGTTGCTATGGACTGTTTGCCATGGACTGGTTGCCATGTACTGGTTGCCAAGGACGGTTGCTATGGATTGGTTGCTATGGACTGGTTGCTATGGACTGGTTGCTATGGAGGGTTGTTTTGGACTGGTTGCTATGGACTGGTTGCTATGGAGGGTTGCTATGGACTGGTTGCTATGGACTGGTTGCTATGGAGGGTTGTTTTGGATTGGTTGCTATGGACTGGTTGCTATGGACTGGTTGCTATGGACTGGTTTCTATGGACTGGTATCTATGGATAATTGCTATGGAATGGTTACTATGGGCTGGTTGCTATGGACTGGTTGCTATGGACTGGTTGTTATGGACGGGTTGCTATGGAGGGTTGTTATGGACTGGTTGCTATGGACTAGTTGCTATGGATTGGTTGCTATGGAGGGTTGTTATGGACTGGGTGCCATGGACTGGTTGCTATGGACTGGTTGCTATGGACGATTGCTATGGACTGGTTTCTATGGACAGTTCAAATAAAAAAATCTTATTTAAAAAAAAATTATTCTCGCTTTGGATGGTTGTTATGGAATGGTTGCTATGGACTGGTTTCTATGGGCTGGTTGCTATGGAGGTTTTTTTGGACTGGTTGCTATGGACTGGTTTCTATGGACTGGTTGCTATGGAATGGTTGCTATGGAATGGTTGCTATGGAGGGTTGTTTTGGACTGGTTGCTATGGACGGTTGCTATGGACTGGTGGCTATGGAGGGTTGTTTTGGACTGGTTGCTATGGTTGGTTCCAAATAAAAAACATTTTGAAAAAGAAAATTATTTTCTCATTTTTAAAAAATTAATTCTTATTTTGGATGGTTGCTATGGATTGGTTGCAATAAGCGATTTCTGAGGACTGTATGCTTTGGATGGTTGCTATGAACTGGTTGCTATGGACTGGTTGCTATGGAGGGTTGTTTTGGACTGGTTTCTATGGACGGTTGCTATGGATTGGTTGCTATGGACTAGTTTCTATGGACGATTGCTATGGACTGGTTGCTATGGACTGGTTGCTATGGATTGGTTGCTATGGACTGGTTTCTATAGATAATTGCAATGGAATGGTTGCTATGGATTGGTTGCTATGGGCTGGTTGCTATGGAGGGTTGTTTTGGCCTGGTTGCTAGGGAAGATTGCTATGGACTGGTTGCTATGGACTGGTTGCTATGGAGGATTGTTTTGGACTGGTTGCTGTGGATGGTTGCTATGGACTGGTTGCTATGGACTAGTTTCTATGGATTGGTTGCTATGGACTGGTTTCTATGGATAATTGCTATGGATTGGTTGCTATGCGCTGGTTGCTATGGATTGGTTGCTATGGACTGGTTTCTATGGATAATTGCTATGGATTGGTTGCTATGCGCTGGTTGCTATGGACTAGTTGCTATGGATTGGTTGCTAAGGACAGTTGCTATGGACTAGTTGCTATGGAGGGTTGTTTTGGACTGGTTGCTATGGTTGGTTCCAAATAAAAAACATTTTGAAAAAGAAAATTATTTTCTCATTTTGAAAAAAATGATTCTTGTTTTGGATGGTTGCTATGGATTGGTTGCAATAAACGGTTTCTGAGGACTGGTTGCCATGGACTGGTTGCCATGGACTGGTTGCTATGGACAAGTTTCAATGGACCGTTTTTTATGGATAATTGTCATGGGCTGGTTGCTATGGGCTGGTTGCTATGGACTGGTTGCTATGGGCTGGTTGCTATGGGCTGGTTGCTATGGAGGGTTGTTTTGGACTGGTTGCTATGGACGGTTGCTTTGGACGGTTGCTATGGACTAGTTTCTATGGATTGGTTGCTATGGACTGGTTGCTATGGACTGGTTGCTATGGACTGGTTGCTATGGGCAGTTGCCATGGACTGGTTGCTATGGACGGTTGCCATGGACTGGTTGCTATGGACTGGTTGCTATGGATAATTGCTTTGGGCTGGTTGCTATGGAGGGTTGTTTTGGGCTGGTTGCTATGGACTGGTTGCTATGGAATGGTTGCTATGGAATGGTTGCTATGGGCTGGTTGCTATGGAGGGTTGTTTTGGACTGGTTGCTATGGACGGTTGCTATGGACTAGTTTTTATGGACTGGTTGCTATGGTTTGGTTGCTATGGACTGGTTGCTATGGACTGGTTGCTGTGGACTGGTTGCTGTGGACTGGTTGCTATGGACTGGTTGCTATGGAGGGTTGTTTTGGACTGGTTGCTATGGACGGTTGCTATGGACTAGTTGCTATGGACTGGTTGCTATGGACTGGTTTCTATGGAGGGTTGTGTTGGACTGATTGCTGTGGATGGTTGCTATGGACTAGTATCTATGGATTGGTTGCTATTCTTGTTTTGGATGGTTGCTATGGATTGGTTGCAATAAACGGTTTCTATGGACTGGTTTCTATGGATAATTGCTATGGACTGGTTTCTATGGATAATTGCTATGGAATGGTTGCTTTGGACTGGTTGCTATGGATTGGTTGCTATGGACTGGTTGCTATGGACAGTTGCTATGGACTTGTTTCTATGGATTTGTTGCTATGGAGATTTTTATTTGTATAAACAAAACAAGATACACAATAACAGACGGTCTTAAAATCGCATAAATACAACAATTACTGACATGTTGTTTAGATCAAAAACTTAGCAGTTAAAAAGAGGCATCAATAGGAAAATGTCACAATAAGACTCCTTCCCATAAGTCTGAACTTCTCCAACATTTCCTCATTTCCAAACACTTAATCCATCGGAGGTCAGATAACACTAAACCTGCAATCTTACTAGAGATAAACTGTTCATTATGCATGGCTACTCTAGTCCTCGCATGCCATTGGTAGTACTTGACTATGGTAATGATCATGTACATTGTCCCTCTGTCTATATTGTGTATTGTTGGGGGGACACCATAAAGCCTGTCTGAGCAACTTAGGTTTTTCAACCTTTGGATCCCAACTCCGGCAGCTACTTCCTTCCAGACTTCACGGCTTCCCCAACAATCCACCAAGAAATTCTCCATGGACTCCTCCTGAGTACAGCCCAAAGGGCAGACCCGTTCAGTACCTGCATGCCTTGCCCTCCTGTTTTTAATGCTGTTCACATTGCTGGAGACAATGTTTAGAGAAAAACCTGCCATCACAGCAAAGAGAAGAAAAAATAAGACCCCCATCATTATAAGTCCGAATCGGAGTCACTCTGCCGACTACCAGTTTCCATATCAGATTCTGCGGATACAGGATCAGGGGGCGGGCGCCTTTTAGTGGGCGGGTCATCCTCTGAGCCAGTCGCATTCTCCTTTTCCACTCTTTTTAATTCCTGCTCCAGTTCATGGGCCTCTAGAGAATAGGAGTCGGCGTCCGAATCTGATAACGCTTCATACCTATTGGTAGTAACTGTCGTACCCACTTCTGGTGCCCCTTTCACTTTCTTAGCTGGCTTCTGCACTAATGTCCAGTCACTTTCGGATTTACGGCTGTTTTTTTTTTTATTCCTCCTCTTCTGACCAGTAATCTTCACAGAGACAGGAACAGAAGAAGAGTGTGCGGCCGGCTGCTGCTCAGCCTGCTGAACACTGTCCGCCCGCCCGGGGGTAGTCTTGTGGACCTCTCTGCCCACCTCCTCCCTAGTCACTGCAGCCCCATTCATTAAGGCCTCCTCCTCTAGTCGTTCTGCTGCAGCCAACAATTCACTGTCTGCAGATTCCCCATCCATATTATGGAAGGCCTCCGGGCAATCCCTGTGGAAATGGCCAAACCTTCCACATACATTGCACTTAACCGTCTCGCAGGTAGAACTGATGTGGCCGACCCCCCCACAGAGATTACACTTCAAGATGGAGCAAACGCTCGCCACATGGCCAGATTTCCCACATTTGAAACATAACCTGGGCTGACCTGCATAGAAGCAAACTCCTCTCTCCCGCCCAATGAAAAAGGAGTTTGGCAGGTGATGGGTAACATTGTTAGATTGCCTCAACTTGACAAGAACCCTCCAACCCCCCGTCCAGATCCCATCACTGTCTTTAGTTTTTGTCAACTCAGAAACCATCTCACAATGTCTTCTAAGCCAGATGACAATATCCTGGGGGGGCACAGACTCATTCCAGAAAATGATGCTAACATTTGCCGTGTCAGGTTTGGAGATGGGAATAAAGATGAAATTCCTCCAACCCTCTTTGTCCCGCAACCCACTGAAGCTGGCCCAAAATTTGTCTAAGTCAGACATGAGCTTAAAGCTGACATCATGACCTTGTCTGTCCGGGAGATTGATGACTGCCAGTATGTCTGCTATGGACTGGTAGCTATGCACTGGTTGCTATGGATGGGTTGCTATGGACTGGTTGCTATGAACTGGTTGCTATGAACTGGTTGCTATGGATGATTGCTATGGACTGGTTTCTATGGACAGTTCAAATAAAAAAAATCTTATTTAAAAAAAACGATTCTCGCTTTGGATGATTGCTATGGAATGGTTGCTATGGACTGGTTTCTATGGGCTGGTTGTTTTGGACTGGTTGCTATGGACTGGTTTCTATGGACCGGTTTCTATGGACTGGTTTCTATGGATAATTGCTATGGACTGGTTGCTATGGAATGGTTGCTATGGAATTATTGCTATGGAATGGTTGCTATGGGCTGGTTGCTATGGAGGGTTGTTTTGGACTGGTTGCTATGGACGGTTGCTATGGACTGGTGGCTATGGAGGGTTGTTTTGGACTGGTTGCTATGGTTGGTTCCAAATAAAAAACATTTTGAAAAAGAAAATTATTTTCTCATTTTGAAAAAATAATTCTTGTTTTGGATGGTTGCTATGGATTGGTTGCAATAAACGGTTTCTGAGGACTGTATGCTTTGGATGGTTGCTATGAACTGGTTGCTATGGACTGGTTGCTATGGAGGGTTGTTTTGGACTGGTTGCTATGGATTGGTTGCTATGGACTGGTTGCTATGGACTGGTTGCTATGGATTGGTTGCTATGGACTGGTTTCTATAGATAATTGCAATGGAATGGTTGCTATGGATTGGTTGCTATGGGCTGGTTGCTATGGAGGGTTGTTTTGGACTGGTTGCTATGGTTGGTTCCAAATAAAAAAAAAATTGAAAAATAAAATTATCTTTTCATTTTGAAAAAATAATTCTTGTTTTGGATGGTTGCTATGGATTGGTTGCAATAAACGGTTTCTGAGGACTGGTTGCTATGGATGGTTGCCATGGACTGGTTGCCATGGACTGGTTGCCATGGACTGGTTGCCATGGACCGGTTTCTATGGATAATTGTTATGGTCTGGTTGCTATGGGCTGGTTGCTATGGGCTGGTTGCTATGGACTAGTTTCTATGGATTGGTTGCTATGGACTGGTTGCTATGGATAATTGCTATGGAATGGTTGCTATGAATTGGTTGCTATGGGCTGGTTGCTATGGATTGGTTGCTAAGGACAGTTGCTATGGAATTGTTTCTATGGATTGGTTGCTATGGACTGGTTGCTATGGAGGGTTGTTTTGGACTGGTTGCTATGGACGGTTGCTATGGACTAGTTGCTATGGACTGGTTGCTATGGAGGGTTGTTTTGGACTGGTTGCTGTGGATGGTTGCTATGGACTAGTTTCTATGGATTGGTTGCTATTCTTGTTTTGGATGGTTGCTATAGATTGGTTGCAATAAACGGTTTCTATGGACTGGTTTCTATGGATAATTGCTATGGACTGGTTTCTATGGATAATTGCTATGGAATGGTTGCTTTGGACTGGTTGCTATGGATTGGTTGCTATGGACTAGTTGCTATGGACAGTTGCTATGGACTTGCTTCTATGGATTTGTTGCTATGGACTGGCTGCTATGGAGGGTTGTTTTGAACTGTTTGCTATGGTTGGTTCCAAATAAAAAACATTTTGAAAAAATAATTCTTGTTTTGGATGGTTGCTATGGAATGGTTGCAATAAACGGTTTCTGAGGACTGGATGCTTTGGATGGTTGCTATGGACTGGTTGCTATGGACTGGTTTCTATGGACTGGTTGCCATGGACGGTTGCCATGGACTGGTTGCCATGGACTGGTTGATATGGACTGGTTGCTAAGGACTAGTTTCTATGGATTGGTTGCTATGGATTGGTTGCTCTAGAATGGTTGCTATGGATTTGTTGCTATGGAGGGTTGCTATGTACTGGTTGCTATGGACAGTTGCCGTGGATTGGTTGCTATGGATTGTTGCTATGGGCTGGTTGCTATGGATTGTTTGTTATGGATTGGTTGCAATAAACAGTTTCTGAGGACTGGTTGCTATGGACCGGTTGCTATGGTCTGGTTGCTATAGACTGGTTGCTATGGATGGTTGCTATGGACTTTTTGCTATGGACTGGTTTCTATGGATAATTGCTATGGACTGTTTGCTATGGAATGGTTGCTATGGAGGGTTGTTTTGGACTGGTTGCTATGGACAGTTGCTATGGACTAGTTGCTATGGATTGGTTGCTGTGGACTGGTGGCTATGGAGGGTTGTTTTGGATTGGTTGCTATAGATTGGTTTCTATGGAGGGTTGTTTTGGACTGGTTGCTATGGTTGGTTCCAAATAAAAAACATTTTGAAAAAGAAAATTATTTTCTTATTTTGAAAAAATAATTCTTGTTTTGGATGGTTGCTATGGATTGGTTGCAATAAACGTTTTTTGAGGACTGTATGCTGTGGATGGTTGCTATGAACTGGTTGCTATGGACTGGTTGGTATGGAGGGTTGTTTTGGACTGGTTGCTATGGAGGGTTGCTATGGACTGGTTGCTATGGGCTGGTTGCTATGGGCTGGTTGCTATGGACTGGTTGCTATGGATTTTTTTGCTATGGGCTGGTTGCTATGGAGGGTTGCTATGGACGGTTGCTATGGATGGTTGCTATGGACTGGTTGCTATGGACTGGTTAATATGGACTGGTTGCTATGGACAGTTGCCATGGACTGGATGCTATGGACTGGTTGCTATGGATAATTGCTATGGGCTGGTTGCTATGAAGGGTTGTTTTGGGCTGGTTGCTATGGACGGTTGCTATGGACTGGTTGCTATGGATAGATGCTATGGAATGGTTGCTATGGGCTGGTTGCTATGGAGGGTTGTTTTGGACTGGTTGCTATGGACGGTTGCTATGGACTAATTTCTATGGACTGGTTGCTATGGACTAGTTTCTATTGACTGGTTGCTATGGACTGGTTGCTATGGGCTGGTTGCTATGGATAATTGCTCTGGAATGGTTGCTCTGGATTGGTTGCTATGGACTGGTTGCTATGGATAATTGCTATGGAATGGTTGCTATGGATTGGTTGTTATGGGCTGGTTGCTATGGATTGGTTGCTAAGGACAGTTGCTATGGAATTGTTTCTATGGACTGGTTGCTATGGACTGGTTGCTATGGAGGTTTCAAATAAAAAAATCGTATTTTGAAAGAAAATTGTTTTCTCATTTTGAAAAATCTAATTTGGATGGTTGCTATGGACTGGTTGCTATAGACTGGTTGCTATGGAGGGTTGTTTTGGACTGGTTGCTATGGAGGGTTGCTATGGACTGGTTTCTATGGATTGGTTGCTATGGGCTGGTTGCTATGGAGGGTTGCTATGGACTGGTTGCTATGGATTGGTTGCTATGGACTGGTTGCTATGGACTGGTTGCTATGGACAGTTGCTATGGACTGGTTGCTATGGACTAGTTGCTATGGACTGGTTTCTATGGACTGGTTTCTATGGACTGGTTTCTATGGACTGGTTGCTATGGATTGGTTGCTATGGACTGGTTGCTATGGACAGTTGCTATGGACTTGTTTGTATGGATTGGTCGCTATGGACTGGTTGCTATGGAGGGTTGTTTGGAACCAACCATAGCAACCAGTCCAAAATAAAAAACATTTTGAAAAAGAAAATTATTTTCTCATTTTGAAAAAATAATTCTGGTTTTGGATGGTTGCTATGGATTGGTTGCAATAAACTGTTTCTGAGGACTGGATGCTTTGAATGGTTGCTATGGACTGGTTGCCATGGACTGGTTGCCATGGACTGGTTGCTATGGATTTGTTGCTATGGATTTGTTGCTATGGAGGGTTGCTATGGACAGTTGCCGTGGATTGGTTGCTATGGATTGGTTGCTATGGATTGGTTGCAATAAACGGTCTCTGAGGACTGGTTGCTATGGATGGTTGCTATGGACTGGATGCTTTGGATGATTGCTATGGACTGGTTGCTATGGACTTGTTGCTATGGACTTGTGGCTATGGACAGTTCAAATAAAAAAATCGTATTTTGAAAGAAAATTGTTTTCTCATTTTGAAAAAATAATTCTCATTTGGATGGTTGCTATGGACTGGTTGCTATAGACTGGTTGCTATAAACAGTTGCTATGGGCTGGTTGCTATGGGCTGGTTGCTATGGATTGGTTGCTATGGAGGGTTGTTTTGAACTGGTTGTTATGGAGGGTTGTTTTGGACTGGTTGCTATGGACGGTTGCTATGGACTAGTTTCTATGAAATTGTTGCTATGGATTGGTTGCTATGGGCTGGTTGCTATGGATTTGTTGCTATGGAGGGTTGTTTTGGACTGGTTGCTATGGATGGTTGCTATGGACTGGTTGCTATGGACTAGTTGCTATGGACTGGTTGCTATGGACTGGTTGCTATGGATGGTTGCTATGGACTAGTTTCTCTGGATTTGTTGCTATGGACTGGTTGCTATGGAGGGTTGTTTTGGACTGGTTGCTATGGTTGGTTCCAAATAAAAAACATTTTGAAAAATAAAATTATTTTCTCATTTTGAAAAAATAATTCTCGTTTTGGATGGTTGCTATGGATTGGTTGCAATAAACGGTTTCTGAGGACTGGTTGCTATGGATGGTTGCCATGGACTGGATGCTTTGGATGGTTGGTATGGACTAGTTGCTATGGACTGGTTGCTATGGAGGGTTGTTTTGGACTGGTTGCCATGGACTGGGTGCTATGGACTGGTTGCTATGGACTGGTTGCTATGGACAGTTGCTAAAGTCTGGTTGCTATGGATTGGTTGCTATGGACTGGTTGCTATGGAGGGTTGTTTTGGACTGATTGCTATGGTTGGTCGCAAATAAAAAACATTTTGAAAAAGAAAATTATTTTCTCATTTTGAAAAAATAATTCTCGTTTTGGATGGTTGTTATGGATTGGTTGCAATAAACGGCTTCTGAGGACTGGATGCTTTGGATGGTTGCCATGGACTGGTTGCCATGGACTGGTTGCCATGGACTGGTTGCCATGGATTGGTTGCTATGGGCTGGTTGCTATGGATTGTTTGCTATGGATTGGTTGCAATAAACGGTTTCTGAGCACTGGTTGCTATGGATGGTTGCTATGGACTGGATGCTTTGGATGGTTGCTATGGACTGGTTGCTATGGTCTGGTTGCTATAGACTGGTTTCTATGGATGGTTGCTATGGACGGTTGCTATGGACAGTTCAAATAAAAAAATCGTATTTTGAAAGAAAATTGTTTTCTCATTTTGAAAAAATAATTCTCATTTGGATGGTTGCTATGGACTGGTTGCTATAGACTGGTTGCTATAAACAGTTGCTATGGGCTGGTTGCTATGGGCTGGTTGGTATGGATTGGTTGCTATGGAGGGTTGTTTTGGACTGGTTGCTATGGAGGGTTGTTTTGGACTGGTTGCTATGGACGGTTGCTATGGACTAGTTGCTATGGACTAGTTTCTATGGATTGGTTGCTATGGGCTGGTTGCTATGGACTGGTTGCTATGGACTGGTTGCTATGGAGGGTTGTTTTGGACTGGTTGCTATGGATGGTTGCTATGGACTGGTTGCTATGGATGGTTGCTATGGACTAGTTTCTATGGATTGGTTGCTATGGATGGTTGCTATTGACTGGTTGCTATGGACTAGTTTCTATGGATTGGTTGCTATGAACGGTTGCTATGGACTGGTTGCTATGGACTGGTTGCTATGGACTGGTTTCTATGGATAATTGCTATGGAATGGTTGCTATGGGCTGGTTGCTATGGATTGGTTCCTATGGACTGGTTGCTATGGTTGGTTGCAATAAACGCTTTCTAAGGACTGGTTGCTATGGATGGTTGCTATGGACTGGATGCTTTCTATGGTTGCTATGGGCTGGGTGCTATGGGCTGGGTGCTATGGACTGGGTGCTATGGACTGGTTGCTATGGAGAGTTGTTTTGGACTGGTTGCTATGGACTAGTTGCTATGGACTCGTTTCTATAGATTGGTTGCTATGAACTGGTTGCTATGGATTGATTGCTATGGATTGGTTGCTATGGAGGGTTGTTTTGGACTGGTTTCTATGGACTGTTGCTATGGACTTGTTGCTATGGGCTGGGTGCTATGGGCTGGGTGCTATGGACTGGTTGCTATGGACTGGTTGCTATGGACTGGTTGCTATGGAGGGTTGTTTTGGACTGGTTGCTATGGACTGGTTTCTATGGAATGGTTGCTATGGGCTGGTTGCTATGGAGGGTTGTTTTGGACATGGTTGCTATGGACTAGTTGCTATGGACTGGGTGCAATGGACTGGTTGCTATGGAGGGTTGTTTTGGACTGGTTGCTATGGACGATTGCTATGGACTGGTTGCTATGGAATGGTTGCTATGGAATGGTTGCTATGGAGGGTTGTTTTGGACTGGTTGCTATGGACGGTTGTTTTGGACTAGTTGCTATGGACTAGTTGCTATGGAGGGTTGTTTTGGACTGGTTGATGTGGATGGTTGCTATGGACTGGTTTCTATGGACTAGTTGCTATTGACTGGTTTCTATGGACTGGTTTCTATGAATAATTGCTATGGAATGGTTGCTATGGATTGGTTGCTATGGATAATTGCTATGGAATGGTTGCAATGGGCTGGTTGCTATGGAATGGTTGCCAAGGACGGTTGCTATTGACTAGTTGCTATGGACTGGTTGCTATGGAGGGTTGTTTTGGACTAGTTTCTATGGATTGGTTGCTATGGACTGGTTGCTATGGATAATTGCTATGGAATGGTTGCTATGGACGGTTGCTATGGACTGGTTGCTATGGACTGGTTGCTATGGTCGGTTGCTATTAATTGGTTGCTATGGAGGGTTGTTTTGGACTGGCTGCTGTGGACGGTTGCTATGGACTAGTTGCTATGGACTGGTTTCTATAGATAATTGTTATGGAATGGTTGCTATGGATTGGTTGCTATGGACTGGTTGCTATGGACTGGTTGCTATGGACTGGCTGCTATGGACTGGTTGCTATGGACTGGTTGCTATGGGCTGGTTGCTATGGATTGGTTGCCAAGTACGGTTGCTATTGACTAGTTGCTATAGATTGGTTGCTATGGACTGGATGCTTTGGATGGTTGGTATGGACTGGTTGCTATGGATTGGTTGCCAAGGACGGTTGCTATTGACTAGTTGCTATAGACTGGTTGCTATGGACTGGTTTCTATGGACTAGTTGTCATGGACTAGTTGCCATGGACTAGTTGCCATGGACTAGTTTCTATGGACTCGTTGCTATGAACTAGTTACTATGGATTGGTTGCTATGGAGGGTTGCTATGTACTGGTTGCTATGGACAGTTGCTGTGGATTGGTTGCCATGGATTGGTTGCTATGGACTGGTTGCTATGGACTTGTTGCTATGGACTTGTTGCTATGGACTTGTTGCTATGGACAGTTCAAATTAAAAAAATCTTATTTTGAAAGAAAATTGTTTTCTCGTTTTGAAAAAATAATTATCATTTGGATGGTTGCTATGGACTGGTTGCTATGGACTGGTTGCTATGGAGGGTTGTTTTGGACTGGTTGCTATGGAGGGTTGTTTTGGACTGGTTGCTATGGAGGGTTGTTTTGGACTGGTTGCTATGGACTAGTTGCTATGAACTAGTTTCTATGGATTGGTTGCTATGGACTGGTTTCTATGGAATGGTTGCTATGGACTGGTTTCTATGGAATGGTTGCTATGGATTGGTTGCTATGGGCTGGTTGCTATGGAGGGTTGTTTTGGACTGGTTGCTATGGACTGGTTGCTATGGACTGGTTGCTATGGGCTGGTTACTATGGAGGGTTGTTTTGGACTGGTTGCTATGGACTAGTTTCTATGAACTGGTTGCTATGGACAGTTGCTATGGTCTAGTTTCTATGGATTGGTTGCTATGGACTGATTGCTATAGACAGTTGCTATGGACTTGTTTCTATGGATTGGTTGCTATGGACTGGTTGCTATAGATAGTTGCTATGGACTTGTTTCTATGGATTGGTTGCTATGGACTGGTTGCTATGGAGGGTTGTTTTGGACTGGTTGATATGGTTGGTTCCAAATAAAAAACATTTTGAAAAAATAATTATTGTTTTGGATGGTTGCTATGGATTGTTTGCTCTGAATTGGTGGCAATAAACGGTTTCAGAGGACTGGTTGCTTTGGATGGTTGCTATGGACTGGTTGCTATGTAGGATTGTTTTGGACTGGTTGCTATGGACTAGTTGCTATGGACTAGTTTCTATGGATTGGTTGCTATGGAGGGTTCTTTTGGACTGGTTGCTATGGACTGGTTGCTATGGACTTGTTGCTATGGATAATTGAATTGGACTGGTTGCTATGGACTAGTTTCTATGGACTGGTTGCTTTGGACTGGTTTCTATGGATAATTGCAATGGAATGGTTGCTATGGATTGGTTGCTATGGGCTGGTTGCTATGGAGGGTTGCTATGGACTAGTTGCTATGGACTGGTTGCTATAGACAGTTGCCATGGACTGGTTGCCATGGACTGGTTGCTATGGACTGGTTGCTATGGACTAGTTGCTATGGATTGGTTGCTATGCGCTGGTTGCTATGGACTGGTTTCTATGGATAATTGCTATGGAATGGTTGCTATGGGCTGGTTGCTATGGAGGGTTGTTTTGGACTGGTTGCTATGGACGGTTGCTATGGACTAGTTGCTATGGATTGGTTGCTATGGACTGGTTGCTATGGAGGGTTGTTTTGGACTGGTTGCTATGGTTGGTTCCAAATAAAAAAACATTTTGAAAAAGAAAGTTATTTTTTCATTTTGAAAAAATGATTCTTGTTTTGGATGGTTGCTATGGATTGGTTGGAATAAACGGTTTTTGAGGACTGGTTGCCATGGACTGGTTGCCATGGACTGGTTGCCATGGACTGGTTGCTATGGACTGGTTGCTATGGATTGGTTTCTATGGATAATTGTTATGGGCTGGTTGCTATGGGCTGGTTGCTATGGACGGTTGTTATGGACGGTTGCAATGGACGGTTGCTATGGACTGGTTGCTATGGACGGTTGCTATGGACGGTTGCTATGGACTAGTTTCTATGGACTAAACAAAAGGGGATAAGGTCTGATGCAACCATTCTATCATCTCCATCCCTATAGAAACAGAAAGGAAGGGTCGCCCTTGGGACTTTGAATGAGGTGATAGAAATTTGCACATGTTCACCCATATATGTACAAAAATATATATAATTTATTGATTACAAAATGCTGTAAAACAAACGGAAACAACAATGATTGTGTGTCACCAGGCATAGTGGCCTATGTTTACAACATAAGTACACATAAACTTAAATACATTACAAATATGTTACATCCATATAAGAACACAGTGATGGTGATGAAGGTTGCTGGGCCAATGGACATAATTGCACAACCAGTAAAATACTTTATATAAAAAAAAATTATTATGATGTACAACCGATTGGTAGGCTTCTAGCAGATGGCATAGATCCTCACAGGTACATAAACGCATTAGTAGTTCCCTACGCGTTTCACGAGGCTCTGCTCGCTTATCAGGGGCAAGTGCGTATCGTTGTATCTGTAGTAAAACAGTAAAAAATGTAGTACTAATGAAAAAAGAAAAAAGAGGGTGGGGGGCAGGTAAAGTGGTAAGTAAAAAAGGTCAAAAGGGGAAGGAGACCCTATACTCACCACTGCTCAGGCCTAAGTTACCAATCACGGAATACCTGGGTGGTAGCAATTAATCAACCAGTTCGGGAGCTGAGGGGGCAAGGCACACGGACACCACCACGGAAAAAGACACTCGGATGTGCAGCGCAGTCTGTATGGGGGTACTCGAAAAACCGACGACCAACTGGGGCTCATAAAAGATGTGTCTAGAAAAAATGTATATATATGGCAATGCACAAATGTCAGACAGCATCTTAGTAACAATGTAAACTTGATGTAAATCTAATACATGAAGTGCATAAAAAACAAAAAGAGTTGGACTGACTAGCTGTATTGTGCATATAAAGAGATCAAACAGGGGCCCCAGGTTAGTGTAGGCCCCAGGGCTGCGGGGCAGTATGGGGATGGAAAAAAGTATAGCCATTGTGAGATAAAACAGGTATGGGATGATGGATTGTAACAGTGTAAGGTATACATGTATACCATGGGGTAATAAATCCACTCCAGTGTGTATTAGGAGATGGTGCGGACCTGCATTTTTAAGGTGAATGACCTAAATAAGGTAAGTATAATGCAGCTGCCTACTGAACAAGAGAAATACCTGGATCAAAGTAACAGGGCTGTAACTGCTGTTGTGACACCTTCATGACTGGTCCACCCCACCAAACTGCTGAACCGCAACTGCGAGTTCCTACTGCGCCCGACATCCGGATATGTCTCCGGGGGATCCGATAGCCCCGCCCCCCACGCCATGTGCGGCTGATGACGCACAGACGTGGTTCACGTCAGCCGTCAGGGGAAGGTGCGCCTGCGCGGCAGTCACCCACCCACCGGAGATGTTTCCTCACAGCCCAGTACATAAGGCGTCGGACGGCGTCAGTGTATGGGCGTGGAGAACATGGCGCCGATGCTCTGGCTATACATGTTTCCCTCTCCCGGTCATTTCCTGGATGGTGGCCTTACCATCCAGTTCGGGGGCTGCGATGCGCTAAAGGGAGGTATTCCAGACCTCCTGCTGTCCCCGCCTGTCCCCTTTTGGATGGGCGTGGCCACCAGCGCATCGGCGCCATGTTCTCCACGCCCATACACTGACGTCGTCCGACGCCTTATGTACTGGGCTGTGAGGAAACATCTCCGGTGGGTGGGTGACTGCCGCGCAGGCGCACCTTCCCCTGACGGCTGACGTGAACCACGTCTGTGCGTCATCAGCCGCACATGGCGTGGGGGGCGGGGCTATCGGATCCCCCGGAGACATATCCGGATGTCGGGCGCAGTAGGAACTCGCAGTTGCGGTTCAGCAGTTTGGTGGGGTGGACCAGCCATGAAGGTGTCACAACAGCAGTTACAGCCCTGTTACTTTGATCCAGGTATTTCTCTTGTTCAGTAGGCAGCTGCATTATACTTACCTTATTTAGGTCATTCACCTTAAAAATGCAGGTCCGCACCATCTCCTAATACACACTGGAGTGGATTTATTACCCCATGGTATACATGTATACCTTACACTGTTACAATCCATCATCCCATACCTGTTTTATCTCACAATGGCTATACTTTTTTACATCCCCATACTGCCCCGCAGCCCTGGGGCCTACACTAACCTGGGGCCCCTGTTTGATCTCTTTATATGCACAATACAGCTAGTCAGTCCAACTCTTTTTGTTTTTTATGCACTTCATGTATTAGATTTAGATCAAGTTTACATTGTTACTAAGATGCTGTCTGACATTTGTGCATTGCCATATATATACATTTTTTCTAGACACATCTTTTATGAGCCCCAGTTGGTCGTCGGTTTTTCGAGTACCCCCATACAGACTGCGCTGCACATCCGAGTGTCTTTTTCCGTGGTGGTGTCCGTGTGCCTTGCCCCCTCAGCTCCCGAACTGGTTGATTAATTGCTACCACCCAGGTATTCCGTGATTGGTAACTTAGGCCTGAGCAGTGGTGAGTATAGGGTCTCCTTCCCCTTTTGACCTTTTTTACTTACCACTTTACCTGCCCCCCACCCTCTTTTTTCTTTTTTCATTAGTACTACATTTTTTACTGTTTTACTACAGATACAACGATACGCACTTGCCCCTGATGAGCGAGCAGAGCCTCGTGAAACGCGTAGGGCACTACTAATGCGTTTATGTACCTGTGAGGATCTATGCCATCTTCTAGAACCCTACCAATCGGTTGTACATCATAATAATTTTTTTTTTTATATAAAGTATTTTACTGGTTGTGCAATTATGTCCATTGGCCCAGCAACCTTCATCACCATCACTGTGTTCTTATATGGATGTAACATATTTGTAATGTATTTAAGTTTATGTGTACTTATGTTGTAAACATAGGCCACTATGCCTGGTGACACACAATCATTGTTGTTTAGGTTTGTTTTACAGCATTTTGTAATCAATAAATTATATATATTTTTGTACATATATGGGTGAACATGTGCAAATTTCTATCACCTCATTCAAAGTCCCAAGGGCGACCCTTCCTTTCTAGTTTCTATGGACTGGTTGCTATGGATTGGTTGCTATGAAGGGTGGTTTTTGACTGGTTGCTATGGACGGTTGCTATGGACTGTTTGCTATGGACTGGTTGCTATGGAGCGTTGTTTTGGACTGGTTGCTATGGGCTGGTTGCTATGGACTCGTTGCTATGGACTGGTTGCTATGGACTGGTTTCTATGGATAATTGCTATGGATTGGTTGCTATGCGCTGGTTGCTATGGACTGGTTGCTATGGACTGGTTGCTATGGAATGGTTGCTATGGATGGTTGCTATGGATTGGTTGCTATGGATTGGTTGCTATGGGCTGGTAGCTATGGAGGGTTGTTTTGGACTGGTTGCTATGGACTAGTTTCTATGGACTAGTTGCTATGGACTAGTTGCTATAAACTAGTTGCTATGGACAGGTTGCTATGGATGCGTTGCTATGGACTGGTTGCTATGGACAGGTTGCTATGGACTGGTTGCTATGGACTGTTTTCTATTAATTGGTTGCTATGGAGGGTTGTTTTGGACTGGTTGCTGTGGACTGGTTGCTGTGGACTGGTTGCCATGGACTGGTTGCCATGGACGGTTGCTATGGACTAATTTCTATGTATTGGTTGCTACGGGCTGGTTGCTATGGAGGGTTGTTTTGGACTGGTTGCTATGGACAGTTACTATGGACTGGTTGCTATAGACTGGTTGCTATGGACTGGTTGCTATCGATTGGTTTCTATGGATAATTGCTATGGAATGGTTGCTATGGGCTGGTTGCTATGGATTCGTTGCTAAGGACAGTTGCTATTGACTAGTTGCTATGGATTGGTTGCTATGGACTGGTTGCTATGGACAGTTGCTATGGACTTGTTTCTATGGATTGGTTGCTATGGAAGGTTGTTTTGGACTGGTTGCTATTGTTGGTTCCAAATAAAAACATTTTGAAAAAGAAAATTATTTTCTCATTTTGAAAAAATAATTCTTGTTTTGGATGGTTGCTATGGATTGGTTGCAATAAACGGTTTCTGAGGACTGGTTGCTATGGATGGTTGCCATGGACTGGATGCTTTGGATGGTTGCTATGGACTAGTTGCCATGGACTGGTTGCCATGGACTGGGTGCTATGGACTGGTTGCTATGGACTGGTTGCTATGGACAGTTGCTATAGTCTGGTTGCTATGGATTGGTTGCTATGGACTGGTTGCTATGGAGGGTTGTTTTGGACTGGTTGCTATGGTTGGTCGCAAATAAAAAACATTTTGAAAAAGAAAATTATTTTCTCATTTTGAAAAAATAATTCTCATTTTGGATGGTTGCAATGGATTGGTTGCAATAAACGGCTTCTGAGGACTGGATGCTTTGGATGGTTGCCATGGACTGGTTGCCATGGACTGGTTGCCATGGACTGGTTGCCATGGATTGGTTGCCATGGATTGGTTGCTATGGGCTGGTTGCCATGGATTGTTTGCTATGGATTGGTTGCAATAAACGGTTTCTGAGCACTGGTTGCTATGGATGGTTGCTATGGACTGGATGCTTTGGATGGTTGCTATGGACTGGTTGCTATGGTCTGGTTGCTATAGACTGGTTGCTATGGATGGTTGCTATGGACGGTTGCTATGGACAGTTCAAATAAAAAAAATCGTATTTTGAAAGAAAATTGTTTTCTCATTTTGAAAAAATAATTCGCATTTGGATGGTTGCTATGGACTGGTTGCTATAGACTGGTTGCTATAAACAGTTGCTATGGGCTGGTTGCTATGGGCTGGTTGGTATGGATTGGTTGCTATGGAGGGTTGTTTTGGACTGGTTGCTATGGAGGGTTGTTTTGGACTGGTTGCTATGGACGGTTGCTATGGACTAGTTGCTATGGACTAGTTTCTATGGATTGGTTGCTATGGGCTGGTTGCTATGGACTGGTTGCTATGGACTGGTTGCTATGGAGGGTTGTTTTGGACTGGTTGCTATGGATGGTTGCTATGGACTGGTTGCTATGGATGGTTGCTATGGACTAGTTTCTATGGATTGGTTGCTATGGACGGTTGCTATTGACTGGTTGCTATGGACTAGTTTCTATGGATTGGTTGCTATGAACGGTTGCTATGGACTGGTTGCTATGGACTGGTTGATATGGATGGTTGCTATGGACTGGTTGCTATGGACTGGTTTCTATGGATAATTGCTATGGAATGGTTGCTATGGGCTGGTTGCTATGGAATGGTTGCTAAGGACAGTTGCTATGGACTTGTTTCTATGGATTGGTTGCTATGGACTGGTTACTATGGTTGGTTGCAGTAAACGGTTTCTAAGGACTGGTTGCTATGGATGGTTGCTATGGACTGGATGCTTTCTATGGTTGCTATGGGCTGGGTGCTATGGGCTGGGTGCTATGGGCTGGGTGCTATGGATTGGGTGCTATGGACTGGTTGCTATGGAGAGTTGTTTTGGACTGGTTGCTATGGACTAGTTGCTATGGACTCGTTTCTATAGATTGGTTGCTATGAACTGGTTGCTATGGATTGGTTGCTATGGATTGGTTGCTATGGAGGGTTGTTTTGGACTGGTTTCTATGGACTGTTGCTATGGACTTGTTGCTATGGGCTGGGTGCTATGGGCTGGGTGCTATGGACTGGTTGCTATGGACTGGTTGCTATGGAGGGTTGTTTTGGACTGGTTGCTATGGACTGGTTTCTATGGAATGGTTGCTATGGGCTGGTTGCTATGGAGGGTTGTTTTGGACATGGTTGCTATGGACTAGTTGCTATGGACTAGTTGCTATGGACTGGGTGCTATGGACTGGTTGCTATGGACTGGTTGCTATGGAGGGTTGTTTCGGACTGGTTGCTATGGATGATTGCTATGGACTGGTTGCTATGGAATGGTTGCTATGGAATGGTTGCTATGGAGGGTTGTTTTGGACTGGTTGCTATGGACGGTTGTTTTGGACTAGTTGCTATGGACTAGTTGCTATGGAGGGTTGTTTTGGACTGGTTGATGTGGATGGTTGCTATGGACTGGTTGCTATGGACTAGTTGCTATTGACTGGTTTCTATGGACTGGTTTCTATGAATAATTGCTATGGAATGGTTGCTATGGATTGGTTGCTATGGATAATTGCTATGGAATGGTTGCAATGGGCTGGTTGCTATGGAATGGTTGCCAAGGACGGTTGCTATTGACTAGTTGCTATGGACTGGTTGCTATGGAGGGTTGTTTTGGACTAGTTTCTATGGATTGGTTGCTATGGACTGGTTGCTATGGATAATTGCTATTGAATGGTTGCTATGGACGGTTGCTATGGACTGGTTGCTATGGACTGGTTGCTATGGTCGGTTGCTATTAATTGGTTGCTATGGAAGGTTGTTTTGGACTGGCTGCTGTGGATGGTTGCTATGGACTAGTTGCTATGGACTAGTTGCTATGGACTGGTTTCTATAGATAATTGTTATGGAATTGTTGCTATGGATTGGTTGCTATGGACTGGTTGCTATGGACTGGTTGCTATGGACTGGCTGCTATGGACTGGTTGCTATAGACTGGTTGCTATGGGATGGTTGCTATGGATTGGTTGCCAAGTACGGTTGCTATTGACTAGTTGCTATAGATTGGTTGCTATGGACTGGATGCTTTGGATGGTTGCTATGGAGTGGTTGCTATGGACTGGTTGCTATGGATTGGTTGCTATGGACTAGTTGTCATAGACTAGTTGCCATGGACTAGTTGCCATGGACTAGTTTCTATGGACTCGTTGCTATGAACTAGTTACTATGGATTGGTTGCTATGGAGGGTTGCTATGTACTGGTTGCTATGGACAGTTGCTGTGGATTGGTTGCCATGGATTGGTTGCTATGGACTGGTTGCTATGGACTGGTTGCTATGGATGGTTGCTATGGACTTGTTGCTATGGACTTGTTGCTATGGACTTGTTGCTATGGACAGTTCAAATTAAAAAAATCGTATTTTGAAAGAAAATTGTTTTCTCGTTTTGAAAAAATAATTATCATTTGGATGGTTGCTATGGACTGGTTGCTATGGACTGGTTGCTAAGGAGGGTTGTTTTGGACTGGTTGCTATGGAGGGTTGTTTTGGACTGGTTGCTATGGACTAGTTGCTATGAACTAGTTTCTATGGATTGGTTGCTATGGACTGGTTTCTATGGAATGGTTGCTATGGATTGGTTGCTATGGGCTGGTTGCTATGGAGGGTTGTTTTGGACTGGTTGCTATGGACTGGTTGCTATGGACTGGTTGCTATGGGCTGGTTACTATGGAGGGTTGTTTTGGACTGGTTGCTATGGACTAGTTTCTATGAACTGGTTGCTATGGACAGTTGCTATGGTCTAGTTTCTATGGATTGGTTGCTATGGACTGATTGCTATAGACAGTTGCTATGGACTTGTTTCTATGGATTGGTTGCTATGGACTGGTTGCTATAGACAGTTGCTATGGACTTGTTTCTATGGATTGGTTGCTATGGACTGGTTGCTATGGAGGGTTGTTTTGGACTGGTTGATATGGTTGGTTCCAAATAAAAAACATTTTGAAAAAATAATTATTGTTTTGGATGGTTGCTATGGATTGTTTGCTCTGGATTGGTTGCAATAAACGGTTTCAGAGGACTGGTTGCTTTGGATGGTTGCTATGGACTGGTTGCTATGGAGGATTGTTTTGGACTGGTTGCTATGGACTAGTTGCTATGGACTAGTTTCTATGGATTGGTTGCTATGGAGGGTTCTTTTGGACTGGTTGCTATGGACTGGTGGCTATGGACTGGTTGCTATGGACTGGTTGCTATGGACTGGTTGCTATGGATAATTGCATTGGACTGGTTGCTATGGACTAGTTTCTATGGACTGGTTGCTTTGGACTGGTTTCTATGGATAATTGCAATGGAATGGTTGCTATGGATTGGTTGCTATGGGCTGGTTGCTATGGAGGGTTGCTATGGACTAGTTGCTATGGACTGGTTGCTATAGACAGTTGCCATGGACTGGTTGCTATGGACTGGTTGCTATGGACTAGTTGCTATGGATTGGTTGCTATGCGCTGGTTGCTATGGACTGGTTTCTATGGATAATTGCTATGGAATGGTTGCTATGGGCTGGTTGCTATGGAGGGTTGTTTTGGACTGGTTGCTATGGACGGTTGCTATGGACTAGTTGCTATGGATTGGTTGCTATGGACTGGTTGCTATGGAGGGTTGTTTTGGACTGGTTGCTATGGTTGGATCCAAATAAAAAACGTTTTGAAAAAGAAAATTATTTTCTCATTTTGAAAAAATGATTCTTGTTTTGGATGGTTGCTATGGATTGTTTGGAATAAACGGTTTCTGAGGACTGGTTGCCATGGACTGGTTGCCATGGACTGGTTGCTATGGACTGGTTGCTATGGATTGGTTTCTATGGATAATTGTTATGGGCTGGTTGCTATGGGCTGGTTGCTATGGACGGTTGTTATGGACGGTTGCTATGGACGGTTGCTATGGACTGGTTGCTATGGACGGTTGCTATGGACAGTTGCTATGGACTAGTTTCTATGGACTGGTTGCTATGGATTGGTTGCTATGAAGGGTGGTTTTTGACTGGTTGCTATGGACGGTTGCTATGGACTGTTTGCTATGGACTGGTTGCTATGGAGGGTTGTTTTGGACTGGTTGCTATGGGCTGGTTGCTATGGACTGGTTGCTATGGACTGGTTGCTATGGACTGGTTTCTATGGATAATTGCTATGGATTGGTTGCTATGCGCTGGTTGCTATGGACTGGTTGCTATAGATTGGTTGCTATGGAATGGTTGCTATGGATGGTTGCTATGGATTGGTTGCTATGGATTGGTTGCTATGGGCTGGTAGCTATGGAGGGTTGTTTTGGACTGGTTGCTATGGACTAGTTGCTATGGACTAGTTGCTATGGACTAGTTACTATAAACTAGTTGCTATGGACAGGTTGCTATGGACGGGTTGCTATGGACTGGTTGCTATGGACAGGTTGCTATAGACTGGTTGCTATGGACTGTTTTCTATTAATTGGTTGCTATGGAGGGTTGTTTTGGACTGGTTGCTGTGGACTGGTTGCTGTGGACTGGTTGCCGTGGACTGGTTGCCGTGGACTGGTTGCTATGGACGGTTGCTATGGACTAATTTCTATGTATTGGCTGCTACGGGCTGGTTGCTATGGAGGGTTGTTTTGGACTGGTTGCTATGGACAGTCACTATGGACTGGTTGCTATGGACTGGTTGCTATGGACTGGTTGCTATGGATTGGTTTCTATGGATAATTGCTATGGAATGGTTGCTATGGGCTGGTTGCTATGGATTAGTTGCTAAGGACAGTTGCTATTGACTAGTTGCTATGGATTGGTTGCTATGGACTGGTTGCTATGGACAGTTGCTATGGACTTGTTTCTATGGATTGGTTGCTATGGAAGGTTGTTTTGGACTGGTTGCTATTGTTGGTTCCAAATAAAAATCTTTTGAAAAAGAAAATTATTTTCTCATTTTGAAAAAATAATTCTTGTTTTGGATGGTTGCTATGGATTGGTTGCAATAAACGGTTTCTGAGGACTGGTTGCTATGGATGGTTGCTATGGACTGGATGCTTTGGATGGTTGCTATGGACTAGTTGCTATGGACTGGTTGCTATGGAGGGTTGTTTTGGACTGGTTGCCATGGACTGGGTGCTATGGACTGGGTGCTATGGACTGGTTTCTACGGACTGGTTTCTATGGATAATTGTTATGGAATGGTTGCTATGGACTGGTTGCTATGGACTGGTTGCTATGGACTGGTTGCTATGGAGGGTTGCTATGGACTGGTTGCTATGGACTGGTTGTTATGGACTGGTTGCTATGGACCGGTTGCTATGGACTGGTTGCTACGGACTGGTTGCTATGGACGGTTGCTATAGACTAGTTGCTATGGACAAGTTGCTATGGAATTGTTGCTATGGATTGGTTGCTATGGACTGGTTGCTATGGAGGGTTGTTTTGGACCGGTTGCTAAGGACTGGTTGCTATGGACTAGTTTCTATTAATTGGTTGCTATGGACTGGTTTCTATAGACAGTTGCTATGGACTTGTTTCTATGGACTGGTTGCTATGGAGGGTTGTTTTGGACTGGTTGCTATGGTTGGTTCCAAATAAAAAACATTTTGAAAAAATAATTCTTGTTTTGGATGGTTGCTATGGATTGTTTGCTATGGATTGGTTGCAATAAATGGTTTCAGAGGACTGGTTGCTTTGGATGGTTGCTATGGACTGGTTGCTATGGAGGACTGTTTTGGACTGGTTGCTATGGACTGGTTGCTATGGACTGGTAGCTATGGATAATTGCAATGGAATGGTTGCTATGGATTGGTTGCTATGGGCTAGTTGCTATGGATTGGTTGCTATGGAGGATTGCTATGGACTAGTTGCTATGTATTGGTTGCTATGGACTGGTTGCTATGGATGGTTCTTTTGGAGTGGTTGCTATGGACTGGTTGCTATGGACTGGTTGCTATGGGCTGGTTGCTATGGACTGGTTGCTATGGATAATTGCTATGGAATGGTTGCTATGGACTGGTTGCTATGGGCTGGTTGCCATGGACTGATCGCTATGGAGGGTTGTTTTGGACTGGTTGCTATGGATGGTTGCCATGGACTGGTTGCCATGGACTGGGTGCTATGGACTGGGTGCTATGGACTGGGTGCTATGGGCTGGGTGCTATGAACTGGTTACTATGGATTGGTTGCTATGGAGGGTTGTTTTGGACTGGTTGCTATGGACTGGTTGCTATGGACTGGTTTCTATGGATAATTACTATGGAATGGTTGCTGTGGATTGGTTGCTATGGGCTGGTTGCTATAGACTAATTTCTATGGACTGGTTGCTATGGACTGGTTTCTATAGATAATTGCTATGAAATGGTTGCTATGGAGGGTTGTTTTGGACTGGCTGCTATGGACGGTTGCTATGGACAGGTTGCCATGGACAGGTTGCCATGGACTGGTTGCCATGGACTGGTTGCCATGGACTGGTTGCTATGGACTGGTTTCTATGGATTGGTTGCTATAGAATGGTTGCTATGGAGGGTTGCTATGTACTGGTTGCTATGGACAGTTGCCGTGGATTGGTTGCTATGGATTGGTTTCTATGGGCTGGTTGCTATGAATTGGTAACTATGGACTGGTTACTATGGACTGCTTTGGACTGGTTGCTATGGAATAGTTTCTATGGATGTGTTGCTATGGACTGGTTGCTATGGACTGGTTGCTATGGACGGGTTGCTATGGATAGGTTGCTATGGAAGGGTTGCTATGGATGGGTTGCTATAGATGATTGCTATGGATGATTGCTATGGACTGGTTTCTATGGACAGTTCAAATAAAAAAAATCTTATTTAAAAAAACATTATTCTCGCTTTGGATGGTTGCTATGGGATGGTTGCTATGGACTGGTTGCTATGGACTGGTTGCTATGGAGGGTTGTTTTGGACTGGTTGCTATGGACAGTTGCTATGGACTGGTTGCTATGGACTGGTTGCTATGGATTGGTTGATATGGACTGGTTGCTATGGAGGGTTGTTTTGGACTGGTTGCTATGGACAGTTGCTATGGACTGGTTGTTATGGATTCGTTTCTATGAATAATTGCTATGGAATGGTTGCTATGGGCTGGTTGCTATGGGCTGGTTGCTATGGGCTGGTTGCTATGGACTGGTTGCCATGGACTGGTTGCCATGGACTGGTTGCTATGGACTGGTTGCTATGGACTGGTTTCTATGGATAATTGCAATGGAATGGTTGCTATGGATTGGTTGCTATGGGCTGGTTGCTGTGGAGGGTTGTTTTGGACTGGTTGCTAAGAAAGGTTGCTATGGACTGGTTGCTATGGACTAGTTGCTATGGACTGGTTGCTATGGACTGGTTGCTATGGAGGGTTGTTTTGGACTGGTTGCTGTGGACGGTTGCTGTGGACGGTTGCTATGGACTGGTTGCTATGGACTAGTTTCTATGGATTGGTTGCTATGGACTGGTTTCTATGGATAATTGCTATGGATTGGTTGCTATGCGCTGGTTGCTATGGACTGGTTTCTATGGATAATTGCTATGGAATGGTTGCTATGGGCTGGTTGCTATGGAGGGTTGTTTTGGACTGGTTGCTATGGACTGGTTGCTATGGACTGGTTGCTATGGAGGGTTGTTTTGGACTGGTTGCTATGGACGGTTGCTATGGACTGGTTTCTATGGATAATTGTTATGGGATGGTTGCTATGGGCTGGTTGCTATGGACTGGTTGCTATGGACTGGTTTCTATGGACTAGTTGCTATGGACTAGTTGCTATAGACTAGTTGCTATGGACTGGTTTCTATGAATACTTGCTATGGAATTGTTGCTATGGATTGGTTGCTATGGACTAGTTTCTATGGATTGGTTGCTATGGACTGGTTTCTATTATTAATTGCTATGGATTGGTTGATATGGATTGGTTGCTATGGGCTGGTTGCTATGGACTAGTTGCTATGGACTGGTTTCCATGGATAATTGCTATGAAATGGTTGCTATGGGCTGGTTGCTATGGAATGGTTGCTATTGACTAGTTGCTATTGACTGGTTGCTATGGACTGGTTGCTATGGACAGTTGCTATGGACTGGTGCTATGGACTGCTTGCTATGGACTGGTTGCTATGGACTGGTTTCTATGGATAATTGCTATGGGCTGGTTGCTATGGATTAGTTGCTAAGGACAGTTGCTATTGACTAGTTGCTATGGATTGGTTGCTATGGACTGGTTGCTATGGACAGTTGCTATGGACTTGTTTCTATGGACTGGTTGCTATGGAGGGTTGTTTTGGACTGGTTGCTATGGTTGGTTCCAAATAAAAAACATTTTGAAAAAATAATTCTTGTTTTGGGTGGTTGCTATGGATTGTTTGCTATGGATTGGTTGCAATAAACGATTTCAGAGGACTGGTTGCTTTGGATGGTTGCTATGGACTGGTTGCTATGGAGGATTGTTTTGGACTGGTTGCTATTGACTGGTAGCTATGGATAATTGCAATGGAATGGTTGCTATGGATTGGTTGCTATGGGCTAGTTGCTATGGATTGGTTGCTATGGAGGATTGCTATGGACTAGTTGCTATGGATTGGTTGCTATGGACTGGTTGCTATGGATGGTTCTTTTGGACTGGTTGCTATGGATTGGTTGCTATGGGCTGGTTGCTATGGACTGGTTGCTATGGACTGGTTGCTATGGGCTGGTTGCTATGGACTGGTTGTTATGGATAATTGCTATGGAATGGTTGCTATGGACTGGTTGCTATGGGCTGGTTGCCATGGACTGGTCGCTATGGAGGGTTGTTTTGGACTGGTTGCTATGGACGGTTGCCATGGACTGGTTGCCATGGACTGGTTGCCATGGACTGGGTGCTATGGACTGGGTGCTATGGACTGGGTGCTATGGGCTGGGTGCTATGGGCTGGGTGCTATGAACTGGTTACTATGGATTGGTTGCTATGGAGGGTTGTTTTGGACTGGTTGCTATGGACTGGTTGGTATGGACTGGTTTCTATGGATAATTGCTATGGAATGGTTGCTGTGGATTGGTTGCTATGGGCTGGTTGCTATAGACTAGTTTCTATGGGCTGGTTGCTATAGACTAGTTTCTATGGACTGGTTGCTATGGACTGGTTTCTATAGATAATTGCTATGGAATGGTTGCTATGGAGGGTTGTTTTGGACTGGCTGCTATGGACGGTTGCTATGGACTAGTTGCTATGGACTGGTTGCTATGGACAGGTTGCCATGGACAGGTTGCCATGGACTGGTTGCCATGGACTGGTTGCTATGGACTGGTTTCTATGGATTGGTTGCTATAGAATGGTTGCTATGGAGGGTTGCTTTGTACTGGTTGCTATGGACAGTTGCCGTGGATTGGTTGCTATGGATTGGTTTCTATGTGCTGGTTGCTATGAATTGGTAACTATGGACTGGTTACTATGGACTGCTTTGGACTGGTTGCTATGGAATAGTTTCTATGGATGTGTTGCTATGGACTGGTTGCTATGGACTGGTTGCTATGGACGGGTTGCTATGGATGGGTTGCTATGGATGGGTTGCTATAGATGATTGCTATGGATGATTGCTATGGACTGGTTTCTATGGACAGTTCAAATAAAAAAAATCTTATTTAAAAAAACATTATTCTCGCTTTGGATGGTTGCTATGGGATGGTTGCTATGGACTGGTTGCTATGGACTGGTTGCTATGGAGGGTTGTTTTGGACTGGTTGCTATGGACAGTTGCTATGGACTGGTTGCTATGGACTGGTTGCTATGGATTGGTTGATATGGATTGGTTGATATGGACTGGTTGCTATGGAGGGTTGTTTTGGACTGGTTGCTATGGACGGTTGCTATGGACTGGTTGTTATGGATTAGTTTCTATGAATAATTGCTATGGAATGGTTGCTCTGGGCTGGTTGCTATGGGCTGGTTGCTATGGGCTGGTTGCTATGGACTGGTTGCCATGGACTGGTTGCCATGGACTGGTTGCCATGGACTGGTTGCTATGGACTGGTTGCTATGGACTGGTTTCTATGGATAATTGCAATGGAATGGTTGCTATGGATTGGTTGCTATGGGCTGGTTGCTATGGAGGGTTGTTTTGGACTGGTTGCTAAGAAAGGTTGCTATGGACTTCTTGCTATTGACTGGTTGCTATGGACTGGTTGCTATGGACTGGTTGCTATGGAGGGTTGTTTTGGACTGGTTGCTGTGGACGGTTGCTGTGGACGGTTGCTATGGACTGGTTGCTATGGACTAGTTTCTATGGATTGGTTGCTATGGACTGGTTTCTATGGATAATTGCTATGGATTGGTTGCTATGCGCTGGTTGCTATGGACTGGTTTCTATGGATAATTGCTATGGAATGGTTGCTATGGGCTGGTTGCTATGGAGGGTTGTTTTGGACTGGTTGCTATGGACGGTTGCTATGGACTGGTTTCTATAGATAATTGTTAAGGGATGGTTGCTATGGGCTGGTTGCTATGGACTGGTTGCTATGGACTGGTTTCTATGGACTAGTTGATATGGACTAGTTGCTATGGACTGGTTTCTATGAATAATTGCTATGGAATTGTTGCTATGGATTGGTTGCTATGGACTAGTTTCTATGGATTGGTTGCTATGGACTGGTTTCTATTAATAATTGCTATGGATTGGTTGATATGGATTGGTTGCTATGGGCTGGTTGCTATGGACTAGTTGCTACGGACTGGTTGCTATGGACTAGTTGCTATGGACTGGTTTCCATGGATAATTGCTATGGAATGGTTGCTATGGGCTGGTTGCTATGGAATGGTTGCTATTGACTAGTTGCTATTGACTGGTTGCTATAAACTGGTTGCTATGGACAGTTGCTATGGACTGGAGCTATGGACTGGTTGCTATGGACTGGTTGCTATGGACTGGTTTCTATGGATAATTGCTATGGGCTGGTTGCTATGGATTAGTTGCTAAGTACAGTTGCTATTGACTAGTTGCTATGGATTGGTTGCTATGGACTGGTTGCTATGGACAGTTGCTATGGAATTGTTTCAATGGATTGGTTGCTATGGACTGGTTGCTATGGACGGTTGCTATGGACTAGTTGCTATGGACTGGTTGCTATGGACAGTTGCTATGGACTTGTTTCTATGGAATGGTTGCTATGGACTGGTTGCTATGGAGGGTTGTTTTGGACTGGTTGCTATGGTTGGTTCCAAATAAAAAACATTTTGAAAAATAAAATTTTCTCATTTTGAAAAAATAATTCTTGTTTTGGATGGTTGCTATGGATTGGTTGCAATAAACGGTTTCTGAGGACTGGTTGCTATGGACTGGTTGCTAGTGATGAGCCGAACACCCCCGGGTTCGGTTCGCACCAGAACCCGCGAACGGACCGAAAGTTCGCACGAACTTTAGAACCCTATTAAATACAATGGATGCGAACGTTCGAAATCTAAAGTGCTATTTATAATGACTAATATGCATGTTATTGTCCTAAAAAGGGTTTGGGAACCCGAGTTCTGCACCAGGGGACATGTATCAATCCAAAAAAAGTTTTAAAAACGGCCGTTTTTCGGGAGCAGTCATTTTAATGATGCATAAAGTGAAAAAAAAAGTCAAATATTCCTTTAAATATCGTACCTGGGGGGTGTCTAAAGTATGCCTGTGAAGTGCCACGTGTTTCCCGTGTTTAGAACTGTCCCTGCACAAAATTACATTTCTAAAGGAAAAAAAGCCATTTAAAACTGCTTGCGGCTTTAACCACTTCAATACCATGCACTTATGCACCTTCCCGCCCAGACCAATTTTCAGCTTTCAGTACTCTCACACTTTGAATGACAATTACTTAGTCATGCTACACTGTATCCAAACAAAATTTTTATAATTTTCTTCTCACAAATAGAGCTTTCTTTTGGTGGTATTTAATCGCCACTGGGTTTTTTATTTTTTGCGATATAAGCAAAAAAACAGCAATTTTTTTTTTAAAAAAAACACTTTTTTTTAGTTTCTATTGTAAAATTTTGCAAATAAGTAATTTTTCTTCATAAATTTGTGCCAAAATGTATACTGCTACATATCTTTGGTAAAATGAACCCAAATTAGTGTATATTATTTGGTCTTTGTGAAAGTTATAGAGTCTCCATCTATGGTGGCAATCACTGAAAATTTATCACATCTGATCACGCCTGATGTACTGAAGGGATATCTCATTTCTTGAGACACTAACAAGCGAGGAAAGTACAAATACCCCAAAATTACCCCTTTTTGGAAAGTAGACAGTCCAAGGTATTTACTAAGAGGCGTGGTGAGTTTTTTGAAGTTGTATTTTTTTCCCACAATTCTTGGGAAAATTTAATTTATTTTGTTTTTATTTTATTTTTACACAAACTGGTCATATTAACAGTTTTTTTCTCTCACACAGCATATGCATAATTGCAACTACACCCCAAAATACATTCTGTTACTCCTCCTGAGTGTAGCGATACCACATGTGTGAGACTTTTACACAGCCTGGCCATATACAGAGGCCCAACATTGAAGTAGCACTTTCAGGCGTTCTACAAGCATAAATCGCACATATCCTTTCTCAACCACCTATTACACTTTTGAAGGCCCTGGAGCACCAGGACAATGGAATTTTCCACAAAATGACCCCATTTTGGAAAGCACACACCCCAACGTATAATCTATGAAGCATTATGAGTCTTTTGAACGGTTCATTTTTTTCCAGAAGGTTTTGGAAAATGTGAGAAAAAATGAAAATGCATTTTTTTTACACAAAGTTGTCCATTTATAAGATATTTCTAATGCATAGCATATACATAGCAAAAATGACACCCCAAAATGCATTCTGCTACTCCTCCTGAGTATAGCGATACCACATGTGTGAGACTTTTACACAGCCTGGCCATATACAGAGGCCCAACATTGAAGTAGCACTTTCAGGCGTTCTACAAGCATAAATCGCACATATCCTTTCTCAACCACCTATTACAATTTTGAAGGCCCTGGAGCACCAGGACAATAGAATTTTCCACAAAATGACCCCATTTTGGAAAGCACACACCCCAACGTATAATCTATGAAGCATTATGAGTCTTTTGAACGGTTCATTTTTTTCCAGAAGGTTTTGGAAAATGTGGAGAAAAAATGAAAATGCTTTTTTTTTACACAAAGTTGTCCATTTATAAGATATTTCTAACGCATAGCATATACATAGCAAAAATAACACCCCAAAATGCATTCTGCTCCTCCTCCTGAGTATAGCGATACCACATGTGTGAGACTTTTACACAGCCTGGCCATATACAGAGGCCCAACATTGAAGTAGCACTTTCAGGCGTTCTACAAGCATAAATCGCACATATCCTTTCTCAACCACCTATTACAATTTTGAAGGCCCTGGAGCACCAGGACAATAGAATTTTCCACAAAATGACCCCATTTTGGAAAGCACACACCCCAACGTATAATCTATGAAGCATTATGAGTCTTTTGAACAGTTCATTTTTTTCCAGAAGGTTTTGGAAAATGTGGAGAAAAAATGAAAATGCATTTTTTTTACACAAAGTTGTCCATTTATAAGATATTTCTAACGCATAGCATATACATAGCAAAAATAACACCCCAAAATGCATTCTGCTACTCCTCCTGAGTATAGCGATACCACATGTGTGAGACTTTTACACAGCCTGGCCATATACAGAGGCCCAACATTGAAGTAGCACTTTCAGGCGTTCTACAAGCATAAATCGCACATATCCTTTCTCAACCACCTATTACAATTTTGAAGGCCCTGGAGCACCAGGACAATAGAATTTTCCACAAAATGACCCCATTTTGGAAAGCACACACCCCAACGTATAATCTATGAAGCATTATGAGTCTTTTGAACGGTTCATTTTTTTCCAGAAGGTTTTGGAAAATGTGGAGAAAAAATGAAAATGCATTTTTTTTACACAAAGTTGTCCATTTATAAGATATTTCTAACGCATAGCATATACATAGCAAAAATAACACCCCAAAATGCATTCTGCTACTCCTCCTGAGTATAGCGATACCACATGTGTGAGACTTTTACACAGCCTGGCCATATACAGAGGCCCAACATTGAAGTAGCACTTTCAGGCGTTCTACAAGCATAAATCGCACATATCCTTTCTCAACCACCTATTACAATTTTGAAGGCCCTGGAGCACCAGGACAATAGAATTTTCCACAAAATGACCCCATTTAGGAAAGCACACACCCCAACGTATAATCTATGAGGCATTATGAGTCTTTTGAACAGTTCATTTTTTTCCAGAAGGTTTTGGAAAATGTGAGAAAAAATTAAAATGCATTTTTTTTACACAAAGTTGTCAATTTATAAGATATTTCTAACACATAATATGTACATAGCAGAAATTACACCCCAAAATGCATTCTGCTACTCCTCCTGAGTATAGCGATACCACATGTGTGAGACTTTTACACAGCCTGCCCATATACAGAGGCCCAACATTGAAGTAGCACTTTCAGGCGTTCTACAAGCATAAATCGCACATATCCTTTCTCAACCACCTATTACAATTTTGAAGGCCCTGGAGCACCAGGACAATAGAATTTTCCACAAAATGACCCCATTTAGGAAAGCACACACCCCAATGTATAATCTATGAGGCATTATGAGTCTTTTGAACAGTTCATTTTTTTCCAGAAGGTTTTGGAAAATGTGGAGAAAAAATTAAAATGCATTTTTTTTACACAAAGTTGTCAATTTATAAGATATTTCTAACACATAATATGTACATAGCAGAAATTACACCCCAAAATGCATTCTGCTACTCCTCCTGAGTATGGCGATACCACATGTTTGAGACTTTTACACAGCCTGGCCACATACAGAGGCCCAACATCCAAGTAGCACCTCCAGGCATTCTAGCAGCATTAATTGCACATATCATTTTCTGACTACCGATCACATTTTTGAAGGCCCTTCATATATCTAACACATAGCAGGTACATACCAAATAACAAAAGATTACCTGTGGTTTTAGAAGTGCAGTGGTCCACAGAGGAGAGCATCGGTCCAGGCAGCAGGCAGGGATGAGGTCAGCGACAGCAAAAGCAATCATCCAGGCAGCAGGCAGGAATACTGTCCATAGTTCGCACAGGCAGAGATACTGTCAGCACAGCCAGAGCACAGCCAAAGCACAGGTCCAGGTAGCAGGCAGAGGTGTCCCGGCAGAAATGCTGTCCAAAGTCAGTAGAGGCAGCAGGCAGATATATGGTCAACACAGCCAAAGTATTGGTCCAAGCAGCAGGAAGAAACATGGTCCATAATGTCATGGGTCATTACAGGCAGTAATATGGTCAGCACAGCCAAATTATTGGTCCAGGCAGCAGGAAGGACCATCAAGCTTAGGGCCAGGGGGACAGGGGTAGAGGCTTCTCCCACCCAAATCGCTTTGAAGCCTCCGGGCAACCAGACCCTGTTCTTGGAGCACAGAAAACGAAAAACTGGTTTTCTCTACTCAGAACGCTATTCTGAAGCCCCTCACATATGTGAGACCCCTGTGTACTAAAAGTAGATGGCCAAAAGATCAGTCCAAGTGGCAGGCAAAAACATGGTCGATTAACAGGCCAAGGTCGGTACACGTGGAAGTCAGAAACGTGGTTTAAATCGGCAGGCAGAGGCATCGTCGGTAAACAGGCTGAGGTTGGTGCACGTGGAGGTCAGAAACGTGGTTTAAATCGGCAAGCAAAGACATCATCGGTAAACAGGCCAGGGTCAGTTAATTAACATGGAAGGTAGTTAGTAACATGGTAGCAGGCAAATAGGGAAATGGCAGTCTGTTAATAATAAGGGGGACTAATGGATGTATGATAATTTTTGAAGCAATTTCCGATGCACAGGCCAGGTTGGGAGGGACAATCGGGACAATAATAGCTGTCTCTTCTTACTCCTCCTCTGCTGCATACACGGCATTTCTTTTGGCGTCTTCTTCCAGATTCTGTGGGGGGGATGCTAAAGGGATAGTGTCGCTCGTGAAGCCGACTCACACTATCAGAGCGAATGCTTCCTGGGGCGGGATCTTGTTGGTAAATGAGGGCATCGATGATATCTTCGATATATTGGAGGTAGTGGAGTCGGTGATTTTGAGTTGCTTTTTGGTAGCAGACAAACGAATTAAAAAGGGCCATGTGAAACAGGTGAAACGCAACTTTTTTGTGCCAATAACGGGACTTTCTGGTTGATAAGTAGGGCTGTAGCATCTGGTCGTTTAAATCCACCCCCCCCCCATGTACAAATTGTAGTCGTGGACACATTCGGGCTTTACAATGGAGCCGCGTCTTCTTGGGATCTCCACCATGGTGTCATTGTGGATCGTAGAGAGGATGTGGACATCTTTCTTGTCCCTCCACTTCATGGCCAACACCTCCTCGTTCCTCATGGATGCCGATTCTCCAGGTCGCAATTTTTTTGTCAATAAATTTTGTGGGAATCCCTTCCGTTTTTTTTTGAAGGTACCGCAGGCCGGGGTTTGTTTACTGTAAAGGTGGCGAAAAAGGGGCAGGCTGGTATAATTATCAACATATAAATGGTAACCTTTTCCGAACAGGGGGTATGCCAACTCCCAGACAATTTTCCCACTGGTTCCAATATATGTGGGGCAATCACGGGGCTGGAGCTGGGAGTCTTTGCCTTCGTAGATCCTGAATTTGCAGACGTATCCAGTGGCTCGATCACATAATTTATTTAATTTTAACCCATACCTGGCTCTCTTGCTTGGTATGTACTGCTTGAACTGCAGTCGGCCGGTGAAATGTACGAGGGACTCGTCCACACAAATTTTTTGGTCTGGGATGAAAACTTCTTCAAATCGCTGGGAAAAGGCATTGATTAGGGGGCGTATCTTGTACAATTTGTCGTAGTTGGGATGATCTCGGGGAGGGCACTGTGAATTGTCATTGAAGTGGAGAAAGCGCATAATCATGTCGTATTTTTTCCTGGACATGACAGCGGAATATATGGGCATGTGTTGGATGGGGCGTTTGGACCAATATGAATGGACTTCGTTCTTTTTTGTAAGCCCCATATTGAACATAAGGCCCAAAAATAATTTAAATTCCTCCAATGTTAGACGCCGCCACTGGAACATGCGGGCGTAGGAAGAATAGGGGTTGGCAGCAATAAATTGGGATGCATACAGATTTGTTTGATCCACTATATTCTGCAGCAAATCTTGTGGGAAAAATAAACAAAAATAATCAAATTTAGAAAAATTTGTAGTGTCGGGCTGCACACCTGGCTGTGCGGTGAAAGGGGGGATGATAGCGGATCCTGAGTTGGCAGGCAACCATAAGGGGTTTGCCAGGGCATCGGGAAGGTAGGATTGGGGCTGGATTCTTCAGGTTGGGCGTGCATTTCCATTGCTTGTACTGGGCTCCTCTTCCTGGGGTATGGCGCTGCTGGTGGTGGGCAGTTCTCCTGATCTTGGTGCTGATCTTGGTGCTGATCTTGGTGCCGATCGCATTCTTTTGGGAGGGACGGTTTCCTCCGGGGACTCGGACTCTGAGCCACTATCCTCCACTGGCTCGTATTCCGAACCAGAATCGGATAATGGGAGCTCCCCGCTGCTCTCATCATCCGACATGGCAAGAATGGCATATGCCTCCTCAGGTGTGTAAACCCTTTGGGACATTATGGCAGTGCTTATTGGTGGGCCTGTGTAATGGTACTGCTGGTGGTAGTGGTGGCGGTCTGTGTGGTAGTACCGATGGAGGTATTAGTGGTGGGCCTGTGTGGTGGTACCGATGGCGGTATGGGTGGTGGTGGTACCAATGGCGGTACAGGTGGTGGTGGTACCGATGGCGGTACGGGTGGTGGTGGTGGCGGCGGTACAGGTGGCGGTACGGGTGGTGGTGGTAGCGATGGCGGTATGGGTGGTGGTGGTACCGATGGCGGTACAGGTGGTGGTGGTACCGATGGCGGTACAGGTGGTGGTGGTACCAATGGCGGTACGGGTGGTGATGGTACCGATGGCGGTACAGGTGGTGGTACAGGTGGTGGTGGCACTACCGACGGTGGTACGGGTGGTGGTACTGGTGGTGGTACTGATGGCGGCACTAGTGGTGATACTGGTAGCGGGCCTGTGTGGCAGTATAGATGCTGGGCCTGGTGGCGGTACTGGTGGTGGTACTGGTACCGATGGCGGTACTGGTAGCCTGTGTGGCGTGCCAATGGCGGTACCGATGGAGGTGGGCCTGTGACAGATGATTGACAGATGGGCTGATTGATTGACAGATGGGCTGATTGATTGATTGACAGATGGGTTGATTGATTGACAGATGGGGTGATTGATTGACAGGTGGGGTGATTGATTGACAGATCGGCTGATTGATTGACAGATGGGCTGATTGATTGACAGATGGGCTGATTGACAGATGGGCTGATTGGCTGGGCTGATTGATGTGCTGGGCTGTGTGACAGGTCCTCTTTATGGGGGGGGGGCGTGTTGTGCACTGTAAACTTATGTAGACAAACTACACTGAGCTAACTTACTGATCTCTTCTCTCTCCTCACAGATCGGTGTGTGAGGAGAGAGCAGGGATCAGGTAGTAACTCCTGTGGAGTTTGTTTACATTTGTGACCGGCTGTGATTGGACACAGTCGGTCACGTGGTAAACAGCCAATTCATTGGCTGTTTACTCTGATCGGGGACACGCTGTGTCCAAGGGACACTCGCCTTCCCCGATCCCCGCTCTGCAAGCCTGTGGCGGCACGCACGGAGCGCGCCGCCGAGTTTGTTTTGACAGGTGATCGGCTGTGACTTTGACACAGCCGATCACATGGTAAACAGCCAATGAAATTGGCTGTTTACCGTGATCGGGGAAGCGCTGTGTCCGAGGGACACATGCCGTCCCCAATCACCGCGCTGCGCGCCCCCGTGGGCGCGCGCAAGGCATTATCCTGCAGGACGTCATATGACGTCCAGTATCGATAATGCAACCACTTCCCGGACGTCAATTCACTATTGACTGGGCGGGAAGTGGTTAATGTAATGTCTGATCCCGGTAATATGGATGAAAATCTTTAAGAAAAATGGCATAATGGCATAGCTACCCCATCACAGCCCCCCCCCCTACCCCAGCCCATTACCAGCCCCTTTGGGTCTTGTATGGATATTAAGGGGAACCCCGCACACAAAATAAAAAAGGCCCTATATACTCTGAACAGCCGTATACAGGTGGTTCATACAAGACAGGGACTGTAGGTTTGTTCTTATGTAGAATCTGTTTGTAATTTTAAACAGGTACATTGTTTAAGTGTAGCTCCAGCCAAAAAATCTATTTTTAAGCTTTTTGGAAAACATAGGGAAGGGTTATCACCCCTGTAACATTTGTTTTGCTGTCTGTGCAGTGTGCACCTGTTCAGAACAGTTCACCTCACTTTCCGTCCTAATGACAAATGTGTTTTGAGAATTTGGGGTTTTTATTGAAACAAGAATTGGTAATAAAGCATCAGTGGAGAGGAGACACTTTTTTTCCCATATTAACTCTTACAGGAGAGAATTTCCCTTCCTAGGGGTAGATTTCCTCTCACTTCCTGCTGTATCCTTCCGTTTGCAAGGAGGAGTCGTTTGTAAGTTGGATGTTTGAAAGTAGGGGCCTGCCGTATATACTCAGCTGAAATTTGCCCCTTTACATGTTGGTGTTGCCACAACACTGTGAGCCCTCACAGTTACTCTTGGTGGGCGCATGAATGGGCCCTGCTGTGAATTATTAGATCAAGAATTGTAATTGCATGCCCCTGTTGAACAGGGGCTGAAAAATTGGGCCTTTGGTGGTGGTGGTGGTGGTGGTGTTGACACAACACTGTAAGGCCTCAGTTAGTCTTGGTGGGCGCAGGAATGGGCCCTGCTGTGAATTATTAGATCAAGAATTGTAATTACATGCCCCTGTTAAACAGGGGCAGAAAAATTGGGCCTTAGGCACTGGTGCCACAACACTGCAACCCCTCACAGATACTGTACTTGGAGCACAGCAATGAGCCCTGTTGCAAAGTATTGCATCAAAAATTGTAATTACACGCCCCTGTTAAACAGGGGCTGAAAAATTGGGCCTTAGCTACTGGTGCTGGTGCCACGACACTGCAACCTCTCCCAGATACTCTAGTTGGAGTGCAGGAATGAGCCCTGCTGCAAAGCATTGCATAAAAAATTGTAATAACACGCCCCTGTTAAACAGGGGCTGAAAAATTGGGCCTTAGCCACTGGTGGCGGCACCCAGAAACAAAAATGTTCTTCCAAGCTATCATCATCAATCGGATCATTGAGGAGGAGGAGGATAGTCAGTCAACATAACAGGACAGTCTCTCAGCATCAGCATGAGTCTTGAAGGGATGTGACATTTGAAAATAAATTAGTCTGTTATATCAGCTTCAGGTGTTTGGTAGCTGGTGGTGATCCAAGACTGGTTCATCCTTATGAAGGTCAGTCGATCAACAGAGTCGGTGGACAGGCGCACCCTGTGATCCGTGACAAATCCTCCAGCAGCACTGAATGTGCGTTCTGAAAGAACGCTGGATGCAGGACAGGCCAGTAGCTCAATTGCATACTGTGCAAGCTCTGGCCAGTGATCCATCCTCAAGACCCAGTAAGCCAGAGGATTTTCGGTGGGGAAGGTGTCCAAGTCTGACCTTGCCCCTAGGTATTCCTGCACCATGTATATCAGACGCTGGCGATGGTTGCTGGAACCGATCATACCTTGGGGCTGCGGACTAAAGAATTGTCTGAACGCATCGGTCAGACGGCCACCTTCCCCACCGCTCCTTCTTTGACTGACTGAAGCCTCAGCAACTCGTTGTCCAGGACCAGGAGTTTGTAACCTCCCAGTCTCTGGGAACGCGTTGCACAGACCTTTCTGCAAGGCCTCCCGGAGTTGTCTCATCCTCTGCTCCCTCTGCGACGGTAAGATAAGGTCCGCAACCTTACCCTTGTACCGTGGATCAAGGAGAGTGGCCAGCCAGTAATGGTCCCTCTCCTTGATCCGAAGAATACGAGGATCCTTCCGCAGACTTTGCAGGATCAGGGAGGCCATGCAGCGTAGGTTAGCTGAGGCATTCGGTCCGGAGTCCTCTGGGTCACTAAGGACCACATGATCCGCAGCCACCTCCTCCCAGCCACGTACAAGTCCACTGGTTTCTTGGGACTGTAAATCATCCCTAAAAGACTGCTGCTGATGATGCTGAGTGCCAGGCTCCACCTCCATGCTGACACAATCCTCCTCCTCCTCCTCCTCCTCCTCTTCTTCCTGTGCGATGGGTGGGACAGAAGGAACACTGTCTGGGTAAAGGGGGCCTTCAGAGTCAAGGAAGTCCTCCTCTTCCTGCCTCTGTTCTGCCTCAAGTGCCCTGTCCATTATTCCACGCAGCGTGTGTTCCAACAGGTGGACAAGAGGTACAGTGTCACTGATGCATGCACTGTCACTGCTCACCATCCTCGTGGCCTCCTCAAATAGTGCCAGGACAGTGCATGCATCCCTGATCATGCCCCACTGGCGTGGTGAAAAAAAACCCAGCTCCCCTGACCCTGTCCTGGTGCCGTAGTCGCACAGGTACTCATTGATGGCCCTCTGCTGCATGTGCAGCCGCAGCAGCATGGCCAATGTTGAGTTCCACCTGGTGGGCATGTCACATATAAGGCGGTTCTTGGACAGGTTCAACTCCTTTTGCAGCTCAGCCAGGCGAGCACTGGCATTATAAGATCTGCGGAAATGCACACAGACTTTCCTGGCCTGCCTCAGGACATCCTGTAAGCCCGGGTACCTGCCCAAGAACCGCTGCACCACCAGGTTAAGGACGTGAGCCACACAGGGCACATGGGTCAGTTGTCCCTGTCGGAGAGCGGAGAGGAGGTTGGTGCTATTGTCGCAAACTACCATTCCTGGCTTAAGCTGGCGTGGCGTCAACCACCTCTCGGCCTGCCCCTGCAGAGCAGACAGAACCTCTGCCCCAGTGTGGCTCCTGTCCCCCAAACACACCAGCGCAAGCACGGCATGGCATCTTTTTGCCTGCGTACTTGCGTAGCCCCTTGAACGCCTACGGAGCACCGCTGGTTCCGAGGACAAAGCACAGGAAGAGGCCATGGAGGAAGAAGAAGAGGAGGGGGTGGAGGACAGAGGTGTGTCACAACCAGTAGTAGCATTTTGGAGGCGTGGCGGTGGAACAACCTCCAACACTACTGCACCTTGTCCTGCATCCTTCCCAGCTGCCAAAAGAGTGACCCAATGGGCCGTGAAAGAAAGGTAACGTCCCTGTCCATGCCTGCTGGACCATGAGTCAGCGGTAATATGCACCTTACCGCTGACCGCCCTGTCCAGCGAGGCCAAGACATTGCCTTCCACATGCCGGTAGAGAGCCGGAATCGCCTTCCGTGAGAAAAAGTGGCATTTGGGAACCTGCCACTGAGGAACCACACATTGCACAAACTCACGGAAGGGGGCCGAGTCTACCAACTGAAAAGGCAGCAGTTGAAGCGGTAGCAATTTAGCCAAGCTAGCATTCAACCGCTGGGCATGTGGATGGCTGGGAGTGGACTTCTTTCGACGGTCCAGCAGCTAAGGCAGGGAAATTTGCCTGCTAGAATCAGACGTCGGTGTACTGCTAGCAGAGTGCCCGCAAGTACTTGGCTGTGACACACCTAATTCTACACCTTCATTCCTCTCAGAGCAGGTTTCAGAGAGGACTGAAGGTATAGTGGGGTTGGAGATCCCAGCTGATGCGGTGCAAGAAGAGGTCCGCTTTGTTCTTTGGTGTGGGTCTTTAAGGTAGGCTTGCCAACGAGCTGCATGGCAGGTCAACATATGTCTGGTCAAGCATGTGGTGCCCAAGCGGGTGATGTTTTGGCCACGCGATATACGCTTGAGACATATGTTGCAAACAGCAGCTGTGCGATTTGATGCACTTGACTCAAAAAAGGCCCACACCAAAGAACTTTTTGAATAACGGGCAGAGGCAGCGCCCTGCACAGGCGGAGCTCTGCGGTGTGATTCCGTCGGTGTGCTGCCCTTACGCTGGCCCCCCGAGGGCATCCTGCCTCGTTGGAGATGTGCCTCCTCCTCATCCTCCTCCTCCTTCCCTCTCCTATTAGGCACCCACGTGGAGTCAGTAACCTCATCATCCCCTCCCTCCTCATCCCTGGAGCCAATCTGGCAGTATGCTGCAGCTGCTGGAACATGACTGCCAGATTGGTGTCCTTCTTGAGCATCCCCTCTCTCTGCTCTCACGCTACTGCCTTCCTCTAGCTGGGTATCATCATCACCCCCTTCAAAACGCTGGGCATCCTCCTGGAGCATGTACCCAACACTGTGCTCAAACAGTTCGGGGGACTCCTCAGGAGGACATGGTTGGTCTAGGGAAGGAGTGACTGATGATGACATTGATACCAGGGAAGAGGACGCTTTGGCAGCTGCTTTGCCAGTACCCTGAGCCTGGGTGAGAGAGGATGAGGAGGATGAGGAGGGCTTGGTCATCCACTCTACCAAGTCTTCGGCATGATGCGGCTCAACACGTCCAGCTGCCGAAAAGAAGGACAAGCGTGTCCCATGGCCACGTGCTGATGGCGATGCACCGCGTCCACGACCAGCACTGTTGTCTCTAGACACAGAGCCTGCTTGCCCTCTTTTATTGGCTCCTGACTGTCTGCCTCTCCTTGTTTGCCTTCCAGACATTCTAATGGCCTGCAGGGAAATGGGAAAACCAGCAATAAGGCCTAGCTTCAGGAGTATATTTTGCAGGAATCACACTACGCCTGCTGTAGGTGCTGCAAATGCCTGTTGGTGTAACACACCAGGAAAAAGCAGCAATACAGGCTAAGTTCAGGTGTAATATGATCAGGAGGCACACTCCGCCCGCTGTAAGTGCTGCAAAATCCTGTTGGTGTAACACACCAGGAAAAAGCAGCAATACAGGCTAACTTCAGGTGTAATATGATCAGGAAGCACACTCCGCCCGCTGTAAGTGCCCCAAAATCCTGTTGGTGTAACACACCAGGAAAAAGCAGCAATACGGGCTAACTTCAGGTGTATAATGTGCAGGAGGCTTAGCAACAATGACACTGACACTGTCCCCTGCCTATCCTTCTCTCTCCCTGCACACAAGGTTTATCAAAGTATATGACACTGACACTCTCCCTGCCTATCCTTCTCTCTCCCTGCACACAAGGTTTAGCAAAGAATATGACACTGACACTGTCCCCTGCCTATCCTTCTCTCTCCCTGCACACAAGGTTTATCAAAGTATATGACACTGACACTCTCCCTGCCTATCCTTCTCTCTCCCTACACACAAGGTTTAGCAAAGAATATGACACTGACACTCTCCCTGCCTATCCTTCTCTGTCCCTACACACAAGGTTTAGCAAAGAATAGATTTGACACTGTCCCTGCCTATCCTTCACTTTCCCTGCTCCGGAACACACTACACGAGGCCGCCGCGCCGGCGGCCTTTTATAGTGTGGGGCGTGTACTAAACCCCCTCAGCTATAATTGGCCACAGGCATCCTGCCTGTGGCCAATCATTGCTCTCCTCGCTGCCGGCGCTGTGATTGGCCAAGCATGCATGCTTGGCCAATCACAGCGCCGGGATTACACTGCGATGGCGCAGTGTATTGTGGCCCGTTCACGTCACTCGTATTTGGCGCGAACGCGCGAACAGCCGATGTTCGAGTCGAACCTATGTTCGACGCGAACACCGAGCTCATCCCTACTGGTTGCTATGGAGGGTTGCTATGGACTGGTTGCTATGGAGGGTTGCAGTGGACGGTTGCTATGGACTGGTTGCTATGGACTGGTTGCTATGGACTGGTTGCTATTGACTGGTTGCTATGGACGGTTGCTATGGATGGTTGCTATGGTCTGGTTGCTATGGACTAGTTTCTATGGATTGGTTGCTATGGACTAGTTTCTATGGATTGGTTGCTATGGACTGGTTGCTATGGACTGGTTTCTATAGATAATTGCTATGGAATGGTTGCTATGTACTGGTTGCTATAGAGGGTTGTTATGGACTGGTTGCTATGGACTGGTTGCTATGGACTGGTTGCTATAGACGGTTGCTATGGACTAGTTTCTATGGATTGGTTGCTATGGACTAGTTGCTATGGACTAGTTGCTATGGACTGGTTGCTATGGATTGGTTGCTATAGATAATTGCTTTGGACTGGTTGCTATGGACTGGTTGCTATGGACTGCTTGCTATAGAGGGTTGTTTTGGACTGGTTGCTATGGACTGGTTGCTATGGACAGTTGCTATGGACTGGTGCTATGGACTGGTTGCTATGGAGGGTTGCTATGGACTGGTTGCTATGAATTGGTTGCTATGGACTGGTTGCTATGGACTGGTTGCTATGGACTGGTTTCTATGGAATGGTTGCTATGGGCTGGTTGCTATGGATTAGTTTCTAAGGACAGTTGCTATTGACTAGCTGCTATGGATTGGTTGCTATGGATTGGTTGCTATGGACTGGTTGCTATGGACAGTTGCTATGGACTTGTTTCTATGGATTGGTTACTATGGACTGGTTGCTATGGAGGGTTGTTTTGGACTGGTTGCTATGGACGGTTGCTATGGACTAGTTGGTATGGACTGGTTGCTATGGACAGTTGCTATGGACTTGTTTCTATGGATTGGTTGCTATGGACTGGTTGCTATGGAGGGTTGTTTTGGACTGGTTGCTATGGAGGGTTGTTTTGGACTGGTTGCTATGGTTGGTTCCAAATAAAAAACATTTTGAAAAAGAAAATTTTCTCATTTTGAAAAAATGATTCTTGTTTTGGATGGTTGCTATGGATTGGTTGCAATAAACGGTTTCTGAGGACTGGTTGCTATGGACTGGTTGATATGGACTGGTTGCTATGGACTAGTTGCTATGGACTGGTTGCTATGGACTAGTTGCTATGGAGGGTTGTTTTGGACTAGTTGCTATGGACTAGTTGCTATGGATTGGTTGCTATGGACTGTTGCTATGGACTGTTGCTATGGACTGGTTGCTATGGACTGGTTGCTATGGACTGGTTGCTATAGTGGGTTGCTATGGACTAGTTGCTATGGACTGGTTGCTATGGACTGGTTGCTATAGAGGGTTGTTATGGACTGGTTGCTATGGACTGGTTGCTATGGACTAGTTTCTATGGACTGGTTGCTATGGACTGGTTGCAATGGACTGGTTGCAATGGATTGGTTGCTATGGATTGGTTGCTATGGACTGGTTGCTATGGACTGGTTGCTATGGGCTGGTTGCTGTGGAGGGTTGTTTTGGACTGGTTTCTATGGACTCGTTGCTATGGACTGGTTGCTATGGAGGGTTGTTTTGGACTGGTTGCTATGGACTGGTTTCTATGGACTGGTTTCTATGGATAATTGCTATGGACTGGTTTCTATGGACTGGTTTCTATGAACTGGTTGCTATGGACTGGTTTCTATAGATAATTGCTATGGAATGGTTGCTATGGGCTGGTTGCTATGGAGGGTTGTTTTGGACTGGTTGCTATGGACGGTTGCTATGGACTAGTTGCTATGGATTGGTTGCTATGGACAGTTGCTATGGATTGGTTGCTATGGATTGGTTGCTATGGACTGGTTGCTATGGACTGGTTGCCATGGACTGGTTGCCATGGGCTGGGTGCTATGGGCTGGGTGCTATGGACTGGGTGCTATGGACTGGTTGCTATGGACTGGTTGCTATGGAGGGTTGTTATGGACTAGTTGCTATGGACTCGTTTCTATGGATTGGTTGCTATGAACTGGTTGCTATGGAGGGTTGTTTTGGACTGGTTGCTATGGATAATTGTTATGGGCTGGTTGCTATGGGCTGGTTGCTATGGGCTGGTTGCTATGGACTGCTTGCTATGGACTGGTTTCTATGGATAATTTCTATAGAATGGTTGCTATGGGCTGGTTGCTATGGGCTGGTTGCTATTGACTGGTTGCTATGGACTGGTTGCTATGGACTGGTGCTATGGACTGGTTGCTATGGACTGGTTGCTATGGACTGGTTTCTATGGATAATTGCTATGGAATGGTTGCTATGGGCTGGTTGCTATGGATTAGTTGCTAAGGACAGTTGCTATTGACTAGTTGCTATGGATTGGTTGCTATGGACTGGTTGCTATGGACAGTTGCTATGGAATTGTTTCTATGGATTGGTTGCTATGGACTAGTTGCTATGGACTGGTTGCTATGGACAGTTGCTATGGACTTGTTTCTATGGATTGGTTGCTATGGACTGGTTGCTATGGTTGATTCCAAATAAAAAACATTTTGAAAAAGAAAATTTTCTAATTCTTGTTTTTAATGGTTGCTATGGATTGGTTGCAATAAACGGTTTCTGAGGACTGGTTGCTATGGACTGGTTGCTAGTGATGAGCCAAACACCCCCGGGTTCGGTTCGCACCAGAACCCGCGAACGGACCGAAAGTTCGCACGAACATTAGAACCCTATTAAATACAATGAATGCGAACGTTCGAAATCTAAAGTGCTAATCATAACGACTATTATGCATGTTATTGTCCTAAAAAGGGTTTGGGAACCCGGGTTCTGCACCAGGGGACATGTATCAATGCAAAAAGAAGTTTTAAAAACGGCCGTTTTTCGGGAGCAGCCATTTTAATGATGCATAAAGTGAAAAAAAAAAAGTCAAATATTCCTTTAACCACTTAACGACCGCCCACTGTAATTATACGTCGGCAGAATGGCACCGACAGGCAGAATCACGTAGATCTACGTGATCGCCTTTGTATAGTTGGGGGGTCCGATTGGACCCCCCTTCTGTACAGTGAGCAGTGGTTAAGTGTTCGGGAGCGATCCGGCATGAGGGGACGGCCGTTCGATTCCGGCCACCCCCTCTCGATCGCTCCCGGCGAATGAGAGAGCTTCCCCTGCCTGTGTAATGTAAACACAGGCAGAGGAAGTGATGTCATCTCTCCTCGTGCCGGTCTTTTCGATCCGGCGCGAGGAGTGAAGACATCTCACAGTAAGTGCACCAACAGCCCACTGACACCAGTACACGTAGGCACACAAATCACCCCCCAGTCACCCCCAGATCACCCCCAGTACCCCCAGTCACAGTGCACCGTTTGCAGTGATCATTTTTTTTACTGATCACTGCAATTAGTGTCATTTGTGACTGTAAAAAGTTGCAGGGCAGTTAGGATTAGGCCCCTTTAGGTCCAAGGTAGCCCCCTAACCCCCCCTAATAAAGTTTTAACCCCTTGATCGCCCCCCAGGTAACCCTTTCACCCCCTAACGCCAGCGTCACTAAGCAATCGTTTTTCCGATCGCTTTTTCTTGTCGCTGGTGTCCTAGATAGCCAGTTAATTATTTTTAGGTTTGCCGCAGGTTTTTATTAGCGTCAGGTACCCCCATATATTATTTTAACCCCCTGATTGCCCCTAGAGTTAACCCTTTCACCAGTGATCACCGTATAAGCGTCACTGGTGACACTGGTTACCCAGTTAGTTATTTAGTTATTTAGGTAACCCGTCAGGTTTTTATATAGCGTCGGGTACCCCCATATTTAACCTAATAAAGGTTTTAACCCCCTGATTGCCCCTAGTTAACCCTTTCACCAGTGATCACCATATAAAGGTTACAGGTGACGCTGGTTGGTTAGTTTGCTTTTTATAGCATCAGGGCACCCTCCGTATATAACCCAATAAAGGTTTAACCCCCTGATCGCCCGGCGGGTGATATCAATTAGGTTTTAGCGCCAGAGAGGGTCTGCGTCGCCCCAGGCAGCTTTAGGTTAGTGCCAGTAACGCTAACACCCACGCCCAAAGCATACACCTCCCTTAGTGGTATAGTATCTGATCAGATCTATACTAGCGTCCCCAGCGGTTTAGGGTTCCCAAAAACACAGTGTTAGCGGGATCAGCCCAGATACCTGCTAGCACCTGCGTTTAGCCCCTCCGCCCAGCCCAGCCCACCCAAGTGCAGTATTGATCGATCACTGTCACTTACCAAACACAACACACATAACTGCAGCGTTCGCAGAGACAGTCCTGATCCCTGCGATCGCTAACAGTTTTTTTGGTAGCGTTTGATACATTTGGTGACAGTCAGGTGCTTTTTTTACATGTGAATCTTACTAGTGTACCCCTAAATTTAGAGCCCAAAATGGCAAGACGAAGGTACACTAGTAAAGAGGCCTACGAGATTCTGAGCATGACAGATAGTGAAGAGGAGGTCACGTATCTGTCAGATTCAGGCTCAGAATATCTTCCCGTAGAAGACAGTGACGTCAGCGGCCCCACGTCAGATAGCTCTGACGACGAAGTTGAGGTCCCTGCTAAGGTCAGGCGTACCCGATCCCGATCTTCTGAGGTTGTTGAGGAGCAAGAACCGCAGGGCTCTTGTATCATGGAGCAGAGTAGTACTAGTGCCGCTATTCCTTCTGGTGAATTGGCAAGCACCAGCGGCCTAGTACAGCCTGGGCGTACATCCAGCACTGCAGTATCACGTGGTGACGTGGCGAGTCCCATAAGTGCAGTTCAAGCTGGCGAGGTGGCAAGCACAAGTAGTGTCCCGCTGCCACCAAGAAGACAAAGGCAGGCCCGCCGTGCCCATAGTGCCCTTCCTGCAGAATTCGCCTATCCTGATTGGGTCCCCACCACTTCTGCAGATCCCGTACTTCCCCCATTCACTGCCCAACCCGGTATTCAGGTGGAAACAGCTGATTTTATGCCAATCGATTTTTATTCGCTGTTTTTCACGGAAGATCTCTATAGATCTATTGTGGACCAGAGTAATTTGTATGCTGGTCAATTCATCGCCGCTAACCCCCAGTTGCCTAAAATTGCCAAAGATTGGAAACCAATTACGGTTTCCGACTTTAAGACCTTTCTGGGCCTTTCCCTCAACATGGGCACACATAAATTCCCGTCATTGCGTGCTTATTGGTCCACGCACCCAATTGACCACATGCCCGTGTTCTCTGCCTCCATGCCCAGGACACGATACGAGCAGATTTTGCGGTTCATGCACTTCAACTTCAATGAACTTTGTCGTCCACGTGGGGACCCTGAGTACGACCGGCTCTATAAAATTCAGCCCCTCATAAACCACTTCAACGAACGTTTTGCAGCCTTGTTTATTCCCGATCAAGTTGTCTGCGTTGATGAGTCCCTGATTCAATTTTCTGGCCGCTTGGCTTTCAAGCAGTACCTTCCCAGCAAGCGTGCCAGATACGGGGTCAAGCTCTATAAGTTCTGTGACAGGGCAACAGGCTATGTATGGAGCTTTATGGTTTATGAGGGAAAAGATAGTCAGGTTGAGCCGGTCAACTGCCCGGATTACATAGGGAGCGCTGGCAAGATAGTGTGGAACTTGGTGTCACCCTTATTCGGAAAGGGGTACCACTTGTATGTGGACAATTATTACACAAGCGTGCCACTGTTTAGTCACTTGTTTGATCATCAGATTGGAGCATGTGGCACCGTGCGACCTAATCGCCGGGGCTTTCCCCAGCGGCTTGTAGATGCCCGTCTTAGGCTGGGGGAGAGAGCCTGCTTGAAGTGTAATAACTTGCTCTCTATGAAGTGGAGGGACAATAAGAATGTTTTCCTTCTTACCTCCCTTCATGCAGACACGACAGTCCAAATTCGTACGGCGACTGGTGTTGTGGAGAAACCCCTCTGTGTCCACGAATATAACAAAAATATGGGAGGGGCGGACCTCAACGACCAGTTGATGGCGCCGTATCTAATTGACCATAAGGCGAGACGCTGGTACAAAAAAGTGTCTCTATCCTTATTCCAATTGGCTTTGCTGAACGCTCATGTGCTATACAGAGCTTCAGGCGGGACGTTATCTCTTCTAAAATTCCAGAATGAGATAGTCACAGAACTCCTGTATCCAGGCGGTTCTGCACCTCACCATCCCCTACCAAATGCAGTAAGCCGGCTGCATGAGAGGCATTATCCGTATGCCCTCCCGAGTACCCCTACCCAACGAACCCCCCAAAAAAGATGTAGTGTCTGTAGCAAGCGCGGATTTAGGCGTGACACCCGTGTTTTTTGTCCACTCTGTCCTGACAAACCTGGTCTTTGCCTTGGTGAATGTTTTGAACGCTACCACTCAAAAGTGAAGTTTTAGCGTAGGGTACAGCATTTCACAGACTAGGACACACTTACACAGGGTCTCCCAAGATGCCATTACATTTTGAGAGACCCGAACCATTACAGTTGTTAAAGTTACAAAAAAAAGTGTAAAAAAGAAAAAAAAAACGTAAAAAACAAAACACAAAAAATATAATATAAAAAAACCAAAAATAGTTGTCGTTTTATTGTTCTCTCTCTCTCTCTATTTTCTCTCTATTGTTCTGCTCTTTTTTACTGTATTCTATTCTGCAATGTTTTATCATGCTTGCTTTTCAGGTATGTAATTTTTTTTTTTCAGGTACGCCATTCAGTTGCAGCGCGGATCTATTTATCTTGACAGCAACAGCGTTTGCTCCCACGATACATAAAGCCGTGACTCCAACGCTGTAGGAGGTGATTTCACCACCACAGTTAAAAAAAAAGCATATATGCCGAAGCATGGGGGCAGCAGGGGCGGAGGAGCGATTTTGCTCCTAATGCCGCGTATATACGGTCGAAATTCCGACGGAGGCTTGCCCGTGGAAAAGTCCGACCGTGTGTACGCGGCATAACTTTTTTGCGGGAGGATGCCCCCATGCTTCGGCATATATATATTTTAGGCACAGGTTGCGTTAAAAAAATGTTTTATTTTTTACTAGGTTTTGTTTTGGTATTTGCTTTGCAGGTATGGTATGGTCTTACTGTTGTACTGTAATGTTACTTTGTTTTAATGTTAACCATCATTTGCTTAGCAGGTACGCCATTCAGTTGCATCGCGGATTTATTTATCTTGACAGCAACAGCGTTTGCTCCCACGATACATAAAGCCGTGACTCCAACGCTGTAGGAGGTGATTTCACCACCACAGTTAAAAAAAGAGCATATATGCCGAAGCATGGGGGCAGCAGGGGCGGAGGAGCGATTTTGCTCCTAATGCCGCGTATATACGGTCGAAATTCCGACGGAGGCTTGCCCGTGGAAAAGTCTGACTGTGTGTACGCGGCATAACCTTTTATGCCGCGTACATACGGTCGAAATTCCGTCGAAGGCTTGCCCGTGGAAAAGTCAGACCGTGTGTACGCGGCATAACTTTTTTGCGGGAGGATGCCCCCATGCTTCGGCATATATGCCCATCATTAGAAGTGGGTGGATGAAGGGAGGTATTCTAATGGTGGGCATACCCACCGATCAATCTCTTTTTTTCGTTCAGCCAACAGGCTGCATGAAAAAAAAGATTACAATATATGTCCAACAAGGACCAGCAACGTACTGGTATGTTGCTGGACTTTGAATGTTTATACCAGAATGATGCCTGCGGGTTTAGGTATCATCTTGGTATCATTCTTTTCAGCCAGTGGCCGGCTTTCATTTAAAAGCAATTCTAGCAGATAATTAGCCTCTAGACTGCTTTTACAAGCAGTGGGAGGGAATGCCCCCCCCCCCCGGATATAAACAGCGCCATTGGGAAATTGGGAAAGCATTTTATCACACCGATCTTGGTGTGGTCAGATGCTTTGAGGGCAGAGGAAAGATCTAGGGTCTAACCCCCCAATTTTTTTCAAAAAAAGAGTACCTGTCACTACTTATTGCTATCATAGGGGATATTTACATTCCCTGAGATAACAATAAAAATGGTAAAAAAAAAAAAAATATATGGAAGGAACAGTTTAAAAATAAAATAAAAAAGCAAAATAAATAATAAAAAAAAAAAAGCACCGCTGTCCCCCCTGCTCTTGCGCAAAGGCGAACGCAAGCGTCGGTCTAGCGTCATATGTAAACAGCAATTGCATCATGCATGTGAAGTATCACCGCGAAGGTCAGCTCGAGGGCAGTAATTTTAGCAGTAGACCTCCTCTGTAAATCTAACGTGGTAACCTGTAAAGGCTTTTAAATGCTTTTAAAAATGAATGTAGTTTGTCGCCGCTGCGCGTTTGTGCGCAATTTTAAAGCATGTCGTGTTTGGTATCCATGTACTCGGCCTAAGATCATCTTTTTTATTTCATCAAACATTTGGGCAATATAGTGTTTTTTAGTGCATTAAAAATAAAAAAAGTGTGTTTTTCCCCCAAAAAATGTGTTTGAAAAATCGCTGCGCAAATACTGTGTGGAAAAAAAAATGCAACACCCACTATTTTAATCTGTAGGGCCTTTGCTTTAAAAAAATATATAATGTTTGGGGGTTCAACATAATTTTCTTGCAAAAAAAAATTTTTTTCATGTAAACAAAAAGTGTCAGAAAGGGCTTTGTCTTCAAGTGGTTAGTAGACTTGTGCACAACGGCAAAATTCGTTCCGTTTCGGTTCGCTTCTTGTGCACAACGGAAAAATTTGTTCCGTTTCGGTTCGTTTCTTTCCGGTCCTGTTGATTCGTAATCATTCGTAATTTTGCTAGACGGGATTTTTCGTGTTCGGACTAATTTGTATTTTCGCAAGCGACATTTTTCGTTGAATCTTTTGTTGCTTTATAATTCGTACTTTCGGTAGAGTACGTTGTTTTTCGTTGATTCTGGACACAACTCCTACTTTCGTAACTTTTTTTGGGTTCGTTGATTCGTAATTTTCCGTGTCTCTCTCACAACGACGCTGCCTATTATGCCTAATGTGCTTCGAATGGATTTGTACTTTTCTAAATACATAGCGGTTATTTGTAACGATTCGAAATCTCGTATTTTACTTTCGTTTTTTACATGCGGCTATAGGCTCCGCCCCTGTACACCATTTTGAGAGGGTTCAGCACGGTGAGGGAGAAGCAGAGAGCAGAGCAGAGTGTTATTGTGCTTCGAATGGATTCGAAATCTCGTATTTTACTTTCGTTTTTTCATGCGGCTATAGCCTCCGCCCCTGTACACCATTTTGAGAGGGAGTTCAGCATGGTGAGGGAGAAGCAGAGAGCAGAGTGAGTGTTATTGTGCTTCGAATGGATTTGTACATTCGTAACTTTTTTCATAACGAATTATGCCGAAGACATTCGGGCATTCGCTATTTTGCGGTATAATTTATTTCGGATTCGGTTTTATTCGTAATTGCTTTGTTCGGAAATTCGAATGCTTCCGAATGTCCGAAAGTTGCTAAATTCGGACGAATTTCGATTCGTTACGAAACGAATTGCACAAGTCTAGTGGTTAGAAGAGTGGATGATGTGTGACATAAGCTTCCTAATGTTGTGCATAAAATGCCAGGACAGTTCAAAACCCCCCCAAATGACCCCATTTTGGAAAGTAGACACCTCAAGCTATGTGCTGAGAGGCATGTTGAGCCCATTGAATATTTTTTTTTTGTCCCAAGTGATTGAATAATGACAAAAAGAAAAAAAAAAAGAAAAAATGTACAAAAAGTTGTCACTAAATTATATATTGCTCAAACATGCCATGGTTATATGTGGAATTGCACCCCAAAATACATTCTGTTTCTTCTCCTGAGTACGGGGATACCACATGTGTGAGACTTTTTGGGAGCCTAGCCGCGTACAGGACCCCGAAAACCAAGCACCGCCTTCAGGATTTCTATGGGTGTAAATTTTTGATTTCACTCCTCTCTGCCTATCACAGTTTCGGAGGCCATGGAATGCCCAGATGGCACAAAACCCCCCCAAATGACCCCATTTTGGAAAGTAGACACCCCAAGCTATTTGCTGAGAGGTATGTTGAGTATTTTGCAGATCTCGCTTTTTGTCACAAAGTTTTGAAAATTGAAAAAAGAAAAAAAAAAATGTCTTTCTTCATTTTCAAAAACAAATGAGAGCTGTAAAATACTCACCATGCCTCTCAGCAAATAGCTTGGGGTGTCTACTTTCCAAAATGGGGTCATTTGGGGGGGTTTTGTGCTATTTTGGCATTTTAATGGCCTTCAAAACTGTGATAGGTAGTGAGGAGTGAAATCAAAAATTTACGCCCTTAGAAATCCTGAAGGCGGTGCTTGGTTTTTGGGGCCCCGTACGCGGCTAGGCTCCCAAAAAGTCCCACACATGTGGTATCCCCGTACTCAGGAGAAGCAGCAGAATGTATTTTGGGGTGCAATTCCACATATAACCATGGCATGTTTGAGCAATATATAATTTAGTGACAACTTTTTGTACATTTTTTTTTTCCTTTTTGTCATTATTCAATCATTTGGGACAAAAAAAAAAATATTCCATGGACTGAACATGCCTCTCAGTAAATAGATTGGGGTGTCTACTTTCCAAAATGGGGTCATTTGGGGGGGTTTTGTGCTATTTTGGCATTTTAATGGCCTTCAAAACTGTGATAGGTAGTGAGGAGTGAAATCAAAAATTTGCGCCCTTAGAAATCCTGAAGGCGGTGCTTGGTTTCTGGGGTCCCGTACGTGGCTAGGCTCCCAAAAAGTCCCACACATGTGGTATCCCCGTACTCAGGAGAAGCAGCAGAATGTATTTTGGGGTGCAATTCCACATATAACCATGGCATGTGTGAGCAATATATAATTTAGTGACAACTTTTTGTAATTTTTATTTTATTTTTTGTCATTATTCAATCACTTGGGACAAAAAAAAATATTCAATGGGCTCAACATGCCTCTCAGCAATTTCCTTGGGGTGTCTACTTTCCAAAATGGGGTCATTTGGGGGGGTTTTGTACTGCCCTGCCATTTTAGCACCTCAAGAAATGAGATAGGCAGTCATAAATTTAAAGCTGTGTAAATTCCAGAAAATGTACCCTAGTTTGTAAACGCTATAACTTTTGCGCAAACCAATAAATATACGCTTATTGACATTTTTTTTACTAAAGACATGTGGCTGAATACATTTTGGCCTAAATGTATGACTAAAATTGAGTTTATTCGATTTTTCTTATAACAAAAAGTAGAAAATATCTTTTTTTTTCAAAATTTTCGGTCTTTTTCCGTTTATATCGCAAAAAATAAAAATCGCAATCAAATACCATTAAAAGAAAGCTCTATTTGTGGGAAGAAAAGGACGCAAATTTCGTTTGGGTACAACATTGCATGTCCGCACAATTTACAGTTAAAGCAGCGCAGTGCAAAATTCTGAAATCACCTCTGGTCCTCTAGCTACCAAATGGTCCGGGGCTTAAGTGGTTAAATATCGTACCTGGGGGGTGTCTAAAGTATGCCTGTGAAGTGCCACGTGTTTCCCGTGTTTAGAACTGTCCCTGCACAAAATTACATTTCTAAAGGAAAAAAAGCCATTTAAAACTGCTTTAATGTAATGTCTGGTCCCGGTAATATGGATGAAAATCTTTAAGAAAAATGGCATAGCTACCCCATCACAGCCCCCCCCCCCTACCCCAGCCCATTACCAGCCCCTTTGGGTCTTGTATGGATATTAAGGGGAACCCCGCACACAAAATAAAAAAGGCCCTATATACTCTGAGCAGCCGTATACAGGCGGTGCATACAAGACAGGGACTGTAGGTTTGTTCTTATGTAGAATCTGTTTGTAATTTTGAACGGTACATTGTTTAAGTGTAGCTCCAGCCAAAAAATCTATTTTTAAGCTTTTTGGAAAACATAGGGAAGGGTTATCACCCCTGTAACATTTGTTTTCCTGTCTGTGCAGTGTGCACCTGTTCAGAACAGTTCACCTCACTTTCCGTCCTAATGAAAAATGTGTTTTGAAAGTTTGGGGTTTTTATTGAAACAAGGATTGGTGATAAAGCATCAGTGGAGAGGAGACACTTTTTTTCCCATATTAACTCTTACAGGAGAGAATTTCCCTTCCTAGGGGTAGATTTCCTCTCACTTCCTGTTGTATCCTTCCGTTTGCAAGGAGGAGTCGTTTGTAAGTTGGATGTTTGAAAGTAGGGGCCTGCCGTATATACTCAGCTGAAATTTGCCCCTTACATGTTGGTGTTGCCACAACACTGTGAGCCCTCACAGTTACTCTTGGTGGGCGCATGAATGGGCCCTGCTGTGAATTATTAGATCAAGAATTGTAATTGCATGCCCCTGTTGAACAGGGGCTGAAAAATTGGGCCTTTGGTGGTGGTGGTGGTGTTGACACAACACTGTAAGGCCTCACAGTTAGTCTTGGTGGGCGCAGGAATGGGCCCTGCTGTGAATTATTAGATCAAGAATTGTAATTACATGCCCCTGTTAAACAGGGGCAGACAAATTGGGCCTTAGGCACTGGTGCCACAACACTCCAACCCCTCACAGATACTGTACTTGGAGCACAGCAATGAGCCCTGTTGCAAATTATTGCATCAAAAATTGTAATTACACGCCCCTGTTAAACAGGGGCTGAAAAATTGGGCCTTAGCCACTGGTGCTGGTGCCACGACACTGCAACCTCTCCCAGATACTCTAGTTGGAGTGCAGGAATGAGCCCTGCTGCAAAGCATTGCATAAAAAATTGTAATAACACGCCCCTGTTAAACAGGGGCTGAAAAATTGGGCCTTAGCCACTGGTGGCGGCACCCAGAAACAAAAATGTTCTTCCAAGCTATCATCATCAATCGGATCATTGAGGAGGAGGAGGATAGTCAGTCAACATAACAGGACAGTCTCTCAGCATCAGCATCAGTCTTGAAGGGATGTGACATTTGAAAATAAATTAGTCTGTTATATCAGCTTCAGGTGTTTGGTAGCTGGTGGTGATCCAAGACTGGTTCATCTTTATGAAGGTCAGTCGATCAACCGAGTCGGTGGATAGGCGCACCCTGTGATCCGTGACAAATCCTCCAGCAGCACTGAATGTGCGTTCTGAAAGAACGCTGGATGCAGGACAGGCCAGTAGCTCAATTGCATACTGTGCAAGCTCTGGCCAGTGATCCATCCTCAAGACCCAGTAAGCCGGAGGATTTTCGGTGGGGAAGGTGTCCAAGTCTGACCTTGCCCCTAGGTATTCCTGCACCATGTATATCAGACGCTGGCGATGGTTGCTGGAACTGATCATACCTTGGGGCTGCGGACTAAAGAATTGTCTGAACGCATCGGTCAGACGGCCACCTTCCCCACCGCTCCTTCTTTGACTGACCGAAGCCTCAGCAACTCGTTGTCCAGGACCAGGAGTTTGTAACCTCCCAGTCTCTGGGAACGCGTTGCACAGACCTTTCTGCAAGGCCTCCCGGAGATGTCTCATCCTCTGCTCCCTCTGCGACGGTAAGATAAGGTCCGCAACCTTACCCTTGTACCGTGGATCAAGGAGAGTGGCCAGCCAGTAATGGTCCCTCTCCTTGATCCGAAGAATACGAGGATCCTTCCGCAGACTTTGCAGAATCAGGGAGGCCATGCAGCGTAGGTTAGCTGAGGCATTCGGTCCGGAGTCCTCTGGGTCACTAAGGACGACATGATCCGCAGCCACCTCCTCCCAGCCACGTACAAGTCCACTGGTTTCTTGGGACTGTAAATCATCCCTAAAAGACTGCTGCTGATGCTGAGTGCCAGGCTCCACCTCCATGCTGACACAATCCTCCTCCTCCTCCTCTTCTTCCTGTGCGATGGGTGGGACAGAAGGAACACTGTCTGGGTAAAGGGGGCCTTGAGAGGCAAGGAAGTCCTCCTCTTCCTGCCTCTGTTCTGCCTCAAGTGCCCTGTCCATTATTCCACGCAGCGTAAGTTCCAACAGGTGGACAAGAGGTACAGTGTCACTGATGCATGCACTGTCACTGCTCACCATCCTCGTGGCCTCCTCAAATGGTGCCAGGACAGTGCATGCATCCCTGATCATGTCCCACTGGCGTGGTGAAAAAAACCCGAGCTCCCCTGACCCTGTCCTGGTGCCGTAGTCGCACAGGTACTCATTGATGGCCCTCTGCTGCGTGTGCAGCCGCTGCAGCATGGCCAACGTTGAGTTCCACCTGGTGGGCATGTCACATATAAGGCGGTTCTTGGGCAGGTTCAACTCCTTTTGCAGCTCAGCCAGGCGAGCACTGGCATTATAAGATCTGCGGAAATGCACACAGACTTTCCTGGCCTGCCTCAGGACATCCTGTAAGCCTGGGTACCTGCCCAAGAACCGCTGCACCACCAGGTTAAGGACGTGAGCCACACAGGGCACATGGGTCAGTTGTCCCTGTCGGAAGGTGGATAGGAGGTTGGTGCTATTGTCGCAAACCACCATTCCTGGCTTAAGCTGGCGTGGCGTCAACCACCTCTCGGCCTGCCCTTGCAGAGCAGACAGAACCTCTGCCCCAGTGTGGCTCCTGTCCCCCAAACACACCAGCGCAAGCACGGCATCGCATCTTTTTGCCTGCGTACTTGCGTAGCCCCTTGAACGCCTACGGAGCACCGCTGGTTCCGAGGACAAAGCACAGGAAGAGGCCACGGAGGAAGAAGAAGAGGAGGGGGTGGAGGACAGAGGTGTGTCACAACCAGTAGTAGCATTTTGGAGGCGTGGCGGTGGAACAACCTCCAACACTACTGCACCTTGTCCTGCATCCTTCCCAGCTGCCAAAAGAGTGACCCAATGGGCCGTGAAAGAAAGGTAACGTCCCTGTCCATGCCTGCTGGACCATGAGTCAGCGGTAATATGCACCTTACCGCTGACCGCCCTGTCCAGCGAGGCCAAGACATTGCCTTCCACATGCCGGTAGAGAGCCGGAATCGCCTTCCGTGAGAAAAAGTGGCGTTTGGGAACCTGCCACTGAGGAACCGCACATTGCACAAACTCACGGAAGGGGGCCGAGTCTACCAACTGAAAAGGCAGCAGTTGAAGCGCTAGCAATTTAGCCAAGCTAGCATTCAACCGCTGGGCATGTGGATGGCTGGGAGTGAACTTCTTTCAACGGTCCAGCAGCTGGGTCAGGGAAATTTGCCTGCTAGAATCGGACGTCGGTGTACTGCTAGCAGAGTGCCCGCAAGTACTTGGCTGTGACACACCTAATTCTACACCTTCATTCCTCTCAGAGCAGGTTTCAGAGAGGACTGAAGGTATAGTGGGGTTGGAGATCCCAGCTGATGCGGTGCAAGAAGAGGTCCGCTTTGTTCTTTGGTGTGGGTCTTTAAGGTAGGCTTGCCAACGAGCTGCATGGCAGGTCAACATATGTCTGGTCAAGCATGTGGTGCCCAAGCGGGTGATGTTTTGGCCACGCGATATACGCTTGAGACATATGTTGCAAACAGCAGCTGTGCGATCTGATACACTCAACTCAAAAAAGGCCCACACCAAAGAACTTTTTGAATAACGGGCAGAGGCAGCGCCCTGCACAGGCGGAGCTCTGCGGTGTGATTCCGTCGGTGTGCTGCCCTTACGCTGGCCCCCCGAGGGCATCCTGCCTCGTTGGAGATGTGCCTCCTCCTCATCCTCCTCCTCCTCCTCCTCCTCCTCTCTCCTATTAGGCACCCACATGGAGTCAGTGACCTCATCATCCCCTCCCTCCTCATCACTGGAGCCAATCTGGCAGTATGCTGCAGCTGCTGGAACATGACTGCCAGATTGCTGTCCTTCTTGAGCATCCCCTCTCTCTGCTCTCACGCTACTGCCTTCCTCTAGCTGGGTATCATCATCAGACCCTTCGAAACGCTGGGCATCCTCCTGGAGCATTTACCCAACACTGTGCTCAAACAGTTCGAGGGACTCCTCAGGAGGACATGGTTGGTCTAGGGAAAGAGTGACTGATGATGACATTGATACCAGGGAAGAGGACGCTTTGGCAGCTGCTTTGCCAGTACCCTGAGCCTGGGTGAGAGAGGATGAGGAGGATGAGGAGGGCTTGGTCATCCACTCTACCAAGTCTTCGGCATGATGCGGCTCAACACGTCCAGCTGCCGAAAAGAAGGACAAGCGTGTCCCATGGCCACGTGCTGATGGCGATGCACCGCGTCCACGACCAGCACTGTTGTCTCTAGACACAGAGCCTGCTTGCCCTCTTTTATTGGCTCCTGACTGTCTGCCTCTCCTTGTTTGCCTTCCAGACATTCTAATGGCCTGCAGGGAGATGGGAAAACCAGCAATAAGGCCTAGCCTTCAGGAGTATATTTTGCAGGAATCACACTACGCCTGCTGTAAGTGCTGCAAATGCCTGTTGGTGTAACACACCAGGAAAACGCAGCAATACCGGCTAACTTCAGGTGTATAATGTGCAGGAGGCACACTCCGCCCGCTGTAAGTGCTGCAAATGCCTGTTGGTGTAACACACCAGGAAAACACAGCAATACGGGCTAACTTCAGGTGTATAATGTGCAGGAGGCACACTCCGCCCGCTGTAAGTGCTGCAAATGCCTGTTGGTGTAACACACTAGGAAAACACAGCAATAAGGCCTAGCTTCAGGAGTATATTTTGCAGGAATCACACTACGCCTGCTGTAAGTGCTGCAAATGCCTGTTGGTGTAACACACTAGGAAAACACAGCAATAAGGCCTAGCTTCAGGAGTATATTTTGCAGGAATCACACTACGCCTGCTGTAAGTGCTGCAAATGCCTGTTGGTGTAACACACTAGGAAAACACAGCAATACGGGCTAACTTCAGGTGTATAATGTGCAGGAGGCACACTCCGCCCGCTGTAAGTACTTCAAATGCCTGTTGGTGTAACACACCAGGAAAACACAGCAATACGGGCTAACTTCAGGAGTATAATGTGCAGGAGGCACACTCCGCCCACTGTAAGTGCTGCAAATGCCTGTTGGTGTAACACACTAGGAAAACACAGCAATAAGGCCTAGCTTCAGGAGTATATTTTGCAGGAATCACACTGCGCCTGCTGTAAGTGCTGCAAATGCCTGTTGGTGTAACACACTAGGAAAACACAGCAATACGGGCTAACTTCAGGTGTATAATGTGCAGGAGGCACACTCCGCCCGCTGTAAGGGAGGCGAAAACAAGGACAAATCATGACGACTCGGGTTGGAATTATGAAGCTAGAGTATCATATGTGCGTAAGTGCGACCGTATGAATGGTTTGTGTAAGGACTGTTTGCTTGTGGCAGGAGCCTCACGAAGGAGACTGAGCTGCAGGAAGCTTGTGGTGTGTGTGACAACTAGAATCTACTTGTGTCGTGTCGAGGATATGAAACAGTATGTCGCCGACGCGACCGGGATTCGAATCGGGCCATCGTAGAGTGTTAGGGTGCCACCCCTCCTCCAAAATCGAACACATTCCAACCACCCAGCCCCCAAGGCTAATCAAAGGGCAGACAAGGCACCAGGTGGGTCTAATTACCACCTCAATCCCTGTAGGATTTTTCCTACATGTTTTCCACATTTATCGCATGACATAATTTTCCTTTATCGTTCACCATGCTAGTATACACACAGTGGTTTAGGTTCGCATGGTGTCATGCAACCTAGGCTACTTCAACACCTTGCATTTTGGCACTTTATTTTATTTTATTTATTATGGTCGCCCCAACACCTTGGACATTGGCACTTTATTACATTTACCAGGGTCACCTCAACACCCAGTATATTGGCACTTTATTTCATTTTATACACTCACTCATTACTCTCCTGGGTTGATAGCCCATTATCAGCTTTTTAAATATAGGTTTAATTATTTATTGATATAATACATTGATATATATATTAATTTTGTGATATAACTATATCAATTGCCCACATATAAATTATTATATCTTTCATACAGAATTTTCCCCGGATGGTCAATTGACCACCGGTAATTTCCATATGGACATTCCCCCCTTTTTTGTGGTCCTCACTTGCAACCCATCGTGCATCGGTATGGCCCCCTCAGTTCCCATGGTGGACATTCATGGGGTGATCTTTGGTTGTTGGTGCTTGGTACTAACAATGGTAGCCATTTTTGTGAGTAACTTAAATTAACCTTTGACCATTGCTCTCATTTGGGCTAAATTTTCTATTTCATTACTATTTAGATATAGTGTTATATATACATACCTATATGTTCTTTATAGATAGATGGATTGCGCCTGCTCCTGAGAAAGTGATGGTTCACGAAATGTGTAGAGCATACCGTGCTGCAATCATTTTGGCTTTTAAAGCAGTAGTAAAGTATTTTTTTCACTTTGACTTACAGGTAAGCCTATAATAAGGCTTACCTGTAGGTAAAAAGAATTATCTCCTAAACCTGTACAGTTTAGGAGATATTCCCTTTGCATGCAGCCGCTGACTTCAGCGGCGCTTGCGCTCTAGGTTCCCAGCAGAAGGTCTGGCAGACGCCGCCGGACCTTGCCGGAAAGAAGTCTCCCGAGCACATGCGCGGGAGTGACGACATTGCGGCTCCAGCCACTCACAGCGCCGGAGCTGCGATACCCAGAAGACACGCCGAGGGAAAATGTCAGCTCCCTTGGCGTGGATCGAAATCCCCTGCCAACGCCTCATTCTAAGGTAAGTATTTCATAATGAGCTAGTATGTGGTGCATACTAGCTCATTATGCCTTTTGCCTTACAGGTTTAAAAAAAAAAAAAATCTGCGGATTTACTACCGCTTTAATATTTAACATCATGTTCATAAATGTTTTTGCTCTGATTCTCTCATGCATTCTTGCTGTATCATTGCTGTAGAAACTGATTAAATGTAATGCTTCAATCGTGTTTCAGCATGGTCACAATTGTTGACAGACATTTTAATAAAGATTGTCTTTAATGTGCATCTACCTTTGTTTTATGGGTCAATGTATTCATACATAGGTTATGTTCGCTGCATCGATCTTTGGGCACACACCTCAATCAAAGTCCCAACCCTTTTTGCAATTCTACAGGGATGGAGGCACATGTCTATGTGGTCCTCATTCAAAGACCCAAACTTTTTCCATACTACATACATTATAACTTCCTTGCTTGTCAACATCATAGTGCCACTGCTTAAGCAATATGTACTTTTTACCAGTAGATGGCTCTGTCTGAGCATGTTTCACAGCAAAGCTCATATACTGTAGCCTTTCTAGCATTCAGCATGTATGGAATGCTGCAATAATAGAATTATATACAGAAGCTCCCAACTGTCCCTCATTTGGGATCAAATCACTGAGTGCTTCTTTCCCCGACAGTTGTCCATATTTTTGGCCTGATATATATAGACCTCTATCAAAATAATGTGTTAATTAACTACCAACTATATACTACACTAAATGTGTCATTCTAATTCTAAATTATTGCATTTAAAAAAACAATACAAAGAAAATGTAGCGGTGAAATAACTTGTAAACCAATCATATTTTTACATTTTAATTCTTCATAATCCGCGTAACTGGGATGTGTCCTTGGCCTGCATACTTTGGGTTACGAAGTCTCATTTCAGAAAGTTGGGAGGTATGGATTCATTTTAATTAGACCCAGTTCAGCTGAGTTATAACCATCTTTTAAGCCACATATTTGCTGGCTGTGTAAACGGTACATGTACTTTAGCGCAGCAAGTTATCCCCAGTCCTTAGAATGTATAGTAGTTCTTATGGAATAATAGATGTAAAGGAAAGGGCTTTGGGTAAAGTATTAAAAGAGAAATATGGGATTTTTTTTCCCCCAATCATACTTACCTAGGTGGATACAGCATCGGTCCCCCACTGGCTCTAACACTGAGAACCGAGCGATCAAACACCGCCGATCACTCGGTTCTCACAGCTCCCTGAACAGAGGCCTGGTGACTGTCAATCACAGGCTCTGTTCTCTGCCCTCTGATAGGCTGAGACAGGTGCCGGTCCAGGCATGTGGGCAAATCCTGACCATATGGTCGTGATCTTGCCCGGGCCTGCAGCCCGCTGTCTACTAAAAACTGATCACAGGAGTGCAAAATGAACTGCGCTCCTGTGATCCAAATGAGCTTTGGCTGTACTTCTCCTTTAAAGTATTTATCTGAGACAAGGAAGAACAACTGTGCACTAAGGACTATAATATTTGACTATAAACAGTGGCGGTGTGTCCATAGTGGGCGCAGGAGCGCCGCCCCCTCTCGCTCCTGCGCCCGTCACTCACAACAATACATAGGTTCATGCATTGCATGAACCTATGTATTGTCGCCGCCGCTGCCGCCCACTATTCAGATGGCCGGCCCCCTGTTGAGCGCCGGCCATCTAAATAACAGCGGCTGGTTGGTGTTTGGAAGTGCCTATCAGAGCCAGCGGCTCTGATAGGCTTCCCGATTACAGCCTGAGGGTTGTAATCGGCTTCCGAATAGTTAACCAGAGGACGCACAGGGGTGCGTTCCTTGGTTAACACTGACAGGCTTCTCAGCCAATCAGGTTCACCGGGTCTGGTTGCCGGTAACCTGATTGGCTGAAGCGACATCGAGGGCGGGAGAAGACATCGAGGACGGAAGTAGGATGGCGCTGACCCGAGGAAGGTAAAGTGCAGGGCTGGGGGGAAACTGGCTGCATTTGGGGACAAACTGGCTGTATTTGGGGGGAACCTGGCTGTATTTGGGGGGAGACTGGCTGCATTTGGGGACAAACTGGCTGCATTTTGGGACAAACTGGCTGCATTTGGGGACAAACTGGCTGCATTTGGGGACAAACTGGCTGTATTTGGGGACAAACTGGCTGTATTTGGGGACAAACTGGCTGTATTTTGGGGCAAACTGGCTGCGTTTGGGGACAAACTGGCTGCGTTTGGGGACAAACTGGCAGTATTTGGGGACAAACTGGCTGCATTTTGGGGGAACCTGGCTGTATTTGGGGACAAACTGGCTGTATTTGGGGACAAACTGGCTGCATTTGGGGACAAACTGGCTGTATTTGGGGGGAAACGGGCTGTAGTTGGGGGGAAACTGGCTGCATTTGGGGACAAACTGGCTGCATTTGGGGACAAACTGGCTGCATTTGGGGGCAAACTGGCTGCATTTGGGGACAAACTGGCTGCATTTGGGGACAAACTGACTGTATTTAGGAGGAAACTGGCTGCATTTGAGGGGGCAAACTGGTGGTGTTTGGGCACAGTGGCTGCGTTTAATGGGCACAGTGGCGGCAATTGATGATTTATTTTTTTTCAGTTTGTTTGCGCCCCCCCCCAAAAAATTTTGAGCACCAGCCGCCACTGACTATAAATTAAGCTTTGTTTGAACCATTTGGAGGTGGACTTGCTGTTGTGTTTCAGATCATTGTCCTGCTGCATAACCCAAGTGCACTTGAGCTTGAGGTCACTCAACTGATGGCCGGACATTCTCCTTTAGGATTTTCTGGTAGAGCTCAGAATTCATGGTTCCATCAATTATGGTAAGTCGTCCAGGTCCTGAAGCTGCAAAGCAGCCCCACACCATCACGCTACCATCACCATGTCTGACTGTTGGTATGATGTTCTTGTTATGAAATGCTGTATTCGTTTTATGCCAGATGTAACGGGATACACACCTTCCAAAAAGTTACATTTTTGTCTCATCAGTCCACAGAATATTTGCCTAACAGTCTTGGGTAGGGATGAGCTCGGTGTTCGAGTTGAACATACGTTCGACTCGAACATCGGCTGTTCGATCATTCGACGAACATCGAACGATTTGGGCCGTTCGCACCAAATTCGAGTGACGCGAACGGCCCACAATACACTGCGCCGTTGCAGTGCAATCCCGGCGCTGTGATTGGCCAAGCATGCACTGTGACCCCACATGCTTGGCCAATCACAGCGCCGGCAGCGAGGAGAGCCATAATTGGCCACAGGCAGGATGCCTGTGGCCAATTATAGCTCAGGGGGGTTTAGTACACGCCACACACTATAAAAGGCCGCCAGCGCGGCGGCCTTGTGTAGTGTGTTCCGGCGTGCAGGGAGAGAGAAGGATAGGCAGGGACAGTGTCTTTGCTATTTGTTCATTAACCTTGTGTGCAGGGAGAGAGAAGGCTTGGCAGGGACAGTGTCAGTGATATTATTTGCTAAACCTTATGTGCAGGGAGAGAGAAGGATAGGCAGGGACAGTGTCAGTGATATTCTTTGCTAAACCTTGTGTGCAGGGAGAGAGAAGGATAGGCAGGGACAGTGTCAGTGATATTCTTTGCTAAACCTTGTGCATTTACAGTGTGTTGGCGTGCAGGGACAGAGAAGGATAGGCAGGGGACAGTGTCAGTGTCATTTTTGCTAAGCCACCTGCACAGTATACACCTGAAGCTAGCCCTTATTGCTGTGTTTTCCTGTTGTGTAACACAGGCAGGCATCTGCAGGACTTACAGCGGGCGTAGTGTGCCTCCTGCACAATATACACCTGAAGCTAACCCTTATTGCTGTGTTTTCCTGTTGTGTAACACAGGCAGGCATCTGCAGCACTTACAGTGGGCGTAGTGTGCCTCCTGCACAATATACACCTGAAGCTAGCCCTTATTGCTGTGTTTTCCTGTTGTGTAACACAGGCAGGCATCTGCAGCACTTACAGCGGGCGTAGTGTGCCTCCTGCACAGTATACACCTGAAGCTACCCCTTATTGCTCGTGTTTTTTTTCTTTTGTGTTATACTAACAGGCATCTGCAGCACTTACAGTGGGCGTAGTGTGCCTCCTGCACAATATACACCTGAAGCTAGCCCTTATTGCTGTGTTTTCCTGTTGTGTAACACAGGCAGGCATCTGCAGCACTTACAGCGGGCGTAGTGTGCCTCCTGCACAATATACACCTGAAGCTAGCCCTTATTGCTGTGTTTTCCTGTTGTGTAACACAGGCAGGCATCTGCAGCACTTACAGCGGGCGTAGTGTGCCTCCTGCACAGTATACACCTGAAGCTACCCCTTATTGCTCATGGTTTTTTTCTTTTGTGTTACACTAACAGGCATCTGCAGCACTTACAGTGGGCGTAGTGTGCCTCCTGCACAATATACACCTGAAGCTAGCCCTTATTGCTGTGTTTTCCTGTTGTGTAACACAGGCAGGCATCTGCAGCACTTACAGTGGGCGTAGTGTGCCTCCTGCACAGTATACACCTGAAGCTACCCCTTATTGCTGTGTTTTCCCATCTCCCTGCAGGCCATTAGAATGTCTGGAAGGCCAACAAGGAGTGGCAGACAGTCAGGAGCCAATAAAAGAGGGCAAGCAGGCTCTGTGTCTAGAGACAACAGTGCTGGTCGTGGACGCGGTGCATCATCATCAGCACGTGGCCATGGGACACGCTTGTCCTTATTTTCGTCAGCTGGACGTGTTGAGCCGCATCATGCCGAAGACTTGGTAGAGTGGATGACCAAGCCCTCCTCATCCTCCTCACCCTCTCTCACCCAGGCTCAGGGTACTGGCAAAGCAGCTGCCAAAGCGTCCTCTTCCCTCGTATCAATGTCATCATCAGTTACTCCTTCCCTAGACCCACCATGTCCTCCTGAGGAGTCCCCCGAACTGTTTGAGCACAGTGTTGGGTACATGCTCCACGAGGATGCCCAGCATTTCGAAGGGTCTGATGATACCCAGCTAGAGGAAGGCAGTAGCGTGAGAGCAGAGAGAGGGGATGCTCAAAAAGGACAGCAATCTGGCAGTCATGTTCCAGCAGCTGCAGCATACTGCCAGATTGGCTCCAGTGATGAGGAGGGAGGGGATGATGAGGTCACTGACTCCACGTGGGTTCCTGATAGGAGAGAGAGGAGGAGGAGGATGAGGAGGAGGCACATCTCCAACGAGGCAGGATGCCTTCGGGGGGCCAGCGTAAGGGCAGCACACCGACTGAATCACACCGCAGAGCTCCGCCTGTGCAGGGCGCTGCCTCTGCCTGTTATTCCAAAAGTTCTTTTGGTGTGGGCCTTTTTTGAGTCAAGTGCATCAGATCGCACCGCTGCTGTTTGCAACATATGTCTCAAGCATATCTCGCGTGGCCAAAACATCAGCCGCTTGGGCACCACATGCTTGACCAGACATATGGTGACCCGCCATGCAGCTCGTTGGCAAGCCTACCTTAAAGACCCACACCAAAGAACAAAGCGGACCTCTCCTTGCTCCGCATCAGCTGGGATCTCCAACCCCACTATACCTTCAGTCCTCTCTGAAACCTGCACTGAGAGGAATGAAGGTGTAGAATTAGGTGTGTCACAGCCAAGTACTTGCGGGCACTCTGCTAGCAGTACACCGACGTCCGATTCTAGCAGGCAAATTTCCCTGCCCCAGCTGCTGGACCGTCAAAAGAAGTTCACTCCCAGCCATCCACATGCCCAGCGGTTGAATGCTAGCTTGGCTAAATTGCTAGCAATTTAACTGCTGCCTTTTCAGTTGGTAGACTCGGCCCCCTTTCGTGAGTTTGTGCAATGTGCGGTTCCTCAGTGGCAGGTTTCCAAACGCCACTTTTTCTCACGGAAGGCGATTCCGGCTCTCTACCGGCATGTGGAAGGCAATGTCCATGCCTCGCTGGACAGGGCGGTCAGCGGTAAGGTGCATATTACCGCTGACTCATGGTCCAGCAGGCATGGACAGGGACGTTACCTTTCTTTCACGGCCCATTGGGTCACTCTTTTGGCAGCTGGGAAGGATGCAGGACAAGGTGCAGTAGTGTTGGAGGTTGTTCCGCCGCCACGCCTCCAAAATGCTACTACTGGTTGTGACACACCTCTCTCCTCCACCCCCTCCTCTTCTTCTTCCTCCATGGCCTCTTCCTGTGCTTTGTCCTCAGAACCAGCGGTGCTCCGTAGGCGTTCAATGTGCTACGCAAGTACGCAGGCAAAAAGATGCCATGCCGTGCTTGCGCTGGTGTGTTTGGGGGACAGGAGCCACACTGGGGCAGAGGTTCTGTCTGCTCTGCAGGGGCAGGCCGAGAGGTGGTTGACGCCACGCCAGCTTAAGCCAGGAATGGTGGTTTGCGACAATGGCACCAACCTCCTCTCCGCCCTCCGACAGGGACAACTGACCCATGTGCCCTGTGTGGCTCACGACCTTAACCTGGTGGTGCAGCGGTTCTTGGGCAGGTACCCGGGCTTACAGGATGTCCTGAGGCAGGCCAGGAAAGTCTGTGTGCATTTCCGCAGATCATATAATGCCAGTGCTCGGCTGGCTGAGCTGCAAAAGGAGTTGAACCTGCCCAAGAACCGCCTTATATGTGACATGCCCACCAGGTGGAACTCAACGTTGGCCATGCTGCAGCGGCTGCACATGCAGCAGAGGGCCATCAATGAGTACCTGTGTGACTACGGCACCAGGACAGGGTCAGGGGAGCTCAGGTTTTTTTCACCACGCCAGTGGGGCATGATCAGGGATGCATGCACTGTCCTGGCACCATTTGAGGAGGCCACGAGGATGGTGAGCAGTGACAGTGCATGCATCAGTGACACTGTACCTCTTGTCCACCTGTTGGAGCATACGCTGCGTGGAATAATGGACAGGGCACTTGAGGCAGAACAGGGGCAGGGAGAGGAGGACTTCCTTGCCTCTCATGGCCCCCTTTACCCAGACAGTGTTCCTTCTGTCCCACCCATCACACAGGAAGAGGACGAGGAGGAGGAGGATTGTGTCAGCATGGAGGTGGAGCCTGGCACTCAGCATCAACAGCAGCAGTCTTTTAGGGATGATTTACAGTCCCAACAAACCCGTGGACTTGTACGTGGCTGGGAGGAGGTGGCTGCGGATCATGTCGTCCTTAGTGACTCCGGACCGAATGCCTCAGCTAACCTACGCTGCATGGCCTCCCTGATTCTGCAAAGTCTGCGGAAGGATCCTCGTATTCTTCGGATAAAGGAGAGGGACCATTACTGGCTGGCCACTCTCCTTGATCCACGGTACAAGGGTAAGGTTGCAGACCTTATCTTACCATCGCAGAGGGAGCAGAGGATGAGACATCTCCGGGAGGCCTTGCAGAAAGGTCTGTGCAACGCGTTCCCAGAGACTGGGAGGTTACAAACTCCTGGTCCTGGACAACGAGTTGCTGAGGCTTCGGTCAGTAGCAGAAGGAGCGGTGGAGAAGGTGGCCGTCTGATCGATGCGTTCAGACAATTTTTTAGTCCGCAGCCCCAAGGTATGATCAGTTCCAGCAACCATCGCCAGCGTCTGATATACATGGTGCAGGAATACCTAGGGGCAAGGTCAGACTTGGACACCTTTCCCACCGAAAATCCTCTGGCTTACTGGGTGTTGAGGATGGATCACTGGCCAGAGCTTGCACAGTATGCAATTGAGCTACTGGCCTGTCCTGCATCCAGCGTTCTTTCGGAATGCACATTCAGTGCTGCTGCAGGCGTTGTCACGGATCACAGGGTGCGCCTGTACACCGACTCGGTTGATCGACTGACCTTCATAAAGATGAACCAGTCTTGGATCACCACCAGCTACCAAGCACCTGAAGCTGATATATAACAGAATAATTTATTTTCAAATGTCACATCCCTTCAGGACTGATGCTGATGCTGAGTGACTGTCCTGTTATGTTGACTGACTATCCTCCTCCTCCTCAATGATCCGATTATTGATGATAGCTTGGAAGACCTTTTTTGTTTCTGGGTGCCGCCACCAGTGGCTAAGGCCCAATTTTTCAGCCCCTGTTTAACAGGGGCATGTAATTAAAATTTTTGATGCAATGCTTTGGAGCAGGGCTCATTCCTGCACTCCAACTAGAGTATCTGGGAGAGGTTGCAGTGTCATGGCACCAGCACCAGTGCCTAAGGCCCAATTTTTCAGCCCCTGTTTAACAGGGGCATGTAATTAAAATTTTTGATGCAATACTTTGCAACAGGGCTCATTGCTGTGCTCCAAGTACAGTATCTATGAGGGGTTGCAGTGTTGTGGCACCAGTGCCTAAGGCCCAATTTTTCTGCCCCTGTTTAACAGGGGTGTGTAATTACAATTTTTGATGCAATACTTTGCAACAGGGCTCATTGCTGTGCTCCAAGTACAGTATCTGTGAGGGATTGCAGTGTTGTGGCACCAGTGCCTAAGGCCCAATTTTTCTGCCCCTGTTTAACAGGGGCATGTAATTACAATTCTTGATCTAATAATTCACAGCAGGGCCCATTCCTGCGCCCACCAAGAGTAACTGTGAGGCCTTACAGTGTTGTGGCAACACCACCACCACCACCACCAAAGGCCCAATTTTTCAACCCCGGTTCAATAGGGGCATGCAATTACAATTCTTGATCTAATAATTCACAGCAGGGCCCATTAATGCGCCCACCAAGAGTAACTGTGAGGGCTTACAGTGTTGTGGCACCAGCACCACCACCAAAGGCCCAATTTTTCCTACCACTGTTCAATAATGGCATGTAAATACAATTCCTGATATAATAGTTCACAGCAGGGCGTTCCAGCGCCCACCAAGAGTTATTGTGAGGGCACACAGTGTTGTGGCAACACCAACATGTAAGGGGCAAATTTCAGCAGAGTATATACGGCAGGCCCCTACTTTCAAACATCCAACTTACAAACGACTCCTACTTGCAAACGAAAGGAGACAACAGGAAGTGAGAGGAAATCTACCCCTAGGAAGGGAAATTCTCTCCTGTAAGAGTTCATATGGGAAAAAGGTGTTTCCTCTCTACTGATGCTTTATCACCAATCCTTGTTTCAATAAAAACACCACTTTTCAAAAACATTTGTCATTGGGACGGAAAGTGAGGTGAAATGTTCTGAACAGGGGCACAGACAGCAAAACAAATGTTACAGGGGTGATAACCCTTCCCTATGTTTTCCAAAAAGCTTAAAAATAGATTTTTTGGGCTGGAGCTACACTTAAACAATGTACCTGTTCAAAATTACAAACAGATTCTACTTAAGAACAAACCTACAGTCCCTGTCTTGTATACACCGCCTGTATACTGCTGTTCAGAGTATATAGGGCCTTTTTTATTTTGTGTGAGGGGGTTCCCCTTAATATCCATACAAGACCTAAAGGGGCTGGTAATGGGCTGGGGTAGGGGGGGTGTGATGGGGTAGCCATGCCATTTTTCTCAAAGATTTTCATCCATATTGCCAGGGCAAGACATGACATTAAAGCCGCAAACAGTTTTAAATAGCTTTTTTTTCCTTTAGAAATGTCATTTTGTGCAGGGACAGTTCTAAACACGGGAAACACGTGCCACTTCACAGGCATACTTTAGACAACCCCCAGGTACCATATTTAAAGGAATATTTCACTTTTTTTTTCACTTTATACATCATTAAAATGACTGCTCCCGAAAAAACTTATTTTTGCATTGATACATGTCCCCTGGGGCAGAACCCGGGTCCCCAAACCCTTTTTAGGACAATAACATGCATATTAGCCGTTATAATTAGCACTTTAGATTTCGAACGTTCGCGTCCATTGTATTTAATAGGGTTCTAAAGTTCGCGCGAACTTTTGGTCCGTTCGAAGGTTCTGGTGTGAACCGAACGGAGGGGGTGTTCGGCTCATCCCTAGTCTTGGGGGTAATCAAGATGTTTTTTGGTAAATATGAGATGAACCTTTGTGTTCTTTTTGATCAGCAGTGGCTTTGGCCTTGGAACTCTCCTATGGATGCCATTTTTGCACAGTCTCTTTATTATTGTTGAATCATGAACACTGATCTTACCTTGAGGCAAGTGAGGCCTGCAGTTCTTTATATGTTGTTCTGGGTTATTTTCTGACCTCCTGGATGAGTCGTTGTCATGCTCTTGGAGTAATTTTTGTAGGCCAGCCACTTCTGGGAAGGTTCACCACTGTTCCATCTCCATTTGTGGATAATGGCTCTCCCCGTGGTTCGCTGGAGTTCCAAAGCCTTAGAAATGGTTTTGAAACCCTTCCTAGACCGATACATGTATATTACTTTGTTTCTAATCTGTTCTTGAATTTTTTTTAGATTGTGGCATGATGTGTGGGATTTTTGATCTGTTAGCGTGCTTTACTTTGTCAGACAGTTACTATTTATGTGATTTATTTTTTATTTAACAGGTCTGGCAGTAATCAGCAGTGTTGGTCATCTTACTTTAAAAAAGTAATTAGTTACAGTTACAAATTACTTCTCCCAAAAAGTAATTGCGTTAGTAACTCAGTTACTACATTGAAAAAGTAATTAGTTACTCAGCAAAGTAACTGACTTTTTTTTTTGAGGGCACATAGCACATCAGGGCACATAGCACATCAGGGCATGGGGCACATAGCACATCAGGGCACATCAGGGCATGGGGCACAGGGCACATAGCACATCAGGGCATGGGGCACATAGCACATCGGGGCACATAGCACATCGGGGCACATAGCACATCAGGGCACGGGGCACATAGCACATCAGGGCACAGGGGACATCAGGGCACAGGAGACATCAGGGCACAGGGGACATCAGGGCACGGAGCACATCAGGGCATGGAGCACATCAGGGCACGGGGCACATAGCACATCAGGGCGCACAGCACATCAGGGCACATGATAGCACATAGCACATCAGGGCACATAGCACATTAGGGCATGGGGCACAGGGCACATAGCACATGAGGGCACATCAGGACATGTGGCACATAGCACATCAGGGCAGGGCACATAGCACATTGTTTACCAGCCATGCAGAGTAGCACAGGAAGCGTGTGTACTAAGTTCTCTCTCATGTCACGGCACTGACGGCAGTCACGCTACTCCCTGGCGGCCCCTCCTCTCTTCTCGTTCATCCCAGATGATGTCACAAGCAAATGGGGATGGACGAGAAGAGAGGAGGGGCTGCGGGGAGCAGCATGACTGCCGTCAGTGCCGTGACATGAGAGAGACCCGGTCATAGAGGAGAGGAGGAATTACACTTCTGCCATCTAGTGGCGGTAGATGTAATTGGGGTAATGCCGCCCAAGTAATGGTAACTGCGTTACCATGAGGGGAAGAGTAATCAGTTAGATTACTCGTTACCCTCTAAAGTAACTGCGTTACGTAACTCTGTTTATTCTAACTCAGTTACTTACATCACTGGTAATCAGGCCTGGGCGTGGCAAGTGAAATTTAACTCAGCTTTCCAAAAAATTCTGGTTAGTCACAGTCCATTCATGATTCAATATGCGAGGGAGCAATTACTTTTTCACATAGGGCAGGTTTGAACAGCTTTTTTCCCTTAATAAATTAAATAATAATTTAAAAACTGCATCTTGGATTTACTCAGGTTATCTTTGTGTAATATTACAATTAGTTTGATGATCTGAATAATTTAAGTGTGAGAAATATGCCAAAAAAAATATAGAAAATCAGGAAGGGGGCAAATACTTTTTCACAGCACTGTGTATAGATAGATATATAGATAGATAGATAGATCTATACACACAGTATCTCACCAAAGTGAGTACACCTCTCCCATTTTTGTAAATATTTTATTATTTTCTTATATCTTTTAACCACTTAAGCCCTGGACCAATACACAGCATAAAGACCAGTCCCCTTTTTGCGATTCGGCACTGCGTCGCTTTAACTGACAATTGCGTGGTGGTGCGACGTGGCTCCCAAACAAAATTAACGTCCTTTTTTTCCCACAAATAGAGCTTTCTTTTGGTGGTATTTGATCACCTCTGCGGTTTTTATTTTTTGCGCTATAAACAAAAATAGAGCGACAATTTTGAAAAAAATTCAATATTTTTTACTAGTCCAAGGGAGGGGGCGATGTCCAAATTGGTCCCAAAGTGTCAATATTTTGCGTAGGCACCATTATTTTCCAGCACTGCCTTAACCCTCTTGAGCATGGAGTTCACCAGACCTTTACAGGCTGCCACTGGAGTCCTCTTTTACTCCTCCATGATGACATCACAGAGCTGGTGGATGTTAGAGACCTTGCGCTCCTCCACCTTCTGTTTGAGGATGTCCTACAGATGCTTAATCGCCTCAATACCGCACGCCATCATATGACGTCCTGGTATTGAGGGGGGGATAGCTGAATGATGCCTGCAGCCACAGGCATCATTCAGATATCCTTCTTTTCAGCCGGCGATTCTGCGCACCATAAGAACGATCATAGCGGCTATCCGGTGATTCTCCAGGCTCTTTTTTCTTTTGTGTTACACTAACAGGCATCTGCAGCACTTACAGTGGGCGTAGTGTGCCTCCTGCACAATATACACCTGAAGCTAGCCCTTATTGCTGTGTTTTCCTGTTGTGTAACACAGGCAGGCATCTGCAGCACTTACAGCGGGCGTAGTGTGCCTCCTGCAAAATATACACCTGAAGCTAGCCCTTATTGCTCGTTGTTATTTTCTTTGTGTTACACTAACAGGCATCTGCAGCACTTACAGTGGGCGTAGTGTGCCTCCTGCACAATATACACCTGAAGCTAGCCCTTATTGCTGTGTTTTCCTGTTGTGTAACACAGGCAGGCATCTGCAGCACTTACAGCGGGCGTAGTGTGCCTCCTGCACAGTATACACCTGAAGCTACCCCTTATTGCTCGTGGTTTTTTTCTTTTGTGTTACACTAACAGGCATCTGCAGCACTTACAGTGGGCGTAGTGTGCCTCCTGCACAATATACACCTGAAGCTAGCCCTTATTGCTGTGTTTTCCTGTTGTGTAACACAGGCAGGCATCTGCAGCACTTACAGTGGGCGTAGTGTGCCTCCTGCACAGTATACACCTGAAGCTACCCCTTATTGCTGTGTTTTCCCATCTCCCTGCAGGCCATTAGAATGTCTGGAAGGCCAACAAGGAGAGGCAGACAGTCAGGAGCCAATAAAAGAGGGCAAGCAGGCTCTGTGTCTAGAGACAACAGTGCTGGTCATGGACGCGACCATCAGCACGTGGCCATGGGACACGCTTGTCCTTATTTTCGGCAGCTGGACGTGTTGAGCGGCATCATGCCGAAGACTTGGTAGAGTGGATGACCAAGCCCTCTTCATCCTCCTCATCCTCTCTCACCCAGGCTCAGGGTACTGGCAAAGCAGCTGCCAAAGCGTCCTCTTCCCTCGTATCAATGTCATCATCAGTCACTCCTTCCCTAGACCCACCATGTCCTCCTGAGGAGTCCCCCGAACTGTTTGAGCACAGTGTTGGGTACATGCTTCACGAGGATGCCCAGCGTTTCGAAGGGTCTGATGATACCTAGCTAGAGGAAGGCAGTAGCGTAAGAGCAGAGAGAGGGGAGGCTCAAAAAGGACAGCAATCTGGCAGTCATGTTCCAGCAGCTGCAGCATACTGCCAGATTGGCTCCAGTGATGAGGAGGGAGGGGATGATGAGGTTACTGACTCCACGTGGTTGCCTGATAGGAGAGAGGAGGATGAGGAGGAGGCACATCTCCAACGAGGCAGGATGCCTTCGGGGGGCCAGCGTAAGGGCAGCACACCGACTGAATCACACCGCAGAGCTCCGCCTGTGCAGGGCGCTGCCTCTGCCCGTTATTCCAAAAGTTCTTTTGGTGTGGGCCTTTTTTGAGTCAAGTGCATCAGATCGCACCGCTGCTGTTTGCAACATATGTCTCAAGCATATCTCGCATGGCCAAAACATCAGCCGCTTGGGCACCACATGCTTGACCAGACATATGTTGACCTGCCATGCAGCTCGTTGGCAAGCCTACCTTAAAGACCCACACCAAAGAACAAAGCGGACCTCTCCTTGCTCCGCATCAGCTGGGATCTCCAACCCCACTATACCTTCAGTCCTCTCTGAAACCTGCACTGAGAGGAATGAAGGTGTAGAATTAGGTGTGTCACAGCCAAGTACTTGCGGGCACTCTGCTAGCAGTACACCAACGTCCGATTCTAGCAGGCAAATTTCCCTGCCCCAGCTGCTGGACCGTCGAAAGAAGTTCACTCCCAGCCATCCACATGCCCAGCGGTTGAATGCTAGCTTGGCTAAATTGCTAGCAATTCAACTGCTGCCTTTTCAGTTGGTAGACTCGGCCCCCTTCCGTGAGTTTGTGCAATGTGCGGTTCCTCAGTGGCAGGTTCCCAAACGCCACTTTTTCTCACGGAAGGCGATTCCGGCTCTCTACCGGCATGTGGAAGGCAATGTCCATGCCTCGCTGGACAGGGCGGTCAGCGGTAAGGTGCATATTACCGCTGACTCATGGTCCAGCAGGCATGGACAGGGACGTTACCTTTCTTTCACGGCCCATTGGGTCACTCTTTTGGCAGCTGGGAAGGATGCAGGACAAGGTGCAGTAGTGTTGGAGGTTGTTCCGCCGCCACGCCTCCAAAATGCTACTACTGGTTGTGACACACCTCTCTCCTCCACCCCCTCCTCCTCTTCTTCCTCCATGGCCTCTTCCTGTGCTTTGTCCTCGGAACCAGCGGTGCTCCGTAGGCGTTCAATGTGCTACGCAAGTACGCAGGCAAAAAGATGCCATGCCGTGCTTGCGCTGGTGTGTTTGGGGGATAGGAGCCACACTGGGGCAGAGGTTCTGTCTGCTCTGCAGGGGCAGGCCGAGAGGTGGTTGACGCCACGCCAGCTTAAGCCAGGAATGGTGGTTTGCGACAATGGCACCAACCTCCTCTCCGCCCTCCGACAGGGACAATTGACCCATGTGCCCTGTGTGGCTCATGACCTTAACCTGGTGGTGCAGCGGTTCTTGGCCAGGTACCCGGGCTTACAGGATGTCCTGAGGCAGGCCAGGAAAGTCTGTGTGCATTTCCGCAGATCATATAATGCCAGTGCTCGGCTGGCTGAGCTGCAAAAGGAGTTGAACCTGCCCAAGAACCGCCTTATATGTGACATGCCCACCAGGTGGAACTCAACGTTGGCCATGCTGCAGCGGCTGCACATGCAGCAGAGGGCCATCAATGAGTACCTGTGCGACTACAGCACCAGGACAGGGTCAGGGGAGCTCTGTTTTTTTTCACCACGCCAATGGGGCATGATCAGGGATGCATGCACTGTCCTGGCACCATTTGAGGAGGCCACGAGGATGGTGACAGTGCATGCATCAGTGACACTGTACCTCTTGTCCACATGTTGGAGCATACACTGCGTGGAATAATGGACAGGGCACTTGAGGCAGAACAGAGGCAGGGAAAGGAGGACTTCCTTGCCTCTCAAGGCCCCCTTTACCCAGACAGTGTTCCTTCTGTCCCACCCATCACACAGGAAGAGGACGAGGAGGAGGAGAATTGTGTCAGCATGGAGGTGGAGCATGGCACTCAGCATCAACAGCAGCAGTCTTTTAGGGATGATTTACAGTCCCAACAAACCCGTGGACTTGTACGTGGCTGGGAGGAGGTGGCTGCGGATCATGTTGTCCTTAGTGACCCAGAGGACTCCGGACCGAATGCCTCAGCTAACCTACGCTGCATGGCCTCCCTGATCCTGCAAAGTCTGCGGAAGGATCCTCGTATTCTTCGAATCAAGGAGAGGGACCATTACTGGCTGGCCACTCTCCTTGATCCACGGTACAAGGGTAAGGTTGCAGACCTTATCTTACCGTCGCAGAGGGAGCAGAGGATGAGACATCTCCGGGAGGCCTTGCAGAAAGGTCTGTGCAACGCGTTCCCAGAGACTGGGAGGTTACAAACTCCTGGTCCTGGACAACGAGTTGCTGAGGCTTCGGTCAGTAGCAGAAGGAGCGGTGGAGAAGGTGGCCGTCTGATCGATGCGTTCAGACAATTTTTTAGTCCGCAGCCCCAAGGTATGATCAGTTCCAGCAACCATCGCCAGCGTCTGATATACATGGTGCAGGAATACCTAGGGGCAAGGTCAGACTTGGACACCTTTCCCACCGAAAATCCTCGGGCTTACTGGGTGTTGAGGATGGATCACTGGCCAGAGCTTGCACAGTATGCAATTGAGCTACTGGCCTGTCCTGCATCCAGCGTTCTTTTGGAACGCACATTCAGTGCTGCTGGAGGCTTTGTCACGGATCACAGGGTGCACCTGTACACCGACTCGGTTGATCGACTGACCTTTATAAAGATGAACCAGTCTTGGATCACCACCAGCTACCAAGCACCTGAAGCTGATATATAACAGAATAATTTATTTTCAAATGTCACATCCCTTCAGGACTGATGCTGAGTGACTGTCCTGTTATGTTGACTGACTATCCTCCTCCTCCTCAATGATCCGATTATTGATGATAGTTTGGAAGAACTTTTTTGTTTCTGGGTGCCGCCACCAGTGGCTAAGGCCCAATTTTTCAGCCCCTGTTTAACAGGGGCATGTAATTAAAATTTTTGATGCAATGCTTTGCAGCAGGGCTCATTCCTGCACTCCAATTAGAGTATCTGGGAGAGGTTGCAGTGTCATGGCACCAGCACCAGTGCCTAAGGCCCAATTTTTCAGCCCCTGTTTAACAGGGGCGTGTAATTACAATTTTTGATGCAATACTTTGCAACAGGGCTCATTGCTGTGCTCCAAGTACAGTATCTGTGAGGGGTTGCAGTGTTGTGGCACCAGTGCCTAAGGCCCAATTTTTCTGCCCCTGTTTAACAGGGGCATGTAATTACAATTCTTGATCTAATAATTCACAGCAGGGCCCATTCCTGCACCCACCAAGAGTAACTGTGAGGCCTTACAGTGTTGTGTCAACACCACCACCACCACCACCACCAAAGGCCCAATTTTTCAGCCCCTGTTCAACAGGGGCATGCAATTACAATTCTTGATCTAATAATTCACAGCAGGGCCCATTCATGCGCCCACCAAGAGTAACTGTGAGGGCTCACAGTGTTGTGGCAACACCAACATGTAAAGGGCAAATTTCAGCTGAGTATATACGGCAGGCCCCTACTTTCAAACATCCAACTTACAAACGACTCCTCCTTGCAAACGGAAGGATACAACAGGAAGTGAGAGGAAATCTACCCCTAGGAAGGCAAATTCTCTCCTGTAAGAGTTAATATGGGAAAAAAAAGTGCCTTCTCTCCACTGATGCTTTATCACCAATTCTTGTTTCAATAAAAACCCCAAATTTTCCAAAAACATTTGTCATTAGGACGGAAAGTGAGGTGAACTGTTCTGAACAGGTGCACACTAGGGATGAGCTTCGTGTTCGAGTCGAACATACGTTCGACTCGAACATCGGCTGTTCGATCGCTCGACGAAGATCGAACGATTTGGGCCGTTCGCGCCAAATTCGAGTGACGCGAACGGCCCACAATGCACTACGCCATCGCAGTGTCATCCAGGCGCTGTGATTGGCCAAGCATGCACTGTGACCCCGCATGCTTGGCCAATCACAGCGCCGGCAGCGAGGAGAGCAATGATTGGCCACAGGCAGGATGCCTGTGGCAAATTATTGCTGATGGGGTTTAGTACACGCCCCACACTATAAAAGGCCGCCAGCGCGGCGGCCTTGTGTAGTGTGTTCCGGAGCAGGGAAAGAGAAGCATAGGCAGGGACAGTGTCATTTTTTTTCCTTTACTAATCCTGGATTCCTTGTGTTTAGGGACAAATAAGGATAGGTAGGGAGAGTGTCAGTGACAGTGTGCTATTCTGTGCTAATCCTTGTTTGTAGGGACAGAGAGGTACAGTGAGGGAAAGTGTCAGTGTGCTATTCTGTTCTAAAACTATTTTGCTGAACCATATTTTCAATCCTTGAGTTTAGGGACAGAGAGGTACAGTGAGGGAAAGTGTCAGTGTGCTATTCTGTTCTAAAACTATTTTGCTGAACCATATTTTCAATCCTTGAGTTGAGGGACAGAGAGGTACAGTGAGTGAAACTGACAGTGTGCTATTCTGTTCTAAACCAATTTTGCTGTTCCATATTTTCAATCCTTGAGTTGAGGGACAGAGAGGTACAGTGAGTGAAACTGACAGTGTGCTATTCTGTTCTAAAACTATTTTGCTGAACCATATTTTCAATCCTTGAGTTGAGGGACAGAGAGGTACAGTGAGTGAAACTGACAGTGTGCTATTCTGTTCTAAACCAATTTTGCTGTTCCATATTTTCAATCCTTGAGTTGAGGGACAGAGAGGTACAGTGAGTGAAACTGACAGTGTGCTATTCTGTTCTAAACCAATTTTGCTGTTCCATATTTTCAATCCTTGAGTTGAGGGACAGAGAAGGACACTCGTAGAAATTATCAGTGTGCTATTCTGTGCTAAATCTTGTTTGTAGGGAGGGACAGAGTAGGACAGTGAGGGAAAGTGTCAGTGTGCTATTCTGTTCTAAAACTATTTTGCTGAACCATATTTTCAATCCTTGAGTTGAGGGACAGAGAGGTACAGTGAGTGAAACTGACAGTGTGCTATTCTGTTCTAAACCAATTTTGCTGTTCCATATTTTCAATCCTTGAGTTGAGGGACAGAGAGGTACAGTGAGTGAAACTGACAGTGTGCTATTCTGTTCTAAAACTATTTTGCTGAACCATGTTTTCAATCCTTGAGTTGAGGGACAGAGAGGTACAGTGAGTGAAACTGACAGTGTGCTATTCTGTTCTAAACCAATTTTGCTGTTCCATATTTTCAATCCTTGAGTTGAGGGACAGAGAGGTACAGTGAGTGAAACTGACAGTGTGCTATTCTGTTCTAAACCAATTTTGCTGTTCCATATTTTCAATCCTTGAGTTGAGGGACAGAGAAGGACACTCGTAGAAATTATCAGTGTGCTATTCTGTGCTAAATCTTGTTTGTAGGGAGGGACAGAGTAGGACAGTGAGGGAAAGTGTCAGTGTGCTATTCTGTTCTAAAACTATTTTGCTGAACCATATTTTCAATCCTTGAGTTGAGGGACAGAGAGGCACAGTGAGTGAAACTGACAGTGTGCTATTCTGTTCTAAACCAATTTTGCTGTTCCATATTTTCAATCCTTGAGTTGAGGGACAGAGAGGTACAGTGAGTGAAACTGACAGTGTGCTATTCTGTTCTAAACCAATTTTGCTGTTCCATATTTTCAATCCTTGAGTTGAGGGACAGAGAGGTACAGTGAGTGAAACTGACAGTGTGCTATTCTGTTCTAAACCAATTTTGCTGTTCCATATTTTCAATCCTTGAGTTGAGGGACAGAGAGGTACAGTGAGTGAAACTGACAGTGTGCTATTCTGTTCTAAACCAATTTTGCTGTTCCATATTTTCAATCCTTGAGTTGAGGGACAGAGAGGTACAGTGAGTGAAACTGACAGTGTGCTATTCTGTTCTAAACCAATTTTGCTGTTCCATATTTTCAATCCTTGAGTTGAGGGACAGAGAGGTACAGTGAGTGAAACTGACAGTGTGCTATTCTGTTCTAAACCAATTTTGCTGTTCCATATTTTCAATCCTTGAGTTGAGGGACAGAGAGGTACAGTGAGGGAAAGTGTCAGTGTGCTATTGTGTTCTAAAACTATTTTGCTGAACCATATTTTCAATCCTTGAGTTGAGGGACAGAGAGGTACAGTGAGTGAAACTGACAGTGTGCTATTCTGTTCTAAACCAATTTTGCTGTTCCATATTTGCAATCCTTGAGTTGAGGGACAGAGAGGTACAGTGAGTGAAACTGACAGTGTGCTATTCTGTTCTAAACCAATTTTGCTGTTCCATATTTTCAATCCTTGAGTTGAGGGACAGAGAGGTACAGTGAGTGAAACTGACAGTGTGCTATTCTGTTCTAAACCAATTTTGTTGTTCCATATTTTCAATCCTTGAGTTGAGGGACAGAGAAGGACACTCGTAGAAATTATCAGTGTGCTATTCTGTGCTAAATCTTGTTTGTAGGGAGGGACAGAGTAGGACAGTGAGGGAAAGTGTCAGTGTGCTATTCTGTTCTAAAACTTTTTTGCTGAACCATATTTTCAATCCTTGTGTTTAGGGACAGAGAAGGATAGGCAGGGGACAGTGTCAGTGTCATTGTTGCTAAGCCTCCTGCACAATATACACCTGAAGGTAGCCCTTATTGCTGTTTTTCCCATCTCCCTGCAGGCCATCCATTAAAATGTCTGGAAGGCAACCAAGGAGAGGCAGACAGTCAGGAGGCAAAAAAAGAGGGCAAGCAGGCTCTGTGTCTGGGGGCAACAGTGCTGGTCGTGTACGCGGTGCATTGTCATCAGCACATGGCCATGGGACACGCTTGTCCTTGTTTTCGGCAGCTGGACATGTTGAGCCACATCATGCCGAAGACTTGGTAGAGTGGATGACCAAGCCCACCTCATCCTCCTCATCCTCTCTCACCCAGGCTCAGGGTACTGGCAAAGCAGCTGCCAAAGCGTCCTCTTCTCTGCTATCATTATCTTCATTAGTCAATCCTTCCCTAGACCCACCATGCCCTCCTCCTGAGGAGTCCCCCGAACTGTTTGAGCACAGTGTTGGGTACATGCTCCAGGAGGATGCCCAGCGTTTGGAAGGATCTGATGATGATACCCAGCTAGAGGAAGGCAGCAGCGTGAGAGCAGAGAGAGGGGATGCTCAAGAAGGACACCAATCTGCCAGTCATGCTCCAGCAGCTGCAGCATACTGCCAGATTGGCTCCAGTGATGAGGAGGGAGGGGATGATGAGGTCACTGACTCCACGTGGGTGCCTAATAGGAGAGAGGAGGAGGAGGAGGAGGATGAGGAGGAGGCACATCTCCAAAGAGGCAGGATGCCCTTGAGTGGCCAGCGTATGGGCAGCACACCGACGGAATCACACCGCAGAGCTCCGCCTGTGCAGGGCGCTGCCTCTGCCCATCATTCAAAAAGTTCTTTGGTGTGGGCCTTTTTTGAGGCGAGTGCATCAGATCGCACAGCTGCTGTTTGCAACATATGTCTCAAGCGTATATCGCGTGGCCAAAACATCAGCCACTTGGGCACCACATGCTTGATCAGACATATGTTGACCTGCCATGCAGCTCGTTGGCAAGCCTACCTTAAAGACCCACGCCAAAGAACAAAGCTGACCTCTTCTTGCACCGCATCAGCTGGGATCTCCAACCCCAGTATACCTTCAGTCCTCTCTGAAACCTGCTCTGAGAGGAATGAAGGTGTAGAATTAGGTGTGTCACAGCCAAGTACTTGCGGGCACTCTGCTAGCAGTACACCGACGTCCGATTCTAGCAGGCAAATTTCCCTGCCCCAGCTGCTGGACCGTCTAAAGAAGTTCACTCCCAGCCATCCACATGCCCAGCGGTTGAATGCTAGCTTGGCTAAATTGCTAGCGCTTCAACTGCTGCCTTTTCAGTTGGTAGACTCAGCCCCCTTCCGTGAGTTTGTGCAATGTGCGGTTCCTCAGTGGCAGGTTCCCAAACGCCACTTTTTCGCACGGAAGGCTATTCCGGCTCTCTACAGGCATGTGGAAGGCAATGTCTTGGCCTCGCTGGACAGGGCGGTCAGCGGTAAGGTGCATATTACCGCTGACTCATGGTCCAGCAGGCATGGACAGGGACGTTACCTTTCTTTCACGGCCCATTGGGTCACTCTTTTGGCAGCTGGGAAGGATGCAGGACAAGGTGCAGTAGTGTTGGAGGTTGTTCCACCGCCACGCCTCCAAAATTCTACTACTGGTTGTGACACACCTCTCTCCTCCACCCCCTCCTCTTCTTCTTCCTCCATGGCCTCTTCCTGTGGTTTGTCCTCAGAACCAGCGGTGCTCCGTAGGCGTTCAAGGGGCTACGCAAGTAAAAAGATGCCATGCCGTGCTTGCGCTGGTGTGTTTGGGGGACAGGAGCCACACTGGGGCAGAGGTCCTGTCTGCTCTGCAGGGGCAGGCCGAGAGGTGGTTGACGCCACGCCAGCTTAAGCCAGGAATGGTGGTTTGCGACAATGGCACCAACCTCCTCTCCGCCCTCCGACAGGGACAACTGACCCATGTGCCCTGTATGGCTCACGTCCTTAACCTGGTGGTGCAGCGGTTCTTGGGCAGGTACCCGGGCTTACAGGATGTCCTGAGGCAGGCCAGGAAAGTCTGTGTGCATTTCCGCAGATCTTATAATGCCAGTGCTCGCCTGGCTGAGCTTCAAAAGGAGTTGAACCTGCCCAAGAACCGCCTTATATGTGACATGCCCACCAGGTGGAACTCAACGTTGGCCATGCTGCAGCGGCTGCACACGCAGCAGAGGGCCATCAATGAGTACCTGTGCGACTACGGCACCAGGACAGGGTCAGGGGAGCTCGGGTTTTTTTCACCACGCCAGTGGGGCATGATCAGGGATGCATGCACTGTCCTGGCACCATTTGAGGAGGCCACGAGGATGGTGAGCAGTGACAGTGCATGCATCAGTGACACTGTACCTCTTGTCCACATGTTGGAGCACACGCTGCGTGGAATAATGGACAGGGCACTTAAGGCAGAACAGAGGCAGGAAGAGGAGGACTTCCTTGCCTCTCAAGGCCCTCTTTACCCAGACAGTGTTCCTTCTGTCCCACCCATCGCACAGGAAGAGGAGGAGGAGGAGGAGGAGGAGGAGGATTGTGTCAGCATGGAGGTGGAGGCTGCCACTCAGCATCATCAGCAGCAGTCTTTTAGGGATGATTTACAGTCCCAAGAAACCAGTGGACTTGTACGTGGCTGGGAGGAGGTGGCTGCGGATCATGTCGTCCTTAGTGACCCAGAGGACTCCGGACTGAATGCCTCAGCTAACCTACGCTGCATGGCCTCCCTGATCCTGCAAAGTCTGCGGAAGGATCCTTGTATTCTTCGGATCAAGGAGAGGGACCATTACTGGCTGGCCACTCTCCTTGATCCACGGTACAAGGGTAAGGTTGCGGACCTTATCGTACCGTCGCAGAGAGAGCAGAGGATGAGACAACTCCGGGAGGCCTTGCAGAAAGGTCTGTGCAACGCGTTCCCAGAGACTGTGAGGTTACAAACTCCTGGTCCTGGACAACGAGTTGCTGAGGCTTCGGGCAGTCAAAGAAGGAGCGGTGGGGAAGGTGGCCGTCTGACCGATGCGTTCAGACAATTCTTTAGTCCGCAGCCCCAAAGTATGATCGGTTCCAGCAACCATCGCCAGCGTCTGATATACATGGTCCAGGAATACCTAGGGGCAAGGTCAGACTTGGACACCTTCCCCACCGAAAATCCTCTGGCTTACTGGGTCTTGAGGATGGATCACTGGCCAGAGCTTGCACAGTATGCAATTGAGCTACTGGCCTGTCCTGCATCCAGCGTTCTTTCAGAACGCACATTCAGTGCTGCTGGAGGATTTGTCACGGATCACAGGGTGCGCCTGTCCACCGACTCGGTTGATCGACTGACTTTCATCAAGATGAACCAGTCTTGGATCACCACCAGCTACCACACACCAGATGCTGATATAACAGACTAATTGATTTTAAAATGTCACATCCCTTCAAGACTGATGCTGATGCTGAGTGCCTGTGCTGTTATGTTGACTGGCTATCCTCCTCCTCCTCCTCAATGATACGATTAACGATGATAGCTTGGAAGATCATTTTGGTTTATGGGTGACGCCACCAGTGGCTAAGGCCCAATTTTTCAGCCCCTGTTTAACAGGGGCGTGTAATTAAAATTTTTGATGCAATACTTTGCAACAGGCCTCATTGCTGTGCTCCAAGTACAGTATCTGTGAGGGGTTGCAGTGTTGTGCCACCAGTGCCTAAGGCCAAATTTTTCAGCCCCTGTTCAACAGGGGCATGCAATTATAATTATTGATCTAATAATTCACAGCAGGGCCCATTGCTGCGCCCACCAAGAGTAACTGTCAGGACTTACAGTGTTGTGGCACCAGCACCACCATCACCACCACCACCACCACCAAAGGCCCAATTTTTCAGCCCCTGTTCAACAGGGGCATGCAATTATAATTATTGATCTAATAATTCACAGCAGGGACCATTGCTGCGCCCACCAAGAGTAACTGTCAGGCCTTACAGTGTTGTGGCACCAGCACCACCATCACCACCACCACCACCACCAAAGGCCCAATTTTTCAGCCCCTGTTCAACAGGGGCATGCAATTATAATTATTGATCTAATAATTCACAGCAGGGACCTTTGCTGCGCCCACCAAGAGTAACTGTCAGGCCTTACAGTGTTGTGGCACCAGCACCACCATCACCACCACCACCAAAGGCCCAATTTTTCAGCCCCTGTTCAACAGGGGCATGCAATTATAATTATTGATCTAATAATTCACAGCAGGGACCATTGCTGCGCCCACCAAGAGTAACTGTCAGGCCTTAGTGTTGTGGCACCAGCACCACCATCAAAGGCCCAATTTTTACTACCACTGATCAACAATTATATGTTATTACAATTCCTGATATTATACTTGACAGCAGGGCGTTCCAGCACCCACCAAGAATAACTGTGAGTGCTTTCAGTGTTGTGCCAACACCAACACCTAAGGGGCCAATTTCTGCAGAGTATATACGGAAGGTCCCTACTTTCAAACATCCAACTTACAAACTACTACTACTTGCAAACGGAAGAAGACAACAGGAAGTGAGAGGAAATCTACCCCTTGGAAGGAAAATTCTCTCCTTTAAGAATTAATATGGGAGAAAGGTGTCTCCTCTCTACTGATGCTTTATCACCAATCCTTGTTTCAATAAAAACACCACATTTCAAAAACAGTTGTCATTGGGACGCAAAGTGAGGTGAAATGTTCTGAACAGGGGCACAGACAGCAAAAAAAATGTGACAGGGGTGATAACCGTTCCCTATGTTTTACAAAAAGCTAAAAAAAAGGAATTTGCCATGGAGCTCCACTTAAACAATGCAGCTGTTCAAAATTATAAACAGATTCTACATAAGAACAAACCTACAGTCCCTGTCTTGTATGCACCGCCTGTATACGGCTGTTCAGAGTATATAGGTCCTTTTTTATTTTGTGTGCGGGGTTCCCCTTAATATCCATACAAGACCCAAAGGGGCTGGTAATGGGCTGGGGTAGGGGGGGGGTTGATGGGGTAGCTATGCCATTTTTCCTAAAGATTTTCATCCATATTACCGGGACCAGACATTGCATTAAAGCCGCAAGCAGTTTTAAATGACTTTTTTCCCTTTAGAAATGTTATTTTGTGCAGGGACAGTTCTAAACACGGGAAACACGTGGCACTTCACAGGCATACTTTATATTCAATATTTTTATTTCAAAATGCATAGGTTATACATAAAGCACGGGTCAGTCATATGTAAGCAATAGTAAACGTTCAGAGGAATTGAAACTGATTATAGCTGTGATAGATAGAAGCAAGAGCAGTGGCCTATCGTCCGTCCAGAATCTATGTAGAGTAGTAACTGTCGGCATATCCGTAGGGAGATAAATTAAAGCAGGAAGCATGTTCCGCTCCCCCCAACACCTCGAATGGGAACTGACTGTGTTGGAAGGGGGATCCCAGAACCTCCCATTATTCCGATCCTCGTCAACTGGAGGAAGGCTTATACCAAAATTTTAGAATTCAGAACAGAATTAAAGTGTTGACTACTCATGCTCTACCTGAGATCTTGTGAACCTGACCTCTAATCCTAAAAAAACATTGGCCGCGATAAAAAAGGAAAAAAGTGGACAGATAAACACAGAGACCCAGAGCGAGCCGAAAGGAAAAAGAAAGAGGAATGAAGAGCTAGAACATCACCTGAAATGCTGAGGATGCACTACACCTGCTTGGAAGGAGAACCAATGAGGATTCCCATCTGTTGGGCCCATGGTTCCCATACCTTTTCGAATTTGTCCGTTGTGTTTAGTAATATACTGGAAAGCTTTTCTTGCGACATTATCCAAGATATTTTCTTTGTAGCCGCAGGAAAAGAGATCTTTGGTTGTTTCCAGGCCTTTGCCACCGTAAGCTTTGCGCCCAACAATATAAAATGAGTTAACCTTCGGGAAGATTTGGGGATCTCTGGGATTTGAGCATTCAGTAGGGCAATCGTCGGGGTCCTGGGGATCCGAGTTCCAATCAGCTTGTTAATTAAATTAAAAATGTTCTTCCAGAAGGGGCGAATTCTGGGGCATTCCCACCATATGTGGGCCATTGTGCCTATATGTTGGCAACCTCTAAAACATAGAGGATCCGCTGTGGGGTAGATCAAGGCTAGTCTGGAAGGGGTATAGTACCACCGAGAAATCACTTTAAGGCTAGCCTCCATCAATGCAGTGTTGAGGATACCTTTAAATGACCGAAAGCATGCATTCTGCCATCCCTCCAGATCCCACTGGAATTGGAAGTCAGATTCCCAGGCAGTCATAAAGGCCTCCTTAGAGGACGCAGATGCAAGCGACGAGTAGATCACCGAGATCCCCCCCCTCTGGTCCCTGGCCCGACCACACCACAACTCGTAATTGGTAAACTTTGGCGGAATGGGCCTTTCTTTCCATAGGGAATGTAGAAAGTGAGATATTTGGCCAAACCTGAATCGTTCCGAGTCTGGCAGATCTAGTGTTTTGATACAGTGGTTTAGGGTGAAGGGGCCTGCTGCTGTAAAGAATTGCCCAATTCGGTAAAGTCCCTTGTCCAGCCACCATTTGAAAGCTAAGACGTCTTTCCCGGGAGGAAAGTTCGGGTTGTTGAAAAGGTGAGTTAGGGGTCTGTATGAGGATACTAATGAAGTTGACGAACGCAGCCCATCCCATAGGGCGAAAGAGTGGGAAAGGGTAGGGGATAAAATCGGGGGTCTGTCTTTCGGGGGGCTCCAGAGTAGGAAGTCTAGCGTGAAACGAGGGACGGCCTGTCTTTCTATATTCAGCCAATCAGGTTTCTCAAATCGTGAATAGACTACAGATAACTGAGCTAACCTGGCTGCCTGGTAATATTTGTGAAGATGGGGCAAGCCGAGACCTCCTTTCCATTTGTGAAGGTGTAGAGTCTTTTGAGGTAACCTAAATCCCCCCTTTCCCCAGATGAATTTCATTATTTTACTTTGGAATGATTTAATGTGATTCTTCCGTATGGGTACGGGAAGAGAGCGAAAAAGGTATAATAACCTCGGGAGTAACGTCATTTTTATAGAATGTACCCTTCCCAGCCAGGACAGATTATTTTTGGACCAAGTGAGTAGATCTGATTCTAGCTTACGATACATAGGGGGATAGTTATTCATGTAGAGGAATTCTGTCTTAGATGTCAAGTTGATCCCCAAGTACCTAAGAGAGGATTCGCTCCAGGCAAACCGGAAGGATTGTTTTAGGAGAGCCACAGTGTCGTTTGGTAGTGAGATATTCATGGCTTGGGATTTGGTGTAATTCACGTGGAGGCCAGATACCGTTGCAAAGTCATCCAGAGTTTTACATAAGTTCGGGAGGGAAGTGATGGGGGAGTTTATAAACAGCAAAATGTTGTCCGCAAAGAGACCGCATTTATGTGTTTGGGGGCCACAGGAGACACCTTGTATGTTCGGGTTTTGGCGAATTGCGATGGCGAGTGTCTCAATAGCTATCGCGAAGATGAGCGGAGATAAAGGGCAACCTTGTCTAGTCCCTTTCTTTATATGTATGGGTTTCGAGTAACAGCCCTGGAGTCGTATGTATGCTGAAGGGTTGGAGTATAAGGCACGTATCAGTCCCAAAAACCGTGTGCCGAAACCCCAGCATTCTAAGAGAGCAAAGATATAGGGCCAGGACACCGAATCAAAGGCCTTGTGGAGGTCCAGCGAAAGGAGCATTCCCGATTGCTTGGGACCTCCCACCCAGTTTGTTTGGAGAATGGAAACTATATCTATTGCCCTCCTTATCTGATCAGGGCCCTGCCTGCCGGGGATAAACCCCACTTGGTCCTTATGGATATATGTGCTTATGAAAGAAGCCAAACGGATAGCTAGTATTTTAGTTAAGATTTTTAAATCATTATTTATTAGAGAAATGGGTCGATAATTTCCAATCTCTTCCGGATTCTTGTCTGGCTTAGGGATTACTGTAATATACGCAGTATTGAGTTGAGGATCGAGTGGGTCTCCCCTTGTTTTAGCATTAAGGAAATTAGTTAGATGTGGGGCTAGGGTCTCGGCAAACGTTTTATAATAGGGGTTCGAGAGCCCATCCGGCCCTGGGGCCGATCCCGTCTTTAGGTCTTTAATCACCTCCATAACCTCTCCTTCAGTAAAGGGTGCTTCAAGCTCCCCTTTATGCTCCGGGGAGAGCGACGGTAAGGGAAGGCTATGCAGGAATAGTGATGAGCCGAACACCCCCGGGTTCGGTTCGCACCAGAACCCGCGAACGGACCGAAAGTTCGAACGAACATTAGAACCCTATTAAATACAATGGATGCGAACGTTCGAATTCTAAAGTGCTAATTATAACAACTATTATGCATGTTATTGTCCTAAAAAGGGTTTGGGAACCCGGGTTCTGCACCAGGGGACATGTATCAATGCAAAAATAAGTTTTAAAAACGGTCGTTTTCCGGGAGCAGTCATTTTAATGATGCATAAAGTGAAAAAAAAAAAGTCAAATATTCCTTTAAATATCGTACCTGGGGGGTGTCTAAAGTATGCCTGTGAAGTGCCACGTGTTTCCCGTGTTTAGAACTGTCCCTGCACAAAATGACACTTCTAAAGGAAAAAAAAGCCATTTAAAACTGCTTGCGGCTTTAATGTAATGTCTGGTCCCGGTAATATGGATGAAAATCTTTAAGAAAAATGGCATAGCTACCCCATGACCCCCCCCCCCTACCCCAGCCCATTACCAGCCCCTTTGGGTCTTGTATGGATATTAAGGGGAACCCCGCACATAAAATAAAAAAGGCCCTATATACTCTGAACAGCCGTATACAGGCGGTGCATACAAGACAGGGACTGTAGGTTTGTTCTTATGTAGAATCTGTTTGTAATTTTGAACAGGTACATTGTTGAAGTGTAGCTCCAGACCAAAAATCTATTTTTAAACTTTTTGGAAAACATAGGTAAGGGTTATCACCCCTGTAACATTTGTTTTGCTGTCTGTGCCCCTGTTCAGAACATTTCACCTCACTTTCCGTCCTAATGACAACTGTTTTTGAAATGTGGTGTTTTTCTTGAAACAAGGATTGCTGATAAAGCATCAGTACAGAGGAGACACCTTTCTCCCATATTTATTCTTACAGGAGAGAATTTTCCTTCCTAGTGGTAGATTTCCTCTCACTTCCTGTTGTCTTCTTGCGTTTGCAAGTAGGAGTCGTTTGTAAGTTGGATGTTTGAAAGTAGGGACCTGCCGTATATACTCTGCAGAAATAGGCCCCTTAGTTGTTGGTGTTGGCACAACACTGTAAGCACTCACAGTTACTCTTGGTTGGTGCTGGAACGCCCTGCTGTCAACTATTATATCAGGAATTTTAATTACATATAATTGTTGAACAGTGGTAGTAAAAATTGGGCCTTTGATGGTGGTGCTGGTGCCACAACACTGTAAGCCCTGACAGTTACTCTTGGTGGGTGCAGCAATGGGCCCTGCTGTGAATTATTAGATCAAGAATTGTAATTACATGCCCCTGTTGAACAGGGGCTGAAAAATTGGGCCTTAGGCACTGGTGGCACAACACTGCAACCCTTCACAGATACTGTACTTGGAGCACAGCAATGAGCCCTGTTGCAAAGTATTGCTTCAAAAATTGTAATGACACGCCCCTGTTAAACAGGGGCTGAAAAATTGGGCCTTAGGCACTGGTGGCACAACACTGCAACTCCTCACAGATACTGTACTTGGAGCACAGCAATGAGCCCTGTTGCAAAGTATTGCTTCAAAAATTGTAATTACACGCCCCTGTTAAACAGGGGCTGAAAAATTGGGCGTTAGGCACTGGTGGCGGCACCCATAAACAAAAATGATCTTCCAAGCTATCATCATCAATCGTATCATTGAGGACTCGGAGGAGGAGGATAGCCAGTCAACATAACAGCACAGGCACTCAGCATCAGCATCAGTCTTGAAGGGATGTGACATTTTAAAATCAATTAGTCTGTTATATCAGCATCAGGTGTGTGGTAGCTGGTGGTGATCCAAGACTGGTTCATCTTGATGAAAGTCGGTCGATCAACCGAGTCGGTGGACAGGCGCACCCTGTGATCCGTGACAAATCCTCCAGCAGCACTGAATGTGCGTTCCGAAAGAACGCTGGATGCAGGACAGGCCAGTAGCTCAATTGCATACTGTGCAAGCTCTGGCCAGTGATCCATCCTCAAGACCCAGTAAGCCAGAGGATTTTCGGTGGGGAAGGTGTCCAAGTCTGACCTTGCCCCTAGATATTCCTGCACCATGTTTATCAGACGCTGGCGATGGTTGCTGGAACCGATCATACTTTGGGGCTGCGGACTAAAGAATTGTCTGAACGCATCGGTCAGACGGCCACCTTCCCCACCGCTCCTTCTTTGACTGGCCGAAGCCTCAGCAACTCGTTGTCCAGGACCAGGAGTTTGCAACCTCCCAGTCTCTGGGAACGCGTTGCACAGACCTTTCTGCAAGGCCTCCCGGAGTTGTCTCATCCTCTGCTCCCTCTGCGACGGTAACATAAGGTCCGCAACCTTACCCTTGTACCGTGGATCAAGGAGAGTGGCCAGCCAGTAATGGTCCCTCTCCTTGATCCGAAGAATACGAGGATCCTTCCGCAGACTTTGCAGGATCAGGGAGGCCATGCAGCGTAGGTTTGCTGAGGCATTCGCTCCGGAGTCCTCTGGGTCACTAAGGACGACATGATCCGCAGCCACCTCCTCCCAGCCACGTACAAGTCCACTGGTTTCTTGGGACTGTAAATCATCCCTAAAAGACTGCTGCTGATGATGCTGAGTGCCAGCCTCCACCTCCATGCTGACACAATCCTCCTCCTCCTCCTCCTCCTCCTCCTCCTCTTCCTGTGCGATGGGTGGGACAGAAGGAACACTGTCTGGGTAAAGGGGGCCTTGAGAGGCAAGGAAGTCCTCCTCTTCCTGCCTCTGTTCTGCCTCAAGTGCCCTGTCCATTATTCCACGCAGCGTGTGCTCCAACAGGTGGACAAGAGGTACAGTGTCACTGATGCATGCACTGTCACTGCTCACCATCCTCGTGGCCTCCTCAAATGGTGCCAGGACAGTGCATGCATCCCTGATCATGCCCCACTGGCGTGGAGAAAAAAAACCAAGCTCCCCTGACCCTGTCCTGGTGCCGTAGTCGCACAGGTACTCATTGATGGCCCTCTGCTGCGTGTGCAGCCGCTGCAGCATGGCCAACGTTGAGTTCCACCTGGTGGGCATGTCACATATAAGGCGGTTCTTGGGCAGGTTCAACTCCTTTTGCAGCTCAGCCAGGCGAGCACTGGCATTATAAGATCTGCGGAAATGCACACAGACTTTCCTGGCCTGCCTCAGGACATCCTGTAAGCCCGGGTACCTGCCCAAGAAGCGCTGCACCACCAGGTTAAGGACGTGAGCCACACAGGGCACATGGGTCAGTTGTCCCTGTCGGAGGGCGGAGAGGAGGTTGGTGCCATTGTCGCAAACCACCATTCCTGGCTTAAGCTGGCGTGGCGTCAACCACCTCTCGGCCTGGCCCTGCAGAGCAGACAGGACCTCTGCCCCAGTGTGGCTTCTGTCCCCCAAACACACCAGCGCAAGCACGGCATGGCATCTTTTTGCCTGCGTACTTGCGTAGCCCCGTGAACGGCTACGGAGCACCGCTGGTTCATAGGACAAACCACAGGAAGAGGCCATGGAGGAAGAAGAAGAGGAGGGGGTGGAGGAGAGAGGTGTGTCACAACCAGTAGTAGCATTTTGGAGGCGTGGCGGTGGGACAACCTCCAACACTACTGCACCTTGTCCTGAATCCTTCCCAGCTGCCAAAAGAGTGACCCAATGGGCCGTGAAAGAAAGGTAACGTCCCTGTCCATGCCTGCTGGACCATGAGTCAGCGGTAATATGCACCTTACCGCTGACCGCCCTGTCCAGCGAGGCCAAGACATTGCCTTCCACATGCCGGTAGAGAGCCGGAATAGCCTTCCGTGAGAAAAAGTGGCGTTTGGGAACCTGCCACTGAGGAACCGCACATTGCACAAACTCACGGAAGGGGGCCGAGTCTACCAACTGAAAAGGCAGCAGTTGAAGCGCTAGCAATTTAGCCAAGCTAGCATTCAACCGCTGGGCATGTGGATGGCTGGGAGTGAACTTCTTTCGACGGTCCAGCAGCTGGGGCAGGGAAATTTGCCTGCTAGAATCGGACGTCGGTGTACTGCTAGCAGAGTGGGCGCAAGTACTTGGCTGTGACACACCTAATTCTACACCTTCATTCCTCTCAGTGCATGTTTCAGAGAGGACTGAAGTTATAGTGGGGTTGGAGATCCCAGCTGATGCGGTGCAAGGAGAGGTCCGCTTTGTTCTTTGGTGTGGGTCTTTGAGGTAGGCTTGCCAACGAGCTGCATGGCAGGTCAACATATGTCTGGTCAGGCATGTGGTACCCAAGCGGCTGATGTTTTGGCCACGCGATATACGCTTGAGACATATGTTGCAAACAGCAGCTGTGCGATCTGATGCACTAGCCTCAAAAAAGGCCCACACCAAAGAACTTTTTGAATGACGGGCAGAGGCAGCGCCCTGCACAGGCGGAGCTCTGCGGTGTGATTCCGTCGGTGTACTGCCCTTACGCTGGCCACCAAAGGGCATCCTGCCTCGTTGGAGATGTGCCTCCTCCTCATCCTCCTCCTCCTCCTCTCTCCTATTAGGCACCCACGTGGAGTCATTGACCTCATCATCCCCTCCCTCCTCATCACTGGAGCCAATCTGGCAGTATGCTGCAGCTGCTGGAACATGACTGCCAGATTGGTGTCCTTCTTGAGCATCCCCTCTGTCTGCTCTCACGCTACTGCCTTCCTCTAGCTGGGTTTCATCATCAGACCCTTCGAAACGCTGGGCATCCTCCTGGAGCATGTACCCAACACTGTGCTGAAACAGTTCGGGGGGACTCCTCAGGAGGAGGACATGGTGGGTCTAGGGAAGGAGTGACTGATGATTTGTCTGACATTGATACCAGGGAAGACGACGCTTTGGCAGCTGCTTTTCCAGTACCCTGAGCCTGGGTGAGAGAGGATGAGGAGGAGGAGGAGGGCTTGGTCATCCACTCTACCAAGTCTTCGGCATGATGTGGCTCAACATGTCCAGCTGCCGAAAAGAAGGACAAGCGTGTCCCATGGCCATGTGCTGATGACAATGCACCGCGTCCACGACCAGCACTGTTGCCCCCAGACACAGAGCCTGCTTGCCCTCTTTTATTGCCTCCTGACTGTCTGCCTCTCCTTGTTTGCCTTCCAGACATTCTAATAGATGGCCTGCAGGGAGATGGGAAAAAAGCAATAAGGGCTACCTTCAGGTGTCCTTCTCTGTCCCTTGAAACAAGGACTTTCACAGTGAAAGAAACTGACACTGTCCCTACCTAGAGTTTTCTGTCCCTAGAATAAATGTTTTTTTTAATCACAATATAGCACAAGGACAATTCACTCAATGTCTCTCCAGGTCCCTGGAAACAAGGACTTGCAGAGTGAAAGAAACTGACACTGTCCCTACCTAGAGTTTTCTGTCCCTAGAATAAATGTTTTTTTTTAAGCACAATATAGCACAAGGAAAATTAACTCACTGTCCTTACAGGTCCCTGGAAACAAGGACTTGCAGAGTGAAAAAAAAAAAACACTCTCCCTACCTACAGTTTTCTGTCCCTAGAAAAAATGTTTTTTTTAAGCACAATATAGCACAAGGACAATTAACTCACTGTCCTTACAGGTCCCTGGAAACAAGGACTTGCAGAGTGAAAGAAAAAAAACACTCTCCCTACCTACAGTTTTCTGTCCCTAGAAAAAATGTTTTTTTTAATCACAATATAGCACAAGGAAAATTAACTCACTGTCCTTACAGGTCCCTGGAAACAAGGACTTGCAGAGTGAAAGAAAAAAAACACTCTCCCTACCTACAGTTTTCTGTCCCTAGAAAAAATGTTTTTTTTAATCACAATATAGCACAAGGAAAATTAACTCACTGTCCTTACAGGTCCCTGGAAACAAGGACTTGCAGAGTGAAAGAAACTGACACTGTCCCTACCTAGAGTTTTCTGTCCCTAGAATAAATGTTTTTTTTAAGCACAATATAGCACAAGGACAATTAACTCACTGTCCTTACAGGTCCCTGGAAACAAGGACTTGCAGAGTGAAAGAAACTGACACTGTCCCTACCTAGAGTTTTCTGTCCCTAGAATAAATGTTTTTTTTAAGCACAATATAGCACAAGGAAAATTAACTCACTGTCCTTACAGGTCCCTGGAAACAAGGACTTGCAGAGTGAAAGAAACTGACACTGTCCCTACCTAGAGTTTTCTGTCCCTAGAATAAATGTTTTTTTTAAGCACAATATAGCACAAGGACAATTAACTCACTGTCCTTACAGGTCCCTGGAAACAAGGACTTGCAGAGTGAAAGAAAAAAAACACTCTCCCTACCTACAGTTTTCTGTCCCTAGAAAAAATGTTTTTTTTAATCACAATATAGCACAAGGAAAATTAACTCACTGTCCTTACAGGTCCCTGGAAACAAGGACTTGCAGAGTGAAAGAAAAAAAACACTCTCCCTACCTACAGTTTTCTGTCCCTAGAAAAAATGTTTTTTTTAATCACAATATAGCACAAGGAAAATTAACTCACTGTCCTTACAGGTCCCTGGAAACAAGGACTTGCAGAGTGAAAGAAACTGACACTGTCCCTACCTAGAGTTTTCTGTCCCTAGAATAAATGTTTTTTTTAAGCACAATATAGCACAAGGACAATTAACTCACTGTCCTTACAGGTCCCTGGAAACAAGGACTTGCAGAGTGAAAGAAAAAAAACACTCTCCCTACCTACAGTTTTCTGTCCCTAGAAAAAATGTTTTTTTTAAGCACAATATAGCACAAGGAAAATTAACTCACTGTCCTTACAGGTCCCTGGAAACAAGGACTTGCAGAGTGAAAGAAACTGACACTGTCCCTACCTAGAGTTTTCTGTCCCTAGAATAAATGTTTTTTTTAAGCACAATATAGCACAAGGACAATTAACTCACTGTCCTTACAGGTCCCTGGAAACAAGGACTTGCAGAGTGAAAAAAAAAAAACACTCTCCCTACCTAGAGTTTTCTGTCCCTAGAAAAAATGTTTTTTTTAAGCACAATATAGCACAAGGACAATTAACTCACTGTCCTTACAGGTCCCTGGGAACAAGGACTTGCAGAGTGAAAGAAAAAAAACACTCTCCCTACCTACAGTTTTCTGTCCCTAGAAAAAATGTTTTTTTTAATCACAATATAGCACAAGGAAAATTAACTCACTGTCCTTACAGGTCCCTGGAAACAAGGACTTGCAGAGTGAAAGAAACTGACACTGTCCCTACCTAGAGTTTTCTGTCCCTAGAATAAATGTTTTTTTTAAGCACAATATAGCACAAGGACAATTAACTCACTGTCCTTACAGGTCCCTGGAAACAAGGACTTGCAGAGTGAAAGAAAAAAAACACTCTCCCTACCTACAGTTTTCTGTCCCTAGAAAAAATGTTTTTTTTAATCACAATATAGCACAAGGAAAATTAACTCACTGTCCTTACAGGTCCCTGGAAACAAGGACTTGCAGAGTGAAAGAAACTGACACTGTCCCTACCTAGAGTTTTCTGTCCCTAGAATAAATGTTTTTTTTAAGCACAATATAGCACAAGGACAATTAACTCACTGTCCTTACAGGTCCCTGGAAACAAGGACTTGCAGAGTGAAAGAAAAAAAACACTCTCCCTACCTACAGTTTTCTGTCCCTAGAAAAAATGTTTTTTTTAAGCACAATATAGCACAAGGAAAATTAACTCACTGTCCTTACAGGTCCCTGGAAACAAGGACTTGCAGAGTGAAAGAAACTGACACTGTCCCTACCTAGAGTTTTCTGTCCCTAGAATAAATGTTTTTTTTAAGCACAATATAGCACAAGGACAATTAACTCACTGTCCTTACAGGTCCCTGGAAACAAGGACTTGCAGAGTGAAAGAAAAAAAACACTCTCCCTACCTACAGTTTTCTGTCCCTAGAAAAAATGTTTTTTTTAAGCACAATATAGCACAAGGAAAATTAACTCACTGTCCTTACAGGTCCCTGGAAACAAGGACTTGCAGAGTGAAAGAAAAAAAACACTCTCCCTACCTACAGTTTTCTGTCCCTAGAAAAAATGTTTTTTTTAATCACAATATAGCACAAGGAAAATTAACTCACTGTCCTTACAGGTCCCTGGAAACAAGGACTTGCAGAGTGAAAGAAACTGACACTGTCCCTACCTAGAGTTTTCTGTCCCTAGAATAAATGTTTTTTTTAATCACAATATAGCACAAGGAAAATTAACTCACTGTCCTTACAGGTCCCTGGAAACAAGGACTTGCAGAGTGAAAGAAACTGACACTGTCCCTACCTAGAGTTTTCTGTCCCTAGAATAAATGTTTTTTTTAAGCACAATATAGCACAAGGACAATTAACTCACTGTCCTTACAGGTCCCTGGAAACAAGGACTTGCAGAGTGAAAGAAACTGACACTGTCCCTACCTAGAGTTTTCTGTCCCTAGAATAAATGTTTTTTTTAAGCACAATATAGCACAAGGAAAATTAACTCACTGTCCTTACAGGTCCCTGGAAACAAGGACTTGCAGAGTGAAAGAAACTGACACTGTCCCTACCTAGAGTTTTCTGTCCCTAGAATAAATGTTTTTTTTAAGCACAATATAGCACAAGGACAATTAACTCACTGTCCTTACAGGTCCCTGGAAACAAGGACTTGCAGAGTGAAAAAAAAAAAACACTCTCCCTACCTAGAGTTTTCTGTCCCTAGAAAAAATGTTTTTTTTAAGCACAATATAGCACAAGGACAATTAACTCACTGTCCTTACAGGTCCCTGGAAACAAGGACTTGCAGAGTGAAAGAAAAAAAACACTCTCCCTACCTACAGTTTTCTGTCCCTAGAAAAAATGTTTTTTTTAATCACAATATAGCACAAGGAAAATTAACTCACTGTCCTTACAGGTCCCTGGAAACAAGGACTTGCAGAGTGAAAGAAAAAAAACACTCTCCCTACCTACAGTTTTCTGTCCCTAGAAAAAATGTTTTTTTTAATCACAATATAGCACAAGGAAAATTAACTCACTGTCCTTACAGGTCCCTGGAAACAAGGACTTGCAGAGTGAAAGAAACTGACACTGTCCCTACCTAGAGTTTTCTGTCCCTAGAATAAATGTTTTTTTTAAGCACAATATAGCACAAGGACAATTAACTCACTGTCCTTACAGGTCCCTGGAAACAAGGACTTGCAGAGTGAAAGAAAAAAAACACTCTCCCTACCTACAGTTTTCTGTCCCTAGAAAAAATGTTTTTTTTAAGCACAATATAGCACAAGGAAAATTAACTCACTGTCCTTACAGGTCCCTGAAACAAGGACTTGCAGAGTGAAAGAAAAAAAACACTCTCCCTACCTACAGTTTTCTGTCCCTAGAAAAAATGTTTTTTTTAATCACAATATAGCACAAGGAAAATTAACTCACTGTCCTTACAGGTCCCTGGAAACAAGGACTTGCAGAGTGAAAGAAACTGACACTGTCCCTACCTAGAGTTTTCTGTCCCTAGAATAAATGTTTTTTTTAATCACAATATAGCACAAGGAAAATTAACTCACTGTCCTTACAGGTCCCTGGAAACAAGGACTTGCAGAGTGAAAGAAACTGACACTGTCCCTACCTAGAGTTTTCTGTCCCTAGAATAAATGTTTTTTTTAAGCACAATATAGCACAAGGACAATTAACTCACTGTCCTTACAGGTCCCTGGAAACAAGGACTTGCAGAGTGAAAGAAAAAAAACACTCTCCCTACCTACAGTTTTCTGTCCCTAGAAAAAATGTTTTTTTTAAGCACAATATAGCACAAGGAAAATTAACTCACTGTCCTTACAGGTCCCTGGAAACAAGGACTTGCAGAGTGAAAGAAAAAAAACACTCTCCCTACCTACAGTTTTCTGTCCCTAGAAAAAATGTTTTTTTTAATCACAATATAGCACAAGGAAAATTAACTCACTGTCCTTACAGGTCCCTGGAAACAAGGACTTGCAGAGTGAAAGAAACTGACACTGTCCCTACCTAGAGTTTTCTGTCCCTAGAATAAATGTTTTTTTTAATCACAATATAGCACAAGGAAAATTAACTCACTGTCCTTACAGGTCCCTGGAAACAAGGACTTGCAGAGTGAAAGAAACTGACACTGTCCCTACCTAGAGTTTTCTGTCCCTAGAATAAATGTTTTTTTTAAGCACAATATAGCACAAGGACAATTAACTCACTGTCCTTACAGGTCCCTGGAAACAAGGACTTGCAGAGTGAAAGAAAAAAAACACTCTCCCTACCTACAGTTTTCTGTCCCTAGAAAAAATGTTTTTTTTAATCACAATATAGCACAAGGAAAATTAACTCACTGTCCTTACAGGTCCCTGGAAACAAGGACTTGCAGAGTGAAAGAAACTGACACTGTCCCTACCTAGAGTTTTCTGTCCCTAGAAAAAATGTTTTTTTTAATCACAATATAGCACAAGGACAATTAACTCACTGTCCTTACAGGTCCCTGGAAACAAGGACTTGCAGAGTGAAAGAAACTGACACTGTCCCTACCTAGAGTTTTCTGTCCCTAGAATAAATGTTTTTTTTAAGCACAATATAGCACAAGGACAATTAACTCACTGTCCTTACAGGTCCCTGGAAACAAGGACTTGCAGAGTGAAAGAAACTGACACTGTCCCTACCTAGAGTTTTCTGTCCCTAGAATAAATGTTTTTTTTAAGCACACTATAGCAGAAGCACAAAACACACTGACACTCTCCCTACCTATCCTTCTCTTTCCCTAAACTAAAGGAATCCAGGTTAAGCAAGAAAGAAATAACAGTCACTGTCCCTGCCTATGCTACTCTATCCCTGCTCCGGAACACACTACACTAGGCCGCCGTGCTGGCGGCCTTTTATAGTGTGGGGCGTGTACTAAACACCCTCAGCAATAATTGGCCACAGGCATCCTGCCTGTGGCCAATCATTGCTCTCCTCGCTGCCGGCGCTGTGATTGGCCAAGCATGCGGGGTCACAGTGCATGCTTGGCCAATCACAGCGCCTGGATGACACTGCGATGGCGTAGTGCATTGTGGGCCGTTCGCGTCACTCGAATTTGGCGCGAACGGCCCAAATCGTTCGATCTTCGTCGAACGATCGAACAGCCAATGTTCGAGTCGAACGTATGTTCGACTCGAACACGAAGCTCATCCCTATGCAGGAAGTTGCGGACGGAATCGTCATTACCGAGCGTGTGGGGACTATATAGATTTGTATAGAAAGCCTGGAAAGCGTCTAATATCTTGGATGGGTTGGCTGTAGTGCCCTGTCCAGGGATCCTAATCTGAGGCATTGCATATGTTCTGAAGCGTGGTGTTAGTCTAGCAGCCAACATGGAGCCCATCCTGTCCCCCATGGAGTAAAATCTATTTTTGCTCCATCTGATTTGTTTGTCTGCATTGGCCGTGAGAACAAGATTGAGCTCCAGTCTAGCCTTGTCTAGTTGCGCTGCCATTAAGGGGGAGGGATTTAGTTTGTGCTGGGCTCTCAGCTTTGTGTATATCCCTTCTAACCTTACTCTGTCCGCTTCCCTCTCCCTCTTTATCTGGGCTCCCATCCTAATGAATTCCCCTCTCATAAAAGTTTTGTGAGCCGCCCACAGGGTTTCGGACGTTGTCCCATCTACGTTGTTAAGAATGAAGTATTCCTTCATTGCCTTATCTAGCATGGTGACTCGGATAGGGTCGGAGAGAATGGATTCGTTCAGTCTCCAGTGTCTCTGGCCCGGCCTTGAGCTTTGCATTGTAAGGGACATGCTCACAATGGAGTGGTCCGACAAAACCGTGTCCCTGATGTGGGATTTTACAACAAGTGGGATAGTGTGGTTTGAAACTAACAGGTGGTCAATTCGAGCATAGGAGTTGTGGGGATGGGAAAAGTGTGTATAATCTCGCTTGGACGGATTTAGTTCTCTCCACACATCGGTCAGACCCTGAGCGTGGATGAGTTTGGCGATTTTCAGGCTCTCTTTGGTCGGACGTGTCAGTTGGGCCGAGGGAGGTTTAGATCTATCCAGACCCTGATCAAATGCTGCGTTGGAGTCCCCACCAAAAATGATTGTGCCCTCCAACAGAGGAGCTAGCTTGTCAAATAGTTGTTTGAAGAAGGCTGCTTGACCTTTGTTGGGCGTGTAGTAGGATATCAGGGAGTATAAGTGGCCTTCGATCGTGCCCTTTACTAAGATGTACCTGCCCTCTGGATCTTTTACATCAGAGATCCAGGTGAAGTTGCACGTTTTTGCTAATAAGACGACCACCCCCTTTGACTTATTAACCGCACTGGCCATATAGAAGTTCGGGAAGTGGGAGTGGAGGAACTTGGGACTGTACCGGGCCGGGAAATGGGTTTCCTGTATCATTACAATGTCCAAGCTTGACGATTTGTAGGTATTAAAGAGTTTCCTACGTTTGAGGGGGGAGTTTAGGCCCTGGACATTGTGTGTAGCAACCTTTAAGGCCGTGTGAGTGTGGTCAGCCATGGACCCCGAGGGGAGAAGCACTGCAATGTCCATCGCCACTTACCGCTGGGACCTCCGGCGACTCCAGAGCGACGATTGGATCGCCGGTATCGTACTTCTGGGATCCCGCAGACTTGAGAGGCTTACCGGTGGTAGTGTCTAAAAGAAACAAAAATGTCAGGTGATGCTCAAAAGAGAAAAAAGGGGATAGAAAGAAAGTTAGAAAGGACAGAACAGGAGGAAGGTTTCCCCCCGCGCAGGAGAATGCTCCCGGCGGGAGAGAAAAGTTCCTAACTGTCATCTCACCAAAAATCGTGAGATAAAAGTAGGAAGTCCAAATCTCCTGGCTAAAAGCCTTGGAGATCCTATCCCCCGAAGACCAACTGGGGTTCAAGGGATAGGTGGAGGCACATGTGAGCCACCCCAACCCAGGGCGCCCTGTAAATTTAAACAACTATGCTCCTAAAGCAACGTGAACCAATAAACGGACAGTAGCATTGAAGCAACTACCCAGGTATAAGCGGTCAGAGGCACCCCCCACCCCACCCGCACGGGCAGGAGGGAGGGGGAGGGAACCCCCGATCCGCCGCCGCTAATGAGATGGAGTAAAGCATATTTACTTCAGGAAAGTGGCTATAGTATCGCCCTTGTCCCCCAGACGGGGGAGGCATAGTTAGGAAACCCATCTCTAGACGTAGGAGGGGAGAAACAACAAATAAAACCGTTTGTTAACATGTAAAGAGAGAACACCGGAGAAAACGATTTCCGGGGTAGTATGAGAGTCATCCTCATAGGAGAAGAGAAAAGTCCGATGCGGGTGCATCAGTATGCGTCGAACCGACACCTCGTGACAATCAAAGTCTCATGTAGGACCTGTATGCGATGATCTTCTGGCCTTGGATTTGTTCCAGAGGGGATCCGGCGGACTTGTGGGAGGCGGGCGTTTATTCGATCCTGATGACGACGTCTCCATGTCCGACTCCTGGGAAATGATCTTCAGGCTGAGAAGCAACTTTTCTCCCATGGCGAAGTTGGAGAAGGCATGATCTCGGCCTTTGTAGGTGAACTTCACGGCGAAGGGGAATGCCCATCTGTATTTGACCTCCTTCTGTGTCAAAGCAGATAGTAGCGGTTTTAGGGTACGTCTGCGCTGTATGGTGGAAGGAGAGAGATCCGCAAAAATTTGCACCGGGTGCCCCTGGCAGATCACTTGATGCATTGAGCGGGTCTGTTTCATGACCGCCTCCTTGACAGCATAGTAGTGGGGCTTTACAATAATGTCCCTGGGGGAGCCATCTTTCCTGGGGGGTCCCAGCGCTCTATGTGCTCTGTCCAGCTCCAGGCGGGGTGTAGGGATGTTTGGGATCAGGGACCTCATAAGTTCTTGCGTGGCAGATTCAACATCGATAATTGATTCCGGGAGACCTCTGATTCTGAAATTATATCTCCTGGACCTGTTCTCGAGGTCATCTATGCGGGAGAAAGCTGTGTCCAGTTGGTCATGTAAGGTCTGAATAAGATCAGAGTTCTGGTGAGAGGCAGCTGCAGTTTGATCGAGCTTAATTTCTATGGCTTCCATCCTGGACCCTATATTTTGGATGTCTGCTTTAATGTCCCCTGTGATTTTAGCAGCTGTGGAGGCTAGACCTGTCTCTAGAAGGGTAGAGAATTTGAGGAATAAGTCTGCTGCATTAAAGGATTGATCTGGGCCTGCAGCGCCATGGGGAGAGAATCCTGTGTGAGGAGATTCTGCAGGCCCAGCAGGAGAGTAAGCCTGTGCACCAAAGGAGTGTCTCAGGAGGGATTCTGTGGAGGCTGGAGAGGGTGTCAAGGGCTGCTGATTGTGTCCCTTCATCTCCGGGGTATAGGAGAGGAGAGTGGGGGCCAGTACTTGCCTGCAATCCTGTGTCCCCTCAGTGGCTGTGTGAGGCTGTGAGGTCGCAGCAGCCGCGGCGGCCATCTTGGTATACCCGGGGAGTGTGGAGGCGGCGAATTGGCTGTCTAATTGCCGTCTGACGCCCGTTCGGCTCATACGAGGGCGTGCGCGATTGTCGCGGGGTGTCGATTCCCCGTTCTCCGGTGTCTGAGCGTTGCGGGGAGCGGGTGCTGTGGGCGCTGCTGGATCGGGATGGCGCGGAGCTCCGAGTTCAGGCAGCCATCTCGGAACTCTCGCGCATGCGCACTCCTCACAGGCATACTTTAGACACCCCCCAGGTACAATATTTAAAGGAATATTTAACTTTTTTTTTTTCACTTTATGCATCATTAAAATGACTGCTCCCGGAAAACGTCCGTTTTTAAAACTTCTTTTTGCATTGATACATGTCCCCTGGTGCAGAAGCCGGGTTCCCAAACTCTGTTTCGGACAATAACATGGATAATAGTCGTTATAATTAGCACTTTAGAATCCGAACGTTCACATCCATTGTATTTAATAGGGTTCTAATGTTCGTGCGAACTTTCGGTCCGTTCGCGGGTTCTGGTGCGAACCGAACCCGGGGCTGTTCGGCTCATCACTAGTGCACACTGCACAGACAGCAAAACAAATGTTACAGGGGTGATAACCCTTCCCTATGTTTTCCAAAAAGCTTAAAAATAGATTTTTTGGCTGGAGCTACACTTAAACAATGTACCTGTTCAAAATTACAAACAGATTCTACATAAGAACAAACCTACAGTCCCTGTCTTGTATGCACCGTCTGTATACGGCTGTTCAGAAGTATATAGGGCCTTTTTTATTTTGTGTGCGGGGTTCCCCTTAATATCCATACAAGCCCCAAAGGGGCTGGTAATGGGCTGGGGTAGGGGGGGGGTTGATGGGGTAGCCATGCCATTTTTCTCAAAGATTTTCATCCATATTGCCAGGGCAAGACATGACATTAAAGCCGCAAGCAGTTTTGAATGGCTTTTTTTTCCTTTAGAAATGTCATTTTGTGCAGGGACAGTTCTAAACACGGGAAACACGTGCCAATTCACAGGCATACTTTAGACACCCCCCAGGTACGATATTTAAAGGAATTTTTCCCTTTTTTTTTTCACTTTATACATCATTAAAATGACTGCTCCCGAAAAAACTTATTTTTGCATTGATACATGTCCCCTGGGGCAGAACCCGGGTCACCAAACCCTTTTTAGGACAATAACATGCATATTAGCCGTTATAATTAGCACTTTAGATTTTGAACGTTCGCGTCCATTGTATTTAATAGGGTTCTAACGTTTGCGCGAACTTTCGGTCCGTTCGAAGGTTCTGGGGCAAACCGAACGGGGGGGGGGGGGGGTGTTGGGCTCATCCCTAGTCTTGGGGGTAATCAAGATGCTTTTTGGTAAATATGAGATGAACCTTTGTGTTCTTTTTGATCAGCAGTGGCTTTGGCCTTGGAACTCTCCTATGGATGCCATTTTTGCACAGTCTCTTTATTATTGTTGAATCATGAACACTGATCTTACCTTGAGGCAAGTGAGGCCTGCAGTTCTTTATATGTTGTTCTGGGTTATTTTCTGACCTCCTGGATGAGTCGTTGTCATGCTCTTGGAGTAATTTTTGTAGGCCAGCCACTTCTGGGAAGGTTCACCACTGTTCCATCTCCATTTGTGGATAATGGCTCTCCCCGTGGTTCACTGGAGTTCCAAAGCCTTAGAAATGGTTTTGAAACCCTTCCTAGACCAATACATGTATATTACTTTGTTTCTAATCTGTTCTTGAATTTTTTTTAGATTGTGGCATGATGTGTGGGATTTTTGATCTGTTAGCGTGCTTTACTTTGTCAGACAGTTACTATTTATGTGATTTATTTTTCATTTAACAGGTCTGGCAGTAATCAGCAGTGTTGGTCATCTTACTTTAAAAAAGTAATTAGTTACAGTTACAAATTACAAAATACTCAGTTACTACATTGAAAAAGTAATTAGTTACTCAGCAAAGTAACTGACTTTTTTTTTTGAGGGCACATAGCACATTAGGGCATGGGGCACATAGCACATCAGGGCACATAGCACATCAGGGCATGGGGCACATAGCACATCAGGGCATGGGGCACAGGGCACATAGCACATCAGGGCATGGGGCACATAGCACATCGGGGCACATAGCACATCAGGGCACAGGGGACATCAGGGCACGGAGCACATCAGGGCACGGAGCACATCAGGGCACGGGGCACATAGCACATCAGGGCGCACAGCACATCAGGGCACATGATAGCACATAGCACATCAGGGCACATAGCACATTAGGGCATGGGGCACAGGGCACATAGCACATGAGGGCACATCAGGACATGTGGCACATAGCACATCAGGGCAGGGCACATAGCACATTGTTTACCAGCCATGCAGAGTAGCGCAGGAAGCGTGTGTAATAAGTCCTCTCTCATGTCACGGCACTGACGGCAGTCACGCTACTCCCTGGCGGCCCCTCCTCTCTTCTCGTTCATCCCAGATGATGTCACAAGCAAATGGGGATGGACGAGAAGAGAGGAGGGGCCGCTGGGAGCAGCATGACTGCCGTCAGTGCCGTGACATGAGAGAGACCCGGTCATAGAGGAGAGGAGGAATTACACTTCTGCCATCTAGTGGCGGTAGATGTAATTGGGGTAATGCCGCCCAAGTAATGGTAACTGCGTTACCATAAGGGGAAGAGTAATCAGTTAGATTACTCGTTACCCTGTAAAGTAACTGCGTTACGTAACTCTGTTTATTCTAACTCAGTTACTTACATCACTGGTAATCAGGCCTGGGCGTGGCAAGTGAAATTTAACTCAGCTTTCCAAAAAATTGTGGTTAGTCACAGTCCATTCATGATTCAACATGCGAGGGAGCAATTACTTTTTCACATAGGGCAGGTTTGAACAGCTTTTTTCCCTTAATAAATTAAATAATAATTTAAAAACTGCATCTTGCATTTACTCAGGTTATCTTTGTGTAATATTACAATTAGTTTGATGATCTGAATAATTTAAGTGTGAGAAATATGCCAAAAAAAAAATAGAAAATCAGGAAGGGGGCAAATACTTTTTCACAGCACTGTGTATAGATAGGTAGATCTATACACACAGTATCTCACAAAAGTGAGTACACCTCTCCCATTTTTGTAAATATTTTATTAATTTATTATATCTTTTAACCACTTAAGCCCTGGACCAATACACAGCATAAAGACCAGGCCCCTTTTTGCGATTCGGCACTGCGTCGCTTTAACTGACAATTGCGTGGTGGTGCGACGTGGCTCCCAAACAAAATTAACGTCCTTATTTTCCCACAAATAGAGCTTTCTTTTGGTGGTATTTGATCACCTCTGCGGTTTTTATTTTTTGCGCTATAAACAAAAATAGAGCGACAATTTTGAAAAAAATTCAATATTTTTAACTTTTTGCTATAATAAATATCCCCAAAAAATATATAAAAAACATTTTTTTCCCTCAGTTTAGGCCGATACGTATTCTTCTACATATTTTTGGTAAAAAAAATCACAATCGGCATTTATTGATTGGTTTGCGCAAAATTATAGCGTTTACAAAATAGGGGATAGTTTTATGGCATTTTTATTAATTCTTTTTTTTTTTACTAGTAATGGCAGCGATCAGTGATTTTTTTCGTGACTGCGATAATATGGTGGACACATCGGACACTTTTGACCCATTTTTGGAACCATTGTCATTTTTACAGCGATCAGTGCAATAAAAATGCACTGGTTACTGTAAAAATTACACTGGCGGTGAAGGGGTTAACCACTAGGGGCACTGAAGGGGTTAAGTGTGCCTAGGGGCGTGTTTCTAACTGAGGGGGGCGTGGCTACGAGTGACACTTCACCAATCTCCGCTCTGATTACACAGAGCGGAGATCGGTGACAGTGTCAGTAGACGAGCGGGGAGATGTTGTGTTTACACTAACATCTCCCCGCTCCATGCCTCTGTGAGACGATTGCGGGGATCCCTGCGGCGATCGAGTCCGCGGGACCCGCGGTCCGACTCACGGGAAGGACTGCAGGGTCGTGGAGCGCGCCGCTGGCGGCGTGCGCGACCACACAGCAGGCCGTTAAAGGGGACATACAGGTACGTGATTGTGCCTGTACGTGCCATTCTGCCGACGTATATATGCCGTGAGTAGTGATGAGCCGAACACCCCCGGGTTCGGTTCGCACCAGAACCCGCGAACGGACCGAAAGTTCGTACGAGCATTAGAACCCTATTAAATACAATGGATGCGAACGTTCGAATTCTAAAGTGCTAATTATAACAACTATTATGCATGTTATTGTCCTAAAAAGGGTTTGGGAACCCGGGTTCTGCACCAGGGGACATGTATCAATGCAAAAAGAAGTTTTAAAAACGGTCGTTTTTCGGGAGCAGTCATTTTAATGATGCATAAAGTGAAAAAAAAAAAGTCAAATATTCCTTTAAATATCGTACCTGGGGGGTGTCTAAAGTATGCCTGTGAAGTGCCACGTGTTTCCCGTGTTTAGAACTGTCCCTGCACAAAATGACACTTCTAAAGGAAAAAAAAGCCATTTAAAACTGCTTGCGGCTTTAATGTAATGTCTGGTCCCGGTAATATGGATGAAAATCTTTAAGAAAAATGGCATAGCTACCCCATGACCCCCCCCCCCCTACCCCAGCCCATTACCAGCCCCTTTGGGTCTTGTATGGATATTAAGGGGAACCCCGCACATAAAATAAAAAAGGCCCTATATACTCTAAACAGCCGTATACAGGCGGTGCATACAAGACAGGGACTGTAGGTTTGTTCTTATGTAGAATCTGTTTGTAATTTTGAACAGGTACATTGTTTAAGTGTAGCTCCAGCCCAAAAATCTATTTTTAAACTTTTTGGAAAACATAGGTAAGGGTTATCACCCCTGTAACATTTGTTTTGCTGTCTGTGCCCCTGTTCAGAACATTTCACCTCACTTTCCGTCCCAATGACAACTGTTTTTGAAATGTGGTGTTTTTCTTGAAACAAGGATTGCTGATAAAGCATCAGTACAGAGGAGACACCTTTCTCCCATATTAATTCTTACAGGAGAGAATTTTCCTTCCTAGGGGTAGATTTCCTCTCACTTCCTGTTGTCTTCTTGCGTTTGCAAGTAGGAGTCGTTTGTAAGTTGGATGTTTGAAAGTAGGGACCTGCCGTAGATACTCTGCAGAAATAGGCCCCTTAGTTGTTGGTGTTGGCACAACACTGTAAGCACTCACAGTTACTCTTGGTTGGTGCTGGAACGCCCTGCTGTCAACTATTATATCAGGAATTGTAATTACATATAATTGTTGAACAGTGGTAGTAAAAATTGGGCCTTTGATGGTGGTGCTGGTGCCACAACACTGTAAGCCCTGACAGTTACTCTTGGTGGGTGCAGCAATGGGCCCTGCTGTGAATTATTAGATCAAGAATTGTAATTGCATGCCCCTGTTGAACAGGGGCTGAAAAATTGGGCCTTTGGTGGTGGTGGTGGTGTTGACACAACACTGTAAGCCCTCAGAGTTACTCTTGGTGGGTGCAGGAATGGGCCCTGCTGTGAATTATTAGATCAAGAATTGTAATTACATGCCCCTGTTGAACAGGGGCTGAAAAATTGGGCCTTAGGCACTGGTGGCACAACACTACAACCCCTCACAGATACTGTACTTGGAGCACAGCAATGAGCCCTGTTGCAAAGTATTGCTTCAAAAATTGTAATGACACGCCCCTGTTAAACAGGGGCTGAAAAATTGGGCCTTAGGCACTGGTGCCACAACACTCCAACCCCTCACAGATACTGTACTTGGAGCACAGCAATGAGCCCTATGGCAAATTATTGCTAAAAAAATTGTAATTACACGCCCCTGTAAAACAGGGGCTGAAAAATTGGGCCTTAGCCACTGGTGGCGGCACCCATAAACAAAAATGATCTTCCAAGCTATCATCATCAATCGTATCATTGAGGACTCGGAGGAGGAGGATAGCCAGTCAACATAACAGCACAGACACTCAGCATCAGCATCAGTCTTGAAGGGATGTGACATGTTAAAATCAATTAGTCTGTTATATCAGCATCAGGTGTGTGGTAGCTGGTGGTGATCCAAGACTGGTTCATCTTGATGAAAGTCAGTCGATCAACCGAGTCGGTGGACAGGCGCACCCTGTGATCCGTGACAAATCCTCCAGCAGCACTGAATGTGCGTTCCGAAAGAACGCTGGATGCAGGACAGGCCAGTAGCTCAATTGCATACTGTGCAAGCTCTGGCCAGTGATCCATCCTCAAGACCCAGTAAGCCAGAGGATTTTCGGTGGGGAAGGTGTCCAAGTCTGACCTTGCCCCTAGATATTCCTGCACCATGTTTATCAGACGCTGGCGATGGTTGCTGGAACCAATCATACTTTGGGGCTGCGGACTAAAGAATTGTCTGAACGCATCGGTCAGACGGCCACCTTCCCCACCGCTCCTTCTTTGACTGGCCGAAGCCTCAGCAACTCGTTGTCCTGGACCAGGAGTTTGTAACCTCCCAGTCTCTGGGAACGCGTTGCACAGACCTTTCTGCAAGGCCTCCCGGAGTTGTCTCATCCTCTGCTCCCTCTGCGACGGTAACATAAGGTCCGCAACCTTACCCTTGTACCGTGGATCAAGGAGAGTGGCCAGCCAGTAATGGTCCCTCTCCTTGATCCGAAGAATACGAGGATCCTTCCGCAGACTTTGCAGGATCAGGGAGGCCATGCAGCGTAGGTTTGCTGAGGCATTCGCTCCGGAGTCCTCTGGGTCACTAAGGACGACATGATCCGCAGTCACCTCCTCCCAGCCACGTACAAGTCCACTGGTTTCTTGGGACTGTAAATCATCCCTAAAAGACTGCTGCTGATGATGCTGAGTGGCAGCCTCCACCTCCATGCTGACACAATCCTCCTCCTCCTCCTCCTCCTCCTCTTCCTCTTCCTGTGCGATGGGTGGGACAGAAGGAACACTGTCTGGGTAAAGGGGGCCTTGAGAGGCAAGGAAGTCCTCCTCTTCCTGCCTCTGTTCTGCCTCAAGTGCCCTGTCCATTATTCCACGCAGCGTGTGCTCCAACAGGTGGACAAGAGGTACAGTGTCACTGATGCATGCACTGTCACTGCTCACCATCCTCGTGGCCTCCTCAAATGGTGCCAGGACAGTGCATGCATCCCTGATCATGCCCCACTGGCGTGGAGAAAAAAAAACCAAGCTCCCCTGACCCTGTCCTGGTGCCGTAGTCGCACAGGTACTCATTGATGGCCCTCTGCTGCGTGTGCAGCCGCTGCAGCATGGCCAACGTTGAGTTCCACCTGGTGGGCATGTCACATATAAGGCGGTTCTTGGGCAGGTTCAACTCCTTTTGCAGCTCAGCCAGGCGAGCACTGGCATTATAAGATCTGCGGAAATGCACACAGACTTTCCTGGCCTGCCTCAGGACATCCTGTAAGCCCGGGTACCTGCCCAAGAACCGCTGCACCACCAGGTTAAGGACGTGAGCCACACAGGGCACATGGGTCAGTTGTCCCTGTCGGAGGGCGGAGAGGAGGTTGGTGCCATTGTCGCAAACCACCATTCCTGGCTTAAGCTGGCGTGGCGTCAACCACCTCTCGGCCTGGCCCTGCAGAGCAGACAGGACCTCTGCCCCAGTGTGGCTTCTGTCCCCCAAACACACCAGCGCAAGCACGGCATGGCATCTTTTTGCCTGCGTACTTGCGTAGCCCCGTGAACGGCTACGGAGCACCGCTGGTTCATAGGACAAACCACAGGAAGAGGCCATGGAGGAAGAAGAAGAGGAGGGGGTGGAGGAGAGAGGTGTGTCACAACCAGTAGTAGCATTTTGGAGGCGTGGCGGTGGGACAACCTCCAACACTACTGCACCTTGTCCTGCATCCTTCCCAGCTGCCAAAAGAGTGACCCAATGGGCCGTGAAAGAAAGGTAACGTCCCTGTCCATGCCTGCTGGACCATGAGTCAGCGGTAATATGCACCTTACCGCTGACCGCCCTGTCCAGCGAGGCCAAGACATTGCCTTCCACATGCCGGTAGAGAGCCGGAATAGCCTTCCGTGAGAAAAAGTGGCGTTTGGGAACCTGCCACTGAGGAACCGCACATTGCACAAACTCACGGAAGGGGGCCGAGTCTACCAACTGAAAAGGCAGCAGTTGAAGCGCTAGCAATTTAGCCAAGCTAGCATTCAACCGCTGGGCATGTGGATGGCTGGGAGTGAACTTCTTTCGACGGTCCAGCAGCTGGGGCAGGGAAATTTGCCTGCTAGAATCGGACGTCGGTGTACTGCTAGCAGAGTGGCCGCAAGTACTTGGCTGTGACACACCTAATTCTACACCTTCATTCCTCTCAGTGCATGTTTCAGAGAGGACTGAAGTTATAGTGGGGTTGGAAATCCCAGCTGATGCGGTGCAAGGAGAGGTCCGCTTTGTTCTTTGGTGTGGGTCTTTGAGGTAGGCTTGCCAACGAGCTGCATGGCAGGTCAACATATGTCTGGTCAGGCATGTGGTACCCAAGCGGCTGATGTTTTGGCCACGCGATATACGCTTGAGACATATGTTGCAAACAGCAGCTGTGCGATCTGATGCACTAGCCTCAAAAAAGGCCCACACCAAGGAACTTTTTGAATGACGGGCAGAGGCAGCGCCCTGCACAGGCGGAGCTCTGCGGTGTGATTCCGTCGGTGTACTGCCCTTACGCTGGCCACCAAAGGGCATCCTGTCTCGTTGGAGATGTGCCTCCTCCTCATCCTCCTCCTCCTCTCTCCTATTAGGCACCCACGTGGAGTCAGTGACCTCATCATCCCCTCCCTCCTCATCACTGGAGCCAATCTGGCAGTATGCTGCAGCTGCTGGAACATGACTGCCAGATTGGTGTCCTTCTTGAGCATCCCCTCTGTCTGCTCTCACCCTACTGCCTTCCTGTAGCTGGGTTTCATCATCAGACCCTTCGAAACGCTGGGCATCCTCCTGGAGCATGTACCCAACACTGTGCTCAAACAGTTCGGGGGACTCCTCAGGAGGAGGACATGGTGGGTCTAGGGAAGGAGTGACTGATGATGAGTCTGACATTGATACCAGGGAAGAGGACGCTTTGGCAGCTGCTTTGCCAGTACCCTGAGCCTGGGTGAGAGAGGATGAGGAGGAGGAGGGCTTGGTCATCCACTCTACCAAGTCTTCGGCATGATGTGGCTCAACATGTCCAGCTGCGGAAAAGAAGGACAAGCGTGCCCCATGGCCATGTGCTGATGACAATGCACCGCGTCCACGACCAGCACTGTTGCCCCCAGACACAGAGCCTGCTTGCCCTCTTTTATTGCCTCCTGACTGTCTGCCTCTCATTGTTTGCCTTCCAGACATTCTAATAGATGGCCTGCAGGGAGATGGGAAAAAAGCAATAAGGGCTACCTTCAGGTGTCCTTCTCTGTCCCTTGAAACAAGGACTTGCACAGTGAAAGAAACTGACACTCTCCCTACCTACAGTTTTCTGTCCCTAGAAAAAATGTTTTTTTTAAGCACAATATAGCACAAGGAGAATTCACTCACTGTCCTTCCAGGTCCCTAGAAACAAGGACTTGCACAGTGAAAGAAACTGACACTCTCCCTACCTACAGTTTTCTGTCCCTAGAAAAAATGTTTTTTTTAAGCACACTATAGCACAAGGAGAATTCACTCACTGTCCTTCCCAGTCCCTAGAAACAAGGACTTGCACAGTGAAAGAAACTGACACTCTCCCTACCTACAGTTTTCTGTCCCTAGAAAAAATGTTTTTTTTAAGCACAATATAGCACAAGGAGAATTCACTCACTGTCCTTCCAGGTCCCTGGAAACAAGGACTTGCACAGTGAAAGAAACTGACACTCTCCCTACCTACAGTTTTCTGTCCCTAGAAAAAATGTTTTTTTTTAAGCACAATATAGCACAAGGAGAATTCACTCACTGTCCTTCCAGGTCCCTAGAAACAAGGACTTACACAGTGAAAGAAACTGACACTCTCCCTACCTACAGTTTTCTGTCCCTAGAAAAAATGTTTTTTTAAGCACAATATAGCACAAGGAGAATTCACTCACTGTCCTTCCAGGTCCCTGGAAACAAGGACTTGCACAGTGAAAGAAACTGACACTCTCCCTACCTACAGTTTTCTGTCCCTAGAAAAAATGTTTTTTTTAAGCACAATAAAGCACAAGGAGAATTCACTCACTGTCCTTCCAGGTCCCTAGAAACAAGGACTTACACAGTGAAAGAAACTGACACTCTCCCTACCTACAGTTTTCTGTCCCTAGAAAAAATGTTTTTTTTAAGCACAATATAGCACAAGGAGAATTCACTCACTGTCCTTCCAGGTCCCTAGAAACAAGGACTTGCACAGTGAAAGAAACTGACACTCTCCCTACCTACAGTTTTCTGTCCCTAGAAAAAATGTTTTTTTTAAGCACAATATAGCACAAGGAGAATTCACTCACTGTCCTTCCAGGTCCCTAGAAACAAGGACTTACACAGTGAAAGAAACTGACACTCTCCCTACCTACAGTTTTCTGTCCCTAGAAAAAATGTTTTTTTTAAGCACAATATAGCACAAGGAGAATTCACTCACTGTCCTTCCAGGTCCCTAGAAACAAGGACTTGCACAGTGAAAGAAACTGACACTCTCCCTACCTACAGTTTTCTGTCCCTAGAAAAAATGTTTTTTTTAAGCACAATATAGCACAAGGAGAATTCACTCACTGTCCTTCCAGGTCCCTAGAAACAAGGACTTGCACAGTGAAAGAAACTGACACTCTCCCTACCTACAGTTTTCTGTCCCTAGAAAAAATGTTTTTTTTAAGCACACTATAGCACAAGGAGAATTCACTCACTGTCCTTCCCAGTCCCTAGAAACAAGGACTTGCACAGTGAAAGAAACTGACACTCTCCCTACCTACAGTTTTCTGTCCCTAGAAAAAATGTTTTTTTTAAGCACAATATAGCACAAGGAGAATTCACTCACTGTCCTTCCAGGTCCCTGGAAACAAGGACTTGCACAGTGAAAGAAACTGACACTCTCCCTACCTACAGTTTTCTGTCCCTAGAAAAAATGTTTTTTTTAAGCACAATATAGCACAAGGAGAATTCACTCACTGTCCTTCCAGGTCCCTAGAAACAAGGACTTACACAGTGAAAGAAACTGACACTCTCCCTACCTACAGTTTTCTGTCCCTAGAAAAAATGTTTTTTTTAAGCACAATATAGCACAAGGAGAATTCACTCACTGTCCTTCCAGGTCCCTGGAAACAAGGACTTGCACAGTGAAAGAAACTGACAATCTCCCTACCTACAGTTTTCTGTCCCTAGAAAAAATGTTTTTTTAAGCACAATAAAGCACAAGGAGAATTCACTCACTGTCCTTCCAGGTCCCTAGAAACAAGGACTTACACAGTGAAAGAAACTGACACTCTCCCTACCTACAGTTTTCTGTCCCTAGAAAAAATGTTTTTTTTAAGCACAATATAGCACAAGGAGAATTCACTCACTGTCCTTCCAGGTCCCTAGAAACAAGGACTTGCACAGTGAAAGAAACTGACACTCTCCCTACCTACAGTTTTCTGTCCCTAGAAAAAATGTTTTTTTTTAAGCACAATATAGCACAAGGAGAATTCACTCACTGTCCTTCCAGGTCCCTAGAAACAAGGACTTGCACAGTGAAAGAAACTGACACTCTCCCTACCTACAGTTTTCTGTCCCTAGAAAAAATGTTTTTTTTAAGCACACTATAGCACAAGGAGAATTCACTCACTGTCCTTCCCAGTCCCTAGAAACAAGGACTTGCACAGTGAAAGAAACTGACACTCTCCCTACCTACAGTTTTCTGTCCCTAGAAAAAATGTTTTTTTTAAGCACAATATAGCACAAGGAGAATTCACTCACTGTCCTTCCAGGTCCCTAGAAACAAGGACTTACACAGTGAAAGAAACTGACACTCTCCCTACCTACAGTTTTCTGTCCCTAGAAAAAATGTTTTTTTTAAGCACAATATAGCACAAGGAGAATTCACTCACTGTCCTTCCAGGTCCCTGGAAACAAGGACTTGCACAGTGAAAGAAACTGACACTCTCCCTACCTACAGTTTTCTGTCCCTAGAAAAAATGTTTTTTTTAAGCACAATAAAGCACAAGGAGAATTCACTCACTGTCCTTCCAGGTCCCTAGAAACAAGGACTTACACAGTGAAAGAAACTGACACTCTCCCTACCTACAGTTTTCTGTCCCTAGAAAAAATGTTTTTTTTAAGCACAATATAGCACAAGGAGAATTCACTCACTGTCCTTCCAGGTCCCTAGAAACAAGGACTTGCACAGTGAAAGAAACTGACACTCTCCCTACCTACAGTTTTCTGTCCCTAGAAAAAAAAATTTTTTAAGCACAATATAGCACAAGGAGAATTCACTCACTGTCCTTCCAGGTCCCTAGAAACAAGGACTTGCACAGTGAAAGAAACTGACACTCTCCCTACCTACAGTTTTCTGTCCCTAGAAAAAATGTTTTTTTTAAGCACACTATAGCACAAGGAGAATTCACTCACTGTCCTTCCCAGTCCCTAGAAACAAGGACTTGCACAGTGAAAGAAACTGACACTCTCCCTACCTACAGTTTTCTGTCCCTAGAAAAAATGTTTTTTTTAAGCACAATATAGCACAAGGAGAATTCACTCACTGTCCTTCCAGGTCCCTAGAAACAAGGACTTGCACAGTGAAAGAAACTGACACTCTCCCTACCTACAGTTTTCTGTCCCTAGAAAAAATGTTTGTTTTAAGCACAATATAGCACAAGGAGAATTCACTCACTGTCCTTCCAGGTCCCTAGAAACAAGGACTTGCTCAGTGAAAGAAACTGACACTCTCCCTACCTACAGTTTTCTGTCCCTAGAAAAAATGTTTTTTTTAAGCACAATATAGCACAAGGAGAATTCACTCACTGTCCTTCCAGGTCCCTGGAAACAAGGACTTGCACAGTGAAAGAAACTGACACTCTCCCTACCTACAGTTTTCTGTCCCTAGAAAAAATGTTTTTTTTAAGCACAATATAGCACAAGGAGAATTCACTCACTGTCCTTCCAGGTCCCTAGAAACAAGGACTTGCACAGTGAAAGAAACTGACACTCTCCCTACCTACAGTTTTCTGTCCCTAGAAAAAATGTTTGTTTTAAGCACAATATAGCACAAGGAGAATTCACTCACTGTCCTTCCAGGTCCCTAGAAACAAGGACTTGCACAGTGAAAGAAACTGACACTCTCCCTACCTACAGTTTTCTGTCCCTAGAAAAAATGTTTTTTTTAAGCACAATATAGCACAAGGAGAATTCACTCACTGTCCTTCCAGGTCCCTGGAAACAAGGACTTGCACAGTGAAAGAAACTGACACTCTCCCTACCTACAGTTTTCTGTCCCTAGAAAAAATGTTTTTTTAAGCACAATATAGCACAAGGAGAATTCACTCACTGTCCTTCCAGGTCCCTAGAAACAAGGACTTACACAGTGAAAGAAACTGACACTCTCCCTACCTACAGTTTTCTGTCCCTAGAAAAAATGTTTTTTTTTAAGCACAATATAGCACAAGGAGAATTCACTCACTGTCCTTCCAGGTCCCTGGAAACAAGGACTTGCACAGTGAAAGAAACTGACACTCTCCCTACCTACAGTTTTCTGTCCCTAGAAAAAATGTTTTTTTTAAGCACAATATAGCACAAGGAGAATTCACTCACTGTCCTTCCAGGTCCCTGGAAACAAGGACTTGCACAGTGAAAGAAACTGACACTCTCCCTACCTACAGTTTTCTGTCCCTAGAAAAAATGTTTTTTTTTAAGCACAATATAGCACAAGGAGAATTCACTCACTGTCCTTCCAGGTCCCTAGAAACAAGGACTTACACAGTGAAAGAAACTGACACTCTCCCTACCTACAGTTTTCTGTCCCTAGAAAAAATGTTTTTTTTAAGCACAATATAGCACAAGGAGAATGCACTCACTGTCCTTCCAGGTCCCTGGAAACAAGGACTTGCACAGTGAAAGAAACTGACACTCTCCCTACCTACAGTTTTCTGTCCCTAGAAAAAATGTTTTTTTTAAGCACAATATAGCACAAGGAGAATTCACTCACTGTCCTTCCAGGTCCCTGGAAACAAGGACTTGCACAGTGAAAGAAACTGACACTCTCCCTACCTACAGTTTTCTGTCCCTAGAAAAAATGTTTTTTTTAAGCACAATATAGCACAAGGAGAATTCACTCACTGTCCTTCCAGGTCCCTAGAAACAAGGACTTACACAGTGAAAGAAACTGACACTCTCCCTACCTACAGTTTTCTGTCCCTAGAAAAAATGTTTTTTTTAAGCACACGATAGCACAAGCACAAAACACACTGACACTCTCCCTACCTATCCTTCTCTTTCCCTAAACTAAAGGAATCCAGGTTAAGCAAGAAAGAAATAAAAGTCACTGTCCCTGCCTATGCTGCTCTATCCCTGCTCCGGAACACACTACACTAGGCCGCCGTGCTGGCGGCCTTTTATAGTGTGGGGCGTGTACTAAACACCCTCAGCAATAATTGGCCACAGGCATCCTGCCTGTGGCCAATCATTGCTCTCCTCGCTGCCGGCGCTGTGATTGGCCAAGCATGCGGGGTCACAGTGCATGCTTGGCCAATCACAGCGCCTGGATGACACTGCGATGGCGTAGTGCATTGTGGGCCGTTCGCGTCACTCGAATTTGGCGCGAACGGCCCAAATCGTTCGATCTTCGTCGAACGATCGAACAGCCGATGTTCGAGTCGAACGTATGTTCGATTCGAACACGAAGCTCATCCCTAGCCGTGAGCGGTCCTTAAAGGGGTTGTAAAGGTACAATTTTTTTTTTCTAAATAGCTTCCTTTACCTTAGTGCAGTCCTCCTTCACTTACCTCATCCTTCGATTTTGATTTTAAATGTCCTTATTTCTTCTGAGAACTCCTCACTTCCTGTTCTTCTGTCTGTAACTCCACACAGTAATGCAAGGCTTTCTTCCTGGTGTGGAGTGTCGTGCTCGCCCCCTCCCTTGGACTACAGGAGAGTCAAGATGCTCTCTACGTTGCAGATAGAGAAAGGAGCTGTGTGTTAGTGGGCATCCTGACTCTCCTGTAGTCCAAGGGAGGGGGCGAGCATGACACTCCACACCAGGAAGAAAGCCTCGCATTACTGTGTGGAGTTAAAGACAGAAGAACAGGAAGTTAGGAGTTCTCAGAAGAAATAAGGACATTTAAAAGCAAAATTGAAGGATGAGGTAAGTGAAGGAGGACTGCACTAAGGTAAAGGAAGCTATTTAGGAAAAAAAAATTGTACCTTTACAACCCCTTTAAGTGGTTAATGTGACAACACTGAAGAAATTACACTTTGCTACAATATAAAGTAGTGAATGTACAGCTTGTATAACAGTGTACTGTAAATTTGCTGTCCCCTCAAAATAACTCAACACACAGCCATTAATGTCTAAACCGCTTGCAACAAAAGTGAGTACACCCCTAAGTGTAAATGTCCAAATTGGTCCCAAAGTGTCAATATTTTGCGTAGGCACCATTATTTTCCAGCACTGCCTTAACCCTCTTGAGCATGGAGTTCACCAGACCTTTACAGGCTGCCACTGGAGTCCTCTTTTACTCCTCCATGATGACATCACAGAGCTGGTGGATGTTAGAGACCTTGCGCTCCTCCACCTTCTGTTTGAGAATGTCCCACAGATGCTTAATCGCCTCAATACCGCACGCCATCATATGACGTCCTGGTATTGAGGGGGGGATATCTGAATGATGCCTGCAGCTACAGGCATCATTCAGATATCCTTCTTTTCAGCCGGCGATTCTGCGCACCATAAGAACGATCATAGCGGCTATCCGGTGCTTCTCCGGGCTCTCCCGTGCCATCGGAGGGGCCCGGAGAACGAATCGGCCGGCGCTGGATGGGAAGCATAGAGATGACTGGTGACCAGATGGTCACCAGTCATCTCTATGGCCGTCGGAGGCCCGGGCGCAATGTTATGACGTCACGCCTGGGTACCCGGAAGTAAACAAAGCCGCAATCGCAGCTGTCGGCATGAGATTTTTCACGATCTCATGCTTTCCAGCCTGGAGGAGAGATGCAGGGTCTTATTGATCCCGCATCTCTCCATAAAGAGGACCTGTCACAATGATTTACATTCCTTGTAATAGGAATAAAAGTGATCAAAAAAAAAAATGTAAAAAAAGTGTAAAAATAAAAACAATTAAGTAAAATAAAAAAATTTAAAAACATTTTTTAAAACGCCCCTGTCCCCAATAGCTCGCGCTCAGAAGCGAACACGCACGTTAGTCCCGCCCACATATGTAAACACCGCTCAAACCACACATGTGAGGTATCGCCGCGTGTGTTAGAGCGTGTGCAATAATTCTAGCACTAGACCTCCTCTGTAACTCTAAACTGGTAACCTGTAAAAAAAAATAAAGCGTCGCCTATGGAGATTTTTAAGTACCTGTCCTGTTAAACGGCTGTATGGTCTTGGTCACCATGCTGCAACTCAGTTTTAGAGTCTTGGCAATCTTTTTATAGCCTAGGCCATTTTTATGTAGAGCCATGAGGTGCCGTGAGAGTTCTTGGCCATGAGGTGCCATGTTGAACTTCCAGTGATCAGTATGAGAGAGTGAGGCCTCGTACACACGACCGATTTTCTCGTCGTAAAAAACACGTCGTTTTTTTCGACGAGATTCTTGTTAAGCTTGTCGATTTTCTCGTCAAGCTTTCTATGCGTACACACTGTCATTTCCCAATTTCCTCGTTGTTCTCTGCGCTCACGTCCAGCACGTACGACGGCACTATAAAGGGGAAGATCTTTTTTCTTGGCGCCACCCCTTGGGCTGCTTTTGCTGATCTCGTGTTACCGCGTGTGAAGTAAAAGTTTGGGAAGAGACGATTTGCGCTTTTCAGTCTTCGTACTTTTCAGATCGTTTTCTGCCGTTCAGTTTGTGCTTGTGGGTTCGTATCTTGACTTTCAGGGTGTCTAGGCAGGTCGTATCTGTTTTACAGTGCGTTCTTGCCTGTTCGTTTCTGATTTTCAGTTCGTTATTCATAGGCCTTGCTGTTCTAAAGTGCGTTCTGTTCTGTACGTTCTGATTAGACGACCGTTTCCTAGCCATGTCGCCTGGACGTTCTCGTCGTCGAGTTCGTGCTGTGCGTGCGCTTGGTGTTGGTCTGCTTGTTTTGGACCAAGACCAGTCCATGAATGGTGTGAGGAGGAGTTCATGGACCAAGAATTGGTTGCTCCAGCGGGACCAATTCTGCCACATGCCTCTGCTGCTGGAAATCGTCGAGAATAATCCTGAGGACTACAGGAATTTTCTGAGGATGTCTGACCCCGTTTTTCAGGAACTGTTGGCTTTGGTGTCCCCCTATATTACCAGGAAGGACACCGTTATGCGGGAAGCCATCAGTGCTGAGCAGAGGCTCATTGCCACGTTGCGTTACCTGGCGACAGGGAGAAGTCTTCAGGACTTGAAGTTCACCACAGGCATCTCCCCCCAGGCTCTGGGCCTCATAATCCCAGACACCTGTTCTGCCATCATCCAAGTCCTGCAGGAGGACTATATTAGGGTAAGTTTTCTCCCTTAACATCACATTTTAGGTATTACATGTATGCTAATGTATTGTATTTCTTTCATCCTTCCCTAATTACCATGATTGTAATATGCTGAGAATGTCCCCTTTGTCCCCATGCATGTTGGAAGCTTTAGATTGCCCCTTTTTTCTCCTCCCTAAATATTTCCCTTCACTAACTTTTCCAGCAGGGGCGCCTGTTGCTCCAAATGTTGGGGGGTTCAAACCCCAATTTAGGAAATAAACGTCCTCCTTTTTTGCTCTGTTGCCTAATAAACGCCCCCAGTTGTCCCCTCCAATGCAGCCATTTTGTTCCCTCAAATGCAGCCATTTAGTCCCCTCTAATGCAGCCAGTTTCCCCCCAGCCCTGCACTTACCTTCTTGTGGTCAGCGCCATCCTTCTTCTGTCCTTGATGTCTTCTCCTTCCCTTCATGTTGCATCAGCCAATCATGTTACCATTAAACAGACTTGGTGAACATGATTGGCAGAGCAGCCTGTCAGTGTTTACACAAGGAATGCCCCCCTCCTTGCGTCCCCGATTTTTCTTTGAGGAAGCCAATTACATCCCTCAGGTTGTAATTTGCAAGACTATTTTAATACCTGTTTCTGCTCTGCAATTTTAACCCCCTAAATGCCGCAATGATTCATATATCGGTCGCTTTACAAGAGGCCATCCACCTGAATAGTGTGCGGCATAGACAATACATAGGTTCATGCAACGCATGAACCTATGTATTGTTCTGAGTGATGGGCACAGGAGAGAGGGGACAGTGCTCCAGCGCCCACTCTGGACGCACCGCCACTGCAATGCTATCCTGTGGCCAAACACATCTCCCCCCCCCCCCCAAAATAATTTAGTAATGGCCCATCAGAGGGGGTGATGAATATGATAAATGAGCCTTCCATTATACTTTTTTTACACACCTTAATAAACGTATAATTAGATTGATGTTGGTCTCTAATTTTTTGGGATAGAATTTCCTTGTAATGTCTGACTTTGTTTTTCTAATATTATTTCATCTTGTTTCACTCCACAGCTTCCTTCCACGCCACAGGAATGGCAGACTGTGGCATCGGAGTTTGCCACGCGGTGGGACTTCCCCAACTGCGGTGGTGCCATAGACGGGAAGCACGTCCGCATCGTGCCGCCACCCCGTTCTGGGTCCTACTACTACAACTACAAGGGGTTTCATAGCATTGTGCTGATGGCGGTGGTGTCAGCACGGTATGAATTCCTCTATGTTGATGTAGGGAAGAATGGCCGGATGTCCGATGGGGGATCCTTCATCCAGACGGAGTTTGCCCTCCGTCTCCAGAGTGACGACCTTGCATTGCCACCGGATGCAGGGAATATTGAAGGACTCCCCTTTGTTTTCTTGGCTGATGAAGCCTTCGGACTCGGACGGCATCTTATGAGGCCATTTCCACAGAGGACCCTGACCCCAGAGAAGAGTGTGTTCAATTACCGGCTGGCCAGGGCCCGAAGAGTCGTTGAAAATGCCTTCGGCATAATGGCCAGCCGGTTCCGCCTTTTTATGACTTCCATCCACTTGGCGGACTACAAAATAAACTATGTAGTGTTATGCTGCTGTGTGCTACACAACTTTCTGAGCCAAAAATCAAATTCCTATATGGCCTCAGTTTTGCCAGAGGCTGGACTTTCCCCTGCAAATCCCCTTCCGGGCCTGGAATCTGCCCGTCTTGGCTTGCCCCCCCAAAATGCCCGTGTGGTTCGGGACAAATACATGGAGTATTTCACGGGTAGGGGGGCAATTCCTATGCCAGCCTATGTCTAAGTATCCCAATAAAAATCTTGTTTAAACCTTTAATTATTTGTTCTTTCCTGTCTCCTAGTTTGTCTTTGTGCATTTGTAGTGGCAAGTGTATTTTACTTTAGTAAATAACAACCATTTCACTATGTTACCTTACAAAAGAACCAAATAGGCTTAGAGGGTATTATAAAAAGAAGCTACACGTTGTTTGTGGTCAAATATTTTACTCTGTGCACATTCTCTTAATTTTTTTATTTTTTTTTTACTTTGGGGTTGGCCTGGCCACAACCCGGCAATTTTTGGCTTATGAAAATACAAAAATATCAGTTGCATTTCAAAAATTACAACATTGGATACCTCTGAGCAATCGGAGACATTCACTTACACAAACTATGTCTCTATGTGCCCGTCCTAATATGGGGTCCTGCCACCCCTTGCCCAGCCAAAAATTGAATATGCACACATTTTTTATTTTTTTCATATAGGAAGTTTACAATCCTGATCCCTATTGTCAACATGTGCTATCTGCCATCAGGGGTGATCAATGGACGTGTTTTGGGGGTGCATCCCCTTCCTCAGTTCACCGACTTTTGATACGAGGAAGGGGTTGCACCCACAAAAGACGTACATGGATATCCCCTGATGGCAGATAGCACATGTTCACACACTGTGTGCATATTAAATTTTTGGCTGGTTTGTTACTCAAAAAATTAGAAAAAAATATAAAAACAAACATGTAAAAACAAATGTGTTTGGATGGCTTATTGAATTCTCCCCAAAACATCGAGAATGTCTTTAAATGTTTGTTCCATCACATGGATTCTTTGTTTAATTAGGTCCAGTTCCGTGCTACATTCCATCACTTGCTGGATGAGGCGGAGGGCACTGCCAGCAGAGAACCGTGTGCTATCCTTCACAACATTTACATCCCCTAAAAAACAAAAAAAACAATTAATAAAACTCTGCAGGCCTACCTCGCTTACCTTAAGCTGTGGTGTCAGATACTGACCTGTTGTGGTGACCAGATCCACAACGTCATCCACCTCTCCTTCCTGCACTTCTCCTTCCTCCACCTCAACTTCCTGCACATCTTTCGGTTGTGGGTCTTTGGGAGTTTGGTGTTGTTTGGAAGTTGTGGGGTGCATGTGCTCCCTGGAGTGTCCTCCTCCCAGTCTTCTCTCCCCTATGAGAATAAAACCAAATGTCTATTTATCACACTGTAAATCTCCTTGTTAAACTAAAAACAGGCTAAATTGTTTGGAAGTGGGGTACAAGTGTGTGTTTGTGCGGAATTTAAAGAAGAATGCATTATTTATGACCCCAAATATGTTTAGTATTCACATTTGGATGTAATTTTTTGGACATGGAGGCACCACAAAAAAACTCTGATGCACCTGTGTGGGCACCCAAAAAAGGCGGGTCTGTTGGCCCACACTATAGTGCTCCAAAGTACAGATGTGGAAGCAGCTGCTGAGTGTCCTCTCCTTTACACTGATAAAAGTTTGCATTTCATTCTCTTTACAAACACATCATCTAGACTAAAAAATTATCCACAATACTTGATCAAAAATGGCAGATGTCTAATTACTTTTGTGGCTCTTAAATAAGCCAAAACCGCGGATAGTGGCCGAACGAAGTGTCGGTAACGTAACGAACGATTACTGTGCCCAACCTAGTTCAAAATATTACATTTTGGAAGGGAGTCCAATATGATAAAAAAAAAAAACATGTCAGTTTCTAAAAATATTAATAGCAGAAACGTTGTCATTTTACTTACTTTTAGCGAGCATCCTCTTTATGATCCTCAACTGGTCTGGCTCCCTCAGTTTGAGGTCTGACCACCTCTTTCTGAGCTGCTCATTTGAGCGTTTCACCCCGAACTTCGCCCTCAGACTCTTCACAACTTTAGTGAGGATTTTGGCCTTCCTTCTATTTGGTTTGCTATACGGCCCATGCTTGGCATCATAATCAGCCTTGACCAAGATGTCCACCATCTCCGCCATCTCCGCCAAAGACATATTCGATGCCTTGAATCTCCTCCTTGATCGTGACGTGTCCTCGGTCTCCGGGCTTGTCTCCTCGCTAGTTGCGGAATTATCAGACACCTGCTGTAACTCCGCCATATTTGTCTGCGCGCCGAAAGAGAAGGGGCAGGGAAAAGATGTAAGTTAGAACGTCATGGGCGGGCGACGTGTGCGGAGCGACGTGTTCGAATTTTGACGCATGCGTGGTGTGTATATAGCAAACACACATGTGACTATAGTACGTTCGGTGTGCGGAGAGAGGAGTTCAAGTGACGGACGTGCGAACGAAGGTATGTGATTTTGTGACTTGTAAAAATTGTTGGCCTATACTGTCTTGAGATTGTTGGAGGATATATATGGTGACTAGGATGTGAAGGAGGTTAGACTGTTTGCCTCACATTATTTAAATATAATTTATTTTACTTGCAGATACAATATGAATGTCTTTATTAGCGACAAAGAGTTCCTGGCGGAATTTATTGACCGGGTAAGGGAGCTGCCGGCTCTGTGGGAGACGAAAAACCCCATCCATAAAAAAAAAGGGGTGAGAAAAGCAGCGCTGGAGAAGCTGCTCCCATTTGTGCATACCAAGGTGCCCACAGCCACAGCAAAACAAGTGGACACTAAAATTGGGAGCTTGAGAGGTACCTACAGGACTGAACGCTCTAAAGTGCTGGCTTCTCAGAGATCAGGAGCAGCAGCAGATGATGTTTATGTCCCGATTTTGTGGTACTACAACAGGATGTCCTTCCTAGATGACCACATTAAGACAAGGCCATCACTCTCCACTCTTCCCCCCAGACTTCCCTGCAGCCTTCTCTGGAGCAAGAGGAGGCAGCCATCCTGGATGATCCTGATTTGTCCATCTGGAGCCAGGTATAGTATTAACTGAAAATGTATTGGGATAAAATTAATGTTTCCCAAATATGTCAGGATGAGAAACATACATTATTTTGTATTCCACAAGTGAAATCAGGATCTGTAGACATTATTCTGCACTTAATTGTGTGGTAAATAGTCAAGCTGATGTAGTGGTAAATTTAAAGCAAGGATTTATGCATTTACATTCTAATTGCTTCCATCAGGATTACAAAGTTTGATGCAAAGATTAAACCAACATATTAAACTATGTTCCTTTTTCATACACAGGATGAAATCAGCCAGGAGGAGGGTCTGGAAACTGTCAGGCAGGAGGAGGATGGGCCCAGTGGCAGCCAGGAGGTGGCAGGGCCCAGTGGCAGCCAGGAGGTGGCAGGGCCCAGTGGCAGCCAGGAGGTGGCAGGGCCCAGTGGCAGACAGGAGGTGGCAGGGCAAAGGAGAAGCACCAGATCCCAGGTGCCTCCCATCCGGCTTCACAAAAGAGGCAGGAGGGACAGGACCACCAGTGAGGCAGCAATGGCCCTTATTAAAGAGGCCCATGCCACCCTCAAGGAGCCCACATCCCCTGAAGAGGCCATTGCCGGCCTAGTGGAGGCTAAGTTCAAGGTGATGAGCATGGAGCAACGCCTCCTATGAGAGCCCCTGCTCATCACCTTGCTCAACAAGGGGGTGATGGAGAAAATTACACCCAATACTGCCATATGTGAGGTGGCCCAACTGACCCAACCTCAACCTCCACCTCCACCTTCCTCTTCTGCCCCACCCCCTTCTGCTACACCTCCACCTTCTGCCCCACCCCCTTCTGCTACACCTCCACCTTCTGCCCCACCCCCTTCTGCTACACCTCCACCTTCTGCCCCACCCCCTTCTGCTACACCTCCACCTTCTGCCCCACCCCCTTCTGCTATACCTCCACCTTCTTCTTCTGCCCCACCCCCTTCTGCTACACCTCCACCTTCTTCTTCTGCCCCACCCCCTTCTGCTACACCTCCACCTCCTCCTCCTGACAGGAGTACCCCTCCAGTGGGCCAGCCTCCAGCCAAACGAAGAAGGAAGGCTGCAGGAAAGGCTGCAGGAAAGGCTTCAGGAAAGGCTTCAGGAAAGGCTTCAGGAAAGGCTGCAGGGAAGGTTGCCAGGAAGAAGAGGAAGTGATGGCCTTGCTTCATTGTGGTCGGACAGAAGGCAGCCTGTTGTAGTACCACACACTTGGGACATATATCTCACCTGCTGCTGTTCCTGACCTCTGGGAGGCCAGCATCAGATTGTGTTCAGAAATGTGGGCCTTCTCAAGCTCCCAATTTTAGTGTCCACACAGGGTTGCTGTGTGCTCTGGGGTCCCTGGGATGCACAAATGGCAGCAGCTTCTCCAGCGCTGCCTTCTCTTTATTTAATTTATAAACATGAATAAATGTGTTTTTTGTTTAAGTTCATACTTGACTATGTGTATTTTTAAATAAACAAAATCAAGCTTTGGAGTAAGCAGATACATTTGACTGACAATAAAAGGCACAGATATCACCCCCCCCCCCCCCAAAAGAATAACTAAATATGATTAGCACAAAAACATGGTGTGAAATTTAAATAATATAGATTCCAAAATTAAATGGGAGATCGCTATCAAAACATTGAGAAATTAGAATTAACATCATTTTGAAAAATCAAACCATTTAAATTATTCCTAAAAACTTGCACGATATAATACACATAAATCTTATAAAGAGCAGCATGAAAAAGGTTAAAAATAAGGCAGAACTCTGTGTGAATATCAGCAGCAAAAGAAGGTCACTCGTTTTGATTAATGTAACATTCTAACGAAGATTTCAATGCAGAACATTTAAACGATGAAATATTTATGAGCGTGACGAATGTGCTCTCTCCATTATGAAGGCTTGTTTTACCAGAAGATGCGCTCCCGTCTCATAGTTGCTTGTGAGCATGCGCGCTTTTGGAAGAGTCGTAAAAGCATACACACGAACCATTTTCTCGTCACAAAACAGGCCGACGAGAAACACGACGAGGAAATCTGGAATCCTGACGAGAAAATAGAGAGCAGGTTCTCTATTTTCTCGTCGAGATTCTCGGCAAGTTTCTCGTCGTAAAACCATACACACAAACGTTTTTCTAGACAAAAAAACTCTTGCGGCACTTTTCTTGATTGTTTTGGACGAGAAAATCGGTCGTGTGTACGAGGCCTGAGAGTGATAACACCAAATTTAAAAAACATACATACTCCCTAATTCACACCTGAGACCTTGTAACACTAACGAGTCACGTGACACCAGGGAGGCTAAATTGATAATTGTCCCAATTTGGAGATTTTCACTTAGGGGTGTACTCACTTTTGTTGCCGGCGATTTAGACATTAATGGCTGTGTGTTCAGTTATTTTGAGGGGACAGTAAATTTACACTGTTATACAAGCTGTAGACTCACTACTTTACATTGTAGCAAAGTGTAATTTCTTCAGTGTTGTAACATGAAAATATATAATAAAATATTTACAAAAATGTGAGGGGTGTACTCACTTTTGTGAGATACTGTGTATGTGTGTATACTGTATATATATATATATATATATATATATATAACATTTTTATTTTTTTCTACTAACAATTTTTATAGGTTTTTAGTTAAGCATGTACACACACACACACAATAAATCAGTAGTCATAAAGTAATAACATTATACAGATGTAGTACACTGATCTTTGGCTGGAGTTTTGTTTAAAGTGTCCTTTGTGCATAGTTCTGAGGCCGGGTTCACACTTGTCCGACAAACGCTCCAACATTGGGAGCTCATGTCGCATGACGTGTGAAAATCAATGTTTCCCTATGGGAGCCGTCTTAACTGGTCCGACACATGTCGGTCCGACTTTGAAAATGCTCCCTGTACTACTTTGCTCCGACTTTGATCCTACTTCAGCCCATTGACTATCATTGAAGTCGGATCAAAGTCGGACCGCAGTCTTGCATGATCCGACTTTGGCATGCGACTTGTGCTCTGCTGATCTTGAGGGGGAACTCCACGCCAAATTTTAAATAAAAAAACGTCATGGGTTCCCCTCCAAGAGCATAACAGGCCCTTCGGTCTGGTATGGATTTTAAGGGGAACCCCCTAAGCCGAAAAAACGGCGTGGGGGTCCCCCTCAAAATCCAAACCAGACCCTTATTCGAGCACGCAACCTGGCAGGCCGTAGAAAAAAAGGGGGGACGAGAGAGCGCCCCCCTCCCTCCTGAACCGTACCAGGGCGCATGCCCTCAACATGGGGGGTTTGGTGCAGGGGGCGACCTGCGGCCCCTCCACCCCAAAGCACCCTGCCCCCATGTTGATGAGGACAGGGCCTCTTCCCGACAACCCTGGCTGTTGGTTGTCAGGGTATGCGGGCGGGGAGCTTATCGGAATCCGGGAGCCCCCTTTAATAAGGGGGCCCCCAGATCCCGGCCCCCCCACCCTATGTGAATGAGTATGGGGTACATCGTACCCCTACCCATTCACCTGGTGGAAAAAAATGTCAATAAAAAAAACACTACATAGGTTTTTAAAGTAATTTATTACACAGCTCCGGGGGTCTTCTTCCGACTCCGGGGATCTCTTCCGACTTCGGGGGTTTTTTTCTGACTTCGGGGGTCTCCGGTGTCGTCTCCGCACACTTTGGTTCTTCTCTCGCTCTCCGGTTCTTTCTTCCTTCTGCCAGGCCTCCGCTATCTTCTTCCAGCTCTTTTGCTAGTGGGGGCCCGGTCTTCTTTGTCGCCTTCTTCCCTCTTCTCCTCCTCGATGTTGACACGTCGCTTCCTCCCGCTGTAATGCTGGGTGTGCGGTCCGCAACAATTTATATAGGCCTCTCATGATGTCACAGTCACATGCTCCGGGTGGCCACATGCTCCCATGACGTCACAGTCACATGCTCCGGGGCCACCTGTGACATCATGAGAGGCATATATATTTAGTTGCGCACCGCACACCCAGCATTACAGCGGGAGGAAGCAACGTGTCAACATTGAGGAGGAGAAGAGGGAAGAAGGCGACGGAGAAGACTGGGCCCCCGCTAGCAAATGAGCTGAAAGAAGATAGCGGAGGCCCGGCAGAAGGAAAAAAGAACCGGAGAGCGAGAGAAGAACCGTAGAGCGCGGAGACGACACCGGAGACCCCCGAAGTCGGAAGAGACCCCCGGAGTCGGAAGAAGACCCCCGGAGCTATGTAATAAATTACTTTAAAAACCTGTGTAGTGTTTTTTTATTGACATTTTTTTCCACCAAGTGAATGGGTAGGGGTACGATGTACCCCATACTCATTCACATAGGGTGGGGGGCCGGGATCTGGGGGCCCCCTTATTAAAGGGGGCTCCCGGATTCCGATAAGCTCCCTGCCCGCATACCCCGACAACCAACGGCCAGGGTTGTCGGGAAGAGGCCCTGTCCTCATCAACATGGGGGCAGGGTGCTTTGGGGTGGGGGGGCCGCAGGTCGCCCCCCTGCCCCAAAGCACCAAACCCCCCATGTTGAGGGCATGCGGCCTGGTATGGTTCAGGAGGGAGGGGGCCGCTCTCTCGTCCCCCCCTCTTTTCCTGCAGCCTGCGAGGTTGTGTGCTCAGATAAGGGTCTGGTTTGGATTTTGAGGGGGACCCCCACACTGTTTTTTCAGCTTAGGGGGTTCCCCTTAAAATCCATACCAGATCGAAGGGCCTGGTATGCTCCTGGAGGGGAACCCATGCCGTTTTTTTTATTTAAAATTTGGCGTGCAGTCCCCCCTCAAGATTCATACCAAACACAGTGCCTGGTATTGGCGGGGATCCAAGTCGGATCCCCGTTCATTGAAAGTCGGACGTATGTCAGCTTCATGTCGCAAGGCAAAGTCGGATCCAAAGTAGGACGGCTGTCATGTCGTACCAGTGTGAACCCAGCCTTAAGCAGTTTTTTCCCACTGTTGGGTAAACATGTGTAGCGGGTGTTTGAATTTATGTGAGGACTCTGGTGGTGTGGGGTTCCTTGGGGCCTACAGGTGGCGTTGTTGCCTTGGGCCGGAGTTGAACTCGCACCGCAAACTGTGCCTTTTTGTCCTCCCCTGGAGCTGGTACAGCGGGGCGGGGAACCCGCTGTGACGCAAAGAGAGAGGTCATAAAAGGGGCGGGCGCCCTGATTTTGGGGCAGAGAGTTGGAGGATGCGGCCGCACCCAGGCACCTTCAGCTTGGGTGCTGGCGTTCCGGTGTTTCAGGCCTAGGCGCCCTTGGCCTAGCTGGAGCAGGGATGGAGTCCATCTCAGGCACCTTTAGCCTGGGGTGAGGTACTATGGCGGATGCCTGGGGCTCAGTACCTTCGACTGAGTTCCGCAAGGGTGGAGGAATCCGAGGGGGCCCTAACTCCTTGGGTGCCCGTGTCTGAGTTCATGAGGACTGGTGCGCAGTAACTTCTCTGAAGAGCCCGGCGCAGCATCGCTGGTGACGGAGAGGCCTCCACTTCTCCCTTGGACGGATTTCTTCCTCTGACAGGGGCAAAGTGAGCGAAGGTAATTCACGTTCTATATTACCTAGTCAGTGGCAGTGACTATTCACCACTGGTGACAGCACAGTGGGCAGCAACAAGAAGGGAAAGGATTGTGCCTCGATCTGTCCCCATTTTCCAAAGGAGAAAGATTGTTTTATTGCTTGGCAAGAAGAATAAAACTGAGTTGTACCTATTCACTGTGTGGAACTTGGGTTACTAAAGCAACGGAGTCAGGGACGAAGGACTGGACTTGACTCTAGGACACCTAAACAAAAGCCCAATCTTCTGGCCTTCACCTCCCAGTTACGGAGGACATGGGCCGTGGTGTGTTTTATCTCTCTCTCCCAGGTACCCCTAGACAACAGCCATATAACCGATAGAGGAAGGGAGAGAGGTGAGGCCGCTACACGTGGGGGCATTGTATCCGGGATATGTGTATGGTGTCTGAGATTGAACTTTGCTGCCCGGAAGAGTTCCGAGTAGGTCGGCCAAATTGGCCAACGCGCCACGAGGCAACCCATAACTGTGTAGTTCGTGGGCGGGGCAAGGGAAAAGCCTGCAAACAAGTGAGAAGCCCACGAACAAGTGCAGAAGGTGGGAGGAGTCTGGCCACGTGGAGGTACGCACGTGGAGATTCCGGCACAGGATGGTCAGTGCGCAATGGAGCAGCAAAGAGAGAGGATGGCTTCAAGTGCTCCGTGGATTTCTGTTCCTTTCTTCGTGGATATGTCTTCTCTGGCTGCTCCGATTTATGGATACGGGGATAAGACTAAGGCCCCGGGGGCGATTGGCTCTCTTTACCTGTAGAGACATGGAAGCCCTCGGTGTGATCTGTCCCGGCTGTTCGGGACTGGTGGTCCAGCTGAAGCCGTTCGGCACTGTGAGGTCTGCAAAGAATTTCTCTTTGAGGTGGAACCATCCACAGAAAAACCTCAGGCTTTCCACCTCAACTACCTCACAGGGACTGCCACTCCGGAGGGAGAGATCGATGCTGGTGCGTTCCCCGTGCGCACTGATCCGGGCGAAGGGACTGCCCAAGCAGAAGTGAAAAGAGAGACATCCGGGGATGCTGCCTCGGTCACCAGCAGCTCCCTGCTCCGGCCACCGAAGAGGAAAGTCAGCCTAGTGATGGCCTTGTGTGGCCGTGGAAGAGCTTCGCCCCACTGCTTGCCTGACCTGGATGGATTCGGTAGACAATGTCCTGGATATCCCTGCTCGTTTAAAGGTCCAGGTGAGCCAGGGGTTGGGACTGTCTGTGTGGTAGAAAGTGGTGGTAGCCCACAGTCGGTAGAGGCCATCAAGAGGGATAGTTCCGTGACTGGGAATTATCTGCCCGCTGAATGCTACGACACCTCTGACCTGGATTCATTGTCTGACAATGGCGATGATGGGGAGATAGACGAAATCTTCCAACAGAAGGGATGGGACAAGATGAAGCTACTCTCGGCCCGTGTCACAGGGGACTTGCCCATGTCTACTGGAGATAGTACGCCCCGGGTAGAGGCCCCGGCACCAGGGGAAGAAGCTGGTCCTTTGTCTGAAGTTCCCCTTCTGGATTCAACATCCATTTCACCTGCTCCTGTTGCGGGAGTGCAACGTCAGTCACTGTGGGCTCCTAGGCCCAGGTCTACCGAGGTGGTGAACGCACCTCACCACCCAGAAGCGATTGTTCCACCTGGAGAAGGAGATCGAGCTACTATGCCACCTTTGTCAAGGCTGCAGCGTCTCTTTGGCCAGAAGGTTGCTCAGGAATATGGGTGGGAATACCCGTATCTGCCTCGGGAACTGCTCTATGAGGTGGAGGTCTTTCGGCAAAGATGTTATGATACCTTTGTATGGGACAAACTGAAAGTACAGCAAGCACGGCGGTACCTTTCCTGTTCACCAACGGTCACCAAGAAGTTTCAGGACTGTAAAGCTAAATGGATGCTGGGAAGACACATTCATGCGGACAAAGTGGTGATCTGCCGCAAAGAAGGAAAAAGTACTGAGTACCATGTGGAGGCTTTTGATGATCGTTTGAAGCCTATATCATTGCCTCATCCAAGGTTTTACCTGTAAGGGAAAAAGAGACTCCCGTGTGCTTTTCTTTTCTATTCCTGGCTGAACTTTCCAGAGTGCCTTCTCTTAAACACAGGGACTGTGCCCTCGTTTTTTTTTTTGTATTTGGGCAGTTCTACTCGTTGGAGATATGGGAGCTGTTTTTGTTTGTTCTCCCTCCTTCTCCTGGCACTTAAAAATAAATCAGTGACTTTGGGTTTTAGATAGTGTAGGGTCACAGAGAAAATGTTCAAGGGGAAAGTTCGTCTGGAAGTGATGAGTGTCTTGACCGTGGCACTGTCACCAGGTGGCAGTGTTGCGCAACGATTGTTTGGTTTTTTTTGACATTATGCAGCACTTATTGGAGTGAATGGGTTTCTTCTAGGATAGACCCATTCATTCCAAGCAAACACACATGTTGGTAGGATGTATGTTTCTTTTCTATTCCCTCTGCAGGAGACTCGTCTGTCAAGACTACTGCGAGTGGGTGGTTCTTAGATAGCCAGAGGGAGGGAGGAATGTAAATGTGTGAGATATTTAAAGTGTTTTATTGGAAAGTTTTATAGCTATATTGTTTTAAGTTTTCCCTCTCCCATTCAGGTCTTGGCACAATTCAGGGCTAAATTGTGTAGTTTGGTTTCTGGGCTGAACTTATGTCATCACCCTTGTGGGATGTGAGTTTGTACCAGACACTGGGGACCAGTGTCAAATCAGGGGGGGGGAGAGTGTAGCGGGTGTTTGAATTTATGTGATGTGAGGACTCTGGTGGTGTGGGGTTCCTTGGGGCCTACAGGTGGCGTTGTTGCCTTGGGCCGGAGTTGAACTCGCACCGCAAACTGTGCCTTTTTGTCCTCCCCTGGAGCTGGTACAGCGGGGCGGGGAACCCGCTGTGACGCAAAGGGAGAGGTCATAAAAGGGGCGGGCGCCCTGATTTTGGGGCAGAGAGTTGGAGGACGCGGCCACACCCAGGCACCTTCAGCTTGGGTGCTGGCGTTCCGGTGTTTCAGGCCTAGGCGCCCTTGGCCTAGCTGGAGCAGGGATGGAGTCCATCTCAGGCACCTTTAGCCTGGGGTGAGGTACTATGGTGGATGCCTGGGGCTCAGTACCTTTGACTGAGTTCCGCGAGGGTGGAGGAATCTGAGGGGGCCCTAACTCCTTGGGTGCCCGTGTCTGAGTTTGTGAGGACTGGTGCGCAGTAACTTCTCTGAAGAGCCCGGCGCAGCATCGCTGGTGACGGAGAGGCCTCCACTTCTCCCTTGGACGGATTTCTTCCTCTGACAGGGGCAAAGTGAGCGAAGGTAATTCACGTTCTATATTACCTAGTCAGTGGCAGTAACTATTCACCACTGGTGACAGCACAGTGGGCAGCAGCAAGAAGGGAAAGGATTGTGCCTCGATCTGTCCCCATTTTCCAAAGGAGAAAGATTGTTTTATTGCTTGGCAAGAAGAATAAAACTGAGTTGTACCTATTCACGGTGTGGAACTTGGGTTACTAAAGCAAAGGAGTCAGGGACGAAGGACTGAACTTGACTCTAGGACACCTACACAAAAGCCCAATCTTCTGGCCTTCACCTCCCAGTTACGGAGGACATGGGCCGTGGTGTGTTTTATCTCTCTCTCCCAGGTACCCCTAGACAACAGCCATATAACCGATAGAGAAAGGAAGAGAGGTGAGGCCGCTACACATGGATTAGCAATTTTGAATATTTTGTCAATTACTATTGATTACTGTAAGGGCTAGCAGTGGAAATGTATTAACAAATGTTAGAATGCATGTGATATGACTTTTACAAATTTTAAATACAAATCATGATGCTTGGATATACAAATACACTCTAATTTCTACAGTTATCTTTGGAAAGTAACACACTAAAGTAACAAGCCTGGGTGCCTTTATTTTACCATATAATCAATAATCTTGTAACAATGGACACTAAGTAATAATGACCATCAGATGACCTATATGTTTCTTAGTTCTGTCTACCTGTCAAAATAATTAGTTAGAACAGAAATACCCTATATTCACTGAAGTTGTAGGACAGGATTTTCAAGAGAAATGATCAACATTCTCATCAAATACTCTGTCATCCTGTCATCTGTTTCTAAAAAAATGTACGTGATTTGTGACCTTTACTTCAAATAATTTGTTAAAGCAGTTGAAGTATTTCTTTCGTACACAACAGAATTCATGTTCACGTGTTAAAAATAAAGTGCACAATCCTATTCTAAAATGTCAGAGCACTCACTAGTCCATCCATAATTGGGTATTTATGTCAGCAAATGAACCAAGCTTGCAACTGATATGGAGAAGTGGGACGCTTGACCTTGAAGGTATACACATCAGCCCAGCCTACAGTTTGAAGTACCAACCTGTGGCCACTATGCTGCTTTTTAAAAATAGTATACTGCAGTTAGATCATATTTCAAGAGGTGTAAAGTAAAGTAAAAGTAGAAAAGCTGCAAACAATATTGCCATGAAAGAAAGCTAAGCTTCTGCACCAAATTAAATACTTCAAGGATTGCCAGTCTCCCAGGTCCCCTACAGCTCTCACTGGTTCCACTCTGATTTCCATCCATTACAGGATAAAGTAATGACATGGAGGTCAGCAGGGAAACAGGCAATCCAGGGGATCGACACTCCCAGAAGTGTTGGTTTCAGTGTGGACTTCATCTGATGATTTATAAAGCTGGCCATATCATGATAGTGTTTTTGTTCACCCTGTTGTTTGAATGAAAAAAAAAAATCTACCAGATTCATCCATCTACTATACAATGCTGGCCCTGTCAGCTGTCAAAATATCCGCTGTTGGGCCAAAACTTTTCCAGCAGACGATTGCTGGAACATCTTTAATCCAAAAGAGGAGGGTCGACAAAGCCACTCACTGAGTTACCTGAGGAACTGTATGCAATTAGCAATTTAGCCTAAAGAGATTGTAAATGATCACCTTGCAAAGCAACCTATTCAGTTTAAAATAGAATGGAAAGGCAAAACATTTGTGTATAGATCTAAAAAAAACACATTATAAATACCTTTTTAATAAGAGCCCTTTTACACTATGCCTCCCCGAGCGTCGGCGGAAAAACGCCGCTATTTTTAGCGGCGCTTACCATCGGATTTGCGGAGCTATTCGGCCACTAGCGGGGCGTTTTTGAGTTCACCGCTCCTAATGCGCTCCAAAGAAGCTGCTGGCAGGACTTTTTCTGACACCCTGCCAGCGCACCGCTCCAGTGTGAAATCCCTCGGTCTTTCACACTGGAGTGTGAGGAGCAGCTGTTTTAGGGCACTTTGCTATTTTTAACGCTATAGCACCTGCAAAACGCCCTTAGTGTGAAAGGGGTCTTAGTGATCATATTCCCTCTGTTCTCAGCTGCGTTAGAGCTGGAGGGAGGAGAAGCAACTGCACACTAATCTTCCCAGTTAAAGGCTGTGCAGGGGGAATGTGTCAGAACAAATCTGATCATTGGAGGACAGTACACTGAGTTCCCAGCATAGCTAGAGAACTGACCACGATGTGTTCTCCTGCTTAGTGTGGTCAGTTCTTAAAAGGAAAGCAGAGGGACTAGCAGAAACCCTGGGGATATCACACAAAGGATGCAATACAAGGACAACAGGATACTTTTTCATACAAGTACATGTGTAGCAGGGTGTTAAATTTAGGGGAAGTGTCTGAGTGGTAATTAGGCTCAGACACCCTGATTGTTAGGGTTCATGGACCATTTCTGTCCATGGGAGATGGTGTTGGTGTGCAGTTCTCTGTGGCCTACAGGTGGCACTGTTGCCGTAGGCCAGGGTTGAACCACTGATACAGGGCTGTGCTCTTTTTGTCCCCTCTCGGCAGTAGTACCGGGGCAGGGAACCTGCTGTGCCTGTCGGGAGAGGGTATAAAAGGGGGTGGCCATCTTCCATTGGGGTTCGGGTCGTCTTCGTTCACACCCAGGCACCTTCAGCCTGGGCGTGCGTGTGTCATCTCTGGGTGCCCTAGGCCCGGAGGCCTGGTTCCTGTTCCATCCCAGACACCTTCAGTCTGGGGTGAGGTACTAATTTTGGAAGGCCCGGGGCCCAGCAACCTTCGGCTGGGGTCCGCAAGGGATAGAGAGCTCCCAGGGTGCCGCCTTGCGAGTGGACCCGTATCTGAGATGAGGAGGCCAGGGAGGTAACCCTTTCCGAAGACCCAACGCAGAGTCGTGGTGACGGTAAGGGCCTCTGGTAACTCTCCGGAGGGATGGTTTTCTCCTTTACATGGGCCAAACACTTCAAGAAGGTATTCATCAAGTCAGTGGCAGTGACTTCTATTCACCAAGTCAGTGGCAGTGACTTCATAGGGCAAGGCCCTATTCACCAGGTCAGTGGCAGTGACCAGTTCACCAAGTCAGTGGCAGTGACTTCTATTCACCAGGTCTGTGGCAGAGACCGTGCGCCAAAACTGTCCATGAAACTGTGAAGGAATGTGATGAGCATAAATGTTAAACTAGAAAATGTCTATTCTCTATGCATCTTCACTATACTATAAAGTCTATATTGCTTTTTTCATGTACACCACTGCTGTAATTTTTCCTTACTCAAATCAATTTCTAACAACACCAATAACACCCCCTCCCATCGAGAAAACTGGAGAAGACATCTTTGGAATGCGGATATGAAGATAGGACCAGAGGACAGCCCAGCTTAATCATCACGTTTCTGTACTCTTTTTGTGTTGTAGCCAATCAGATGTGTTTATTAGTGTCACATTAACATAATAGTGACGTATCATGCTGTGTGTAAAAAGCTTAGTACTGCCTGGAATAAATTATTAGATACGGAAGTAACGGATCTGCACGGATGTGTCAGTCATGCTTTCAAAACTTGCATGCAATGTTATCTAAACAATTCGGAACAGTAGTAGAATCCATATTAACCCCTTTGTGGTTAAAGGACCATTGCAAATGGCGCCCAACGTGGGGCTCCAGGTTTTTGACCAAAAGACCGCAACCTAAGGGCTGAGTTGCCAATCAGGACTGACCGAATACAGGGACTTGCGCACCCCTGGGGTACGGTGAGTACTTATATACTTACCACTGTACAAATTCGTTCTGTCTGGGTTGGCAGCTGGCTTTGTCGGCTTCTAGAGGCAAACTAAGAGGTAGGTAATTTTTATATCTCGCCTGGGGCTGTTTTAACGAACCTGCTATTGGATCTCTACTGACTGTATTTGTTTGGTGTTTGTATTTCTTCAGTGTCTGTTGTCCTAGGCATGACAGCTCCTTAGTAGATTGAAAGGTTGTTGCAATTAGTACTCTGACTCAGCTGAGCTGTTTGCCGCTGAGAAGACGGGTCGTGTCCGGAGGTGAGCTGCCTGCCCCTCTAAAGGACGGTGAGGCTTGCAACAAAGGTCACTCAGGGGTTGTGTACCATGTTCTGGTTCAGGTGAGCTGTCTGCCCCTGCCGAAATGGGTAACCTGAGGGCGTGGTTCAGCTACTGAGCTTTTGCAGTGCCAGGGGCTGCAGGTGTGGTTATGTCCTGTTCTCAGTGTGTTTGTGGATTACTGTTTGGCATAAATCAACGGGGTTGGGGACTGGTGAACGTTAAAAAAGGCGGCTAACTGAAGGAACAATTGGGTCACAAGCCGCTGTTCCCCTTCACCCCTGATGTGTTCGTTTTGAGATTAAACGTTCATTACCCAGTGAAAGAGGGGATAGGAAAAAAGCTTGTTAGTATCCCCACGCAACAATATGAGCCCCCACCCTCGCGTCGTTCTTGTTTTAGAAAGAGAAAGGGAGGGGGAGGATGGGTTAGGATATCTCATGGAAAGATTCCTGTGTGTTTAATAAATGTTAACCCTTGCTAGATATGAAATCACTAGTGTAGCATATGATGAGATGTAAGGAATCAGCAAGGAAATGGTTAAAGAACTTGAAAGTGAAATGCACTAGAAGCGGACAGAAGATTTGAAATATTAACAAGATTTGTTGGATGTGAAACAAGAACATTGTGAAGAGGACAGAAGTTACTCAAGCGTTGTTGTAGAGAAAGTTTGTGAATTGGAAGACTGCCAGATAAGTGGCGCATGTTGATAAGACGGAACAGAAAGTAATTCTATGTAATAAAAGCTTATTGCAAGTGCCAGAATCTTGGTTTCGTGCTGCTAAAACATTGCATGAAGAAGCGAAGAAAGATGGCGATTGTATTGTATATGTGTACTACAGAACTGATAATATGTGTGTCCGAAACCCCCTCTTACGGGATTTGGAACAAAGGAGGGGAGGGACATTCCTGCCCTTCCTGGCTCGAGAACAACCCACTCTGCACTTCCTCCCGGCAGCCATCTTAGTGCACCCACATCCTCACTTCCTGCCCAGCCCAGTACACTTCCTGCAAGTGGCCATCTTGGTACACCCGGAAGGCCCAACCAAGGCCTCTACCTAGTTCTCCCTGTTTTAAACCAGGATGGTTCCTACCACACTCCTGTCTTCCCCAATACGGAAGTGCCATATATTAATGATGAAGAAGCGTCTGAGTGGGAAGATCTACAACAGGCGGCAAGGCCACCCGCTGATTTAACCCTCAATCCAGCTCCAGACTCACAGTTCCAAATGAATCTTGAACGTATGCTGGCAACCATAAAGAACAGTGCCCATTGTCAGCCCCCGCCCCTACAACAATCTCTGTTGCCAGAAGGGGCACCGGTGATGTATGTCGCTTTTACCCCATAACAAGCAGCGGCCTTAGTGACAAGTCTGCCTGACCCAGAGAAACAACCAATGCCCTTCTACCACAGGATGGTGCAGATACAAGAAACTTATTCAACTGCTTTTGTCTCAGGACTCAGAGAAGATATCAGAAAAGGCCTGATGGTGGCTCGCCCCGAATACCGCTCTATGAAAATGTCCAATCTACCGCTGGTGGCCAGGGGTATAGAAAACCAAAAAGTGAAAAAAACCTGCGTCACCCCTTATGGCAGTGTCCTCTACATGTCCCATGAATTTGCTTGGAGCTGATGTACTGTCCAGACTACAGGCCTCAATCATTTTCACGCCTGAAGGAGGAGTGAAGCTACATACTCCCCTATCCTTGGAAGACTCATTTGCTTTGTGTTCTCTGCCTCTCATGATGATACTTCATGAAGCGATAACTCCAAGTTACATTCCACAGGAAGTACTTGACAGAATTCCTGCATGCCTATGGTCCACGGGACCGGAAGACATCGGTCACCTGAAAGTGCCACCAGTTTTAGTCAAGCTCAAAGAGGGAGCATCATTGCCCCAGAAACCACAATACCCCTTGAAGCCTGCTCAATCCGCAGCCATCTCAAGACAGGTCGAGACACTTGTGTCCAATGGAGCTCTGATACCCTGTACTTCGGAATACAATACACCCTTGTTCCCAGTGAAGAAACGGACCACAGGAAGAGAACCAGAAAATTACAGAATGGTCCAAGACCTCCGAGCAGTTAACGAAGCCACAGTGTTGGACACCCCAATTGTGCCAAATCCACATACCATATTATCAGGTATACCTACAACGGCTGAGTACTTCACTGTAGTGGATCTGGCTTACTGCGCGCGTGGATCCCTGATGCATCGATCCTCATGCAACCGCTCTATGATGCTCTCAAGTCTGTGCCATTCACCCTGTCAAGCGAGGCCATGGACAATTTCTTTCTGCTGAAGCAAGAAATATCCACAGCTCCTGCTTTGGGCCTCCCAGATTATGGAATACCCTTTAAACTGTTTGTGTCAGAAAGAAATGGCCACGCCACAGGGGTCCTAGCTCAATCACATGGAGGCCGAACTAGACCCATTGGGTACTATTCATGCCGTTTAGACCCCGTGGCTAGGGGTGGCCCTTCCTGTTTAAGAGCTGTCTTTGCTGCCCAAGCACTGCTGGACAAAACTTCTGACCTCGTTCCAGCACACCCCCTGCTTCTTTTGGCACCACATGACATTGCTGCCATCCTGAATCAGGTGCAACCCCGCCACCTGTCCACCGCCAGTGTCACGTACCTTTGGTGTGAGCCTACATGCAGAGGGAGACCTCCCGTACAACCCCGGCTCAGAGACCACTGGAGTGGGGACAGTGGTGGTAAGAGCGCGGTGAGGTAAGGGTGCCTGCTTGGTCCTCTTGGCTGGGTGTAGTAAAGCCAAGCGTAAGCTGGAACAGCTGGAGCCGGGAGCAGCGGATGCAGGTCAGCAGGTGCAGGTATGCAGAGCAGCGGATGCAGGTATGCAGAGCAGCGGATGCAGGTCAGCAGGTGCAGGTGTGCGGGACTGCGGATGCAGGTCAGCAGGTGTAGGTATGCAGAGCAGCGGAGTCAGACAAGCCAGGTCATTCACATCAGGGTAAACAGCATAAACGGCAGGCAGAGAGTAGTCAAAGTCCAGGCTGGGTCTTGGCAACAGATGATCAGACAGGTAACTGAGCAGGGTCAAACAAGCCAGAGTCAGGACTGGAGATAGGAGCGAGGTCAGGAAGCTGGGTCAAACACAGGAACACAATACAGGCACAGAGTCGGGAACACAGGGAACAGAAGCAGATCAAACCGCAAGGGGCAACATCTCTGGAACGTCTTTTATAGGAAGTTCATGGGAGGAGCAAGGGGTTCAGGGTTCAACATCAATCAAGACACCAAGCAGAGTAGTCTAATGGATTAGATAGGTTATCCAGCAGATCAGGCAGGGAACTGTCAAGCATCCCAGATAGCTCAGTGGGAAGAGTCAATGACAGAAGAGGTCCCAGGTTCAAGTCCAGTACGTCCCTGACAGTGCCCCCCCCCTTAAGGGCAACCTCCGGGTGCCCAAGAGAGCTATTTTCTGGGGGTGACTGCGAAAAAATGCCTGGATTAACTCTTGGGCATGAATGTTCCGTTGGGGTTCCCAGGAGTTCTCCTCCAGACCATACCCCTTCCACTTAATCAGGAATTGAAGTTGGTTCCCCCTTCTTCTACAGTCCAAGACGGCTTCCACCTCGAACTCCTTATCCCCGTCAACCATTACAGGTTCAGGCGGTCCTGATCCTCTGTTTGGGAAGGGATCCGGCACTGTAGGTTTCAGTAGTGACACGTGAAACACTGGGTGAACCTTCAATGAATCTGGTAAAGAAAGTTCATAGGAGACTTCATTTATCTTCCGTTTTACTGGGAAGGGGCCGATGAACTTGGGTGCCAGTTTCCTTGCGGGGCAGGTCATCCTAAGGTTGGCGGTAGACAGCCATACTTGATCGCCTTGTTGAAGGCATAATTCCCTCTCCTCTTTCTGTCAAACATCCTTTTATTGGTTGCCTGCGCCTTGGTCAAGGCTTCCTGTAATATTTTGTTGTTATGAGTCAGGAAATCAACGGTACTCTGGACTGCTGGGACAGCTGAATCAAAAATGAGATCAGGTAGGAAGGTCGGGTGGAACCCGTAGTTGGAGAAAAACGGAGACTGACCTGTAGCCGAGTGACTGGCATTATTAAAGGCAAACTCCGCCAGGGGTAGTAGTGTTACCCAGTCATCTTGAACAAAGGTGGTAAAGCATCGGAGATATTGCTCGAGCGTTTGGTTCGTCCTCTCGGTTTGCCCATTGGTCTGAGGGTGATAAGCAGAGGACATGGACAGCTCGATCTTCAGGACCTTGCACAAAGCCTTCCAGAAGCGAGAGGTGAACTGCACCCCTCTATCTGAAACAATGTCTGTCGGAACCCCATGTAACCTTACTATCTCTTTTATGAAGACCTGGGCAGTTTCCATGGCAGATGGCGTGCTCTTCAGTGGCACGAAGTGGGCCATTTTAGATAGACGGTCGACCACTACAAAAATGGCTGAGCAACCTTCTGACGGGGGAAGTTCCACTATGAAGTCCATAGCAATCCTTTGCCAGGGTCGATCAGGAACTGGTAAGGGTCTGAGCAGACCCCAGGCGTTGCTTCTAGCGGTCTTACTATGGGTACAGGTGGCACATGAATTTACATACTCCCTGCAGTTCCTTTCAAGATCCGGCCACCAAAACGTGCGCTGAATTAGTTCCTGGGTTTTATGCATTCCGAAGTGGCCGGCCAGGGGATGATCATGGCACAGATTTAATACTGTTACTCTGACTTCCTCTGGTACAAAGATCTTGTTGTCTTTCCATAGTAACCCATCCTTGGGTAACAGGGTAATCCCAGGAGGCCCTGACATATTTGCTGAAGCTTGCTTCAAGCCGGACATTAGATTTGTTTGCAAAAGTAGAAAGTTACCTTCCGATAGTATGGTATCAGGAGCTGAAACTTCTTTCGGATCATCGAACATGCGAGAAAGGGCGTCTGGTTTGGTGTTCTTTGAGCCCGGCCGGTAAGTAATGTGAAATGAAAACCTAGAGAAGAATAAGGTCCATCGTGCCTGGCGTGGTCTCAGACGCTTGGCAGCTCTCAAATACTCCAGGTTTTTGTGGTCTGTATAAATGAGTATGGGATGCGCCGCACCTTCCAACAGATACCTCCATTCTTCAAGGGCGGACTTGATGGCCAGGAGCTCCCGGTCCCCCACGTCATAGTTCTTCTCGGCCGATGTAAGCTTACGAGAGAAGAAGGCTATTGGGTGCATCAAGTCCTTGAGACCCTGGCGTTACGAGATAACGGCTCCTACCGCTGTCTCTGAGGCATCTACCTCGAGTAGATAAGGTAGAGCAGGGTCAGGGTGACTTAGAATAGGAGCTGACGGGAACAGTCCTTTTAAATTTGTGAAGGCAGCCTGTGCCTCGGGATTCCAACAAAACCGGACATTCTGCTTGGTCAGCTGCGTAATCGGGGAAATAATAGCGGAGAATCCCTTGATGAACCTCCGGTAGAAGTTGGCGAAGCCAACAAAGCGCTGCACCCCCTTCTTGTCTGAAGGTGCAGGCCAATCCAGAATAGCTGAAACCTTTTGCGGATCCATCTTGAATCCCTCTGTTGAAATTACCAGGCCGAGGAACTGAATACTCTGTCGCTCAAATTCGCATTTTTCTGGTTTTGCGTACAGTCCATGTTGACGGAGTCGACAGAGTACGTTCTTGACATGTTGCCGGTGCTGCTCAATTGAAGTGGAAAAAATCAAAATATCGTCTAGATAGACAATTACGTAAATGTCCAGGCAGTCCCTAAAAATGTCGTTGACTAGATGCTGAAAAGTAGCAGGGGCATTACATAGGCCAAAGGGCATTACTAGGTATTCGTAATGGCCGAACCTGGTCCGAAAAGCAGTCTTCCATTCATCCCCTGCGCGGATGCGGACCAGGTTGTACGCCCCCGCAGGTCTAGCTTAGTAAACACAGAAGAGGTCCTGAGCCTCTGAAAGAGTTCGGGTACCAGGGGCAGAGGGTACCGATTCTTGACCGTAATTTTATTTAATTCCCGGTAGTCCACACAGGGCCGGAGAGAATGGTCCTTTTTCTCCACAAAAAAGATTCCCGCCCCTGCTGGAGAAGTGGAAGGACGGATGAACCCCCTCTTTAGGTTTTCGTCAACATACTCTTTCAGAACCTCTAGCTCCCGTTCAGATAAGGGGAAGATCCGTCCAAAGGGAATTTCAGCCCCAGGGAGAAGCTCGATTGGACAATCGTATGGACGATGAGGCGGAAGGGTCTCAGCTCCCCGTTTGCTGAAAACGTCCAGGAATCCATGGTATTGTTAGGGCACAGCTGCGTGTACCTCTGAATCCGGCTCCAGGCATAACAGAGGACCAGAAGTGCTGAGACATGGAGGCATGCAGTGGTGTTGGCAATAAGGCGACTGGAACCTAATACTCCCGGACCTCCAATCGATCTGCGGGTTATGGGCCTGAAGCCAGGGTAGACCCAAGATGACTGGAAACAGAGGGGATGCAATGGCATTCAGGCTTAATAGCTCCTTATGATCTGTAGAGGTGGTTACAAGCAAAGGAGGGGTTTCTTGAGTCACTACTCCTGACTTAATACAGGACCCGTCTGCTAAAAAGATGGAAAGTCCCTGGGTCTTTGGCTGGAGTGGGATGTGCTGTTGTGCTGCAAAGTTAAGATCGATGAAACAATTACATGCTCCTGAGTCAATTATCGCGGTGACGGGTATTGTCCTTCCTGGCAATTGGAACGAGATAGGTAGGGCCAGGTGGGTGGCGTTGGCAAAGGGAGGTGGACCACTTGGATAAGAGGTGGCTGGGACCTTGCGCAGCTTAGCAGGACATGAGGAAACGTAATGGCCGGCTCCTCCACAATATAAACAAAGATCATTCTGTCGCCGGCGAAGTCGTTCTTCGGCCGACAGGGAAGGTCTCATCAGTCCAAGCTGTCTCGGCTTTATGGCAAAAGTCTGATTGGCAGGTAAGGAGTTAACTGGAACTGAACTGGCAACAGCAGGAGATACCCGGGGTAGCATCCAGGCTGGACGGAGCTGCTGGGTAGCCCTCTCTGTTCTGCGCTCCCGAAGTCGTCGGTCTATCTGAATAGACAGGGTGATTAAAGTCTCTAAGGCATCAGGAACACCGACCCGGGCTAACTCGTCTTTCAGTCCCTCAGAGAGACCGAGACGGAACTGGTGCCGTAGGGCTGCATCATTCCACTGGGCATCCGCGCTCCAGCGTCTGAAAACAGTCACATAGTCCTCGACCGCTCTGCGGCCTTGCTGGAGCGCGTGGAGGGCAGCCTCGGCGGTGGAAGTTCGTTGAGGGTCATCATAGAGTCGAGCCATGGCATCAAGAAAAGATGAGAGAGAGTCCAGAGCTTCATGGCGGACTTCCAGCAGATGGTGGGCCCAAGCCTGAGGTTCCCCCTGTAGTAGAGCGATAACAAACCCTACTTTGGTGACCTCTAATGAAAAAGTCTGAGGTAGTAAGGAAAAGTATAGTTCACATGCGTTGCGAAATGCCCGGAATTTGCTTCAATCCCCAGAAAACTTATCGGGAACGGGGACCCTAGGCTCAGGAGGTGGTGGCATTCCAGAGGAGGAAGTTGGGACCGAAGGTGAGTCTGCAGTGATGGTCTGGGTTTGTGTCTGCCTATCCACTTGAACGTAACTGCCTTGTAGAGACTTCACGACCCGGGTGAGGGCTGCGAGGTGCTGACTGACGTCATCCATAGGCGAGGTCCCTCTTGCAGGCTCAGACATGGCGGTTTGATACTGTCACGTACCTTTGGTGTGAGCCTGACGTGCAGAGGGAGACCTCCCGTACAACCCCGGCTCAGAGACCACTGGAGTGGGGACAGTGGTGGTAAGAGCGTGGTGAGGTAAGGCTGCCTGCTTGGTCCTCTTCTCTTGGCTGGGTGTAGTAAAGCCAAGCGAAAGCTGGAACAGCTGGAGCCGGGAGCAGCGGATGCAGGTCAGCAGGTGCAGGTATGCAGAGCAGCTGATGCAGGTCAGCAGGTGCAGGTATGCAGAGCAGCGGATGCAGGTCAGCAGGTGCAGGTGTGCGGGACTGCGGATGCAGGTCAGCAGGTGTAGGTATGCAGAGCAGCGGAGTCATACAAGCCAGGTAATTCACATCAGGGTAAACAGCATAAACGGCAGGCAGAGAGTAGTCAAAGTCCAGGCTGGGTCTTGGCAACAGATGATCAGACAGGTAACTGAGCAGGGTCAAACAAGCCAGAGTCAGGACTGGAGATAGGAGCGAGGTCAGGAAGCCGGGTCAAACACAGGAACACAATACAGGCACAGAGTCAGGAACACAGGGAACAGAAGCAGATCAAACCGCAAGGGGCAACATCTCTGGAACGTCTTTTATAGGAAGTTCATGGGAGGAGCAAGGGGTTCAGGGTTCAACATCAATCAAGACACCAAGCAGAGTAGTCTAATGGATTAGATAGGTTATCCAGCAGATCAGGCAGGGAACTGTCAAGCATCCCAGATAGCTCAGTGGGAAGAGTCAATGCCAGACACAGAAGAGGTCCCAGGTTCAAGTCCAGTACGTCCCTGACAGCCAGACATCTTCGGTTACATATCTCCCTCCTCCTTCCAGACAATGTGACCCTCCAAAGGTGTCTCACTCTCAACCCGGCCACACTTCTGCCGTTTTTCGAGGGGGGGGCAAGAAGAAGAAGGAGATGGTGAAGAAAAAGACCCCTGTACTGCTCCACATGACTGCCTTGAAATGATGCGCATGGAAACCACACACTTACCTACAGTGAGTGAAACTCCTCTGGAAAAGCCTGACTACACACTTTTTGTGGATGGCTCCAGATATGCAGATGAAGGAGGCAAGTACCACACAGGTTATGCTGTGACCTCTGACTGAATTTGAACTTCTTCAAGCAGGAGCATTACCACCAACTGTATCTGCTCAGGAAGCGGAGCTCCAAGCCCTCACTACAGCGCGTAAGATAGCAGAAGGTAAAAGAGCCAACATTTACACAGACTCAAGATACGCCCTGGGAGTGGCTCATGACCTTGGTGTCATCTGGAGGGCTAGAGGATTTCTGACAGCGGCCGGAACGCCGGTGAAACACGGTCCAGCTATCAAGGAGTTAATGGATGCACTACTCCTGCCTGACAAAGTGGCTGTCTTGAAGGTTAAAGCACATGGCAAACTGAATTCTCAAGAAGCCAGAGGGAACCACCTGGCGGATATAGCTGCCAAACAAGCAGCGAAAGACCAACGGAAAACGGCTGAAGTGGCCGAAGAGGAGAGTGAATCTTTAGCGCAGATGCCTGTAGCGGTCCATGTGCCATCTGACAGGCAATACCTAGCCTCTATGCAAAATGCAGCTCACTCAGAAGAACATTCAGAATGGATCGTTAAAGGAGCAGAATACGATGGAATATCTGATGAGAGGGAAAACCTGTTTACCAAAATATATGTATCCAGCAGTCGTCCAATGGGCACATGGACCTGCACATCTCTCTAAGAACTTAATGAATTCACTGATCAGCAAGTATTACTGGGCCCCAGGGATAACCACCCTAACCAGAGATTACTGCGCCTTATGTGCAGTATGTGCAAAATGCAACTTGGGGAGAACAGAGAAGACACCGCAGAAGCATTTGGCGAAACCCCTCTATCCATTCCAGAGGATACAGATTGATCATATACAGATGCCAAAAAGTGTTCGATATGAATATGCCCTAGTGATGGTGGACATGTTCTCCGGCTGGCCAGAAGCCTACGCTGTTACAAACATGACAGCCAAGACCACGGCTAAGAAACTACTGAGTGATCTAGTATGTAGATTTGAGGTTCTAGAGGTGATAGAGAGCGATCAGGGCCCAGCCTTCATAGCAACCCTTACAAAAGAGATTTGGGCAGCACTGGGAGTTCAGTTAGCTCTACACACCCCATACCACGCTCAAAGCAGCGGGAAGGTAGAAAGGATGAATGGGACTCTAGGGAAACATGCTCTGTCCCCTTATGAAATTTTGTTTGGTTCAGCCCCCAGACCTGGCTGTTAGTTCCCACAGTAGTTGCGGTTACAATATGATGTGTTAACTAGCTATGTCACACGTTTGTCTAGAGCATTAACTAATATCCATTCTCGAGTGTTTTCTTCCATTCCAGATCCTAAAGTAGATACAGGAACACACCAACTACTGCCAGGAGATTGGGTGCTAGTAAAGAAGTTTGTGAGGAAGCACTCCCTTGAGCCAAGATATGATGGTCCATTTCAAGTTTTGCTGACCACAGCTACGTCAGTAAAGCTAGAAGGGAAAAGCACCTGGATACACGCCTCCCACTGCAAGAACACTTTATCTCCTGAAGACAAGATCCTGACAACACCACAATGATGGTGTTGTATATCCTTTTCCTGTTGGGGTTAGTGGGGGCTCAGCAGGTAGCCATTACACAAAATTACAAGTTATTCACCACATTCTAGTATAACTCTTCAAACACACATGTGGCCACCTTTATCTTTGATTACTGTAACATAGTCTCCTGTCCTCCAGTTCCCTGGCAATGTAACTTATACCGTGACACACCCAGTCAAAGGAGGAAGCGAGCAGCTCCCTCCAGAAGCTTTGACCCTCATGTGTACATAGATGCCATAGGGGTCCCAAGGGGGGTCCCTGATCAATTCAAGGCCAGGGACCAGGTAAAGGCTGGTTTTGAGTCTTTGATCCCCATAATAACTGTCAACAAGAATGTAGATTGGATTAATTACATATACTACAACCAACAGAGATTTGTAAATTACACCAGAGATGCACTCCAGGGAATTGCTGACCAGTTAGCCCCCACTTCCTATATGACATTCCAGAAATAATTCTAGTTCTTTTAGCCCTGGTTGTATGCTGTATTCTGCCCTTTGTAAAGAAGTTAATGATCATGGCTGTAGATAACAGTACACCTACATTTCTCCACCAAGAAGAAGAGGATCCACTTATGAAGGAAGAGGATATACCTTTCACTCCTTTACAGTCACTCCCCGTCCATAATTTCACAGTCCTTTAGGGATATAGGGATAGAATAGGGAACCGCCTGACTGTCCTTCCCGGCTTCGTCGAGGGGGGTAGTGAACTAGTTACTGCCCTTCTCTATACTTAGCCTGAAAAAAGGTCCTGGGGAATGGTCCAGGTGGTGGTCAGGTCCTTTAGTTTGAGGGACAGATAGAAAATAGCCATTTTAGGGGGGTCTGTGAAGGAATGTGATGAGCATAATGTTAAACTAGAAAATGTCTATAGTATAGTGAAGATGCATAGAGAATAAAGTCTATATTGCTTTTTTCATGTACACCACTGCTGTAATTTTTCCTTACTCAAATCAATTTCTAACAACACCAATAACACCCCCTCCCATCGAGAAAACTGGAGAAGACGGAAAATGGCGGATACCCTCTTCTCCCACACATCTTTGGAATGCGGATATGAAGATAGGACCAGAGGACAGCCCAGCTTAATCATCACGTTTCTGTACTCTTTTTGTGTTGTAGCCAATCAGATGTGTTTATTAGTGTCACATTAACATAATAGTGACGTATCATGCTGTGTGTAAAAAGCTTAGTACTGCCTGAAATAAATTATTAGATACGGAAGTAACGGATCTGCACGGATGTGTCAGTCTTGCTTTCAAAACTTGCATGCAATGTTATCTAAACTTTACAATTCGGAACAGTAGTAGAATCCATATTAACCCCTTTGTGGTTAAACGACCATTGCAAAACCTGAACAGTCCTAGGAAATCATTAGAGTTTGTGCCTGGACCTCCTCCCACCTAAACTGTTCTGTGTCTTGTTCCAACCTGTCTGCTGTTAAAGAGACTATTTGTTATCCAGTGTGAAATAAATATAGAAGTTGGACTTTCAGTTGGTGTGGACAGTTGCATTACTGGGGAGAAATAAGGACTCGCATCTATTCAAGATAGAGGTGAGAATCATTCTCAGGAGGATTCAACTACAGCCGCAGGCAGGCCCGAAACTAACACCACTCAACCTCCTCACACAGGAGGGTACGGGCTTGTGGTGCGGTGTGCCTCTCTCTGCCTGCGAGGAGCCAAATAAAATGCAGGTTAAGACAGAGGGGTCTGTGCGCTACACATGGTACAGAAGGCACATATCAGGACTGTAAAATGTTGGGGTAACAAACACTTTAAGGATCAGAATGGTATTGGCAACAGGAAAGGCAAGTAAATTTTTATTGTCCTCCTTTATGGGTGCGACTTCCATTGTTACAGCGACAGGGTCACTTTAATAGCAATATTGTTTGCTCGTTTTTTTTCTAAACATCAACAGCTACCCATTCCCCAGTTATTAGCAACAAATTGCAACATGCAAATTTACCGAACAATGGTAATGCCCAAATCAAAGTATTGAGTTGAACAGGAAGATGAACGTTAGTCTTTATTGCTTATGTACATACAAAAGTAGATGTGCATTATTTAACCACTTCAACACCGGGCATTTTCACCCCCTTCCTGCCCAGGCCAAGTTTCAGCTTTCAGCAGTGTCGCAATTTGAATGACAAGTGCGGGGTCATGCAACACTGTACCTATATGAAATTTTTATCATTCTTTTCACATAAGTGGAGCTTTGTTTTGGTGGTATTTGATCACTTGGTATGTTACTGGGTTTTATATTTTTTGCTACATAAACGGAAAAATAAATCCCACAATTTAAAAAAAATGAATTTTTCTTCATCTCTGTTATAAAATCGTATTAAATTATTAACATTATCTTTCTTCATAAATTTAGGCCAACATGTATACTGCTACATTTCTTTGGTGAAAATAACCTTGTGACAAACACTTGTCCTCAAACAAAACTTGGTCCACCGTCAATGCTTCCTCTGTCCAGAACCAGCACCATCCAAGACTCTCCAGCCCCCAAAGACACCAGACAACACCTCAGAGTAGGGTAAAAACCAGCAGACTTCTTTATTTTAACACATGTTACACAGATATCTCACTTCAAAACACTCCCCCCCACCCTTGGAAAACAGGGTGGGTTAAACTGTCCAATGACAATGGACACACAGGTCAGGTGTGTTTAAACTTCTCATCACTAAACAGTCTTATCAGCAGGAGGGCTGCTGGAGGAATCCTTCCTCCCTCTTTCCTCACAGCAAGACACTTACACATCCCATAATAGTTGAGGCAGACAGCCACAATAGACAATAGAATACAGTCACACCCCAAACCATCACAGCAAATAGTACGCAACAGCATGAGACAACACACAATATATACATTTATACAACATTGAGTCTGACTAGCACAGATCATAGTGAGGTTCTCATTTACCCTGTGCCCCTATTAGAGACACAGGGTGACGTACACATAAGGGGCCTGGGGAAGCTAGACAAGGAGCCTCCAGAGCTCTCCAATGCAAGCTGAGTTGCACAAACCCCCCACCCAAAGTGACCCCTGTCACAAACCTAAATCAGTGTTTATTATTTAGTCTGTAGGTAAGTTATAGAGTCTACAAACTATGGTATGTATATCTGAAAATCAATCAATCCTGATGTACCGGCCTATCTCATTTCTTGAGGCCCACAAATGGCAGAACAAATTCCCCTTAAATTACCCCTTTTTGGAAAATAGACAGTCCAGTGTATTTAGTAAGAGACACGGCAAGTTTTTTTTAAGTTGTAATTTTTTGTCACAATTTTGTGGAAAATTAAGAAATTTAAAATTGGTATTTTTTTCCGCAATTTTTTTTTGCATACTGTCACCAGTGCAGTACAGCATCATCAGTATAACTGGTGTGGCAGTGATCAGGAACACTGATTTTTTTTTCAACTTTTTTTTTTACATACAGTGACCAGAGCAATACAGTGTTACATTAGTAAAGCCTCGTACACACGACCGGTTTTCTCAGCAAGAAAACTGCTGGCAGAGCTTTTTGCCGAGAAAACCGTTCGTGTGTATGGTTTCTCGACGAGAAAACTGCCGGAAATCTCAACGAGAAAAATAGAGAACCTGCTCTCTATTTTCTCGTCGGGATTCTCGTTGACCTGTTTCCCGACGAGAAAACCGTGTGTGTGTACAATGCTACAAGCTTACCTGTCCTCCGGTAAGCATGTGCATGCTCGATGAGACTTCGACGCATGCGCGGTAGCTTACAAGCGTAGTGTAGGGTGACGCAAGATGGCGGCGACGGCATTGAATGTGAATGCTCGTCGTAGTCGATGACGTCACCGCGTTCTTGCCATTCAAAATAACAGTGGTTCTTTTGAATGGCCATCTGTATGCACGGCTTTGCAAGAAAAGCTTGCCAGGAATCTCGTCAGGAAAACCAAAGTTTTTTTCCTGACGGGATTCACGGCCGTGTGTACAGGACTTAACACTGTAACACTCTGGGGAGGTGATCAGGTTTTTGTTTTCTAAACACTATGATTGCTTATAACAGTGAATTTCACTGTTATAAGCAACCATTTTTCTGAATTAACTCTATTCAGTGTTTACTATTGTGATTAGCTGTGATTGGCCACAGATAATCATATGGTACAGATGGGCTGTGATTGGTCCTGTCTGTAAAATGTGATCAATGGGACCAATCACAGAGATCCACTCGATAGTCCACAATGGCATTAATGGAAGCCATCCATTGTGTACAATTGCCATGTCAGCCTAGGTCAGGTGTGATCAGATTCATGTATTTAAATATTTCCTAGAGGAGGGAAAATTATTTTTATTAATTGAGTTTCACCTGCTGAGAGGGATATATCTAATGCTTCCATTTTATGCTTCCGTTTTGAAATTGCTATGCCAGCCAGAAATGTCAAATTCTTGCAAGAGGGCTGGAAATGCAGTCTTGGAGTTTGGTACCTAAAATAATATAGTAAACCATTTACATATAAGCTCAGTTTATACTCCTGTTTCTCTGTAATAAGGCTTTTTATAGATGGTTTATAGAGAGCTACAATAGCCAATTGTTCTTAGCAAAGATATAAAGGGAAAGTGGGAAGCCCTGATTGATGCCATTATGTATATGAATTATGTATGTGAATAGATGCTTTTTAGACTGCAGCAGCAAAATGTTCTATAGTATGCACAGGTCTAAAAGTTGGAGCTTATGTAAGCGTTTTTAACTGCATTTATATTGGGGAGAGTAGTAATGCCCTGAAGAGTTGGCTAGGTTGGGACAAGCAAAGGGTTAAAATCTCCCCCAACAATAAAAAGGATTTAAAAAATAACCCCCCCCCCCCCCCAACTATGGCACAGCCTTCCATGAAATTGTTCCAGCTGGTTTGCTCTATAGGCTTAAAATTTGTCTACTCAACATTTATATAAGTCAGCACCACATCCCCTTGTTTAAATAACAATATAAAGAAGAATAGGGAATTGGGATTTTAGAGGTGCGAAGTTATGACAATATAGTCTATGAAAAAATATTTATTTATAAAGGTTTAAAAATGACAGAATATAAAAAATCCATCCAGTAATACAATACAGTTTCAAAAGTGTGCAGGCTGAGAAATTCTCTCTACATGTTTCGCCATGTCGTTTGTGGCTTCCAAAGGAGAATTAAATTTGTCAGGCACGGTCTACTGAAAATAGAAAAAGACAATACATAAATATACATAAACAATACAAGAAATACACAATTTAAAAAAAAATAGTACAAATTCATACAGTAAGGTCCCAAATTGTCTGAGACCCGAATGACGGACTATACAAGGAGGAACATTTACCTGTATTATAGGATTAATCTACACATGAATGGATGTGTTTGAGGCGGAGAGATCAGAAAGGAACCCCTATATAATGAATCATCTGGTGTAACCATAGAGGCTGGTATACATTTTGAAAGCCCACATATCGCTAGATTAGTGGTCCGCCTAGATACTGGGGGTAAAAAAGAAAGAGTTTTCAATGATAGATCACAGAAAAGGGGGAGAATCAAAAAACCTCCTAAAAGGGACTAGAGGACTACCTGTGGTTTTGATGAATGCGGTTAAGTTCAAAGATATGAACAAAACGCAAATCCAACACAGTGCTGATATCTCATACTTCAGAGGTTCTAAAAACAGACCGCTGAGATCTAGGAGATAATAAACAATGTCACAATGTCACAATGGTACTGATGTGAGGCCACAGGCGAGCAGGTGACACGGGATCTCCCAGGGCATGGAATCTAAGAGCCAGCCGGTATTCTGCCAGGGACCCCCTCACGGGGGTTTGGGCTTAGCTGCGTGCTGACCCCAGGTCACAACCCCCAGGTTCACCCTGCTCGCGAGGAGAGTACCAGAAGACAAAGTCAGACACGGATGGATGGATGAAGCAAAAGGAGAGCCGGATAGCGAGCCAAGGTCGGGGCGGGCAGCAGACAACGTAATCAGAAGAACTAGCCGAGTCGGTACACAAGAGATCAGTTCACGAGAAGTCAGGTTAAGCAGGTTACAGGAAGGGTGCTCAGAAATAAGTGTTGCTCAAGTAACCAGAAACTGGTCTGAGTGTAATTTAAATAGCGAGGCACATGGGGGGCTGGACAGGAAGTAGCAGGAAGGAAGGATATATTAAGCAACAGGTGAAGCCGGTGACACCCATAGCTGCTGAGTGCAGCCAGAGCTGAACACAAGCTTGTGGAACAACAGGTGCCAGCCGACCTACAGCAGTAAAGGTAAGACACAGATCAGCTCCGCAGCTGATCTGTGACAGTACCCCCCCTGCCCCGCTTAAGACGTCCCCCTACACGTCTGGGGGCTGGCTTGGATGGAAATTTCAGATGAAATCTGATCACCAAGCGTGGGGCTGAGACATCTGCAGCAGGAACCCAAGACCTCTCCTCCGGGCCGTAGCCCTTCCAATCAATCAGATAGAGTAGTTTCCCTCGGGAGTATTTGGAGTCCAATATTTCTTTAATCTCATACTGATCCGTGGTATCAGCCACAGGAGCAGGGCGAGAAGAAGGGCGAGAGAAACGATTGAGGACCAGTGGCCTGATCAGGGAGACATGGAAGGCATTGGGGATCCTGAAATGAGCGGGAAGACGGAGCTTGAAAGCAACTGGATTGATCTGATGGAGAATGGGAAAGGGACCAATGAAGCGAGGGGCAAATTTTATTGAGGGCACCTGAAGTCGGATGTGCTTGGTAGAGAGCCAGACTCTATCGCCAGGTAGGAACTTAGGAGCTGGACGGCGATGACGATCTGCTGCCGTTTTAGGCCTGGAAGAAGCCAGATGAAGATTCTTAGAGACTTCTGCCCAGATTGAGTTGAAGGTCCTTAGGGTTTCAGCTGCTGCTGGTATGAGGGGAGAAATTGGAACAGGGAAGGGAACAGATGGATGCTGCCCGTAAACAGTGAAGAGGGGAGATTTTCCAGAACTGGCATTGGAGTGTTGGTTTAAGGCAAACTCTGCCCAGGGCAAAAGGTCCACCCAGTCATCTTGGTGGGTTGAGATGAAGGCACGGAGGAAACGTTTTACATTTTGATTGACACGTTCCGTTTGCCCATTGGACTGGGGATGAAAGGCAGAACAAAAATCCAATTTAATCCCAAAGGATTTGGCCAAGGCTCTCCAAAACCGAGCAGTAAATTGAACTCCTCTGTCAGAGACGATATGTGAAGGCATCCCATGAAGACGAAAGATCTCCTTAATGAAAGTTGTGGCAAGACTGGGAGCAGAAGGTAGGCCTGGGAGAGGGATCAAGTGACACATTTTGGAGAACCGATCCACCACTACCCAGATGCAGTGGCGGCTGGTGCTCAAATTTTTTTTGGGGGGGGCGCAAACAAACTGAAAAAAAAAATCATCAATTGCCGCCACTGTGCCCATTAAATGCAGCCACTGTGCCCAAACGCCACTAGTTTGTCCCCAAATGCAGCCAGTTTCCCCCCCATATGCAGCCAGTTTCTCCCCCATAATGCAGCCAGTTTCTCCCCCATAATGCAGCCAGTTTCTCCCCCATAATGCAGCCAGTTTCTCCCCCATAATGCAGCCAGTTTCTCCCCCATAATACAGCCAGTTTCTCCCCCATAATGCAGCCAGTTTCTCCCCCATAATACAGCCAGTTTCTCCCCCATAATGCAGCCAGTTTCCCCCCATAATGCAGCCATTTTTTCCCCCATAATGCAGCCAGTTTGTCCTCATAATACAGCCAGTTTGTCCCCTATATGCAGCCAGTTTCTCCCCCAAATGCAGCCAGTTTCTCCCCTATATGCAGCCAGTTTCTCGCCCAAATGCAGCCAGTTTCTCCCCTATATGCAGCCAGTTTCTCCCCCATATGCAGCCAGTTTCTCCCCCATAATGCAGCCAGTTTCTCCCCTATATGCAGCCAGTTTCTCCCCCAATATACAGCCAGTTTCTCCCCCATAATGCAGCCAGTTTCTCCCCCATAATGCAGCCAGTTTCTCCCCCATAACGCAGCCAGTTTGTCCCCTATATGCAGCCAGTTTCTCCCCCAAATGCAGCCAGTTTCTCCCCTATATGCAGCCAGTTTGTCCCCCATATGCAGCCAGTTTCTCCCCCAAATGCAGCCAGTTTCTCCCCTATATGCAGCCAGTTTGTCCCCTATATGCAGCCAGTTTCTCCCCCAAATGCAGCCAGTTTCTCCCCTATATGCAGCCAGTTTGTCCCCTATATGCAGCCAGTTTCTCCCCCAAATGCAGCCAGTTTCTCCCCTATATGCAGCCAGTTTGTCCCCCATATGCAGCCAGTTTCTCCCCCAAATGCAGCCAGTTTCTCCCCTATATGCAGCCAGTTTCTCCCCCATATGCAGCCAGTTTCTCCCCCATAATGCAGCCAGTTTCCCCCCAATATACAGCCAGTTTCTCCCCCATATACAGCCAGTTTCTCCCCCATAATGCAGCCAGTTTCTCCCCCAATATACAGCAAGTTTCTCCCCCATAATGCAGCCAGTTTCTCCCCTATATGCAGCCAGTTTCTCCCCTATATGCAGACAGTTTCTCCCCTAAATGCAGCCAGTTTCTCCCCCAATATACAGCCAGTTTCTTCCGCATAATGCAGCCAGTTTCTCCCCTATATGCAGCCAGTTTCTCCCCTATATGCAGCCAGTTTCTCCCCTATATGCAGCCAGTTTCTCCCCCAATATACAGCCAGTTTCTCCCACATAATGCAGCCAGTTTCTCCCCCATAATGCAGCCAGTTTCTCCCCTATATGCAGCCAGTTTCTCCCCCATATGCAGCCAGTTTCTCCCCCAATATACAGCCAGTTTCTCCCCCATAATGCAGCCAGTTTCTCCCCCATATGCAGCCAGTTTCTCCCCCATAATGCAGCCAGTTTGTCCCCCAATATACAGCCAGTTTCTCCCCCATATGCAGCCAGTTTCTCCCCCATATGCAGACAGTTTCTCCCCCAATATACAGCCAGTTTCTCCCTCATAATGCAGCCAGTTTCTCCCCCATATGCAGCCAGTTTCTCCCCCATAATGCAGCCAGTTTCTCCCCCATATGCAGCCAGTTTCTCCCCCATAATGCAGCCAGTTTCTCCCCCAATATGCAGCCAGTTTCTCCCCCATATACAGCCAGTTTCTCCCCCATAATGCAGCCAGTTTCTCCCCCAATATACAGCCAGTTTCTCCCCCATAATGCAGCCAGTTTGTCCCCTATATGCAGCCAGTTTCTCCCCTAAATGCAGCCAGTTTCTCCCCTATATGCAGCCAGTTTCTCCCCCATATGCAGCCAGTTTCTCCCCCATAATGCAGCCAGTTTCCCCCAATATACAGCCAGTTTCTCCCCCATATACAGCCAGTTTCTCCCCCATAATGCAGCCAGTTTCTCCCCCAATATACAGCCAGTTTCTCCCCCATAATGCAGCCAGTTTCTCCCCTATATGCAGCCAGTTTCTCCCCTATATGCAGCCAGTTTCTCCCCTATATGCAGCCAGTTTCTCCCCTATATGCAGCCAGTTTCTCCCCCAATATACAGCCAGTTTCTCCCCCATAATGCAGCCAGTTTCTCCCCCATAATGCAGCCAGTTTCTCCCCTATATGCAGCCAGTTTCTCCCCCATATGCAGCCAGTTTCTCCCCCAATATACAGCCAGTTTCTCCCCCATAATGCAGCCAGTTTCTCCCCCATAATGCAGCCAGTTTCTCCCCCATATGCAGCCAGTTTCTCCCCCATAATGCAGCCAGTTTGTCCCCCAATATACAGCCAGTTTCTCCCCTATATGCAGCCAGTTTCTCCCCCAATATACAGCCAGTTTCTCCCCCGTAATGCAGCCAGTTTCTCCCCCATAATGCAGCCAGTTTCTCCCCCATAATGCAGCCAGTTTCTCCCCCATATGCAGCCAGTTTCTCCCCCAATATACAGCCAGTTTCTCCCCCATAATGCAGCCAGTTTCTCCCCCATATACAGCCAGTTTCTCCCCCATAATGCTGCCAGTCTGTCCCCCAGCCCTGCACTTACCTTCCTCGAGTCAGCGCCATCCTTCTTCCGTCCTCGATGTCTTCTCCCGCCCTCGATGTCACTTCAGCCAATCAGGTTACCGCCAGACCCGGTGAACTTGATTGGCCAGGGAACGCACCCCTGTGCGTCCTCTCATTAGGTATTTAGAAGCCGATTACAGCCCTCAGGCTGTAGTCGGGAAGCCTATCAGAGCCTGCTGGCTCTGATAGGCACTTCTAAAGGCCAATCAGATGCTGTGACTCAGATGGCCGGCGCTCAAGGGGCCGGCCATCTGAATAGTGGGCGGCAGCAATACATAGGTTCATGCAATGCATGAACCTATGTATTGTCGTGGTGAGTGATGGCCGGGCGCAGAAGCGAGCGGTAGCGGCGCTTCTGCGCCCACTATGGTCGCGCCGCCATGTGTAAAAAAAAGACATAAAAAAAAAAAAACTCATAAAGGGCCCGTTTTTTTTTTTTTGGTGACCACAGGAGGGGGGGCGGCGCCCGGGCGCCCCCTATGGACGGGCCGCCACTGCCCAGATGACTGTAGAACCTGTTGAGGGGGGCAGATCCGAGATAAAATCCATGGAAATACAGCGCCAAGGTATATCGGGAACTGATAAGGGCAGAAGCAACCCAGCTGGGGCGGACGTGGAAGACTTGGATAGTACACAAACTGTACAAGCTTGAAAGTACTCTTTGACATCCTTACGAAGAGAGGGCCACCATAAATGACGCTGAAGAAGGTCACAAGTACGAGGTATACCAGGATGTCCAGAGAACTTGGAGTCATGGGCCCACACCAGGAGTTTGGGACAAAGTGCGGGAACTACAAAAGTTTTACCTGTGGGAGGCTGCGTAGACCGGAGCTGAGTAGTGGCTAGAATTCGATGTGGAGGGATGATAGGACCAGGATCTAGGTGATTCTCAGAATCATTGACATCAAATGACCTGGACAAGGCATCGGCATGAAGGTTTTTGGCACCAGGACGAAAGGTAATGTTGAAATTGAAGCGGGCGAAAAAGAGGGCCCAGAGAGCTTGGCGTGGGTTTAAGCATTTCGCGAATTGTAAATACTGCAGATTTTTATGATCAGTATAGATGGTAATGCAATGGGGAGAGCCCTCTAGTAGATGTCGCCATTTTTGAAGAGCTAGTTTATTAGCCAGTAGCTCACGGTCCCCAATGGTATAGTTCTCATCCGTATCAGAAAACTTCTTGGAAAAGAATCCGCAAGGCTGAGACTTGCCCTTCTGAGCTTGGAGTAGGACGTCACCGACTCCTACTGAGGAGGCATCAACTTCCATAGAAAAGGGTTTCGTAATGTCCAGACGTAGGAGAATTGGGGTGGAGAGGAAAGCTGCCTTGAGTTTGAGGAAAGCATCAATGGCTTCAGGGGACCAGAGCCGGGCATTAACACCCTTGCGGGTGAGAGATGTAATAGGGGCCACCAAGGTGGAGTAGTTACGAATGAATTGGCGATAGTAATTGCTGAAGCCCAAAAAGCGTTGGGTGGCTTTAAGACCAGAGGGCTGGGGCCACTCAGAGATGGCCCGAAGTTTGGCTGGGTCCATGAGGAGGCCCTGTGATGAGGTTATGTTGCCCAAAAATGGAACTTGTGTTTGTTCAAATAGGCATTTCTCCGATTTAGCATATAGACAATTGTCCCGTAGACGCTGTAGCACAGATTTTACATGGAGAAGATGGGTGAGTAAGTCTGGTGAGAAAATAAGAATATCATCCAGATATACAATAACACAGACATACAGAAGGTCGCGGAAGATCTCATTAACCAAATTTTGGAAGACAGCTGGGGCATTGCATAAGCCAAAGGGCATCACAAGATATTCATAATGTCCGTCTCTGGTGTCAAAGGCGGTCTTCCACTCATCTCCTTCCCGGATTCTTAATAAATTGTAGGCCCCTCTAAGATCCAATTTGGTAAAAACATGAGAACCTCGCAGTCTGTCAAAGAGTTCCGAAATTAAAGGAAGAGGGTATCGATTCTTCACAGTGATGGCGTTAAGGCCCCTGTAGTCAATGCATGGATGGAGTGAACCATCTTTTTTCCCTACAAAGAAAAACCCGGCTCCGGCGGGTGAGTTGTATTTCCTGATGAAACCCTTTTGCAGGTTTTCCTGAATGTATTCAGACATGGCTTGTGTCTCTGGGATAAATAGAGGGTAGACTCGGCCTCGGGGAGGAGAGGTCCCTGGTAACAGATCAATGGAGCAGTCATAGTCTCTGTGAGGAGGAAGGCGATCAGCCGACTTTTTGCAGAAAACATCTTGGAAGGACTGATATTGGGAAGGCAACATGGGAGTTGTGGAGGTTTCAGCCAGAGGAATGGAAGGAGGTGGTAGTACCTTGGAAACGCATCGTTGCTGACACTGAGGACCCCAAGCCAATACTTGTCCAGAGTTCCAATCAAGATGCGGAGAGTGTTTCTGCAACCATGGAAGACCCAGAATGATGGGCGGGTTAAACTGTCCAATGACAATGGTTATACAGGTCAGGTGTGTTCAAACTTCTCCTTTGATAAACAGTCTTAGGCAGGAGGGTTGATTCCCCCCCCTCCTCACAGAAGACACTTCCACATCCCATAATATGGAGCCAGACGGTTTACCAAGCTCCAATCCACATCGTCACAGTAGCAGACTTAATTCATAATAGACAATAGAATGTAAATCACCTTAACTCCTCACAGCAATGATTACACAACCCCCCCCCCCCCCTCACAGTACACATCCAATCTAGATACAATGTATGTGCAGCATTGAATATGGCTATCATAGACCATATTGGGGTTTTCATTCACCCTGTGCCCCTAATAGAGACACAGGGTGGTTGACACATAAGAGGCATTGGGGAAGCTGAAGCAAGGGTATCTCATACTTTCTAAGCGATTCTGAGTTCCCCGGGCCTTCCCGTTACATCTCTCCCCTTTCGGCAGGAGACTAACAGAGGAGGGGACCCCAGACGGGTTGACTCCGAAGTTAGTCCATAGGTCCCTTCTTCTAATGCCGGCATCCACACCGTACCCCAAATAAATCGCTCCAAACAGAGCATCACTTACCCAGCCAACCTCTGCCTCTCTCAGAGAACATACCCGCCGCTGGGGAGAAGACAGGGTGACTGGGCTCAGTCTTTCATGCCACTGGGGATCCGGACCGACTGCCCAGCATCCCTGAGGTACACAAGTGGAGACCGAAGTCCCATCCACTTGTGGTAGGTGAAAATCCCCCAGTGCTTGCAAAGCAAGGCTGACATCCTCCTGTCCCAGTGTCACACCATTTTCTGGGGTTGTGTCAGTGAGGACCGAAGTCCCATCCAGTACCACAGGAACTCCCTCTTCTGTTAGTTGAGAGCAGAGGCCCGCTGTCATGGATATGCATTAATGTCTGTCTGCCATCTTACCTTCCTCCTCATGTGTTCATCTAGAGACCAGACCTCCTTCACCTGGCTTCCTTTATAATCTCCTCCCAGCCTGACTCCACCCCAGGCCCTATCACTGAACACTATATTAACCTGTGCACTGCAAGCCTGCTTTGCTGATCAACGTGTTTGTTAGGCATTGTGTGTTTGGGTTCCTGCCTGCCGTGTGCTACGTCTGTCTCTCTGTTACGTTATTGGCTTGTCCCCGACCATCCCTGTCTGCTCGTGACCCTTGACCTTCGGCTCGTTCTTCGTTATCCTTGTCTGCTTGTGGCCCCTGACCTTCGGCTTGTTATTCGGTTCTCTCTATCGTGTGCTGCTGCTTCCCCTTATCCTACGGGGCGTGAGCTAGGAAACTCCAGGGGCCGCGACCTGGTCCCAGCCTGCAGCGTAACATCCTCACCACTAGAGGCCCTGGAGAAGACCAGCTGGGTCTTAGACTCCGCGCCCTGGGGAATCTTGGCTCTCGCTTCCGTTGGGATCCCGGTTGTGCTCCTCTGGTCCCGCTTTCCACAACCACCCAGTTTCCTATCCACAGAAGCCAGCCATAGGGTTCACTACCTCGCGGTGCACTCCTGTCCCCCTACGGTGTGCATCTGTCACCTGGCCACAGGTGACCCTGACAGTTTGATCAGCCATGAACCCGGCTGACATCCCGCTTCCCGCGGATGATCCATTGCAGGGCATAGTTCGCAGACTTGAGACCCAGGAATCAAATCAGACCCAGGTGATGCGATTCCTCCAGGATCTGGCTTCTCGATTCGAGCAGCTTCAGGTCTCCTTGGGAACCCCGAATCCGCAACCCCAAGTACAACCAGCGGCTGTACCTATCGCACCAGTCGCAGCCTCACACTCACTAAGATTGCCAGCTCCGTTCCGTTTCTCTGGGGACTCCAAGGCCTGCAGGGGGTTTCTCAGCCAATGCACTATTCATTTTGAGCTTCAGCCTCAAAGCTTCCTATCTGACCGGGCTAAGGTAGCCTATATCATTTCCCTCCTCTCCGGTGAAGCTTTGGCCTGGGCTGCCCCCCTGTGGGAGAGGAACGATCCGGTGGTTTCCAGTCTGTCCGAATTCTTGAAGCTCTTTCGTAATATCTTCGAAGAGCCGGCTCGGGCTTCTTCAGCGGCTAGTGCTGTCTTACGTCTTCGCCAAGAATCTAGTTCAGTGGGGCAATATGCTCTTCAGTTCCGTATCCACACAGCTGAATTGAGCTGGAATAATGAGGCCCTGGTCGCTACCTTTTTACATGGCCTCTCTGACCGAGTGAAAGACGAATTAGCGGGAAGAGCCATTCCCGTCGGTCTGGACGATGTAATTTCATTATGCAACCAGATCGACATTCGTTTTCAAGAGAGGTCCTTAGAAAAAAGACGCCAGCACTCTCTGGGTCCTAGCCAGTCTGAGCCCCCCTCCCTTCATTCCGTGGAGCATCCTCTACCTGCTGAAGAACCTATGCAGCTGGGCCGGACCAGACTAACCCCCGAAGAACGTGCTAGGCGCAGAACTCTGGGCTTGTGCCTCTATTGTGGGGGCAAGGGTCATTTTCGTGACTCCTGCTCGCTTCGTCCGGGAAACGCTCGGGTCTAATACATTTGGAAGGTGGAGTATTGGACCCAGAAACATCACCTTCTCGCCTGCTCTTGCCGGTGTCCCTTCATGTAGGCACTTCTCCTCAGTCAACCCTTGCATACCTGGATTCCGGGGCTGCCGGCAATTTCATGGATTGGAGAACTGCTTCTTCTATGAAGCTTACCCTTTCACCTCTCACTACCCCATTGGTAGTCTCGGCAATTGATGGCACTGTTCTCCCAGGGGGCCCTATTCGCTTCCAGACGCTACCCATTAGGATGTCGGTAGGGATTCTCCACCAGGAGTGGATATCCTTTCTTATTCTACCCAAGGCCTCTACCCCAGTTGTATTGGGCCTCCCTTGGCTACAGCTCCACTCTCCACATGTGGACTGGGTCTCTGGGCAGATCCTGGCCTGGGGTTCCTCATGTTTCTCGTCGTGTCTTCTCAAGGTGACCCCCAAGGAGAGTCTTCCGGTTGCTGCCACTTCTGTTTCTTCTGATCTTCCCGCCGCATACAGCGATTACCGGGATGTGTTCTGTAAAAAATCAGCTGAGGTGCTTCCTCCCCACAGGTCTTTTGACTGTGCTATTGATCTTGTCCCCGGAGCAACTCTACCCAGGGGTCGTACCTACCCTCTGTCCATCCCAGAGACCCAGGCCATGTCGGAGTATGTAGCAGAGAATCTGGAGAGAGGGTTCATCCGGAAATCCTCATCGCCTGCAGGGGCAGGGTTCTTTTTTGTTGCCAAAAAGGATGGTACCTTAAGACCCTGCATCGATTATCGGGGTTTAAATGCGGTTACTATTAAAAATCGATACCCCTTACCCTTAATATCTGAGCTATTCGATAGGTTGAAGGGTGCCTCCATTTTCACCAAGTTGGATCTCAGAGGCGCGTACAATCTCATTCGAATACGGGAGGGTGACGAATGGAAGACTGCATTTAACACTAGAGACGGGCATTACGAATATCTGGTGATGCCTTTTGGTCTGTGTAATGCTCCAGCCGTGTTTCAAAACTTTGTCAATGAAATCTTCAGAGATCTGCTGTACCAGTTTGTTGTCATCTATCTGGATGACATTCTGATCTTTTCTGAAAATCTGCTCGTCCACAGAAACCATGTCCGCACTGTACTTCAACGTCTTAGAGAGAACAATCTCTATGCCAAGCTGGAGAAATGTTCCTTTGAATGTTCTGAGGTCCTGTTTTTGGGGTGCTTTGTCTCATGTTCGGGGCTTCGTATGGACCCTGGGAAGGTCTTGGCTATCACCAACTGGCCTCTTCCTGCTAGCCTCAAGGCCACACAGCGCTTTCTTGGCTTCACTAATTATTATAGGCAGTTCATAAGGAATTACTCTTCCATTGCCGCGCCTATTATCGCTTTGACCAAGAAGGGTGTGAATGCCAGAGACTGGCCTCCCGAAGCTGTCTCTGCATTTCACAACCTGAAACAGGCCTTTGTTTCTGGCCCCCTCTTGAGGAGACCAAATCCTGGGAATGCATTTTTTATTGAAGTGGACGCTTCCTCAATGGGGGTGGGAGCTGTGCTTCTTCAAATCTTTGAGAAGAGACGCCAACCATGTGTGTTCTTCTCCAAAAAAAATTCTCAGGCAGAGAGGAATTATGCCATCGGTGATCGGGAACTTCTCGCAATTAAATTGGCGTTAGAGGAGTGGCGTCATCTCTTGGAGGGTTCCCCTCACTCCATAACGATCTTTACCGATCACAAGAATTTACAGTATCTACAGAATGCTAAACGTCTGAATCCTAGACAGGCCAGGTGGAGTCTCTTCTTTGCCCGTTTTAATTTCACGATTACCTACAAACCTGGTTCCTGCAACGGTCGGGCTGATGCGCTCTCTAGGTCATTTGACACTTTGGACGAGGAGTCCGCCCCTGAACCTGAGCCGATCATTCCCACCTCATGCATTGTTGCCCACTCTACCACCCTGAAGTCTAAAATTCCGCCTGGTAAGACCTTTGTCCCCACTGAGCTAAGAGCTAAGATCCTTCGTTGGGGACATGATTCCAAGGTGGCAGGGCATTCTGGATTCCTCCGATCCTTCCTACTCATCAGTCGTCACTACTGGTGGCCTAATCTCCGCTCAGACGTCAAAGACTACGTTAAAGCTTGTCATGTCTGTGCTCAGTCCAAATCCTCCACACAAGCTCCTGCTGGTCTCCTCATGCCCTTGCCTATTCCTAAGGAACCCTGGGCCCATATTGCCATGGATTTTATCACCGATCTCCCACTGTCTGAGAATAATACAGTCATTTGGGTGGTAATCGATCGATTCTCCAAGATGGCTCATTTTGTTCCTCTTCCTGGTCTTCCTTCTGCCCCTGCCTTGGTTCCCATTTTCATTCGAGAAATTCTCCGCCTACATGGGGTCCCTTCTCATATTGTTTCCGACAGGGGAGTCCAATTCACGTCTCGTTTTTGGAGAGCCTTTTGCAAATCCCTCAATATTGTCTTGGATTTTTCTTCTTCTTACCATCCCCAATCCAATGGACAGACTGAGAGGGTTAATCAGGAGTTAGAGGTCTTTCTTCGCACCTTTGTGTCTTCTCACCATGACGATTGGTCCTCTCTACTCCCGTGGGCAGAATTCTCCCATAACAATCATGTGAATACCAGTTCGCAGAAGACACCCTTTTTCACAGTTTATGGAAAACACCCTCAACTTCCTCTTCCTATGATCTGTTCTCCAGACATTCCAGCTTTGGCTTCGGTTCAGGAGTCTCTCAATTCCGTTTGGGGTCACGTTCATGATTCCCTCCGGGCAGCTGCTGAAAAATTCAAAGGCTTTGCCGACCGCCGCAGGCGTAAACCGCCTTCTCTTCAGCCAGGGGACAAAGTCTGGCTCTCTACCAGGAACATCAAGCTCCGAGTTCCTTCTCTGAAGTTTGCTCCACGATTCATCGGTCCATACACGGTAACTGCTAAACTGAATCCGGTTTGTTTCAAACTCCAGATTCCTAAGAGCCTTAAAATCACTAACTCCTTTCATGTTGCTCTTCTAAAGCCTTTAGTCCTCAATAAATTCTCTCGTCCTCTTCCTACCGTGGCGCCTGTCTCGGAGGATAATCAGGAGTACGAGATCAGTCAAATTCTGGACTCCCGACTCTGTAAAGGCGTTCTTCAGTACCTCGTTCATTGGAAAGGGTTTGGTCCTGAGGAGAGGTCTTGGATCACTGCATCTGAGGTCTTTGCACCTCGTCTGTTAAAGGAGTTTCATCTGAAGTTTCCCTCTAAACCTGGGCCCAGGCGGGGAAGGGGGAGGCCTCGTAAGAGGGAGGGTACTGTCATGGATATGCATTAATGTCTGTCTGCCATCTTACCTTCCTCCTCATGTGTTCATCTAGAGACCAGACCTCCTTCACCTGGCTTCCTTTATAATCTCCTCCCAGCCTGACTCCACCCCAGGCCCTATCACTGAACACTATATTAACCTGTGCACTGCAAGCCTGCTTTGCTGATCAACGTGTTTGTTAGGCATTGTGTGTTTGGGTTCCTGCCTGCCGTGTGCTACGTCTGTCTCTCTGTTACGTTATTGGCTTGTCCCCGACCATCCCTGTCTGCTCGTGACCCTTGACCTTCGGCTCGTTCTTCGTTATCCTTGTCTGCTTGTGGCCCCTGACCTTCGGCTTGTTATTCGGTTCTCTCTATCGTGTGCTGCTGCTTCCCCTTATCCTACGGGGCGTGAGCTAGGAAACTCCAGGGGCCGCGACCTGGTCCCAGCCTGCAGCGTAACATCCTCACCACTAGAGGCCCTGGAGAAGACCAGCTGGGTCTTAGACTCCGCGCCCTGGGGAATCTTGGCTCTCGCTTCCGTTGGGATCCCGGTTGTGCTCCTCTGGTCCCGCTTTCCACAACCACCCAGTTTCCTATCCACAGAAGCCAGCCATAGGGTTCACTACCTCGCGGTGCACTCCTGTCCCCCTACGGTGTGCATCTGTCACCTGGCCACAGGTGACCCTGACACCCGCGGCACTCTGCTCTGTTGCCAGCTCTTCCGCTGGGTTGCTGTGAGTGGAGACCGTAGTCCCATCCACCGATATCCGCTCAAGTGGCAGTTGTGTGCAGCGGCCAGTAGCATTCTGCCCTGCTGCCAGTGATTCAGCTGGGGGTAAAAGCTTTACCACCTCAGCTTGTTGCTGGAGAGATGGGCCAATTGCCCCGGCTCCCTGAAACTCCACAGTTGTCTCCGGTGCTGGGCAGAGGTTGCTAGCACTCTGCCCTGTTGCCAGCACTTCTGCTGGGGACTCCACCCCATCTGCTCTGGCTAACTGTTGGTGAGGGAAAAGGGCTGCTTCTCCCCCCTGCATCTCTGAAATCTCCTGGGAAAGAGGAACCATCACCTTCTCATCTCGGGCCTCCAAAACTGCCACGGGTGTAGAGCAGGGGTCTGCAGTACTCTGTCCTGCTGCCAGTACTTGGGCAGGCGATGCATAATCCATAACATCCTCTGAACAGTCCCTTAAGTCCATACCTTCTGTAATCTGTAGCTGGGAAGATGAGCCAACTGCCCTAGTTTCCTGGAACTCCATATCATCCACTTCAGCTTTAGGGATGGCAATCTTCAGATTTTCCACTGCCGATTCTTCAGCCAGGCTAGCTCCCTGGAACTCCATATCATCCACTTCGGCTTTAGGGGTTGCAATCTTCAGATTTTCCACTGCCGATTCTTCAGCCAGGCTAGCTCCCTGGAACTCCATATCATCCACTTCGGCTTTAGGGACGGCAATCTTCAGATTTTCCACTGCCGATTCTTCAGCCAGGATTTCATAGTTGTCGTCAACTGGTATTTCCTGATAGTCCCAGGCAAAGGGGGCCCCACCCTGCTGCTGAGTAGAGTCTAGCAGCTGTTTGTAGGCAATCTCCAGCTCCCATTCCTGAACGGCCAGAAACTCCAAATCTTCCTGTGCCCAGTGCCCTTCCGAGACATTCAGTTTTCGCTCTCTGTGCTCCATTATTTCCTCCAAACGCCACTCCCGATCACTCCCAAAGTCAGGGTCACTGGACAGCCTCCAATACAACAATCCCAGGCCATCATAGTCAAAGCCTTCCATGGGGCTGTCATCCGCTGACCATGGGCACTCTTGGGCTACATACCACCGGAGGGCTCTGTAGCTCTCGTCCAACCGCATCTCTGCCCGGATCAGCCTGCTTAACTCAGTTGTCCACTCCTGCTTTGGTTGTTCCCCCAATAACAGCATTCGTACATCATACTGCGACCAGTACCTTACATAGATGGAGGGGAGAACCTTTCCCTGGTGTTGCTGCTCGAGAGCTAGCGCTTTCTTCCAGAGTTCGCAGCAGATCGAATCAGACCATCCCAGCAGGACCTCCTCTGATACTGGTCCTCTATGCTGTATCTGCATCTCTTGTAACCTCCTTCTGACTTCCTCTTCCATGGCGGCTGGTATCTGTACCTCTCCTCTCCTTGCAGTTGGTGCTGCTGTGACTTCTGCTGCTGCAGCACCTTTTTGATGTAGCCAATTTGCGTCCACAGCCGCTATAACTAGGTCTATGATCTCTGCTGGAGGGTTAGGACCATACTGTGCCAGTCTTAGTTTAACAGCCCGATCAAAATTTGCCTCTTCGGGTGTCCTGTCTGTTACGCTGGGCCTTTCGGTTCCATCCATTTCAACTAGTTCTCTGATAATGTCCCTCTTCTTACGGTTGTTGGCCGGTCTTCCCCGGTTCTCCAGTAAGTCTTTGAGGGTGGAGAGCTTTAGCCGTTCATACTGTGCTTCCATTGTCCTGTGTCCTCTTGTAGCTGTCCTTCTGGCTGTGGGGATCAATCCCACTGCTTGCCCACAGTTGTAACGGCACCCCAAGTATGAAAGGGGTTAACACCGTTAGGATATTCCCTTTCCAACCACACGACAGCCACCAGACACTCCAACCAGCCGAATAAGACCCCATACGAATGATTCTCCCCCCAGATACGAGACAACGCTCTGTATTCAAGTTCCAAAACAGGGAATGACTTTATTTTCAAAACACATGGTAACACATTTCTCTTCAAAACCCTCCCCTCCCATCCTTTGGGGAACAGGGCGGGTTAAACTGTCCAATGACAATGGTGATACAGGTCAGGTGTGTTCAAACTTCTCCTTTGATAAAAAGTCTTAGGCAGGAGGGTTGATTCCCCCCCCCCCCCTCACAGAAGACACTTCCACATCCCATAATATGGAGCCAGACGGTTTACCAAGCTCCAATCCGCATCGTCACAGTAGCAGACTTAATTCATAATAGACAATAGAATGCAAATCACCTTAACTCCTCACAGCAATGATTACACAACCCCCCCCCCCTCACAGTACACATCCAATCTAGATACAATGTATGTGCAGCATTGAATATGGCTATCATAGACCATATTGGGGTTTTCATTCACCCTGTGCCCCTAATAGAGACACAGGGTGGTTGACACATAAGAGGCATTGGGGAAGCTGAAGCAAGGGTATCTCATGCTTTCTAAGCGATTCTGAGTTCCCCGGGCCTTCCCGTTACAATGGGACTGGAGGATTTAGGCAGAATTAGGAAAGAGATTTCCTCACCATGCAAAACCCCAATGCGTAACGCAATAGGAGGGGTTTTAAACCAGATGGGGCTAATTGGCAAGAAGGAGCCATCTACTGCAGTCACGGAGAGGGGTATAGCTAGGGCAACAAAGAAAATGCCCAACTCGGAAGTCAAAGATTGTTCAATGAAATTCCCGGCTGCTCCAGAGTCCACATATGCAGAGAGTTGATAGGCATTTTGAGCCCAGTGGATAGACACGGGTAGGGTGAAACGAGAGAAGCTGACAGAATTAAAGGATCAGTCTAGATCACCTCTCTCTGAGTGACCTAGACCCTGGGAGTTTCCCCGATGAACTGGACAGGAGTTCAAAAGATGTCCTTTATCGCCACAATAAAGGCAGAAGCCCAAACCTATGCGCCGGGCAGGTTTCTCTGGAGTGAGGGGAGTTCGCCCAAGCTGCATAGGTTCTTCCAACGTTTGAGAGGTTGAAGACGGAGAGGGTTCCCCAAGTCTTTGGAGTGCCTGTGCTGGACAGCCAGCAGGGGGATGACTGGATCTGGATCTCTCCAGGGCCCGCTCCTTGAATCGAATGTCTATTTGAATGCTTAATGCGATTAAAACATCCAATGTGGTAGGAATGGTGCGTCCAGCGAGTTCATCCTTTACACACTCAGATAGGCCTTGCCAGAAGGTAGTGGTAAGAGCCTCATTATTCCATTTGAGTTCAGAGGCCAGCGTACCGAATTGAACTGCGTATTGACCGACTGTCATTCCTTGCTGACGAAGACGAAGGAGGGCCCCAGCAGCAGATGACACTATGCCGGGCTCATCAAAAGTTTTCCGGAAAGCATCCAAAAAGGCCTGGAGGTCGGAGGTGATAGAATCGTGTTGTTCCCAAAGTGGGGAGGCCCAAGCTAGAGCATCACCAGAAAGGAGAGAGATGATATATGCGACTTTGGTGCGATCAGTTGGAAAATGGTGGCTGGAAAGTTCAAAGTGGATGGAACACTAATTAGTGAAGCCACGACAAGCCTTAGGGTCGCCAGAAAAACGAGGTAGTGGAGGCAGATGCAAGCAGGGATTGCCAGGTGAGGCAGGTAACACGGGAACAGATGAAGCAGAAGCAGGAGCTGAAGTTCCAGCGACTTTCAGGCGATCCAGGCGGGTGGTAAGATCCTGTAGAAACAGCATTATTTGCTCTTGATTTGCTTGTTGGGAGTTAATTCTCTGAACTAGATGTTGCATTTGGTCCTCAGTCAGTGGCCGACTCTCTGAGGAGCTCATGGCTTGAGCAAACTGTCACAATGGTACTGATGTGAGCCCACAGGCGAGCAGGTGACACGGGATCCCACAGGCCATGGAATCTAAGGGCCAGCCAGTATTCTGCCAAGAACCCCCTCACAAGGGTTTGGGTTTAGCTGCGTGCTGACCCCAGGTCACGACCCCCAGGTTCACCCTGCTCGCGAGGAGAGTACCAGAAGACACAGTCAGACACGGATGGATGGATGGATGGATGAAGCAAAAGGAGAGCTGGATAGCGAGCCAAGGTCGGGGCGGGCAGTAGACAACGTAATCAGGAGAATTAGCCGAGTCGGTACACAAGAGATCAGTTCATGAGAAGTCAGGTTAAGCAGGTTACAGGAAGGGTGCTCAGAAACAAGTGTTGCTCAAGCAACCAGAAACTGGTCTGAGTGGAATTTAAATAGCGAGCCACATGGGGGGCTGGATAGGAAGTAGCAGGAAGGAAGGATATATTAAGCAACAGGGGAAGCCGGCGACACCCATAGCTGCTGAGTGCAGCCAGAGCTGAACACAAGCTTATGGAACAACAGGTGCCAGCCGACCTACAGCAGTAAAGGTAAGACACAGATCAGCTCTGCAGCTGATCTGTGACAGACAATCAAAAAAAATGGTTGGAAAAGTCTAGGGTAATCAGAGCTCCCATAAAGAAATGGATCTATTTACCTAAGGCAATGGTTCCATCGAGTACACCTTCCCCATTTGACGTCCAGGCCGTACTGAAATCCTCTAGCAGAGGGCTTTTTCTATCAGCCTCCACCTCCCTATTGGGCGCCAGATTTGGCGCCAAACAATGGGAGGAGCGGACGCTTACAGATGTGTCCAACCGCATAGTAGCTCGCACCGGAAATGACGCAATCACGCTGTGGACAAAACCAGAAATGACGCCGCTGCGTCGGTGGCGCACCGGAAGTGATGTAAAGTTTCAGATCCAGTGAGCCAGAGACAACCGTTGGCATAGAACCGGAAAGGCAGAGGTGCATAATAGCACATCCAACTACCTAAGATGAAAAAAAATCATAGCAGTCGGATTGATGATGGTAATAGTGGGCATTTCGGACTGATGATTAATACCCTATTTCAACCGATGAGGCACAAGGGATGATACCTTTCGGTGTTCAAGGGGAGAAGAGGGGAGATATCGACCCGTATAGGCTGGAAACGCATGGCGTCAACCATTCACGCCCGAAATTGGGCATCAGTGGAAGAACGCCCTGGGCGTCCATTTGGTCACCTGATCCAAAAGAAATGGGGGTTAAGAAAAAATATTTTATTTAAAACTTGGTCTAGAACAGATCTCAGTATCAAAAAGTTGGTATTATAAATGATCAACAGCCAAAATAAAGTAAAAAGTTGTCAAGGCAATACAAAAATATGTTTGCCTACTATCCTATCACTCCAGAAGTCAGAGAGGCATAGGGGGCTCAGCCAAAATGGTTACATCTAACAACGTACATACACATAGCCGAAATGCTAGAATATTGACCAAATTTGAAAAGAGGTCAAAGAATAGACATCTGCATAAGTAGCCTATTTTTTATAGAACCCATTGAAAGGAATGATTTGTAGCTTTATTCATTTTTTTCATTCAAACCTGGGTAAGATTTAGTTGCCAGGGAATGAATCCATCTAGTTTCTCTCTGTAAAAGACTTTTGTCCACATCTCCCCCTCTCTCATGTGTAGGTAAGTATTCTATAGCGAAAAATTTCATTTTAGATAGTTGAAAAGAATGATATAAGCCTATAAGTCGGCTTATCGGGGTTTCCATCTTTTTCTTTTTTATAAGGCAAACATGATCCCTTATTCTGTGGAAGAATGGTCTCTTAAGCCTCGTACACACGACCGAGAATCTCGTCGTAAAAAAAACTGTTGTTTTTCTCGACGAGATTCTTGTCAAGCTTGACGAGCTTCTTGTCAAGCTTTCCTTGCATACACACTGTCAATTCCAAATCTCGTCCTTGTAAAGCGCGGTCACGTACAGCACGTACGATGGCAGTATAAAGGGGAAGTTCGATTTCAATGGCACCACCCTTTGGGCTGCATTTGCTGATCTCGTGTTACTGCGTGTTAGTAAAAGTTTGGGAAGAGACAATTTGCGCTTTTCAGTGTTCGTGCTTTCAGTTCGTTTTCTGCGGTTCAGTTTGTGCTTGTGGGTTCGTATTTGTCTTTCAGGGCGAGTAGTCAGGTCGTATCTGTTTTACAGTGCATTCTTGTCCGCTCGTTTCTGATTTTCAGGTCGTTCTTCATAGGCCTTGCTGTTCTTAAGTGCGTTCTGTTTAGTACGTTCTGATCAGACGACCGTCTTTTAGCCATGTCGCGGGTACGTTCTCATCGTAGAGTTTGTGCTGTGTGGGCGCTTGGTGTTGGTCTGCTTGTCTTGGACCAAGACGAGTCCATGAACAGGGTGAGGAGGAGTTCTTGGACCAAGAATTGGTTGCTCCAGCGGGACCAATTCTGTCATATGCCTCTGCTGCGGGAGATCCAGGAGAATAATCCTGATGACTACAGGAATTTTCTTAGAATGTCTGACCCCGTTTTTCAGCATCTTTTGGCTTTGGTGTCCCCCTATATCACCAGGCAGGACACCGTTATGCAGGAAGCCATCAGTGCTGAGCAGAGGCTCATCGCCACGTTACGCTACCTGGCGACTGGGAGAAGCTTGCAGGACCTGAAGTTCACGACAGGCATCTCCCCCCAGGCTCTGGGCCTCATAATCCCAGAAACCTGTTCTGCCATCATCCAAGTTCTGCAGGAGGACTATATTAGGGTAAGTTTTCTCCTTTAACATCACATTCTATGTACTTCATGTATGCTAATGTATTGTATTTCTTTCATCCTTCCCTAATTACCATGATTGTAATATGCTGTGAATGTCCCCTTTGTCCCCATGCATGCTGTAAGCTTTTAATGCCCCTTTTCTGTCCTCCATGCATATTTCCATTCACTAACCTCTCCAGCATGCCATCCTGGGCCCATACACCCCTAGCCTAGTCCCTTCCCAATGTATTTTGTCAGCTCCATTGTAGTGCTTTACCCTCCCCCCCTAAACACGCCCTAAACTGATTACAAATGTATAATTTTCCTTTTTTATTTTTTTGGGGTTCACAAACTCATATAGCCCCCCCCAAAATATTTTTACAATGGGCCATCAGAGGGGGTGATGAATATGATACTTGAGCCTTCTATTTTAGTATTTAAAAACACATTAAACTGAAAGTTCTACTGATGTTGGCCAAGAATGTATTTTTGTATAATCTGCTTGCAATGTTATGTACAAAAGTAGTACTATTTGTTTATCTTGTTTGACTCCACAGCTTCCTTCCACGCCACAGGAATGGCAGACTGTGGCATCCCATTTTGCCACGTGGTGGGACTTCCCCAACTGCGGAGGGGCAATAGATGAGAAGCACATCGGCATTGTGCCACCACCCCGGTCTGGGTCCTATTTCTTCAATTATAAGGGGTTTCATAGCATCGTGCTGATGGTGGTGGTGTCAGCACAGTATGAATTCCTATATGTGGATGTGGGGAAGAACGGCCGGATGTCCGATGGGGGAGCCTTCAGCCAGACGGAGTTTGCCCTCCGTCTCCATAGTGACGACCTTGCATTGCCACCAGATGCAGGGAATGTTGAAGGACTCCCCTTTGTGTTTTTGGCTGATGAAGCCTTTGGACTTGAACCGCATCTCATGAGGCCATTTCCCCAAAGGACCCTGACCCCGGAGAGGAGGGTGTTCAACTACCGGCTGGCCAGGTCCCAAAGAGTTGTGGAGAATACCTTTGAGATAATGGCCAGCCGGTTCCGCCTTTTCATGACACCAATTAACTTGGCGGAGTACAAACTGAACTACATTGTATTCTGTTGCTGCGTGCTGCATAATTATTTGTGCATCAAGTCCCCAAATTATATGGCCTCAATTGGGCCTGAGGCTGGACTATCGGGGGACAATCTTTTGCCGGGCCTTGAATCTGGCCGTCCTGGCTTGCCCCCCCAAAACGCCCATGAGGTTTGGCAGAAATATGTAGAATATTTCACGGGTAGGGGGGCAATTCCTATGCCAGGCAATGCATAAAACCTTTTTTACAAACAAAAAAAAAAAATTTGGTTTAATCTGTTTTTTGGATGTATTGCTTGTGTTTCTTTTATCTGTCTCCTAGTTTTTCCTAGTGCACTTGTAGTGCCAAGTGTATTTTCCTTTAGTAAATAACAACCATTTCACTGGTAACACCAAAAATATACACAAACAAGGTTATAGCGGATTTGATAAAGAAGCTACACTTTGTTGTTGTTCATAAATTTTACTCTGTGCACATTCACACATGGTAAATATAAAATTTTTGCTGTTATAAAAGACTCTTATTTTTTTTTTTGTTGGCCATAAACAGGCCTTTTTTTTTTTTTGGTAAGAAAATACAAAACTCTCATTACCATACAACAAAATAAAACATTGTAAACCTCTCGGCAATATCAGACATTCTATTTTAGTAACAATGTCTCTATCTGCCCTTCATAATATGGGGTGTTGTCACCCCAGAACAAGCCAAAATTTGAAGATGCACAAAATTTAGAGGGTTTTTAAAAAGGGATATTTCCCTCCTGATCCCTATTGTCAACATGTGCTATCTGCCATCATGGGTGATCAACGGACGTGTTTTGCACCCACAAAACCCGTACATGGATATCCCCTGATGGGAGATGGCACATGTTGACACATTGTGTGCATCTTCAAATTTTGGCTTGATTGTTAAAAGTGATAAAATTTAGACTATAAAACATAGAAAACTAGAAAAAGGGGGGTTTTGTGCTTCATTCAATTCGCCCCAAAACATCAATGATGTCCTTAAATGCTTGCTTCATAACATTCATCCTTTTCTTCATTTTGTCCAGTTCACTACTACACTCCATAACTTGCTGGATGATTCTTTGGGCACTATCACTAGAGAAACGAGGACTTCACCTGCTTGGAGGCTGCTGTTTTGGCACCTGCTTGGAGGCCGCTGTTTTGGGATCGCTTCGGGAGTTGGGGAACCTGGTATATAGGGGGACGGCTGCGTACTCGTCTCTTCCGGGACCAACCAGGACTACCCTGAAGGTGTGGATCATTGCTCGGAAGAGATTTAAACGTCCGAACCAATTTTCTCCCTATTGCCCGTTGTGGGGTAACCCTTCCCTCCCTCAGTTTAGGACGATCCCTGATCCACAGCTTTGGGCGGGGTATGGCATTAAGACCCTCCGGGATGTCTTTCGCTCTGGTAGGCTATTGTCCTTCCGGCAGTTGGCTGATCTGTATGGGCTGCCGGAGCGGATGCTTTTCCGATACTTCCAGTTGAGACATGCTGCCAGGGCTCAGTTCCCCCACACTGTTAGTTTGGCAGCGGATCCTATTGAGAAGTTACTGGCTCAGGAGGATCTTGAGAAGACGCTCTCTGCTCTTTATCTTGCCTTCTTGGTGGTTGACTCGCCTAAAATGGATAGTCTTTGGGAGAAATGGCTGAGTGATGTCCCCAGCCTAGACAGGGCTACTTGGGAGGAATGTTTTGAGGATGGGTCTAGGTTGATGATATCCTCTAGAGATAAATTGATGCAGACTAAATGTATTCACCGTATTTACTACACGCCTCAGAGATTGCACAGAATATACCCGGACAGGTCCCCTAGTTGCCCAAAATGTCCCTCTTCTGAAGGTACATTTATCCATATGTTCTAGGCTTGCCCCTTGGTAGGGAAGTTTTGGGCCGAGGTCTTTGAATGCATTAATATCTGTCTCGCATTGTCTATTCCAATATCACCTGAACCAGCCCTGCTTGGGATACACGATGATGACCAGAGGCCCAGATACACGAAGCTACTGGTATCTATGCTACTGTTTTATGCTAAAAAGGAAATCCCCAAACAATGGTCCTCCCCCGCCCCCAAATCGACTCCTGGGACTCCTCTGTTAACGCGGTCATACCGATGTATAAGTTGACGTATGTTGGCAGGGGTTGTCCCAAGAAATTCGACCGGGTCTGGCTTCCTTGGATCCAATAGTCTGGGGTTGCTGTTTACTCATGTTTTGGTTTATTTTCCTTTTCTTTGTTTGATAGAGTATTTTGGGATGGATTGACACTGATTCTGTGTTGCTGTTATGTATGGACTTCTGACTTGTACTGTGTACAGGATATGTCTGTTTATCTAGTGTTCACTGATATCTTCTCAATAAAGACCAACCTTTTCTCTTAAAAAAAAAAGAAAAAAGAGAAACGAGGACTTTGTTCAACAACAAAATTTGTAACCCCTACAAAATAAAATAAAAGGTATTATAACTCTGCAGGCCTACATCTCTTACCTGAAGCTGTGGTGACAGACACTGACCTGTTGTGGTGACAAGTTCCACCACGTCATCCACTTCTCCTTCCTCCACTTCTCCTTCATCCACATCCTCAGGTTGGGGTTCTTGGTGAGGTTGGGGTTCTCTCTGAGGTGTGGGGTTCCTGTGCTCCCTGGAGTGGTGTCCTCCCAGTCTTCTCTCCCCTATGAGAATGAAACAAAAAGGTATACTTAGCACACAGATATTTCATGGAAAAAATAGGAACATGATACATTGCTTGGAAGTGGGGTACAAGCAGTGGCGTATCTAGGGTATGGCAGCCATGGCAAGTGCCATGGGCACCATATGAAGGGGGCGCTCATGAATAGGGACGCCAGTGTAGCGCCCTCCTCACTCCCCTCTTCTTCTTCAGCTCGTCTGTCTCTTGTCTAGGGGTACCTTCAGAGGGCTAGGGAGCGGGGACACCACGCCTGGCTTTCACCACAGGTGTCAGTGTGATATAAGCAAAGTTATTTTACCTTCGGGTCAGTGCTGTGCACCTGGAGCCTCCACCAAGAGTTACCTTGAACAATGTCTGTCAGGAAATGAGCCCCACACCATTAAAGTTCAACACTCCTTTATTCCTCTCGAATGAACAAAATCAGTTGAACTCCCTTGTAGAAACAGAACAGAAAAGGAGGTGTGGATGCGAGTAGGCCCAGACACAATGTGTTCTCCACTTTCCTCCCTGAAAGTGAGTTGCGGTCTCCGAGCAGGGGGGGATTTCCTTCCAGGCGGTCTCCGATGAGAGACTCACCCGTCACTGGCAATATGCTGCACCAGGTCTTCGAGTGAGGAGCTCCCCCCGGTCCATTACGCCTTCCGGATTCGGGTACCCAATCCCTGGGTACCCTAGGATCTCCTTCCCTCGCGGAACTCACTGAGCTCCAGACCTCCATCCGAGTACCTCACCCCAGGCTAAAGGTGCCTGGGATTGAACACGACCTCCGGCTGTCCTCTAGGCCTAGGCCCGCCTAGAGAACCGACACGAACCACCGCCCGCAGGCTGAAGGTGCCTGGGACTCGTCCCCGTGACAAAGATGGCCGACCCCTTTATACCCTCTCCCAGCAAGCACGGCGAGTTCCCCACTCCACCATACCGCTGCCGAGGAAGGACAAAAAGGAGACACAGCACACAGCAATGATTCAACCCCAGCCCAGGGCGACAGCACCACCCGCTGGGCTGCAGGGAATTACACATCACTAATGTCTCTGCCAAGTTCAAATTACACCCGGGAAAGTACATACCCGCTACACTCTCCCCCTGGTGGTTTGACACTGGTCCCCAGTGTCTGGAGTAAATCATGCCCTCAACGGCTGACATAATCCAATCCAGAGACCGACTAACAATTGTATAAAAATAAAACTTTTAGAAAAAAACTACCCAACTGAAACATTGTGTCTGAGCCCTGTAATAAAAAGGGAATAAAGACAGAAGGGAAAAACAACAGCATTAAACCATAACTTGGAATCACATATTCACATTTTCCCACCCATCCTGACTAAGACCCACCCCATACTCAGTTGTCTTGATGGGATGCTCTCCTGCAGAGGGAAAAGAAAAAGGATTAACACACATAACCCTGACACATGTATTCGTGTGAAAGAAAAGAAACTTCTCCTGGAAGAAATCCCTTTTCTCCAAAGAGGGAGTGCGTGAAAGTGTTTAACGTTGCGCAACACTGCCACCTGGTGACAGCACCGTGGTAACTGCACTTGTGGAACTTTTCCTCTTCTCTTTGGCCCTAATCTACCCAGAGTCCATGATCTCTTGTAGGAAAGGTGAAGAACAACAGGAACAGTCCTTCATTCCTCTGGGCACAAAAAGCAACGGGCCCCAGAAAGTTCAGCAGCATAACAAGAACGGAGTCTTTTCTCTTCTTCAGGTAAAAACGGGGATGCGGCAGAACAAGTGGCTTCAAGTGTTGATCCATGGTCTCCAGATGATACTCCACATCTTCTCCTTCCTTGCGCCGGATGAACACCTTGTCTGCATGGATGTGCCGTCCCAACATCCACTCTGCCTTGCAGTCTTTAAAATGTTGAGAGGCCTTTGGAGAGCATGCCAGGTACCTGCGGGCGTGGGGAACCTGAAGGTGGGTCCACACAAAGTCATTGTACCAGCGCTCCCGACACACTTCCACCTCATAGAGCAGTTCCTTCGACAAGTATGGATACTCCCATCCGTACTCTGCAGCAACCTTCTGGCCAAATAGGCATTGTAGTCTCGCCAAAGGAGGCATGGTAGCTTTGTCCCCTTCGCCAGGCAAAACTATTGAGTCCGGGTGGCGAGGGACCTTGATCACATCTGATCTGGGCATTGGTGCCCGCAGTGACAGTCTCTTTTCCCCGGTCTTCAGTACAGATGGCACCGGGGATGTAGAGGCAGGCTGGGGACGGGACCTCTCTTCAGGCGCTGGTGCCTCCACCCGGGGTGTACTTTCCCCTGTAGACATGGGTGGATCCCTGGTCCTCTGGAATAAAGCGAGAGGTACTTTGTCCCAGCCCTTTTCTGCAAACAGTTCATCTATTGCAACGTCGTCTCCCATGTCCGAGAGCGACTCTAGGTCAGAGGTGTCACACTTCTCCGCGGGCAGGTAGCCTGTAGTGGAGACTGAGTTTTCACCTCTTCCCACACACCAAATCTCTCCGCCTGGCTTACCTCGGCCTTTACTTGAAGCGGGACGTCCGGAACTCTTGTCAACGGATCCATCCGGGCTGGGCGTAAGCGGGCGAGACGGTCCACCACAACCGCTGGTCGGGGCTACCATGCCGGTCTTTCTCTTCGGTGGTGGACGCTGCGAGACAGTGGTGACCGAGTCAGCATCCTCGGATTTCTCCCGTTGAGTTTTTACGACCTCCTCCGCGGTCGCTGCAGTGTGCGCAGGGATGGCTGTCACAGCAGTGATTCCTCCTCTCTGAGTGGTGTTGCCCGTAGCACGGCCAGGGTAGATGGTTCTCGGCTTCTCAACCACCGGATCCACTTCGAACAGGAACTCCCCACAGGCCTCACATCGCCCAAATGGCTTCAGTTGGCACACCAGTCCCTAACAGCCAGGACAAATCACACCCAGGGCCTCAACGTCCATGCACGAATACAGGGCGAATCAACCCCTTGGCTTTAGCCGGATCCCCGTATCTGTTACCGGAGCAGCAGCAGTCAATGTCGTGGTGGAAGGGTGAACTGGAATCCACGATGTATGTCTGAACATGGCGACCTGTTGCTGATCCATCGCACACTGCAAAGTTTTTGCGCCAACGTCCCACGTGTAGTCCTTCACACGTATTGGACTCCTCCCCTTTGCTCCAGTTCGCGGGCTTTCCTTCTTTTCTGTTTCTGAGTCACGCCCACGAACTAAGCGATGGGGGTGTGCCTGGTGGCGCAGTGCAATAGAAGCCCCTACGTGTACTACTTCACACGGCTGAACTTCCCCCTTTTTCCACTCTTCTGCGCGGGCCTTTCCCTTCATTGGGTCATGTCCACGACTTCGAGCAGGGATGCACTTCGGCCAATGAAGGCCTGCCTACTCGTAACTCTTCCAGCAGACACGTTCAATTCTGTGGTGCACAAACACTCTGCCTGACCCGAGCCCCCACGTGTAGCGCCCTCCTCACTCCCCTCTTCTTCTTCAGCTCATCTGTCTCTTGTCTAGGGGTACCTTCAGAGGGGAAGGGAGCGGGGACACCACGCCTGGCTTTCACCACAGGTGTCAGTGTGATATAAGCAAAGTTCTTTTACCTTCGGGTCAGTGCTGTGCACCTGGAGCCTCCACCAAGAGTTACCTTGAACAATGTCTGTCAGGAAATGAGCCCCACACCATTAAAGTTCAACACTCCTTTATTCCTCTCGAATGAACACAATCAGTTGAACTCCCTTGTAGAAACAGAACAGAAAAGGAGGTGTGGATGCGAGTAGGCCTAGACACAATGTGTTCTCCACTTTCCTCCCTGAAAGTGAGTTGCGGTCTCTGAGCGGGGGGGATTTCCTTCCAGGCGGTCTCCGATGAGAGACTCACCCATCACTGGCAATATGCTGCACCAGGTCTTCGAGTGAGGAGCTCCCCCCGGTCCATTACGCCTTCCGGATTCGGGTACCTAATCCCTGGGTACCCTAGGATCTCCTTCCCTCGCGGAACTCAGTGTTGGGCACTGAGCTCCAGACCTCCATCCGAGTACCTCACCCCAGGCTAAAGGTGCCTGGGATGGAACACGACCTCCGGCTGTCCTCTAGGCCTAGGCCCGCCTAGAGAACCGACACGAACCACCGCCCGCAGGCTGAAGGTGCCTGGGACTCGACCCCGTGACAAAGATGGCCGACCCCTTTATACCCTCTCCCAGCAGGCACGGCGGGTTCCCCGCCCCACCATACCGCTGCCGAGGAAGGACAAAAAGGAGGCACAGCACACAGCAATGATTCAACCCCAGCCCAGGGCGACAGCGCCACCCGCTGGGCTGCAGGGAATTACACATCACTAATGTCTCTGCCAAGTTCAAATTACACCCGGGAAAGTACATACCCGCTACACCAGCATTAAAGTTCTTCACTGAATTTAAAAGTAGAGCTTTTTGAACTTCTTCCCTTTCCTACTTGCTTATAGGGGGATGCAATTACAGTTTCCTGGGTCCCATCAGGTCAAAATAGGGGCCCAGGAAGTGAGCGTAAAGGAGGAACTTTTTCTTCATTTTCGGGGCGCGTGTACATCAAGCCGCCCCGCTACTCAATTAGTCCCGGCCGGCGGAGTGATTCTCTGCTCTGCTCCCGTCCTCAGGTGCTGAGATGCGAGTGCTTCTGACAAGGAACAGCCCGAGGGGAGCGTGGCTGCATGTGCCGAGCTCCACACAGATTGGCAGTGCAGACTAGGGATGAGCTTCGTGTTCGAGTCGAACATACATTCGACTCGAACATCGGCTGTTCGATCGTTCGACGAAGATCGAACGATTTGGGCCGTTCGCGCCAAATTCGAGTGACGCGAACGGCCCACAATGCACTACGCCATCGCAGTGTCATCCAGGCGCTGTGATTGGCCAAGCATGCACTGTGACCCCGCATGCTTGGCCAATCACAGCGCCGGCAGCGAGGAGAGCAATGATTGGCCACAGGCAGGATGCCTGTGGCCAATTATTGCTGAGGGTGTTTAGTACACGCCCCACACTATAAAAGGCCGCCAGCACGGCGGCCTAGTGTAGTGTGTTCCGGAGCAGGGATAGAGCAGCATAGGCAGGGACAGTGACTTTTATTTCTTTCTTGCTTAACCTGGATTCCTTTAGTTTAGGGAAAGAGAAGGATAGGTAGGGAGAGTGTCAGTGTGTTTTGTGCTTGTGCTATATTGTGCTTAAAAAAAACATTTTTTCTAGGGACAGAAAACTGTAGGTAGGGAGAGTGTGTCAGTTTCTTTCACTGTCAAAGTCCTTGTTTCCAGGGACCTGGAAGGACAGTGAGTGAATTCTCCTTGTGCTAAATTGTGCTTAAAAAAAAACATTTTTTCTAGGGACAGAAAACTGTAGGTAGGGAGAGTGTGTCAGTTTCTTTCACTGTCAAAGTCCTTGTTTCCAGGGACCTGGAAGGACAGTGAGTGAATTCTCCTTGTGCTAAATTGTGCTTAAAAAAAACATTTTTTCTAGGGACAGAAAACTGTAGGTAGGGAGAGTGTGTCAGTTTCTTTCACTGTCAAAGTCCTTGTTTCCAGGGACCTGGAAGGACAGTGAGTGAATTCTCCTTGTGCTAAATTGTGCTTAAAAAAAACATTTTTTCTAGGGACAGAAAACTGTAGGTAGGGAGAGTGTGTCAGTTTCTTTCACTGTCAAAGTCCTTGTTTCCAGGGACCTGGAAGGACAGTGAGTGAATTCTCCTTGTGCTAAATTGTGCTTAAAAAAAACATTTTTTCTAGGGACAGAAAACTGTAGGTAGGGAGAGTGTGTCAGTTTCTTTCACTGTCAAAGTCCTTGTTTCCAGGGACCTGGAAGGACAGTGAGTGAATTCTCCTTGTGCTAAATTGTGCTTAAAAAAAACATTTTTTCTAGGGACAGAAAACTGTAGGTAGGGAGAGTGTGTCAGTTTCTTTCACTGTCAAAGTCCTTGTTTCCAGGGACCTGGAAGGACAGTGAGTGAATTCTCCTTGTGCTAAATTGTGCTTAAAAAAAACATTTTTTCTAGGGACAGAAAACTGTAGGTAGGGAGAGTGTGTCAGTTTCTTTCACTGTCAAAGTCCTTGTTTCCAGGGACCTGGAAGGACAGTGAGTGAATTCTCCTTGTGCTAAATTGTGCTTAAAAAAAACATTTTTTCTAGGGACAGAAAACTGTAGGTAGGGAGAGTGTGTCAGTTTCTTTCACTGTCAAAGTCCTTGTTTCCAGGGACCTGGAAGGACAGTGAGTGAATTCTCCTTGTGCTAAATTGTGCTTAAAAAAAACATTTTTTCTAGGGACAGAAAACTGTAGGTAGGGAGAGTGTGTCAGTTTCTTTCACTGTCAAAGTCCTTGTTTCCAGGGACCTGGAAGGACAGTGAGTGAATTCTCCTTGTGCTAAATTGTGCTTAAAAAAAACATTTTTTCTAGGGACAGAAAACTGTAGGTAGGGAGAGTGTGTCAGTTTCTTTCACTGTCAAAGTCCTTGTTTCCAGGGACCTGGAAGGACAGTGAGTGAATTCTCCTTGTGCTAAATTGTGCTTAAAAAAAACATTTTTTCTAGGGACAGAAAACTGTAGGTAGGGAGAGTGTGTCAGTTTCTTTCACTGTCAAAGTCCTTGTTTCCAGGGACCTGGAAGGACAGTGAGTGAATTCTCCTTGTGCTAAATTGTGCTTAAAAAAAACATTTTTTCTAGGGACAGAAAACTGTAGGTAGGGAGAGTGTGTCAGTTTCTTTCACTGTCAAAGTCCTTGTTTCCAGGGACCTGGAAGGACAGTGAGTGAATTCTCCTTGTGCTAAATTGTGCTTAAAAAAAACATTTTTTCTAGGGACAGAAAACTGTAGGTAGGGAGAGTGTGTCAGTTTCTTTCACTGTCAAAGTCCTTGTTTCCAGGGACCTGGAAGGACAGTGAGTGAATTCTCCTTGTGCTAAATTGTGCTTAAAAAAAACATTTTTTCTAGGGACAGAAAACTGTAGGTAGGGAGAGTGTGTCAGTTTCTTTCACTGTCAAAGTCCTTGTTTCCAGGGACCTGGAAGGACAGTGAGTGAATTCTCCTTGTGCTAAATTGTGCTTAAAAAAAACATTTTTTCTAGGGACAGAAAACTGTAGGTAGGGAGAGTGTGTCAGTTTCTTTCACTGTCAAAGTCCTTGTTTCCAGGGACCTGGAAGGACAGTGAGTGAATTCTCCTTGTGCTAAATTGTGCTTAAAAAAAACATTTTTTCTAGGGACAGAAAACTGTAGGTAGGGAGAGTGTGTCAGTTTCTTTCACTGTCAAAGTCCTTGTTTCCAGGGACCTGGAAGGACAGTGAGTGAATTCTCCTTGTGCTAAATTGTGCTTAAAAAAAACATTTTTTCTAGGGACAGAAAACTGTAGGTAGGGAGAGTGTGTCAGTTTCTTTCACTGTCAAAGTCCTTGTTTCCAGGGACCTGGAAGGACAGTGAGTGAATTCTCCTTGTGCTAAATTGTGCTTAAAAAAAACATTTTTTCTAGGGACAGAAAACTGTAGGTAGGGAGAGTGTGTCAGTTTCTTTCACTGTCAAAGTCCTTGTTTCCAGGGACCTGGAAGGACAGTGAGTGAATTCTCCTTGTGCTAAATTGTGCTTAAAAAAAACATTTTTTCTAGGGACAGAAAACTGTAGGTAGGGAGAGTGTGTCAGTTTCTTTCACTGTCAAAGTCCTTGTTTCCAGGGACCTGGAAGGACAGTGAGTGAATTCTCCTTGTGCTAAATTGTGCTTAAAAAAAACATTTTTTCTAGGGACAGAAAACTGTAGGTAGGGAGAGTGTGTCAGTTTCTTTCACTGTCAAAGTCCTTGTTTCCAGGGACCTGGAAGGACAGTGAGTGATTTCTCCTTGTGCTAAATTGTGCTTAAAAAAAACATTTTTTCTAGGGACAGAAAACTGTAGGTAGGGAGAGTGTGTCAGTTTCGTTCACTGTCAAAGTCCTTGTTTCCAGGGACCTGGAAGGACAGTGAGTGAATTCTCCTTGTGCTAAATTGTGCTTAAAAAAAACATTTTTTCTAGGGACAGAAAACTGTAGGTAGGGAGAGTGTGTCAGTTTCTTTCACTGTCAAAGTCCTTGTTTCCAGGGACCTGGAAGGACAGTGAGTGAATTCTCCTTGTGCTAAATTGTGCTTAAAAAAAACATTTTTTCTAGGGACAGAAAACTGTAGGTAGGGAGAGTGTGTCAGTTTCTTTCACTGTCAAAGTCCTTGTTTCCAGGGACCTGGAAGGACAGTGAGTGATTTCTCCTTGTGCTAAATTGTGCTTAAAAAAAACATTTTTTCTAGGGACAGAAAACTGTAGGTAGGGAGAGTGTGTCAGTTTCTTTCACTGTCAAAGTCCTTGTTTCCAGGGACCTGGAAGGACAGTGAGTGAATTCTCCTTGTGCTAAATTGTGCTTAAAAAAAACATTTTTTCTAGGGACAGAAAACTGTAGGTAGGGAGAGTGTGTCAGTTTCTTTCACTGTCAAAGTCCTTGTTTCCAGGGACCTGGAAGGACAGTGAGTGAATTCTCCTTGTGCTAATTTGTGCTTAAAAAAAACATTTTTTCTAGGGACAGAAAACTGTAGGTAGGGAGAGTGTGTCAGTTTCTTTCACTGTCAAAGTCCTTGTTTCAAGGGACAGAGAAGGACACCTGAAGGTAGCCCTTATTGCTTTTTTCCCATCTCCCTGCAGGCCATCTATTAGAATGTCTGGAAGGCAAACAAGGAGAGGCAGACAGTCAGGAGGCAATAAAAGAGGGCAAGCAGGCTCTGTGTCTGGGGGCAACAGTGCTGGTCGTGGACGCGGTGCATTGTCATCAGCACATGGCCATGGGACACGCTTGTCCTTCTTTTCGGCAGCTGGACATGTTGAGCCACATCATGCCGAAGACTTGGTAGAGTGGATGACCAAGCCCTCCTCCTCCTCCTCATCCTCTCTCACCCAGGCTCAGGGTACTGGAAAAGCAGCTGCCAAAGCGTCCTCTTCCCTGGTATCAATGTCAGACTCATCATCAGTCACTCCTTCCCTAGACCCACCATGTCCTCCTCCTGAGGAGTCCCCCGAACTGTTTCAGCACAGTGTTGGGTACATGCTCCAGGAGGATGCCCAGCGTTTCGAAGGGTCTGATGATGAAACCCAGCTAGAGGAAGGCAGTAGCGTGAGAGCAGACAGAGGGGATGCTCAAGAAGGACACCAATCTGGCAGTCATGTTCCAGCAGCTGCAGCATACTGCCAGATTGGCTCCAGTGATGAGGAGGGAGGTGATGATGAGGTCACTGACTCCACGTGGGTGCCTAATAGGAGAGAGGAGGAGGAGGAGGATGAGGAGGAGGCACATCTCCAACGAGGCAGGATGCCCTTTGGTGGCCAGCGTAAGGGCAGTACACCGACGGAATCACACCGCAGAGCTCCGCCTGTGCAGGGCGCTGCCTCTGCCCATCATTCAAAAAGTTCTTTGGTGTGGGCCTTTTTTGAGGCTAGTGCATCAGATCGCACAGCTGCTGTTTGCAACATATGTCTCAAGCGTATATCGCGTGGCCAAAACATCAGCCGCTTGGGTACCACATGCCTGACCAGACATATGTTGACCTGCCATGCAGCTCGTTGGCAAGCCTACCTCAAAGACCCACACCAAAGAACAAAGCGGACCTCTCCTTGCACCGCATCAGCTGGGATCTCCAACCCCACTATAACTTCAGTCCTCTCTGAAACATGCACTGAGAGGAATGAAGGTGTAGAATTAGGTGTGTCACAGCCAAGTACTTGCGGCCACTCTGCTAGCAGTACACCGACGTCCGATTCTAGCAGGCAAATTTCCCTGCCCCAGCTGCTGGACCGTCGAAAGAAGTTCACTCCCAGCCATCCACATGCCCAGCGGTTGAATGCTAGCTTGGCTAAATTGCTAGCGCTTCAACTGCTGCCTTTTCAGTTGGTAGACTCGGCCCCCTTCCGTGAGTTTGTGCAATGTGCGGTTCCTCAGTGGCAGGTTCCCAAACGCCACTTTTTCTCACGGAAGGCTATTCCGGCTCTCTACCGGCATGTGGAAGGCAATGTCTTGGCCTCGCTGGACAGGGCGGTCAGCGGTAAGGTGCATATTACCGCTGACTCATGGTCCAGCAGGCATGGACAGGGACGTTACCTTTCTTTCACGGCCCATTGGGTCACTCTTTTGGCAGCTGGGAAGGATGCAGGACAAGGTGCAGTAGTGTTGGAGGTTGTCCCACCGCCACGCCTCCAAAATGCTACTACTGGTTGTGACACACCTCTCTCCTCCACCCCCTCCTCTTCTTCTTCCTCCATGGCCTCTTCCTGTGGTTTGTCCTATGAACCAGCGGTGCTCCGTAGCCGTTCACGGGGCTACGCAAGTACGCAGGCAAAAAGATGCCATGCCGTGCTTGCGCTGGTGTGTTTGGGGGACAGAAGCCACACTGGGGCAGAGGTCCTGTCTGCTCTGCAGGGCCAGGCCGAGAGGTGGTTGACGCCACGCCAGCTTAAGCCAGGAATGGTGGTTTGCGACAATGGCACCAACCTCCTCTCCGCCCTCCGACAGGGACAACTGACCCATGTGCCCTGTGTGGCTCACGTCCTTAACCTGGTGGTGCAGCGGTTCTTGGGCAGGTACCCGGGCTTACAGGATGTCCTGAGGCAGGCCAGGAAAGTCTGTGTGCATTTCCGCAGATCTTATAATGCCAGTGCTCGCCTGGCTGAGCTGCAAAAGGAGTTGAACCTGCCCAAGAACCGCCTTATATGTGACATGCCCACCAGGTGGAACTCAACGTTGGCCATGCTGCAGCGGCTGCACACGCAGCAGAGGGCCATCAATGAGTACCTGTGCGACTACGGCACCAGGACAGGGTCAGGGGAGCTTGGTTTTTTTTCTCCACGCCAGTGGGGCATGATCAGGGATGCATGCACTGTCCTGGCACCATTTGAGGAGGCCACGAGGATGGTGAGCAGTGACAGTGCATGCATCAGTGACACTGTACCTCTTGTCCACCTGTTGGAGCACACGCTGCGTGGAATAATGGACAGGGCACTTGAGGCAGAACAGAGGCAGGAAGAGGAGGACTTCCTTGCCTCTCAAGGCCCCCTTTACCCAGACAGTGTTCCTTCTGTCCCACCCATCGCACAGGAAGAGGAGGAGGAGGAGGAGGAGGAGGAGGATTGTGTCAGCATGGAGGTGGAGGCTGGCACTCAGCATCATCAGCAGCAGTCTTTTAGGGATGATTTACAGTCCCAAGAAACCAGTGGACTTGTACGTGGCTGGGAGGAGGTGGCTGCGGATCATGTCGTCCTTAGTGACCCAGAGGACTCCGGAGCGAATGCCTCAGCAAACCTACGCTGCATGGCCTCCCTGATCCTGCAAAGTCTGCGGAAGGATCCTCGTATTCTTCGGATCAAGGAGAGGGACCATTACTGGCTGGCCACTCTCCTTGATCCACGGTACAAGGGTAAGGTTGCGGACCTTATGTTACCGTCGCAGAGGGAGCAGAGGATGAGACAACTCCGGGAGGCCTTGCAGAAAGGTCTGTGCAACGCGTTCCCAGAGACTGGGAGGTTACAAACTCCTGGTCCTGGACAACGAGTTGCTGAGGCTTCGGCCAGTCAAAGAAGGAGCGGTGGGGAAGGTGGCCGTCTGACCGATGCGTTCAGACAATTCTTTAGTCCGCAGCCCCAAAGTATGATCGGTTCCAGCAACCATCGCCAGCGTCTGATAAACATGGTGCAGGAATATCTAGGGGCAAGGTCAGACTTGGACACCTTCCCCACCGAAAATCCTCTGGCTTACTGGGTCTTGAGGATGGATCACTGGCCAGAGCTTGCACAGTATGCAATTGAGCTACTGGCCTGTCCTGCATCCAGCGTTCTTTCGGAACGCACATTCAGTGCTGCTGGAGGATTTGTCACGGATCACAGGGTGCGCCTGTCCACCGACTCGGTTGATCGACTGACTTTCATCAAGATGAACCAGTCTTGGATCACCACCAGCTACCACACACCTGATGCTGATATAACAGACTAATTGATTTTAACATGTCACATCCCTTCAAGACTGATGCTGATGCTGAGTGCCTGTGCTGTTATGTTGACTGGCTATCCTCCTCCTCCGAGTCCTCAATGATACGATTGATGATGATAGCTTGGAAGATCATTTTTGTTTATGGGTGCCGCCACCAGTGGCTAAGGCCCAATTTTTCAGCCCCTGTTTTACAGGGGCGTGTAATTACAATTTTTTTAGCAATAATTTGCCATAGGGCTCATTGCTGTGCTCCAAGTACAGTATCTGTGAGGGGTTGGAGTGTTGTGGCACCAGTGCCTAAGGCCCAATTTTTCAGCCCCTGTTTAACAGGGGCGTGTCATTACAATTTTTGAAGCAATACTTTGCAACAGGGCTCATTGCTGTGCTCCAAGTACAGTATCTGTGAGGGGTTGTAGTGTTGTGCCACCAGTGCCTAAGGCCCAATTTTTCAGCCCCTGTTCAACAGGGGCATGCAATTACAATTCTTGATCTAATAATTCACAGCAGGGTCCATTGCTGCACCCACCAAGAGTAACTCTGAGGGCTTACAGTCTTGTGGCAACGCCACCACCACCACCACCACGAAAGGCCCAATTTTTCAGCCCCTGTTCAAAAGGGGCATGTAATTACAATTCTTGATCTAATAATTCACAGCAGGGCCCATTGCTGCACCCACCAAGAGTAACTGTCAGGGCTTACAGTGTTGTGGCACCAGCACCACCATCAAAGCCCCAATTTTTACTACCACTGTTCAACAATTATATGTAATTAAAATTCCTGATATAATAGTTGACAGCAGGGCGTTCCAGCACCAACCAAGAGTAACTGAGTGCTTACAGTGTTGTGCCAACACCAACAACTAAGGGGCCTATTTCTGCAGAGTATATACGGCAGGTCCCTACTTTCAAACATCCAACTTACAAACGACTCCTACTTGCAAACGAAAGAAGACAACAGGAAGTGAGAGGAAATCTACCCCTAGAAAGGAAAATTCTCTCCTGTAAGAATAAATATGGGAGAAAGGGGTCTCATCTGTACTGATGCTTTATCAGCAATCCTTGTTTCAAGAAAAACACCACATTTCAAAAACAGTTGTCATTGGGACGGAAAGTGAGGTGAAATGTTCTGAACAGGGGCACAGACAGCAAAACAAATGTTACAGGGGTGATAACCCTTACCTATGTTTCCCAAAAAGTTTAAAAATAGATTTTTGGGCTGGAGCTACACTTCAACAATGTACCTGTTCAAAATTACAAACAGATTCTACATAAGAACAAACCTACAGTCCCTGTCTTGTATGCACCGCCTGTATACGGCTGTTCAGAGTATATAGGGCCTTTTTTATTTTATGTGCGGGGTTCCCCTTAATATCCATACAAGACCCAAAGGGGCTGGTAATGGGCTGGGGTAGGGGGGGGGGGGGGTCATGGGGTAGCTATGCCATTTTTCTTAAAGAATTTCATCCATATTACCGGGACCAGACATTACATTAAAGCCGCAAGCAGTTTTAAATGGCTTTTTTTTCCTTTAGAAGTGTCATTTTGTGCAGGGACAGTTCTAAACACGGGAAACACGTGGCACTTCACAGGCATACTTTAGACACCCCCCAGGTACGATATTTAAAGGAATATTTGACTTTTTTTTTTTCACTTTATGCATCATTAAAATGACTGCTCCCGAAAAACGACCGTTTTTAAAACTTCTTTTTGCATTGATACATGTCCCCTGGTGCAGAACCCGGGTTCCCAAACCCTATTTATGACAATAACATGCATAATAGTTGTTATAATTAGCACTTTAGAATTCGAACGTTCGCATCCATTGTATTTAATAGGGTTCTAATGTTCGTTCGAACTTTCGGTCCGTTCGCGGGTTCTGGTGCGAACCGAACCCGGGGGTGTTCGGCTCATCACTAGTGCAGACTGTCAGTCTGCAGTTGTGTCCTGGCTGCTGGAGAAAAGTTGTAGGAGTTGTGTGTACAGGGCGGCTGAGATTGGAGGAGGGGGAGGTAATAAAGTCGGGGTCGGGCATCCCAGCACACAGAGCAGCAGGACGGGACAAATCACAGTGATAACACTGCCCAGCTTATATGGAGCTTGTCATCCCGGGTTCCCTGTAGACGTGCCTGCTTATCACTCCCTCTCCATGGCTGAGGCTGCTCTGTGGATCAGTGAGCATCAAAGTTATTAGTGTACATAGAAAGATCCCCCCCATAGATATGACTGACCTGACCCAGGCATAGACCAGCTGGAACTCAGATTCCTACAGGAGGAAGAAGCTATCAGGATCCTGGAGGTCCTGAACTGAGGAGGACAGAGAGGGATAGAGACTCAGGTAGGCAGTGATAGGGTCAGAGTAGAGGGTCAGAGTAGAGGATCAGATCTCACATTCACATTCTCACATTCTACCTCCCTGTCTCCATACAAGTCTGTATTAATGCATTCCTGTTTTATAACAGTATAATTTTTCAGAGAAGCCCCCTCCTCTCAGGCTGATGTCAGGTGGGAGACTCTGTCTAGTGACAAAGCTTCAGTGGCAGAGAACCTTCCACCTACCTCTATGGAATTGCTTCCTCTCTGCATAGTACAGAATCTTGATCACTAGCGATGGGAGTGATTCCAGAGGGACCAACTGGCAGCCTTGTTGCGATCCTGCTGGCAGTTCATTTTGACTGGCATAAAAGGCGCATGCATGGGAGGGAGAACGGCGATGGGGAGCTCCGGGGAGTGGCTGCGGTCATCAAACAGGAGTTGTTAGGCCTGAAGGAGCTGAGACCGGAAGCATATTCTAGGCCTGAGCCGGGTCACAGAGAGTGAGTTACTGTCAGGAGACCTGTCACCGGCCTGTGCTAGGCGCTGTGTGTCATTATTGTCATTTGTCTTCTGTCATCATATCTGTGCAGACCTGAGAATGTGTTCAGGATTGACTTCACTTTCTTCAAGATCCGGGACCTGGAGACTGGCACTGTGCTCTTTGAGATCTCCAAACCCTGCTCAGGTACCTGTCATGGAGGGCACCTTTCTTGGGGCAGGTCTCCTTCATACTTCAAGTAGAACTTGAGTTGTTGGATGGAGTAAGGGAGGGTTATTGTTCCCAATTTGACATCCATTTGGCATTTGACATCCATTTGGGTGCGGGTGCATATCCTTGAATGCACACTGTCTGTGCTCGGGGGCATGTTCCTGCACCAAAACGGATATCAAGGTTAGAGCAGGGGCTGTGTTCATGCAGCTGCTGCATCCCTATTGATTTGAATTGGTCTGCCTGCCCGTGGATGTACTGAATATCTGTGTGCATCTCATGCAGTGAAAACACGGCCCTGTACACTTGTACAAATTTTGAAGAAATTGCTAGAGCGTGCATTCTCACAGGGTGACAGCTGTGGATGCACATGTATAAATGTGCCAACGTCCCGATATGACAGAGGAAATATATGTAAACTAAGAGAATGGACTGCTGGAATTGCTCTGGACTGGCTAACTTCTTTCTAGGCACAGGTCTACAGCCTGGCCACTACTTTAAAGGCTCGATGGAGTTAGATACCCTCTGCCCATCTATGCACCAGTACGTACACTGGTGCTATCTGAGCCTTTTTTCATTATACTATCTAAGTTACAGCCTCAATAGTCCTGGAGGACATTACCTGTCGCTGCACACCAGCAGCCTCTATCCAGCAGCACACCCAGCTGTCAATCATTGTGATCTATATCCTGGCTGGTTGATCGTTACTGACCAACAGCCAATTAAAACTCTTCCCAGGTGTATGCTGCATTTTGCAGCACACCCGATCGATTACTATGCTCCCGAAGAAGCGTTAATTCGCGAAACTAGTAGAGCAACTCAAGACTATACCTGATACACCGGATCTTTGGCTCTTGCCACTTGCTTCTATTTGCTCACTGTTATATCAGCCTTGGTCTGCTGGTTTGGCATTTTCATTAAGATGGAATGTTTCTACGTTATACAATTTTGAAGCATTGTTAAAGCACTAGCCCTAACCCTGTATCTGAATACAAACAAACTGTTACTGTTTGAATGTTTATATATTTTTTCTTACCATGTTGTTTAAAATAAAACCCTTAGTTTATAACAATATACACTTGTACAAATGTTTTGACAGGGGCGCAGTTTCAATGCTTGCCATAGGTGCCATTTTCACTAGATACGCCTCTGAGTACAAGTGTCTGTTTGGGCAGAGTTACAAGCTGAAGACATTATTTAAAAATAAACAAATCTTGACTATTCACCTTTTTGGGACAAGTTTTACACATGGAGACACCCTAAGAATACACTGATGCACCTGTGTGGGGCACCCTAAAAAGGTTGTTCTGGTGGCTCACACTATAGTGCTCCAGAGTAGGGATGAGCTTCGTGTTCGAATCGAACATACGTTCGACTCGAACATCGGCTGTTCGATCGTTCGACGAAGATCGAACGATTTGGGCCGTTCGCGCCAAATTCGAGTGACGCGAACGGCCCACAATGCACTACGCCATCGCAGTGTCATCCAGGCGCTGTGATTGGCCAAGCATGCACTGTGACCCCGCATGCTTGGCCAATCACAGCGCCGGCAGCGAGGAGAGCAATGATTGGCCACAGGCAGGATGCCTGTGGCCAATTATTGCTGAGGGTGTTTAGTACACGCCCCACACTATAAAAGGCCGCCAGCACGGCGGCCTAGTGTAGTGTGTTCCGGAGCAGGGATAGAGCAGCATAGGCAGGGACAGTGACTTTTATTTCTTTCTTGCTTAACCTGGATTCCTTTAGTTTAGGGAAAGAGAAGGATAGGTAGGGAGAGTGTCAGTGTGTTTTGTGCTTGTGCTATAGTGTGCTTAAAAAAAACATTTTTTCTAGGGACAGAAAACTGTAGGTAGGGAGAGTGTCAGTTTCTTTCACTGTGCAAGTCCTTGTTTCTAGGGACCTGGAAGGACAGTGAGTGAATTCTCCTTGTGCTATATTGTGCTTAAAAAAAACATTTTTTCTAGGGACAGAAAACTGTAGGTAGGGAGAGTGTCAGTTTCTTTCACTGTGTAAGTCCTTGTTTCTAGGGACCTGGAAGGACAGTGAGTGAATTCTCCTTGTGCTTTATTGTGCTTAAAAAAAACATTTTTTCTAGGGACAGAAAACTGTAGGTAGGGAGAGTGTCAGTTTCTTTCACTGTGCAAGTCCTTGTTTCCAGGGACCTGGAAGGACAGTGAGTGAATTCTCCTTGTGCTATATTGTGCTTAAAAAAAACATTTTTTCTAGGGACAGAAAACTGTAGGTAGGGAGAGTGTCAGTTTCTTTCACTGTGTAAGTCCTTGTTTCTAGGGACCTGGAAGGACAGTGAGTGAATTCTCCTTGTGCTATATTGTGCTTAAAAAAAACATTTTTTCTAGGGACAGAAAACTGTAGGTAGGGAGAGTGTCAGTTTCTTTCACTGTGCAAGTCCTTGTTTCCAGGGACCTGGAAGGACAGTGAGTGAATTCTCCTTGTGCTATATTGTGCTTAAAAAAATCATTTTTTCTAGGGACAGAAAACTGTAGGTAGGGAGAGTGTCAGTTTCTTTCACTGTGCAAGTCCTTGTTTCTAGGGACCTGGAAGGACAGTGAGTGAATTCTCCTTGTGCTATATTGTGCTTAAAAAAAACATTTTTTCTAGGGACAGAAAACTGTAGGTAGGGAGAGTGTCAGTTTCTTTCACTGTGTAAGTCCTTGTTTCTAGGGACCTGGAAGGACAGTGAGTGAATTCTCCTTATGCTTTATTGTGCTTAAAAAAAACATTTTTTCTAGGGACAGAAAACTGTAGGTAGGGAGAGTGTCAGTTTCTTTCACTGTGCAAGTCCTTGTTTCCAGGGACCTGGAAGGACAGTGAGTGAATTCTCCTTGTGCTATATTGTGCTTAAAAAAACATTTTTTCTAGGGACAGAAAACTGTAGGTAGGGAGAGTGTCAGTTTCTTTCACTGTGTAAGTCCTTGTTTCTAGGGACCTGGAAGGACAGTGAGTGAATTCTCCTTGTGCTATATTGTGCTTAAAAAAATCATTTTTTCTAGGGACAGAAAACTGTAGGTAGGGAGAGTGTCAGTTTCTTTCACTGTGCAAGTCCTTGTTTCTAGGGACTGGGAAGGACAGTGAGTGAATTCTCCTTGTGCTTTATTGTGCTTAAAAAAAACATTTTTTCTAGGGACAGAAAACTGTAGGTAGGGAGAGTGTCAGTTTCTTTCACTGTGCAAGTCCTTGTTTCCAGGGACCTGGAAGGACAGTGAGTGAATTCTCCTTGTGTTATATTGTGCTTAAAAAAAACATTTTTTCTAGGGACAGAAAACTGTAGGTAGGGAGAGTGTCAGTTTCTTTCACTGTGTAAGTCCTTGTTTCTAGGGACCTGGAAGGACAGTGAGTGAATTCTCCTTGTGCTATATTGTGCTTAAAAAAAACATTTTTTCTAGGGACAGAAAACTGTAGGTAGGGAGAGTGTCAGTTTCTTTCACTGTGCAAGTCCTTGTTTCCAGGGACCTGGAAGGACAGTGAGTGAATTCTCCTTGTGCTATATTGTGCTTAAAAAAAACATTTTTTCTAGGGACAGAAAACTGTAGGTAGGGAGAGTGTCAGTTTCTTTCACTGTGCAAGTCCTTGTTTCTAGGGACTGGGAAGGACAGTGAGTGAATTCTCCTTGTGCTATAGTGTGCTTAAAAAAAACATTTTTTCTAGGGACAGAAAACTGTAGGTAGGGAGAGTGTCAGTTTCTTTCACTGTGCAAGTCCTTGTTTCTAGGGACCTGGAAGGACAGTGAGTGAATTCTCCTTGTGCTATATTGTGCTTAAAAAAAACATTTTTTCTAGGGACAGAAAACTGTAGGTAGGGAGAGTGTCAGTTTCTTTCACTGTGCAAGTCCTTGTTTCTAGGGACCTGGAAGGACAGTGAGTGAATTCTCCTTGTGCTATATTGTGCTTAAAAAAAACATTTTTTCTAGGGACAGAAAACTGTAGGTAGGGAGAGTGTCAGTTTCTTTCACTGTGCAAGTCCTTGTTTCTAGGGACCTGGAAGGACAGTGAGTGAATTCTCCTTGTGCTATATTGTGCTTAAAAAAAACATTTTTTCTAGGGACAGAAAACTGTAGGTAGGGAGAGTGTCAGTTTCTTTCACTGTGCAAGTCCTTGTTTCAAGGGACAGAGAAGGACACCTGAAGGTAGCCCTTATTGCTTTTTTCCCATCTCCCTGCAGGCCATCTATTAGAATGTCTGGAAGGCAAACAAGGAGAGGCAGACAGTCAGGAGGCAATAAAAGAGGGCAAGCAGGCTCTGTGTCTGGGGGCAACAGTGCTGGTCGTGGACGCGGTGCATTGTCATCAGCACATGGCCATGGGACACGCTTGTCCTTCTTTTCCGCAGCTGGACATGTTGAGCCACATCATGCCGAAGACTTGGTAGAGTGGATGACCAAGCCCTCCTCCTCCTCCTCATCCTCTCTCACCCAGGCTCAGGGTACTGGCAAAGCAGCTGCCAAAGCGTCCTCTTCCCTGGTATCAATGTCAGACTCATCATCAGTCACTCCTTCCCTAGACCCACCATGTCCTCCTCCTGAGGAGTCCCCCGAACTGTTTGAGCACAGTGTTGGGTACATGCTCCAGGAGGATGCCCAGCGTTTCGAAGGGTCTGATGATGAAACCCAGCTACAGGAAGGCAGTAGGGTGAGAGCAGACAGAGGGGATGCTCAAGAAGGACACCAATCTGGCAGTCATGTTCCAGCAGCTGCAGCATACTGCCAGATTGGCTCCAGTGATGAGGAGGGAGGGGATGATGAGGTCACTGACTCCACGTGGGTGCCTAATAGGAGAGAGGAGGAGGAGGATGAGGAGGAGGCACATCTCCAACGAGACAGGATGCCCTTTGGTGGCCAGCGTAAGGGCAGTACACCGACGGAATCACACCGCAGAGCTCCGCCTGTGCAGGGCGCTGCCTCTGCCCGTCATTCAAAAAGTTCCTTGGTGTGGGCCTTTTTTGAGGCTAGTGCATCAGATCGCACAGCTGCTGTTTGCAACATATGTCTCAAGCGTATATCGCGTGGCCAAAACATCAGCCGCTTGGGTACCACATGCCTGACCAGACATATGTTGACCTGCCATGCAGCTCGTTGGCAAGCCTACCTCAAAGACCCACACCAAAGAACAAAGCGGACCTCTCCTTGCACCGCATCAGCTGGGATTTCCAACCCCACTATAACTTCAGTCCTCTCTGAAACATGCACTGAGAGGAATGAAGGTGTAGAATTAGGTGTGTCACAGCCAAGTACTTGCGGCCACTCTGCTAGCAGTACACCGACGTCCGATTCTAGCAGGCAAATTTCCCTGCCCCAGCTGCTGGACCGTCGAAAGAAGTTCACTCCCAGCCATCCACATGCCCAGCGGTTGAATGCTAGCTTGGCTAAATTGCTAGCGCTTCAACTGCTGCCTTTTCAGTTGGTAGACTCGGCCCCCTTCCGTGAGTTTGTGCAATGTGCGGTTCCTCAGTGGCAGGTTCCCAAACGCCACTTTTTCTCTTGGAAGGCTATTCCGGCTCTCTACCGGCATGTGGAAGGCAATGTCTTGGCCTCGCTGGACAGGGCGGTCAGCGGTAAGGTGCATATTACCGCTGACTCATGGTCCAGCAGGCATGGACAGGGACGTTACCTTTCTTTCACGGCCCATTGGGTCACTCTTTTGGCAGCTGGGAAGGATGCAGGACAAGGTGCAGTAGTGTTGGAGATTGTCCCACCGCCACGCCTCCAAAATGCTACTACTGGTTGTGACACACCTCTCTCCTCCACCCCCTCCTCTTCTTCTTCCTCCATGGCCTCTTCCTGTGGTTTGTCCTATGAACCAGCGGTGCTCCGTAGCCGTTCACTGGGCTACGCAAGTACGCAGGCAAAAAGATGCCATGCCGTGCTTGCGCTGGTGTGTTTGGGGGACAGAAGCCACACTGGGGCAGAGGTCCTGTCTGCTCTGCAGGGCCAGGCCGAGAGGTGGTTGACGCCACGCCAGCTTAAGCCAGGAATGGTGGTTTGCGACAATGGCACCAACCTCCTCTCCGCCCTCCGACAGGGACAACTGACCCATGTGCCCTGTGTGGCTCACGTCCTTAACCTGGTGGTGCAGCGGTTCTTGGGCAGGTACCCGGGCTTACAGGATGTCCTGAGGCAGGCCAGGAAAGTCTGTGTGCATTTCCGCAGATCTTATAATGCCAGTGCTCGCCTGGCTGAGCTGCAAAAGGAGTTGAACCTGCCCAAGAACCGCCTTATATGTGACATGCCCACCAGGTGGAACTCAACGTTGGCCATGCTGCAGCGGCTGCACACGCAGCAGAGGGCCATCAATGAGTACCTGTGCGACTACGGCACCAGGACAGGGTCAGGGGAGCTTGGTTTTTTTTCTCCACGCCAGTGGGGCATGATCAGGGATGCATGCACTGTCCTGGCACCATTTGAGGAGGCCACGAGGATGGTGAGCAGTGACAGTGCATGCATCAGTGACACTGTACCTCTTGTCCACCTGTTGGAGCACACGCTGCGTGGAATAATGGACAGGGCACTTGAGGCAGAACAGAGGCAGGAAGAGGAGGACTTCCTTGCCTCTCAAGGCCCCCTTTACCCAGACAGTGTTCCTTCTGTCCCACCCATCGCACAGGAAGAGGAGGAGGAGGAGGAGGAGGAGGAGGAGGAGGATTGTGTCAGCATGGAGGTGGAGGCTGGCACTCAGCATCATCAGCAGCAGTCTTTTAGGGATGATTTACAGTCCCAAGAAACCAGTGGACTTGTACGTGGCTGGGAGGAGGTGGCTGCGGATCATGTCGTCCTTAGTGACCCAGAGGACTCCGGAGCGAATGCCTCAGCAAACCTACGCTGCATGGCCTCCCTGATCCTGCAAAGTCTGCGGAAGGATCCTCGTATTCTTCGGATCAAGGAGAGGGACCATTACTGGCTGGCCACTCTCCTTGATCCACGGTACAAGGGTAAGGTTGTGGACCTTATGTTACCGTCGCAGAGGGAGCAGAGGATGAGACAACTCCGGGAGGCCTTGCAGAAAGGTCTGTGCAACGCGTTCCCAGAGACTGGGAGGTTACAAACTCCTGGTCCTGGACAACGAGTTGCTGAGGCTTCGGCCAGTCAAAGAAGGAGCGGTGGGGAAGGTGGCCGTCTGACCGATGCGTTCAGACAATTCTTTAGTCCGCAGCCCCAAAGTATGATCGGTTCCAGCAACCATCGCCAGCGTCTGATAAACATGGTGCAGGAATATCTAGGGGCAAGGTCAGACTTGGACACCTTCCCCACCGAAAATCCTCTGGCTTACTGGGTCTTGAGGATGGATCACTGGCCAGAGCTTGCACAGTATGCAATTGAGCTACTGGCCTGTCCTGCATCCAGCGTTCTTTCGGAACGCACATTCAGTGCTGCTGGAGGATTTGTCACGGATCACAGGGTGCGCCTGTCCACCGACTCGGTTGATCGACTGCCTTTCATCAAGATGAACCAGTCTTGGATCACCACCAGCTACCACACACCTGATGCTGATATAACAGACTAATTGATTTTAACATGTCACATCCCTTCAAGACTGATGCTGATGCTGAGTGCCTGTGCTGTTATGTTGACTGGCTATCCTCCTCCTCCGAGTCCTCAATGATACGATTGATGATGATAGCTTGGAAGATCATTTTTGTTTATGGGTGCCGCCACCAGTGGCTAAGGCCCAATTTTTCAGCCCCTGTTTTACAGGGGCGTGTAATTACAATTTTTTTAGCAATAATTTGCCATAGGGCTCATTGCTGTGCTCCAAGTACAGTATCTGTGAGGGGTTGGAGTGTTGTGGCACCAGTGCCTAAGGCCCAATTTTTCAGCCCCTGTTTAACAGGGGCGTGTCATTACAATTTTTGAAGCAATACTTTGCAACAGGGCTCATTGCTGTGCTCCAAGTACAGTATCTGTGAGGGGTTGTAGTGTTGTGCCACCAGTGCCTAAGGCCCAATTTTTCAGCCCCTGTTCAACAGGGGCATGCAATTACAATTCTTGATCTAATAATTCACAGCAGGGTCCATTGCTGCACCCACCAAGAGTAACTCTGAGGGCTTACAGTCTTGTGGCAACGCCACCACCACCACCACCACCACGAAAGGCCCAATTTTTCAGCCCCTGTTCAAAAGGGGCATGTAATTACAATTCTTGATCTAATAATTCACAGCAGGGCCCATTGCTGCACCCACCAAGAGTAACTGTCAGGGCTTACAGTGTTGTGGCACCAGCATCACCATCAAAGCCCCAATTTTTACTACCACTGTTCAACAATTATATGTAATTAAAATTCCTGATATAATAGTTGACAGCAGGGCGTTCCAGCACCAACCAAGAGTAACTGAGTGCTTACAGTGTTGTGCCAACACCAACAACTAAGGGGCCTATTTCTGCAGAGTATATACGGCAGGTCCCTACTTTCAAACATCCAACTTACAAACGACTCCTACTTGCAAACGAAAGAAGACAACAGGAAGTGAGAGGAAATCTACCCCTAGAAAGGAAAATTCTCTCCTGTAAGAATAAATATGGGAGAAAGGGGTCTCATCTGTACTGATGCTTTATCAGCAATCCTTGTTTCAAGAAAAACACCACATTTCAAAAACAGTTGTCATTGGGACGGAAAGTGGGGTGAAATGTTCTGAACAGGGGCACAGACAGCAAAACAAATGTTACAGGGGTGATAACCCTTACCTATGTTTCCCAAAAAGTTTAAAAATAGATTTTTGGGCTGGAGCTACACTTCAACAATGTACCTGTTCAAAATTACAAACAGATTCTACATAAGAACAAACCTACAGTCCCTGTCTTGTATGCACCGCCTGTATACGGCTGTTCAGAGTATATAGGGCCTTTTTTATTTTATGTGCGGGGTTCCCCTTAATATCCATACAAGACCCAAAGGGGCTGGTAATGGGCTGGGGTAGGGGGGGGGGTCATGGGGTAGCTATGCCATTTTTCTTAAAGAATTTCATCCATATTACCGGGACCAGACATTACATTAAAGCCGCAAGCAGTTTTAAATGGCTTTTTTTTCCTTTAGAAGTGTCATTTTGTGCAGGGACAGTTCTAAACACGGGAAACACGTGGCACTTCACAGGCATACTTTAGACACCCCCCAGGTACGATATTTAAAGGAATATTTGCCTTTTTTTTTTTCACTTTATGCATCATTAAAATGACTGCTCCCGAAAAACGACCGTTTTTAAAACTTCTTTTTGCATTGATACATGTCCCCTGGTGCAGAACCCGGGTTCCCAAACCCTATTTATGACAATAACATGCATAATAGTTGTTATAATTAGCACTTTAGAATTCGAACGTTCGCATCCATTGTATTTAATAGGGTTCTAATGTTCGTTCGAACTTTCGGTCCGTTCGCGGGTTCTGGTGCGAACCGAACCCGGGGGTGTTCGGCTCATCACTAGTGCAGACTGTCAGTCTGCAGTTGTGTCCTGGCTGCTGGAGAAAAGTTGTAGGAGTTGTGTGTACAGGGCGGCTGAGATTGGAGGAGGGGGAGGTAATAAAGTCGGGGTCGGGCATCCCAGCACACAGAGCAGCAGGACGGGACAAATCACAGTGATAACACTGCCCAGCTTATATGGAGCTTGTCATCCCGGGTTCCCTGTAGACGTGCCTGCTTATCACTCCCTCTCCATGGCTGAGGCTGCTCTGTGGATCAGTGAGCATCAAAGTTATTAGTGTACATAGAAAGATCCCCCCCATAGATATGACTGACCTGACCCAGGCATAGACCAGCTGGAACTCAGATTCCTACAGGAGGAAGAAGCTATCAGGATCCTGGAGGTCCTGAACTGAGGAGGACAGAGAGGGATAGAGACTCAGGTAGGCAGTGATAGGGTCAGAGTAGAGGGTCAGAGTAGAGGATCAGATCTCACATTCACATTCTCACATTCTACCTCCCTGTCTCCATACAAGTCTGTATTAATGCATTCCTGTTTTATAACAGTATAATTTTTCAGAGAAGCCCCCTCCTCTCAGGCTGATGTCAGGTGGGAGACTCTGTCTAGTGACAAAGCTTCAGTGGCAGAGAACCTTCCACCTACCTCTATGGAATTGCTTCCTCTCTGCATAGTACAGAATCTTGATCACTAGCGATGGGAGTGATTCCAGAGGGACCAACTGGCAGCCTTGTTGCGATCCTGCTGGCAGTTCATTTTGACTGGCATAAAAGGCGCATGCATGGGAGGGAGAACGGCGATGGGGAGCTCCGGGGAGTGGCTGCGGTCATCAAACAGGAGTTGTTAGGCCTGAAGGAGCTGAGACCGGAAGCATATTCTAGGCCTGAGCCGGGTCACAGAGAGTGAGTTACTGTCAGGAGACCTGTCACCGGCCTGTGCTAGGCGCTGTGTGTCATTATTGTCATTTGTCTTCTGTCATCATATCTGTGCAGACCTGAGAATGTGTTCAGGATTGACTTCACTTTCTTCAAGATCCGGGACCTGGAGACTGGCACTGTGCTCTTTGAGATCTCCAAACCCTGCTCAGGTACCTGTCATGGAGGGCACCTTTCTTGGGGCAGGTCTCCTTCATACTTCAAGTAGAACTTGAGTTGTTGGATGGAGTAAGGGAGGGTTATTGTTCCCAATTTGACATCCATTTGGCATTTGACATCCATTTGGGTGCGGGTGCATATCCTTGAATGCACACTGTCTGTGCTCGGGGGCATGTTCCTGCACCAAAACGGATATCAAGGTTAGAGCAGGGGCTGTGTTCATGCAGCTGCTGCATCCCTATTGATTTGAATTGGTCTGCCTGCCCGTGGATGTACTGAATATCTGTGTGCATCTCATGCAGTGAAAACACGGCCCTGTACACTTGTACAAATTTTGAAGAAATTGCTAGAGCGTGCATTCTCACAGGGTGACAGCTGTGGATGCACATGTATAAATGTGCCAACGTCCCGATATGACAGAGGAAATATATGTAAACTAAGAGAATGGACTGCTGGAATTGCTCTGGACTGGCTAACTTCTTTCTAGGCACAGGTCTACAGCCTGGCCACTACTTTAAAGGCTCGATGGAGTTAGATACCCTCTGCCCATCTATGCACCAGTACGTACACTGGTGCTATCTGAGCCTTTTTTCATTATACTATCTAAGTTACAGCCTCAATAGTCCTGGAGGACATTACCTGTCGCTGCACACCAGCAGCCTCTATCCAGCAGCACACCCAGCTGTCAATCATTGTGATCTATATCCTGGCTGGTTGATCGTTACTGACCAACAGCCAATTAAAACTCTTCCCAGGTGTATGCTGCATTTTGCAGCACACCCGATCGATTACTATGCTCCCGAAGAAGCGTTAATTCGCGAAACTAGTAGAGCAACTCAAGACTATACCTGATACACCGGATCTTTGGCTCTTGCCACTTGCTTCTATATGCTCACTGTTATATCAGCCTTGGTCTGCTGGTTTGGCATTTTCATTAAGATGGAATGTTTCTACGTTATACAATTTTGAAGCATTGTTAAAGCACTAGCCCTAACCCTGTATCTGAATACAAACAAACTGTTACTGTTTGAATGTTTATATATTTTTTCTTACCATGTTGTTTAAAATAAAACCCTTAGTTTATAACAATATACACTTGTACAAATGTTTTGACAGGGGCGCAGTTTCAATGCTTGCCATAGGTGCCATTTTCACTAGATACGCCTCTGAGTACAAGTGTCTGTTTGGGCAGAGTTACAAGCTGAAGACATTATTTAAAAATAAACAAATCTTGACTATTCACCTTTTTGGGACAAGTTTTACACATGGAGACACCCTAAGAATACACTGATGCACCTGTGTGGGGCACCCTAAAAAGGTTGTTCTGGTGGCTCACACTATAGTGCTCCAGAGTAGGGATGAGCTTCGTGTTCGAATCGAACATACGTTCGACTCGAACATCGGCTGTTCGATCGTTCGACGAAGATCGAACGATTTGGGCCGTTCGCGCCAAATTCGAGTGACGCGAACGGCCCACAATGCACTACGCCATCGCAGTGTCATCAAGGCGCTGTGATTGGCCAAGCATGCACTGTGACCCCGCATGCTTGGCCAATCACAGCGCCGGCAGCGAGGAGAGCAATGATTGGCCACAGGCAGGATGCCTGTGGCCAATTATTGCTGAGGGTGTTTAGTACACGCCCCACATTATAAAAGGCCGCCAGCACGGCGGCCTAGTGTAGTGTGTTCCGGAGCAGGGATAGAGCAGCATAGGCAGGGACAGTGACTTTTATTTCTTTCTTGCTTAACCTGGATTCCTTTAGTTTAGGGAAAGAGAAGGATAGGTAGGGAGAGTGTCAGTGTGTTTTGTGCTTGTGCTATAGTGTGCTTAAAAAAAACATTTTTTCTAGGGACAGAAAACTGTAGGTAGGGAGAGTGTCAGTTTCTTTCACTGTGTAAGTCCTTGTTTCTAGGGACCTGGAAGGACAGTGAGTGAATTCTCCTTGTGCTATATTGTGCTTAAAAAAAACATTTTTTCTAGGGACAGAAAACTGTAGGTAGGGAGAGTGTCAGTTTCTTTCACTGTGTAAGTCCTTGTTTCTAGGGACCTGGAAGGACAGTGAGTGAATTCTCCTTGTGCTATATTGTGCTTAAAAAAAACATTTTTTCTAGGGACAGAAAACTGTAGGTAGGGAGAGTGTCAGTTTCTTTCACTGTGCAAGTCCTTGTTTCTAGGGACCTGGAAGGACAGTGAGTGAATTCTCCTTGTGCTATATTGTGCTTAAAAAAAACATTTTTTCTAGGGACAGAAAACTGTAGGTAGGGAGAGTGTCAGTTTCTTTCACTGTGCAAGTCCTTGTTTCTAGGGACCTGGAAGGACAGTGAGTGAATTCTCCTTGTGCTATATTGTGCTTAAAAAAAACATTTTTTCTAGGGACAGAAAACTGTAGGTAGGGAGAGTGTCAGTTTCTTTCACTGTGTAAGTCCTTGTTTCTAGGGACCTGGAAGGACAGTGAGTGAATTCTCCTTGTGCTTTATTGTGCTTAAAAAAAACATTTTTTCTAGGGACAGAAAACTGTAGGTAGGGAGAGTGTCAGTTTCTTTCACTGTGCAAGTCCTTGTTTCCAGGGACCTGGAAGGACAGTGAGTGAATTCTCCTTGTGCTATATTGTGCTTAAAAAAAACATTTTTTCTAGGGACAGAAAACTGTAGGTAGGGAGAGTGTCAGTTTCTTTCACTGTGTAAGTCCTTGTTTCTAGGGACCTGGAAGGACAGTGAGTGAATTCTCCTTGTGCTATATTGTGCTTAAAAAAAACATTTTTTCTAGGGACAGAAAACTGTAGGTAGGGAGAGTGTCAGTTTCTTTCACTGTGCAAGTCCTTGTTTCCAGGGACCTGGAAGGACAGTGAGTGAATTCTCCTTGTGCTATATTGTGCTTAAAAAAATAATTTTTTCTAGGGACAGAAAACTGTAGGTAGGGAGAGTGTCAGTTTCTTTCACTGTGCAAGTCCTTGTTTCTAGGGACCTGGAAGGACAGTGAGTGAATTCTCCTTGTGCTATATTGTGCTTAAAAAAAACATTTTTTCTAGGGACAGAAAACTGTAGGTAGGGAGAGTGTCAGTTTCTTTCACTGTGTAAGTCCTTGTTTCTAGGGACCTGGAAGGACAGTGAGTGAATTCTCCTTATGCTTTATTGTGCTTAAAAAAAACATTTTTTCTAGGGACAGAAAACTGTAGGTAGGGAGAGTGTCAGTTTCTTTCACTGTGCAAGTCCTTGTTTCCAGGGACCTGGAAGGACAGTGAGTGAATTCTCCTTGTGCTATATTGTGCTTAAAAAAAACATTTTTTCTAGGGACAGAAAACTGTAGGTAGGGAGAGTGTCAGTTTCTTTCACTGTGTAAGTCCTTGTTTCTAGGGACCTGGAAGGACAGTGAGTGAATTCTCCTTGTGCTATATTGTGCTTAAAAAAAATTTTTTTCTAGGGACAGAAAACTGTAGGTAGGGAGAGTGTCAGTTTCTTTCACTGTGCAAGTCCTTGTTTCCAGGGACCTGGAAGGACAGTGAGTGAATTCTCCTTGTGCTATATTGTGCTTAAAAAAAAACATTTTTTCTAGGGACAGAAAACTGTAGGTAGGGAGAGTGTCAGTTTCTTTCACTGTGCAAGTCCTTGTTTCTAGGGACTGGGAAGGACAGTGAGTGAATTCTCCTTGTGCTTTATTGTGCTTAAAAAAAACATTTTTTCTAGGGACAGAAAACTGTAGGTAGGGAGAGTGTCAGTTTCTTTCACTGTGCAAGTCCTTGTTTCCAGGGACCTGGAAGGACAGTGAGTGAATTCTCCTTGTGCTATATTGTGCTTAAAAAAAACATTTTTTCTAGGGACAGAAAACTGTAGGTAGGGAGAGTGTCAGTTTCTTTCACTGTGTAAGTCCTTGTTTCTAGGGACCTGGAAGGACAGTGAGTGAATTCTCCTTGTGCTATATTGTGCTTAAAAAAAACATTTTTTCTAGGGACAGAAAACTGTAGGTAGGGAGAGTGTCAGTTTCTTTCACTGTGCAAGTCCTTGTTTCCAGGGACCTGGAAGGACAGTGAGTGAATTCTCCTTGTGCTATATTGTGCTTAAAAAAAACATTTTTTCTAGGGACAGAAAACTGTAGGTAGGGAGAGTGTCAGTTTCTTTCACTGTGCAAGTCCTTGTTTCTAGGGACTGGGAAGGACAGTGAGTGAATTCTCCTTGTGCTATATTGTGCTTAAAAAAAACATTTTTTCTAGGGACAGAAAACTGTAGGTAGGGAGAGTGTCAGTTTCTTTCACTGTGCAAGTCCTTGTTTCTAGGGACCTGGAAGGACAGTGAGTGAATTCTCCTTGTGCTATATTGTGCTTAAAAAAAACATTTTTTCTAGGGACAGAAAACTGTAGGTAGGGAGAGTGTCAGTTTCTTTCACTGTGCAAGTCCTTGTTTCTAGGGACCTGGAAGGACAGTGAGTGAATTCTCCTTGTGCTATATTGTGCTTAAAAAAAACATTTTTTCTAGGGACAGAAAACTGTAGGTAGGGAGAGTGTCAGTTTCTTTCACTGTGCAAGTCCTTGTTTCAAGGGACAGAGAAGGACACCTGAAGGTAGCCCTTATTGCTTTTTTCCCATCTCCCTGCAGGCCATCTATTAGAATGTCTGGAAGGCAAACAAGGAGAGGCAGACAGTCAGGAGGCAATAAAAGAGGGCAAGCAGGCTCTGTGTCTGGGGGCAACAGTGCTGGTCGTGGACGCGGTGCATTGTCATCAGCACATGGCCATGGGACACGCTTGTCCTTCTTTTCCGCAGCTGGACATGTTGAGCCACATCATGCCGAAGACTTGGTAGAGTGGATGACCAAGCCCTCCTCCTCCTCCTCATCCTCTCTCACCCAGGCTCAGGGTACTGGCAAAGCAGCTGCCAAAGCGTCCTCTTCCCTGGTATCAATGTCAGACTCATCATCAGTCACTCCTTCCCTAGACCCACCATGTCCTCCTCCTGAGGAGTCCCCCGAACTGTTTGAGCACAGTGTTGGGTACATGCTCCAGGAGGATGCCCAGCGTTTCGAAGGGTCTGATGATGAAACCCAGCTACAGGAAGGCAGTAGGGTGAGAGCAGACAGAGGGGATGCTCAAGAAGGACACCAATCTGGCAGTCATGTTCCAGCAGCTGCAGCATACTGCCAGATTGGCTCCAGTGATGAGGAGGGAGGGGATGATGAGGTCACTGACTCCACGTGGGTGCCTAATAGGAGAGAGGAGGAGGAGGATGAGGAGGAGGCACATCTCCAACGAGACAGGATGCCCTTTGGTGGCCAGCGTAAGGGCAGTACACCGACGGAATCACACCGCAGAGCTCCGCCTGTGCAGGGCGCTGCCTCTGCCCGTCATTCAAAAAGTTCCTTGGTGTGGGCCTTTTTTGAGGCTAGTGCATCAGATCGCACAGCTGCTGTTTGCAACATATGTCTCAAGCGTATATCGCGTGGCCAAAACATCAGCCGCTTGGGTACCACATGCCTGACCAGACATATGTTGACCTGCCATGCAGCTCGTTGGCAAGCCTACCTCAAAGACCCACACCAAAGAACAAAGCGGACCTCTCCTTGCACCGCATCAGCTGGGATTTCCAACCCCACTATAACTTCAGTCCTCTCTGAAACATGCACTGAGAGGAATGAAGGTGTAGAATTAGGTGTGTCACAGCCAAGTACTTGCGGCCACTCTGCTAGCAGTACACCGACGTCCGATTCTAGCAGGCAAATTTCCCTGCCCCAGCTGCTGGACCGTCGAAAGAAGTTCACTCCCAGCCATCCACATGCCCAGCGGTTGAATGCTAGCTTGGCTAAATTGCTAGCGCTTCAACTGCTGCCTTTTCAGTTGGTAGACTCGGCCCCCTTCCGTGAGTTTGTGCAATGTGCGGTTCCTCAGTGGCAGGTTCCCAAACGCCACTTTTTCTCACGGAAGGCTATTCCGGCTCTCTACCGGCATGTGGAAGGCAATGTCTTGGCCTCGCTGGACAGGGCGGTCAGCGGTAAGGTGCATATTACCGCTGACTCATGGTCCAGCAGGCATGGACAGGGACGTTACCTTTCTTTCACGGCCCATTGGGTCACTCTTTTGGCAGCTGGGAAGGATGCAGGACAAGGTGCAGTAGTGTTGGAGGTTGTCCCACCGCCACGCCTCCAAAATGCTACTACTGGTTGTGACACACCTCTCTCCTCCACCCCCTCCTCTTCTTCTTCCTCCATGGCCTCTTCCTGTGGTTTGTCCTATGAACCAGCGGTGCTCCGTAGCCGTTCACGGGGCTACGCAAGTACGCAGGCAAAAAGATGCCATGCCGTGCTTGCGCTGGTGTGTTTGGGGGACAGAAGCCACACTGGGGCAGAGGTCCTGTCTGCTCTGCAGGGCCAGGCCGAGAGGTGGTTGACGCCACGCCAGCTTAAGCCAGGAATGGTGGTTTGCGACAATGGCACCAACCTCCTCTCCGCCCTCCGACAGGGACAACTGACCCATGTGCCCTGTGTGGCTCACGTCCTTAACCTGGTGGTGCAGCGGTTCTTGGGCAGGTACCCGGGCTTACAGGATGTCCTGAGGCAGGCCAGGAAAGTCTGTGTGCATTTCCGCAGATCTTATAATGCCAGTGCTCGCCTGGCTGAGCTGCAAAAGGAGTTGAACCTGCCCAAGAACCGCCTTATATGTGACATGCCCACCAGGTGGAACTCAACGTTGGCCATGCTGCAGCGGCTGCACACGCAGCAGAGGGCCATCAATGAGTACCTGTGCGACTACGGCACCAGGACAGGGTCAGGGGAGCTTGGTTTTTTTTCTCCACGCCAGTGGGGCATGATCAGGGATGCATGCACTGTCCTGGCACCATTTGAGGAGGCCACGAGGATGGTGAGCAGTGACAGTGCATGCATCAGTGACACTGTACCTCTTGTCCACCTGTTGGAGCACACGCTGCGTGGAATAATGGACAGGGCACTTGAGGCAGAACAGAGGCAGGAAGAGGAGGACTTCCTTGCCTCTCAAGGCCCCCTTTACCCAGACAGTGTTCCTTCTGTCCCACCCATCGCACAGGAAGAGGAAGAGGAGGAGGAGGAGGAGGAGGAGGATTGTGTCAGCATGGAGGTGGAGGCTGGCACTCAGCATCATCAGCAGCAGTCTTTTAGGGATGATTTACAGTCCCAAGAAACCAGTGGACTTGTACGTGGCTGGGAGGAGGTGACTGCGGATCATGTCGTCCTTAGTGACCCAGAGGACTCCGGAGCGAATGCCTCAGCAAACCTACGCTGCATGGCCTCCCTGATCCTGCAAAGTCTGCGGAAGGATCCTCGTATTCTTCGGATCAAGGAGAGGGACCATTACTGGCTGGCCACTCTCCTTGATCCACGGTACAAGGGTAAGGTTGCGGACCTTATGTTACCGTCGCAGAGGGAGCAGAGGATGAGACAACTCCGGGAGGCCTTGCAGAAAGGTCTGTGCAACGCGTTCCCAGAGACTGGGAGGTTACAAACTCCTGGTCCAGGACAACGAGTTGCTGAGGCTTCGGCCAGTCAAAGAAGGAGCGGTGGGGAAGGTGGCCGTCTGACCGATGCGTTCAGACAATTCTTTAGTCCGCAGCCCCAAAGTATGATTGGTTCCAGCAACCATCGCCAGCGTCTGATAAACATGGTGCAGGAATATCTAGGGGCAAGGTCAGACTTGGACACCTTCCCCACCGAAAATCCTCTGGCTTACTGGGTCTTGAGGATGGATCACTGGCCAGAGCTTGCACAGTATGCAATTGAGCTACTGGCCTGTCCTGCATCCAGCGTTCTTTCGGAACGCACATTCAGTGCTGCTGGAGGATTTGTCACGGATCACAGGGTGCGCCTGTCCACCGACTCGGTTGATCGACTGACTTTCATCAAGATGAACCAGTCTTGGATCACCACCAGCTACCACACACCTGATGCTGATATAACAGACTAATTGATTTTAACATGTCACATCCCTTCAAGACTGATGCTGATGCTGAGTGTCTGTGCTGTTATGTTGACTGGCTATCCTCCTCCTCCGAGTCCTCAATGATACGATTGATGATGATAGCTTGGAAGATCATTTTTGTTTATGGGTGCCGCCACCAGTGGCTAAGGCCCAATTTTTCAGCCCCTGTTTTACAGGGGCGTGTAATTACAATTTTTTTAGCAATAATTTGCCATAGGGCTCATTGCTGTGCTCCAAGTACAGTATCTGTGAGGGGTTGTAGTGTTGTGCCACCAGTGCCTAAGGCCCAATTTTTCAGCCCCTGTTCAACAGGGGCATGTAATTACAATTCTTGATCTAATAATTCACAGCAGGGCCCATTCCTGCACCCACCAAGAGTAACTCTGAGGGCTTACAGTGTTGTGGCAACACCACCACCACCACCACCACCACGAAAGGCCCAATTTTTCAGCCCCTGTTCAACAGGGGCATGCAATTACAATTCTTGATCTAATAATTCACAGCAGGGCCCATTGCTGCACCCACCAAGAGTAACTGTCAGGGCTTACAGTGTTGTGGCACCAGCACCACCATCAAAGGCCCAATTTTTACTACCACTGTTCAACAATTATATGTAATTACAATTCCTGATATAATAGTTGACAGCAGGGCGTTCCAGCACCAACCAAGAGTAACTGTGAGTGCTTACAGTGTTGTGCCAACACCAACAACTAAGGGGCCTATTTCTGCAGAGTATCTACGGCAGGTCCCTACTTTCAAACATCCAACTTACAAACGACTCCTACTTGCAAACGCAAGAAGACAACAGGAAGTGAGAGGAAATCTACCCCTAGGAAGGAAAATTCTCTCCTGTAAGAATTAATATGGGAGAAAGGTGTCTCCTCTGTACTGATGCTTTATCAGCAATCCTTGTTTCAAGAAAAACACCACATTTCAAAAACAGTTGTCATTGGGACGGAAAGTGAGGTGAAATGTTCTGAACAGGGGCACAGACAGCAAAACAAATGTTACAGGGGTGATAACCCTTACCTATGTTTTCCAAAAAGTTTAAAAATAGATTTTTGGGCTGGAGCTACACTTAAACAATGTACCTGTTCAAAATTACAAACAGATTCTACATAAGAACAAACCTACAGTCCCTGTCTTGTATGCACCGCCTGTATACGGCTGTTCAGAGTATATAGGGCCTTTTTTATTTTATGTGCGGGGTTCCCCTTAATATCCATACAAGACCCAAAGGGGCTGGTAATGGGCTGGGGTAGGGGGGGGGGGGGGGGTCATGGGGTAGCTATGCCATTTTTCTTAAAGATTTTCATCCATATTACCGGGACCAGACATTACATTAAAGCCGCAAGCAGTTTTAAATGGCTTTTTTTTTCCTTTAGAAGTGTCATTTTGTGCAGGGACAGTTCTAAACACGGGAAACACGTGGCACTTCACAGGCATACTTTAGACACCCCCCAGGTACGATATTTAAAGGAATATTTGACTTTTTTTTTTTCACTTTATGCATCATTAAAATGACTGCTCCCGAAAAACGACCGTTTTTAAAACTTCTTTTTGCATTGATACATGTCCCCTGGTGCAGAACCCGGGTTCCCAAACCCTTTTTAGGACAATAACATGCATAATAGTTGTTATAATTAGCACTTTAGAATTCGAACGTTCGCATCCATTGTATTTAATAGGGTTCTAATGTTCGTACGAACTTTCGGTCCGTTCGCGGGTTCTGGTGCGAACCGAACCCGGGGGTGTTCGGCTCATCACTACTCCAGAGTGCAGATGTGTAAACAGCTGCTTGAGTGTCCTCTCCTTTAGAGCCCATTCACACAGGGGCAACACGACTTCCAGCGCGATTTTATGAGGCAACTCAGACACGACCTGAGTATGAATCACAGCGCGACCTGGAGCTATTTACAAGGCAACTCCAAGTTGCCTGCAGGACAGGAGACATTCCAGTGGCCAATCAAACAAGAATCAGCTCTGTGGGAGGGAGGGGGGAGGGAGAGGTTTGCCTGATAAATGTATGTTATCTTCCTGGAGAGTCGCTCCTATTAAGACAGTGAGAGGCGACTCCCATTGAAATGAATGGTTACAGGTCGCCTAGGAGTCGGATTGAAGTAGTACAGGGACCTTTTTTGAAGTCGGAGCGACTGCAGTAGTGTGCATAAGGACGGCTCCATTAACTTACATTGATTTCTTCAGCCAGCGCAACCTGAGGCGACTAGGGGCGACCTGGGGCGATTTGGAGTCGGATCCAAAGACGCCCCTGTGTGAATGGGCTCTTACACTGATTCAAGTTTGCATTTCATTCTAGTTCCAAATACATAATCTAGACAACAATGTAATAACATTTATGGAATAAAAACAGGCATGTCTAAATTATTTTAACCCTGTATCTTTTCAAAACATCGTATGTAGCGGGTGAAAGATGTGTCTGTAACGACCGATTACTGGGCCCACTAAATTTGGCGAGATGACATTTTCTAAGGTCCAATAGAAAAAAGCAACAACATGGAGCAACATGCAAGTTCTGAAATACAATAATAAGAACACAGGAGAAGTACTTACTTTTTTCTAGCATTCTCTTAATGCTCCTTAACTGCTCCGGCTCCCTCAGTTTCAGGTCAGACCACCTCTTTCTAAGCTGCTCATATGATCTTTTCACCCCAAAATGTCTCTTCAGACTTTTCACTACTTTCTTCATAATTTTGGCCTTCCTTACATTAGGGTGGGTATACGGCCGATGCTTTGCATCATAATCCGACTTTAGCAATATGTCCACCATCTCCGTCATCTCTGTGAAGGACATATTAGATGCCTTGAATCTCCTCCTTGATCGTGACGTTTCCTCAGGCTCTGGGCTTGACTCATCGTTATTAGATGAATTTCCAGACACCTGCTGTGACTCCGCCATATTGTCTGCACGCTGAAAGAGATGGGGCGGGGAAAAGTTGATAATGTGACTGCCATGGGTGGGCGACATGTGCGGAGTTTCACGCATGCGTAGTGTATATAAAGCAAACACACATATGACGTTAATACGTTCTGTGTGCGAAGGAGAAAAAGTGATGGACGTCAGACCGAAGGTATGATTTTTATACTTTGTGAAATCGGTGGCCTATACTGCCTAGAGATTGTTTGAGGATATATATGGGGATGAAGATTTGCTTGAGTTTAGACTGTGTGACTGACATTACTATTTTTGTCTTGTGTTTTGTCTTGCAGACAAAATGAATGCTTTCTTGGAAAAAGATTTCCTGGGGGAATTTATTGATCGGGTAAGGGAGCTGCCCGCTCTGTGGGAGACCAAAAACCCCATTCACCAGAAAAAAGGTGTAAGGAAAGCAGCGCTGGAGAGCCTGCTTCCATTTGTGCATACCAGGGTACCCACAGCAACCATCCAACAGGTGGATAGTAAAATTGGGAGCTTGAGAGGCACATACAGGACTGAGCGCTTTAGGGTCCTGGCTTCTCAGAGGTCAGGAGCAGCAGCAGCGGATGTATATGTCCCGAATTTGTGGTACTACAGCAGGATGTCCTTTCTGAATGACCACCTTGAAGCAAGGACATCACTGTCCAGTCTTCCCCCCAGACTTCCCTGCAGCTAACCCGAGCCTTCTCTGGAGCAAGAGGAGGCAGCCATCCTGGAAGAACCTGATTTGGACATCTGGAGCCAGGTATAGTATTTTATAAACATTTATTGTGATAAAATTAATGCAGCAAAAAAAATTTTAATATGGAAAGAAAAAAACAATGTTTGATCAAAAAGTGATCTAAATTTCAATAGACAGTAGTGGCCCAAAAATTTGGGGAGAAGAATGAAAACTGCTGGGGTCATAATGATAATCTTTTCTATTGATTTACATTCAATTTGCAACAGTCATGAGCTGAAAATTAAACCAAAAACTAAAACTATGTCCCTTTTTCATACACAGGATGACATCAACCAGGATGAGGGTCTGGAAAGTGTCAGGCAGGAGGAGGCAGGGCCCACTGTGAGCCAGGAGGAGGCAGTGCCCACTGTGAACCAGGAGGTGGCAGGGCCCAGTGGCACACAGGAGGTGGCAGGGCCAAGTAGCAGGACCAGATCGCAGGTGCCTCCCATCCGCCTTACAAGAAGGACCAGGAAGGAGAGGACCACCAGCCAGGTAGCAATGGCCCTGATTAGAGAGGCACATGCCACCCTCCAGGAGCCAACAACCACCGAAGAGGCCTATGCCGGCCTAGTTGGGGCCAAATTTCAAACTATGAGCATGGAACAATGCCTCCTATGTGAGCCCCTGCTGCTCAGCTTACTGAACAAGGGGGTGATGGGGAGAATTACCCCCAATACAGCCATATGTGAAGTCGCCCAGCTTTCACAACCTCAACCTCCTCCTCCTCCTCCTCCTCCTCCTCCTCCTCCTTCTTCTCCTCCACCTCCTTCTCCTCCTCCTCCTCCTCCTCCTGACACGAGTACACCTCCAGTGGCACAGCCTCCAGCCACACGCAGAAGGAAGGCAGCAGAGAAGGCTGCAGGGAAGGCTGCCAAGAAGACCAGGAAGTGATGGCCTTGCTTCAATGTGGTCTGACAGAAGGCAGCCTGTTGTAGTACCACAGACTTTGGACATGTATCTCATCTGCTCACAACTGATGTGCTTCTCAAGCTCCCAATTTTATTGTCCACACAGAGTTGATGTGTGCTCTGGGGTCCCATGGATGCACAAATGGCAGCAGGTTCTCCAGTGCTGCCTTCTATTTATTTTGTTATATACCAGAATAAATGTTTTTTTTTTACAGTTAATACTTGACTGTGTTTTTCTAAAAATACATTTTTTAGCTTTGGAGTAGGACAGATAACACAAAACAATCTCCTTGAAGGTCCAAAAATACAAGATAATAAAATTAATTTGGTAAACTTGACGCAACAAATTAAAATTCTAATCATGGAGATCACTAGAAATTAAATAATCATTTAAAATGAAGATCTGTATTCAAAATGTAAAATATATAAATATTAAGGAGATCTTGCTCTATATAATACAACAACATATTCATGAGATCAGCATGAAAAATGTTTTAAAAAGTTAGTCAGTCAGTGTGAATATCAGCAGCAAAACAAGTTCATTATTTTTCATTATTGTACCATTCTAAAGAAGATTTAAATGCGCAACATTTAAACGATGCAATAATTTACAGCGTAACGAATGTGCTATCTCAATTACGAACGCTTGTTTTACCAGAAGAAGCGCTCCCGTCTCATACTTGATTCTGAGCATGCGTGATTTTTTAAGACTTGGAAAAGCATACACACGACCGGTTTTCTCGTCGCAAAACAGGCCGACGAGAATCCCGACGAGAAAAACGAGAATCCTGACGAGAAAATAGAGAGCAGGTTCTCTATTTTTCTCGTTGAGATTCCCGGGAGTTTTCTCAACGATAAAACATACACACGAACGGTTTTCTCAGCAAGAAAGCTCTCCCAACAGTTTTCTTGTAGTTTCTTGTCGAGAAAACCGGTCGTGTGTACGAGGCTTTAGTCTTACCTACATAGAAAAGCGTGACATCCACACTCCATGTAGTAGACAACCCCTTGAATCTATCTCTAAATTCCTCGACTGAGAGACTATTTCCCCCGCCCAATCTCTACAGGCCCAAATCTAGATCTTTTCCTATCTTACAGGGCAATCCCAGTATCTGGGCTTTTACAGAACAGGTAACTAAAGAAATACAGGCCACTAAATGGAAGCAATCCAGCAGACAATCCAACCTAAATATTTCACAACGTAAAGCTTTATCATCTTTAAAACAAAATGACCACATTATTATAATACCCTCTGATAAAGGGGGAATATTGTGGTAATGGTATTGGATCAATATAAAAATATGGTTATGGATCTTCTGCTGAATTGTAACTGGTATCAACTCATACCTCTAGCCCAGGTAAAATACGCTGAAACCAAATACCATATTCTTGCCACCCGGGCTTTCTTTGAGAACCTGATTGACAAAAAAGTGTGAATTTTTGACTGTGGAGACATCCAGACTACCTACCCTATATGCCCTACCCAAGATACATAAAAACATGCAATCCCCCCCTGGTTGCTCAATAGTTTCAGGCAACGGTTGCCTTACTGAACCAGCTAGCAAACTTGTTGATGACTATTTACGCCCTCATGTGAAATGTTTGAGCTCATACATCCAAGACACTGCAGACCTCCTAAGGTCCCTGGATGGTATTTGCATACCAGCGGGAGCTTGGCTAGTTGCCATTGACGTAGAAGCCCTCTACAACTCCATTCCCCATGAGTGGGGTGTTCGAGTTGTATAGGGCTTTATCTCTGAGCAAGGTTCTAGGGCCAAATCCTAGAACAGGCTTATTTTGGACCTGGTATTATTTATTCTGAGTAACAACATTTTTGTTTTCAACCGCTTCCACTACCTCCAGGTACAGGGTGTTGCGATGGGGACTAAAAGTGCCCCATCGTACGCCAATCTGTACCTGGTTGGGTGGGAGCAGGAGATTTTTTCGTCTGATGATTATCAAGATTTTTTTTGACTCATCTGGCGTCGCTTCATCAATGACATTTTTGTTGTCTGGACCGGCGCCAGACAGGAACTCTCCTTTTTCTTAGCCAAACTTGAGAATAAATCGCTACAACCTGAGATTTACTATGTCTTGTGACCTAAAAGTAATACATTTTTTGGACATCTCGATTTATTTGAATCCAGATGGTACGATAGGTTCCTCTTTATTCAGAAAGCCATCAGAAGGCAACACGATTTTACATGCCGCTAGCTCTCATCCTAAGCCTCTTGCGCAGAGTAGGGTTGAGCTTCGTGTTCGAGTCGAACATACGTTCGACTCGAACATCGGCTGTTCGATCGTTCAACGAAGATCGAACGATTTGGGCCGTTCGCGCCAAATTCGAGTGACGCGAACGGCCCACAATGCACTACGCCATCGCAGTGTCATCCAGGCGCTGTGATTGGCCAAGCATGCACTGTGACCCCGCATGCTTGGCCAATCACAGCGCCGGCAGCGAGGAGAGCAATGATTGGCCACAGGCAGGATGCCTGTGGCCAATTATTGCTGAGGGTGTTTAGTACACGCCCCACACTATAAAAGGCCGCCAGCACGGCGGCCTAGTGTAGTGTGTTCCGGAGCAGGGAAAGACAAGCATAGGCAGGGACAGTGACATTTATTTCTTTCTTGCTTAACCTGGATTCCTTTAGTTTAGGGAAAGAGAAGGATAGGTAGGGAGAGTGTCAGTGTGTTTTACTGTGCGAATCCTTGTTTCTAGGGACAAAGAAGGAAAGTGAGGGGAATTCTCCTTGTGCTATAGTGTGCTTTAAAAAAACATTTTTTCTAGGGACAGAAAACTCTAGGTAGGGAGAGTGTCAGTTTCTTTCACTGTGCGAGTCCTTGTTTCTAGGGACAAAGAAGGAAAGTGAGGGGAATTCTCCTTGTGCTATAGTGTGCTTTAAAAAAACATTTTTTCTAGGGACAGAAAACTCTAGGTAGGGAGAGTGTCAGTTTCTTTCACTGTGCGAGTCCTTGTTTCTAGGGACAAAGAAGGAAAGTGAGGGGAATTCTCCTTGTGCTATAGTGTGCTTTAAAAAAACATTTTTTCTAGGGACAGAAAACTCTAGGTAGGGAGAGTGTCAGTTTCTTTCACTGTGCGAGTCCTTGTTTCTAGGGACAAAGAAGGAAAGTGAGGGGAATTCTCCTTGTGCTATAGTGTGCTTTAAAAAAACATTTTTTCTAGGGACAGAAAACTCTAGGTAGGGAGAGTGTCAGTTTCTTTCACTGTGCGAGTCCTTGTTTCTAGGGACAAAGAAGGAAAGTGAGGGGAATTCTCCTTGTGCTATAGTGTGCTTTAAAAAAACATTTTTTCTAGGGACAGAAAACTCTAGGTAGGGAGAGTGTCAGTTTCTTTCACTGTGCGAGTCCTTGTTTCTAGGGACAAAGAAGGAAAGTGAGGGGAATTCTCCTTGTGCTATAGTCTGCTTTAAAAAAACATTTTTTCTAGGGACAGAAAACTCTAGGTAGGGAGAGTGTCAGTTTCTTTCACTGTGCGAGTCCTTGTTTCTAGGGACAAAGAAGGAAAGTGAGGGGAATTCTCCTTGTGCTATAGTGTGCTTTAAAAAAACATTTCTTTTTCGTACATCACGGGACACAGAGCGACTTAGTCATTACTAATGGGTTATATAGATTACCTTCAGGTGTTGGCACTGGCCAATTCCAAACCGGAAGTACCCTCCCCTATATAAGCCCCTCCCATCCGGGAGCACCTCAGTTTTTGCCAGTGTCTAAGGTGTTGGCCAAAGAGTAACATGTGTTTTCACTGGGCTTGCGTACAGGTTCTTTTGGGCCTTAGTAAGCTGTTCCGGATCCCACCAAAAAAGCTTCATAGCTAAACGGTCGGTACCCGGGCCTTGCAGCAGAAGAGCAAGGTTTTGCCTGTAATGCCTCTCTTAGGAGGGCTGGACCCTGGGATCCAGAGCTCTGGTCATACCCACGACCAAGATGTTGTCTGTGCAGGGTGCTATACAGGTCCAGGGGAGTGGAATCCTTGGGAACCCGGTCCCTGAAGGTTTAATTACAATGCCTGCCGTGATAGGTGAAGTTTGGACTTCTGTGGACCAAACAAAGTCCTGCGGCGGGGATCAGGTAAGTGGGGGCCCCCAGGAACTTGGTTCTATTGGGGGACCCCCAAGCCTAATTTGTCTTTCTGTCTGTTACCTAACGGTATTCCCGCTAAATATCTGTGTTTGCCTGTAACTACTGAAAATGTAAAATTTTAATAGTAGTCAAGAAAAAAAAAAAGGGACCGCGGTACCTGTGTTAAACCACTAGAGGCCGCTGTAGTCCATTTTTCTTGTCATGTGGATCTTTGGTTTTCTCAAGTCAAAAGATCCAGGCAGTTGGTAAGTTTCTCTGTGGGAATCCACTTCCTCTGCCCTGTTGCTGCGCTCATCCACCGCACAGGCCCTCCGGCAAAAAGGGCCCTGGCTCCTAGTCCCTGTTTGATTTCGAAAAGGGCGCCAATGGCGCACGGGCGCGCGCGCGGGCGCGTGCACACGCCTCCTATGAAAAAAAAGGGGCGGGGCGGGTGGATGACGCTCGATGCGCGCCGCGGCGCTTCTGCGCATGTGCAGGCGTCCCAGCATGGTTAAAAGACACAGTACAAGTGTCAGCTGGATGCAAACAGAGCTAGCAACAAACAGTGGCACACAGAGGCGGTTGATGCAGGCATCCCCATAGAAAGGCACTTTAGTGGACACCAGCTGGTATATAGCAGCATCTGTGTTAGACTATTACCAGCAAAAATTGGTGTATGACGACGGGAATACCTCAGCTTTGTGCTTAAAGGATATGTCGTCCAGACGCTCTGGAAATAGGTCTTCCAGGAAGCCAAAGGGGTCTCCATCGGGCTCTGAGGATATTGGGCATGCTTGTACTGCACCAATCTCCCCTGAGAATTCAGAGGTCAGTAGCCGTAGAAACCCCGCAGGAATGCCTGGTGCTGCGGCTGTCCCCAGTCCACCTGCTCCTGTATATATACCAGAGGAGGTTTTATCCTCAACTCTGGGAGGATTGGAAGAGAGATTAACAGCATTGATCGCTGCTTCCCTGTCACAGGAAAAGCGCGTCCGATCTCCGTCTCCTCCTTCAGAGTGCCTGTTAGTGGAGGAACAGCCCCACACAGAGATCGACCTACCTGAAGGGGATCAGGATGAGGTTGATTCAGTTATGGAGGAATCAACAGTGGAAGAACCTTTCTCAGCATCTCCGGCTGAAAGATTATGGGTTCAGTCTCTGACTAACATGGTCCGATCAGCATTTAAAATGCCTCTGGCGGAACCACCATCCACTACGGTTTCCTCGCTGGGGTCGCTAAAAGCTCCCCAGGCTGTCTGTTCCTTCCCAATCCACCCTTTATTAGAAGGGCTTATTTACCAGGATTGGGAGCATCCTGATAAAATATTTGCTCCCCCCAAGAGATTTCCGGTGATCTATCCCATGGAGGATAAGTTCATAAAAAAATGGAGGGTCCCTACAGTGGACGCAGCCATCTCTTCTGTTAACAAATCACTGACATGTCCAGTAGATAATGTTCCAATGTTCAAAGACCCAATAGATAAAAAATTGGAGTCTTTACTAAAATCTGCTTTCTCTACAGCAAGCATGGTGACACAACCTGCGGTAGCAGCGATTGGAGTCTGCCAAGCAGTTAAAGATCAGTTGAAACAAGTCTTAAGGGACTTACCAGATCAGCAGGCTCTTGCCCTAGCTGACCTGCCTAGAGCCTTGTGTTTTGCGGTGGACGCCATAAAGGATACAATCCAACAGGCCTCCCGCTTTACGCTGTCTATAGTACATATGCGTAGGCTTCTGTGGCTCAAAAACTGGTCTGCTGAAGCTCCCTGTAAAAAACTGCTGGTTAGCTTCCCATTTCATGGAGAACGCTTATTTGGAGAAGATCTGGACAAATATATCCAGAAAATTTCTGCCGGTAAAAGTTCACTCTTACCGGTTAAGAACAAGGGTAGAAGTCCTTCTTTTAAGAGGCCTACTTCTCCAGTCCCGGGCACATCGGCTGTGAAGCAGTTCCGACGGCCTCCGCGGTCAAATTCAGGGGGCAGAAATCAGGGACAATCACAGGGTAACAAGAAGCCCTGGATCAAGAGAGGTACAAAACCTCCCCCCAAGGCATGAAGCGTTGCCCCCACTCAATCGGGTGGGGGGAAGACTTCAGTTGTTCACAGAGACCTGGCGGGACACCATCAGAGACAGATGGGTGCTCTCCGCAGTAAGTCTGGGATACAAGCTGGAGTTAAAAGGCACTCCTCCTGCCCAATTTATGAGGTCAAACGTGCCAAGAGATCCCCAGAAGAGAGGATCCCTCCTTCTGGCACTAGAACAACTATTGCTCCAAGGTGTAATCATGAAGGTTCCCCTGGAAGAAAGCGGATTCGGGTTTTACTCGAACCTTTTCACAGTCCCCAAACCAAATGGGGACGTGAGGCCCATATTAAATCTAAAAGGGCTAAACAAGTTCCTAAATATCAGGACTTTTCGGATGGAGTCGATCCGATCGGTGGCCACCGCCCTACAAGGGCAGGAATGGTTAGCCTCGATCGACATAAAGGATGCTTATCTGCATATTCCCATCTTTCCGGCCCACCAGAAATTTCTACGCTTTGCAGTAGAAGGGCGCCATTTTCAGTTCAGAGCCTTACCTTTCGGTCTGGCCACAGCACCACGAGTGTTCACAAAAATTCTGGCCCCATTATTGGCCAATCTAAGAACACAGGGTGTAACGATAATGGCATATCTAGACGACCTGCTACTAATAGACCACTCAGTGGAAAAGCTGGAAGTAGCTATTCACAAGACAATCAAGTATCTGGAATATCACGGTTGGATTATCAACCGGGACAAGTCAGCTCTAAGACCAGTCAAAAGTCTGGAATACTTAGGGCTAAGGCTGGATTCAAATCAGAGAAAGATTTTCTTACCTCCAGAGAAGGTGTCGTCTTTAAAAGATTTGACCCACTTAGTGGGTACAAAAAGAAAACCATCCATACGCCTCTGCATGAGGCTGCTGGGAAAAATGGTGGCTTCATTCGAAGCGGTACCCTACGGTCAATTCCATTCAAGGAATTTGCAAAGGGCCATACTGTCAGCCTGGAACAAAAAAGTTCAGGCTTTAGACTTACCAATGTCCCTGTCCCCTTCCGTTCGCAAGAGCCTCCATTGGTGGTTGGTGCCCCAGAATCTGGAAAAAGGGAAACCCTTCAGTCCGGTTTCTTGGAAGGTAGTCACTACAGATGCCAGCCTCATAGGCTGGGGGGCAGTACTGGAGCAATGGTCTCTCCAGGGCAAGTGGTCAGAAGCAGAAAAGGCCCTGCCCATCAATCTCTTAGAGATACGAGCAGCCCGGTATGCCCTAGTAGCATGGACATCCAAACTCCAAGGGTCCCCTGTCAGAATTCAATCAGACAATGCCACAGCAGTGGCATATATCAATCACCAGGGTGGCACCAGGAGTCGTGCAGCCCAGAGGGAAGCAAATTGCATCCTGGAGTGGGCAGAAAAATATGTCCCAGCCATATCCGCGGTTTTCATCCCAGGAGTGGAAAATTGGAGAGCGGACTTTTTAAGTCGCCAACAATTATGCCCGGGGGAATGGTCTCTTCACCCCGAGGTTTTCCAGGCAATATGCCAGCGGTGGGGAACACCGGATGTAGATCTGCTAGCATCCAGATTCAACGCAAAGGTGTACAGATTTGTGTCTCGCACAAGGGATCCTCTAGCTTGCGGCTCGGATGCCCTAGTGTTCCCTTGGGATCAGTTCAAGCTGATATATGCATTCCCACCGCCACAATTGTTACCGCGATTACTCCGCAGAATCAGGGTAGAAAAGAAACCAGTGATTCTGGTGGCTCCAGCGTGGCCCCGAAGGGCATGGTACGCGGAGATTGTAAAAATGTCAGTGAGGAGTCCTTGGACCCTCCCACATCGTCCGGACCTGCTGTCGCAGGGACCGATATACCACCCTTCCTTACCAGCCCTAGGTTTGACGGCCTGGCTATTGAAGCCCACATTCTGAAAAAGAGAGGGCTCTCTAATTCTGTGGTATCTACCATGATCAATGCCAGGAAGCCGGTATCCAGGCAGATCTATTATAGGATCTGGAAAGCGTACATTACGTGGTGTGAGGCCAAGAAATGGCATCCACGTAAGTACGTGATAGGGAGGATTTTGGACTTCCTACAGTGGGCTGTAGATAGGAAGCTGGCCTTGAGTACTATCAAGGGTCAGATTTCGGCCTTGTCAATATTTTTTCAAAGGCCCTTGGCTTCGCATTCACTAGTCAAAGCTTTCATACAAGGAGTGATGCGTATTAGCCCTCCGGTTAGTATTCCCATATGTCCTTGGGACTTAAACCTGGTTCTGTCAGTTCTACAGAAACAACCGTTTGAACCATTGCAACACATTTCCTTGGTTCTTCTCACCAGGAAATTGATTTTCTTAGTAGCCGTTTGTTCGGCTAAAAGAGTATCGGAATTAGCCGCCTTTTCCTGTAAGGAGCCATATCTGGTTGTCCATAAGGACAGAGTAGTATTACGTCCTCATCCAGCCTTTCTTCCTAAGGTGGTATCGAGGTTTCATTTGAACCAAGATGTGGTTCTTCCTTCTTTTTTCTCCAAAGCTAGCTCGGTAGAGGAAAAGTTATTACATTCCTTGGATGTAGTAAGAGCAGTTAAAGCTTATCTAAAAGCCACTGCTCAGATTCGCAGAACGGATACTTTGTTTATTCTGCCGGAAGGCCCTAAAAAGGGTCAGGCAGCATCAAAATCCACTTTAGCCAAGTGGATTCGACAGGTCATAATACAAGCCTATGACTTGAGAAAGAGACCGCCTCCGTTCAAAGTTAGGGCGCACTCCACAAGAGCAGTTGGAACTTCATGGGCAGTGCATCACCAGGCCTCCCTGGCTCAAGTATGTAAGGCCGCAACATGGTCTTCGGTACACACGTTTACTAGATTCTACCAGGTAGACGTTAGAAGTCAGGAGGATGTCGCCTTTGGGCGCAGTGTGTTGCAGGCCGCAAAAGATCCTCATGCCTGATGGCGCCCAGCTTATGTATCCCTCCCCTCATTTGGCATTGCTTTGGGACGTCCCATTAGTAATGACTAAGTCGCTCTGTGTCCCGTGATGTACGAAAAAGAAAAAGGGATTTTTATAACAGCTTACCTGTAAAATCCTTTTCTTGGAGTACATCACGGGACACAGAGCTCCCACCCCTCTTTTTGGGACACTTATTGCTTGGCTACAAAACTGAGGTGCTCCCGGATGGGAGGGGCTTATATAGGGGAGGGTACTTCCGGTTTGGAATTGGCCAGTGCCAACACCTGAAGGTAATCTATATAACCCATTAGTAATGACTAAGTCGCTCTGTGTCCCGTGATGTACTCCAAGAAAAGGATTTTACAGGTAAGCTGTTATAAAAATCCCTTTTTTTTCTAGAGACAGAAAACTGTAGGTAGGGAGAGTCAGTTTCTTTCACTGTGCGAGTCCTTGTTTCTAGGGACAAAGAAGGAAAGTGAGGGGAATTCTCCTTGTGCTATAGTGTGCTTTAAAAAAACATTTTTTCTAGGGACAGAAAACTCTAGGTAGGGAGAGTGTCAGTTTCTTTCACTGTGCGAGTCCTTGTTTCTAGGGACAAAGAAGGAAAGTGAGGGGAATTCTCCTTGTGCTATAGTGTGCTAAAGCATTCCTCATCAACCATCTTTGAAATCCTTGTTTTTTGGACAGTCAGGGAAATTGTCGTTGTGCTATTCTGTGCAAAAGCAATCATCCTCAACCATATTTAGAAATCCTTAAGTAAAGGGACAGAGAAGGACACCTGAAGGTAGCCCTTATTGCTTTTTTCCCATCTCCCTGCAGGCCATCTATTAGAATGTCTGGAAGGCAAACAAGGAGAGGCAGACAGTCAGGAGGCAATAAAAGAGGGCAAGCAGGCTCTGTGTCTGGGGGCAACAGTGCTGGTCGTGGACGCGGTGCATTGTCATCAGCACATGGCCATGGGACACGCTTGTCCTTCTTTTCGGCAGCTGGACATGTTGAGCCACATCATGCCGAAGACTTGGTAGAGTGGATGACCAAGCCCTCCTCCTCCTCCTCATCCTCTCTCACCCAGGCTCAGGGTACTGGCAAAGCAGCTGCCAAAGCGTCCTCTTCCCTGGTATCAATGTCAGACTCATCATCAGTCACTCCTTCCCTAGACCCACCATGTCCTCCTCCTGAGGAGTCCCCCGAACTGTTTGAGCACAGTGTTGGGTACATGCTCCAGGAGGATGCCCAGCGTTTCGAAGGGTCTGATGATGAAACCCAGCTACAGGAAGGCAGTAGCGTGAGAGCAGACAGAGGGGATGCTCAAGAAGGACACCAATCTGGCAGTCATGTTCCAGCAGCTGCAGCATACTGCCAGATTGGCTCCAGTGATGAGGAGGGAGGGGATGATGAGGTCACTGACTCCACGTGGGTGCCTAATAGGAGAGAGGAGGAGGAGGAGGATGAGGAGGAGGCACATCTCCAACGAGGCAGGATGCCCTTTGGTGGCCAGCGTAAGGGCAGTACACCGACGGAATCACACCGCAGAGCTCCGCCTGTGCAGGGCGCTGCCTCTGCCCGTCATTCAAAAAGTTCCTTGGTGTGGGCCTTTTTTGAGGCTAGTGCATCAGATCGCACAGCTGCTGTTTGCAACATATGTCTCAAGCGTATATCGCGTGGCCAAAACATCAGCCGCTTGGGTACCACATGCCTGACCAGACATATGTTGACCTGCCATGCAGCTCGTTGGCAAGCCTACCTCAAAGACCCACACCAAAGAACAAAGCGGACCTCTCCTTGCACCGCATCAGCTGGGATCTCCAACCCCACTATAACTTCAGTCCTCTCTGAAACATGCACTGAGAGGAATGAAGGTGTAGAATTAGGTGTGTCACAGCCAAGTACTTGCGGCCACTCTGCTAGCAGTACACCGACGTCCGATTCTAGCAGGCAAATTTCCCTGCCCCAGCTGCTGGACCGTCGAAAGAAGTTCACTCCCAGCCATCCACATGCCCAGCGGTTGAATGCTAGCTTGGCTAAATTGCTAGCGCTTCAACTGCTGCCTTTTCAGTTGGTAGACTCGGCCCCCTTCCGTGAGTTTGTGCAATGTGCGGTTCCTCAGTGGCAGGTTCCCAAACGCCACTTTTTCTCACGGAAGGCTATTCCGGCTCTCTACCGGCATGTGGAAGGCAATGTCTTGGCCTCGCTGGACAGGGTGGTCAGTGGTAAGGTGCATATTACCGCTGACTCATGGTCCAGCAGGCATGGACAGGGACGTTACCTTTCTTTCACGGCCCATTGGGTCACTCTTTTGGCAGCTGGGAAGGATGCAGGACAAGGTGCAGTAGTGTTGGAGGTTGTTCCACTGCCACGCCTCCAAAATGCTACTACTGGTTGTGACACACCTCTCTCCTCCACCCCCTCCTCTTCTTCTTCCTCCATGGCCTCTTCCTGTGGTTTGTCCTATGAACCAGCGGTGCTCCGTAGCCGTTCACGGGGCTACGCAAGTACGCAGGCAAAAAGATGCCATGCCGTGCTTGCGCTGGTGTGTTTGGGGGACAGAAGCCACACTGGGGCAGAGGTCCTGTCTGCTCTGCAGGGCCAGGCCGAGAGGTGGTTGACGCCACGCCAGCTTAAGCCAGGAATGGTGGTTTGCGACAATGGCACCAACCTCCTCTCCGCCCTCCGACAGGGACAACTGACCCATGTGCCCTGTGTGGCTCACGTCCTTAACCTGGTGGTGCAGCGGTTCTTGGGCAGGTACCCGGGCTTACAGGATGTCCTGAGGCAGGCCAGGAAAGTCTGTGTGCATTTCCGCAGATCTTATAATGCCAGTGCTCGCCTGGCTGAGCTGCAAAAGGAGTTGAACCTGCCCAAGAACCGCCTTATATGTGACATGCCCACCAGGTGGAACTCAACGTTGGCCATGCTGCAGCGGCTGCACACGCAGCAGAGGGCCATCAATGAGTACCTGTGCGACTACGGCACCAGGACAGGGTCAGGGGAGCTTGTTTTTTTTTCTCCACGCCAGTGGGGCATGATCAGGGATGCATGCACTGTCCTGGCACCATTTGAGGAGGCCACGAGGATGGTGAGCAGTGACAGTGCATGCATCAGTGACACTGTACCTCTTGTCCACCTGTTGGAGCACACGCTGCGTGGAATAATGGACAGGGCACTTGAGGCAGAACAGAGGCAGGAAGAGGAGGACTTCCTTGCCTCTCAAGGCCCCCTTTACCCAGACAGTGTTCCTTCTGTCCCACCCATCGCACAGGAAGAGGAGGAGGAGGAGGAGGAGGAGGAGGATTGTGTCAGCATGGAGGTGGAGGCTGGCACTCAGCATCATCAGCAGCAGTCTTTTAGGGATGATTTACAGTCCCAAGAAACCAGTGGACTTGTACGTGGCTGGGAGGAGGTGGCTGCGGATCATGTCGTCCTTAGTGACCCAGAGGACTCCGGAGCGAATGCCTCAGCAAACCTACGCTGCATGGCCTCCCTGATCCTGCAAAGTCTGCGGAAGGATCCTCGTATTCTTCGGATCAAGGAGAGGGACCATTACTGGCTGGCCACTCTCCTTGATCCACGGTACAAGGGTAAGGTTGCGGACCTTATGTTACCTTCGCAGAGGGAGCAGAGGATGAGACAACTCCGGGACCCTTGCAGAAAGGTCTGTGCAACGCGTTCCCAGAGACTGGGAGGTTACAAACTCCTGGTCCTGGACAACGAGTTGCTGAGGCTTCGGCCAGTCAAAGAAGGAGCGGTGGGGAAGGTGGCCGTCTGACCGATGCGTTCAGACAATTCTTTAGTCCGCAGCCCCAAAGTATGATCGGTTCCAGCAACCATCGCCAGCGTCTGATAAACATGGTGCAGGAATATCTAGGGGCAAGGTCAGACTTGGACACCTTCCCCACCGAAAATCCTCTGGCTTACTGGGTCTTGAGGATGGATCACTGGCCAGAGCTTGCACAGTATGCAATTGAGCTACTGGCCTGTCCTGCATCCAGCGTTCTTTCGGAACGCACATTCAGTGCTGCTGGAGGATTTGTCACGGATCACAGGGTGCGCCTGTCCACCGACTCGGTTGATCGACTGACTTTCATCAAGATGAACCAGTCTTGGATCACCACCAGCTACCACACACCTGATGCTGATATAACAGACTAATTGATTTTAACATGTCACATCCCTTCAAGACTGATGCTGATGCTGAGTGCCTGTGCTGTTATGTTGACTGGCTATCCTCCTCCTCCGAGTCCTCAATGATACGATTGATGATGATAGCTTGGAAGATCATTTTTGTTTATGGGTGCCGCCACCAGTGGCTAAGGCCCAATTTTTCAGCCCCTGTTTTACAGGGGCGTGTAATTACAATTTTTTTAGCAATAATTTGCCATAGGGCTCATTGCTGTGCTCCAAGTACAGTATCTGTGAGGGGTTGTAGTGTTGTGCCACCAGTGCCTAAGGCCCAATTTTTCAGCCCCTGTTTAACAGGGGCGTGTCATTACAATTTTTGAAGCAATACTTTGCAACAGGGCTCATTGCTGTGCTCCAAGTACAGTATCTGTGAGGGGTTGTAGTGTTGTGCCACCAGTGCCTAAGGCCCAATTTTTCAACCCCTGTTTAACAGGGGCGTGTCATTACAATTTTTGAAGCAATACTTTGCAACAGGGCTCATTGCTGTGCTCCAAGTACAGTATCTGTGAGGGGTTGTAGTGTTGTGCCACCAGTGCCTAAGGCCCAATTTTTCAGCCCCTGTTTAACAGGGGCGTGTCATTACAATTTTTGAAGCAATACTTTGCAACAGGGCTCATTGCTGTGCTCCAAGTACAGTATCTGTGAGGGGTTGTAGTGTTGTGCCACCAGTGCCTAAGGCCCAATTTTTCAGCCCCTGTTCAACAGGGGCATGCAATTACAATTCTTGATCTAATAATTCACAGCAGGGCCCATTGCTGCACCCACCAAGAGTAACTCTGAGGGCTTACAGTGTTGTGGCAACGCCACCACCACCACCACCACGAAAGGCCCAATTTTTCAGCCCCTGTTCAAAAGGGGCATGTAATTACAATTCTTGATCTAATAATTCACAGCAGGGCCCATTCCTGCAGCCACCAAGAGTAACTCTGAGGGCTTACAGTGTTGTGGCAACACCACCACCACCACCACCACCACGAAAGGCCCAATTTTTCAGCCCCTGTTCAACAGGGGCATGCAATTACAATTCTTGATCTAATAATTCACAGCAGGGCCCATTGCTGCACCCACCAAGAGTAACTGTCAGGGCTTACAGTGTTGTGGCACCAGCACCACCATCAAAGGCCCAATTTTTACTACCACTGTTCAACAATTATATGTAATTAAAATTCCTGATATAATAGTTGACAGCAGGGCGTTCCAGCACCAACCAAGAGTAACTGTGAGTGCTTACAGTGTTGTGCCAACACCAACAACTAAGGGGCCTATTTCTGCAGAGTATATACGGCAGGTCCCTACTTTCAAACATCCAACTTACAAACGACTCCTACTTGCAAACGCAAGAAGACAACAGGAAGTGAGAGGAAATCTACCACTAGGAAGGAAAATTCTCTCCTGTAAGAATAAATATGGGAGAAAGGTGTCTCCTCTGTACTGATGCTTTATCAGCAATCCTTGTTTCAAGAAAAACACCACATTTCAAAAACAGTTGTCATTGGGACGGAAAGTGAGGTGAAATGTTCTGAACAGGGGCACAGACAGCAAAACAAATGTTACAGGGGTGATAACCCTTACCTATGTTTTCCAAAAAGTTTAAAAATAGATTTTTGGGCTGGAGCTACACTTCAACAATGTACCTGTTCAAAATTACAAACACATTCTACATAAGAACAAACCTACAGTCCCTGTCTTGTATGCACCGCCTGTATACGGCTGTTCAGCGTATATAGGGCCTTTTTTATTTTATGTGCGGGGTTCCCCTTAATATCCATACAAGACCCAAAGGGGCTGGTAATGGGCTGGGGTAGGGGGGGGGGGTCATGGGGTAGCTATGCCATTTTTCTTAAAGATTTTCATCCATATTACCGGGACCAGACATTACATTAAAGCCGCAAGCAGTTTTAAATGGCTTTTTTTTCCTTTAGAAGTGTCATTTTGTGCAGGGACAGTTCTAAACACGGGAAACACGTGGCACTTCACAGGCATACTTTAGACACCCCCCAGGTACGATATTTAAAGGAATATTTGACTTTTTTTTTTTCACTTTATGCATCATTAAAATGACTGCTCCCGAAAAACGACCGTTTTTAAAACTTCTTTTTGCATTGATACATGTCCCCTGGTGCAGAACCCGGGTTCCCAAACCCTTTTTAGGACAATAACATGCATAATAGTTGTTATAATTAGCACTTTAGAATTCGAACGTTCGCATCCATTGTATTTAATAGGGTTCTAATGTTCGTACGAACTTTCGGTCCGTTCGCGGGTTCTGGTGCGAACCGAACCCGGGGGTGTTCGGCTCATCACTAGTGCAAAGCATACCCTACAGTCAATATCTCCGGAGAAGGAGAAACTGTAGTATGGATCAGGATTTCGAATTAGAGGCTAAGGCACTACAGTCCCGCCTTTTGGATAGGGTCTATAGTCGCTCTATCTTAAAAAAGGCCTATCATAGGGTCAAGAAAAGAAATCGATCTGATTTGATTAATTCTAAAAAAATACCCAAGACAACGAGATACTCGGCTGAACATGGTAGGGTTCAAAAAATCAGCCAAAAGTACTGGCCTCTATTAGCTACAGAAGAGGTTATTTCAAAATATGTTAAGCCATATTTTTGCATATCCCTGCATATCCCTGCTCTAGCGGATCATCAAATGGGTTGCTTTCCTCCCACAATTCCATCAGATCATTGAGGGCTTTAACCTTATTGATTGTTTTCTTTCCAAATATCATCCGAGCAAATTCCGCTCGGAAGACCCTTATTGTCTTTGTCATAGATGATTTTGAACATAAATTTGACAAAAAGGTTTACATCCTTAATTATTTTGAAAGCATCGACTTCGTGATCAGGAAAGAAGGTCAGTCCCAAGCCTAGGACCTGGGTCTGATCCTCCATTAATGTGTAAGATGATACATTTATTACTTGGAGACTGTTTTGGCTGCCCCCTTGAGTGTTGCAGGAAGGTTTGGCACCTTTTTGGGGTCGAAACTTTGAGGAGGAGAAAAAATTGGTGCTGTGCGAAGATCCCCCAAACTGGGGGTAGTCTGAGAGTCCCCCAAAATAGTATTACCAGTTGTCTGGCTTACCTTTTGTGTTGGTAAAGAAATAGGTGCAGAGACAGAAGATTTAGTATGACTATCACCAAGGGAAGAAAGTGGTGCATTTTTGGTTGGTTTGTGAACGAAGACCAGGACGAATATTGTCCTAAATACGCTTGGAAGCCGATGTTGTCGATGCCGGTCGATCGGTTTTATGTTTTTGCAAACCAGTTGCCAGATTGAAATTTGCTCCTGCTAAAGATGAAGAGACAGAAGACAAAGAGGATTCATCAGAGTCAGATGGATCGGGATTGGGATTAGTTTGTCTACGGGGGAAAGGTTTATTCCTTTTCGTAGATTGTCAGAAGATCATTTATAGGCGGTATTGGTCTCATAGGCCATTTTATCTCTATAATATTTTTTGTCCATAGTTTTTAAAATATCAGCAACAAAAGTTTCAAGTTATTTTTCTAGAGCCGATTCCCTGTCACCAAAAGTGTCAACAGAAATTAAACCACTGTTGTCTGGGTATAATCTTTCAATTTCACAATTAATAATTTCAAGTTCCTTAACATAGTTCTGACAGAGGGCATCCATCATCATAGAGGAACAAGTTTGGAGATTTAACTCCTAATCAGTTTTAAATTCAGATTACATTTTGAAAAGGTTTGGAAAAATTTGTATACACAGGCCCCTAGGGAACAATTTTATCTTCAATGTATTTCTGGAAATATTTTTTGTTCCAGAAAATACGGGCCTTTTTTTCTAACAATTTTTTTCAACTAGAAAAGCAATGATCCAGAGTGATCCCCCCACATGAGGATCCCTGCGCCTGATGGATTTTGTCCATCAGCCCATCAAATGCCGCTCCTCTATAGGTGGCCATTAATGCAGATGTTCTAAATTCAACAAAAGTATATAATGAATCAAAAAGAAAAACAAATAACAATAAAATATAAACACTGATTGAATAAAGATGATAAGTATAGTAGTTGGTGTGTGTTTGCCACCCTATTACATCCAAAGGAGAAAATATGTCTACTCAACATCTATATAAGTCAGCACCACATCCCCTAACAATATAAAGAAGAATAGGGAATTGGGATTTTAGAGGTGCGAAGTTATGACAATAGAGTATATGAAAAAATATTTATTTATAAAGGTTTAAAAATGACAGAATATAAAAAATCCATCCAGTAATACAATACAGGGTGGCTTTGGCCAATTATGGCTCAGGGGGTTCAGTACACGCCCCACTCTATATAAGGCTGCCAGCTCGGCGGCCTTGTGTAGTGTGTTGGAGTCAGGCGAGTCAGTTACAGTATGTATAGGATATATATGCATCCTAGGTGTTGTATATATATTTATACACTGTATTCAGTTTAGTTAGATCCGTTCCTGGTTTTCTCTATACTGTGACAGGCAGGCAGGTGATTGTGCTAGCTGCAGACAGTCAGTGTTTCACTTAGTGTACTATGTGCTTTGCATAGCGTTCACCTAAAGCTTACCTGAATACAGTTAGTGACTATTATAGTGTGGTTTTATTATGAGAACACCACTCTCTCTACACAGTACACTAACTGAAAATACTTGCAGCTCTCTCAGCTGCAAGTATTTTCAGTTAGTGTACTGTGTTCCTCTCTGCATAGTTTTCACCTAAAACTAACTGCTGCTGCTGCTTTTTCCATACTAATAACACACAGCAGGCAGTTGATTCTGATAGCTGCATTATCAGTACAGACAAATATATATATATATATATATATATATATATATATATATATATACACACATCCCACCTCTGTGCAGCTACATCTCACTGCAGGCCATTAGTATGTCTGTAAGGCAAACAAGGAGAGGCAGACAGTCACGAGGCAATAAAAGAGGGCAAGCAGGCTCTGTGTCTAGAGGCAACAGTGCTGCTTGTCGTGGACACGGTGCATCCTCATCAGCACGTGGCCGTGGGACACGCTTTTCCTTCTTTTCGGCAGCTGGCCATGTTGAGCCGCAACATGCCCAAGACTTGGTAGAGTGGATGACCAAGCCGTCTTCCTCCTCATCCTCTCTCACCCAGGCTCAGGGTACTTTATCTGGCAAAGCAGCTGCCAATGCGGCCTCTTCCCTCGGCCCAATGGCATCAGTCACTCCTTCCCTAGCCCCACCATGTCCTCCTGAGGAGTCCCCTGAACTGTTTAACCACAGTGTTGGGTACATGCTTCAGGAGGATGCCCAGCATTTTGAAGGCTCCGATGATGGAACCTAGCTGGAGGAAGGCAGTAACGTGAGCTCAGAGAGAGGGGGTAGTAACGTGAGCCCAGAGAGAGGGAGTGCCCGACAAGGACAGCTATCTGGCAGTCATGTTCCCCCAGCTGCAGCATACTGCCAGATTGGCTCCAGTGATGAAGGGGAGGGGATGATGAGGTCACTGACTCCACGTGGGTGCCTGATAGGAGAGAGGAGGAAGAGGAGGCACATTTCCAACAAGGCAGGATGCCCTCCAGGGGCCAGCTTAATGGCAGCACACCGACCGCATCACACCGCAGAGCTCCGCATGTTCAGGACGCTGCTGTCTCTGCGCGTTATTCCAAAAGTTCTTTGGTGTGGGCCTTTTTTCAGAGGTGTGCAGCAGATGTCTAAAGCGTATCTCGCGTGGCCAAAACATCAGCCGCTTGGGCACCACGTGCTTGACCAGACATATGTCGACCTGCCATGCAGTCCATTGGCAAGCGTACCTAAAAAACCCACACCAAAGATCAAAGCGGACCTCTCCTTGCTCCTCATCAGCTGGGATCTCCAACCCCACTATACCTTCAGTCCTCTCTGAAACCTGCACTGAGAGGAATGAAGGTGTAGAATTCGGTGTGTCACAGCCAAGTACTTGCAGACAATCTGCTATCAGTACACCGACGTCCGATTGTACCAGGCAAAATTCCCTGCCCCGGCTGCTGCACCGCCGAAAGAAGTTCGCTCCCAGCCATCCACATGCCCAGCGGTTGAATGCTAGCTTGGCTAAATTGCTAGCACTTCAACTGCTGCCTTTTCAGTTGGTAGACTCTGCCCCCTTCCATGAGTTTGTTGAATGTGCGGTTCCTCAGTGGCAGGTTCCCAAACACCACTTTTTCTCATGGAAGGCGATTCCGGCTCTCTACCGGCATGTGGAAGGCAATGTCTTGGCCTCGCTGGACAGGGCGGTCAGCGGTAAGGTGCAGATGTCCACCAGGCATGGACAGGGATGTTACCTATATTTCACGGCGCATTGGGTGACTCTGCTGGCAGCTGGGAAGGATGCAGGACAAGGTGCAGTAGTGTTGGAGGTTGTTCCGCCACCACGCCTCCAAAATGTTACTACTGGTGATTCTGACACACCCATCTCCTCCACCCCTCCTCTTCTTCTTCCTCCATGGCCTCTTCCTGTGCTTTGTCCTCGGAACCAGCGGTGCTCCGTAGGCGTTCAAGGGGCTACATAAGTACGCAGGCAAAAAGATGCCATGCGGTGCTTGAGCTGGTGTGCTTGGGGGACAGGAGCCACACTGGGGCAAAGATTCTGTCAGCTCTGCAGGGGCAGGCTCAGAGGTGGTTGACGCTACGCCAGCTTAAGCCAGGAAAGGTAGTTTCCGACAATGGCACCAACCTCCTCTCCGCCCTCCGACAGGGACAACTGACCCATGTGCCCTGTTTGGCTCACGTCCTTAACTTGGTGGTGCAGCGGTTCTTGGGCAGGTACCCAGGCTTACAGGAGGTCCTGAAGCAGGCCAGGAAACTCTGTGGGCATTTCTGCCGGTCATATAATGCCAGTGCTCGGCTGGCTGACCTGCAAAAGGATTACAACCTGCCCAAGAACCGCCTAATCTGTGACATGCCCACCAGGTGGAACTCTACGTTGGCCATGCTGCAGCGGCTGCACACGCAGCAGAGGGCCATCAATGAGTATCTGTTGCAATATGGCACCAAAACAGTGTCAGGGGAGCTTGGATTTTTTTCCCCACGCCAGTTGGCCATGATCAGGGGATGCATGCACTGTCCTGGAACCATTTGAGGAGGCCACGAGGATGGTGAGCAGTGACAGTGCATCAGTGACACTGTCCCTCTTGTCCACCTGTTGGAGCACTCGCTGTGTGGAATAATGGACAGGGCACTTGAGGCAGAACAGAGGCAGGAAGAGGAGGACTTCCTTACCTCTCAAGGCCCCCTTTATCCAGACAGTGTTCCTGCTGACCCAGATATCACACAGAAAGAGGACTAGGAGGAAGAGGAGGAGGAGGAGGATTATTGTGTCAGCATGGAGGTGGAGCCTAGCACTCAGCATCAGCAGCAGTCTTCAAGGGATCAATTAAAGTCCCAAGACACCCATGGACTTGTACCTGGCTGGGAGGAGGTGGCTGCGGATCATGTCGTCCTCAGTGACCCAGAGGAATCCGCATCGAATGCCTCAGCAAACCTACGCTGCATAGCCTCCCTGATCCTGCAAAGCCTGGGGAAGGATCCTCGTATTCGTGCCATCAAGGAGAGGGATCATTACTGGCTGGCAACCCTCCTTGATCCACGTTACAAGGATAAGGTTGCGGACCTTATCTTGCCATCACAGAGGGAGCAGAGGATGAAGTATCTTCTGGAGGCCTTGCAGAAAGGTCTGTGCAACCTGTAACCTCCCAGAGACTGGGAGGTTACAAATTCCTGGTCCTGGACAACGTGTTGCTGAGGCTCCGGTCGGTCAAAGCAGGAGCGGTGGAGAAGGTGGTCGTCTGGCCGATGCGTTCAGACAATTTTTTAGTACGCAGCCCCAAGGTATGATCGCTTCCAGCAACCATCGCCAGCCTCTGGTTTACATGGTGCAGGAATACCTAGGGGCAAGATCAGACTTGGACACCTTTCCCACCGAAAATCCTCTGGGTTACTGGGTCTTGAGGATGGATCACTGGCCAGAGCTTGCACAGTATGCAATTGAGGTACTGGCCTGTCCTGCATCCAGCGTTCTTTCGGAACGCACATTCAGTGCTGCTGGAGGCTTTGTAACCGATCACAGGGTGCGCCTGTCCACCGACTCGGTCGGTCGACTGACCTTCATAAAAATGAATCAGTCTTGGATCACCACCAGCTACCAAGCACCTGATGCTGATGTAACCAAATAATTTTTTGGGAAATGTCAGATCCCTTCAAGACTGCCTATGCTGATGCTGAGTGACTATCCTGTTATGCTGAGTGACTATCCTCTTCCTCCTCAATAATCATGCTGATATCTTGAAAGAACATTTTTGGTTCTGAGCACCGCCACCAGTGGCTAAGGCCCAATTTTTCAGTATTTACAATTTTTGATGCAATGCTTTGCAGAAGGGCTCATTGCTGTGCTCCAACTACAGTATCTGTGAGGGGTTGCAGTGTTGTAGCACCAGCACCAGTGCCTAAGGCCCAATTTTTCAGCCCCTGTTTTACAGGGGCGTGTAATTACTATTTTTGATGCAATACTTTGCAATACTTTGCAACAGGGCTCATTACTGCGCTCCAAGTACAGTATCTGTGAGGGGTTGCAGTGTTGTGGCACCAGTGCCTAAGGCACAATTTTTCTGCCCCTGTTCAACAGGGGCATGTAATTACAATTCTTGATCTAATAATTCACAGCAGAGCCAATTCCTGTGCCCACCAAGAGTAACTGTGAGGGCTTACAGTGTTGTGGCAACACAACCACCACCACCACCACCACAGGCCCAATTTTTCTGTCCCTGTTCAACAGGGGCATGTGATTACAATTCTTGATCTAATATTTCACAGCTGGGCCCATTCCTGCGCCCACCAAGAGTAACTGTGAGGACTTACAGTGTTGTGGCACCAGCACCACCACCACCACCAAAGGCCCAATTTTTCCTACCACTGTTCAACAATGTCCTGTAATTACAATTCTTGATCTAATATTTCACACAGCTGGGCCCATTCCTGCGCCCACCAAGAGTAACTGTGAGGACTTACAGTGTTGTGGCACCAGCACCACCACCACTACCAAAGGCCCAATTTTTCCTACCACTGTTCAACAATGGCATGTAATTACAATTCTTGATATAATAGTTCACAGCAGGGCGTTCCAGCGCCCACCAAGAGTAACTGTGAGGGCTTACAGTGTTGTGGCAACACCAACACCTAAGGGCCAAATTTCTGCAGAGTATATACGGCAGGCCCCTACTTTCAAACATCCAACATACAAACGACTCCTACTTGCAAACTGAAGGAGACAACAGGAAGTGAGAGGAAATCTACCCCTAGGAAGGCAAACTCTCTCCTGTAAGAGCTAATATGGGAAAGAGGTGTCTCCTCTCCACTGATGCTTTATCACCAATCCTTGTTTCAATAAAAAAACCAAATTTTCAAAAATCATTTGTCATTGGGACGGAAAGTGAGGTGAAATGTTCTGAACAGGTGCACAGACAGCAAAACAAATGTTACAGGGGTGATAACCCTTCCCTATGTTTTCCAAAAAGCTTAAAAATAGATTTTTTGGCTGGAGCTACACTTAAAAAATTTACCTGTTCCAAATTACAAACAGATTCTACTTAAGAACAAACCTACAGTCCCTGTCTTGTTTGCACCGCCTGTATACTGTTGTTCAGAGTATATAGGGCCTTTTTTTCATTTGGGTGCGGGGTTCCCCTTAATATCCATACAAGACCCAAACGGGCTGGTAGTGGGCTGGGTGGGGGTGGTGTGGGGGGGGTTACCCATGCCTTTTTTATCAATGATTTTCATCCATATTGCCGGGACCAGACATTACAATAAAGCCGCAAGCAGTTTTAAATTACTTTTTTTCCTTTAGAAATGTCATTTTGTGCAGGGACAGTTCTAAACACGGGAAACACATGCCACTTCACAGACATACTTTAGACACCCCCCAGGTACGATATTTAAAGAAATATTTCACTTTATGCATCATTAAAATCACGTCTCGCGGAAAAACGTCCGTTTTTAAAACTTATTTTTGCATTGATACATGTCCCCTGGGGCAGAACCCGGGTCCCCAAACCCTTTTTAGGGCAATAACTTGCATATTAGCCGTTATAATTAGCACTTTTGATTTTGAACGTTCGCGCCCATTGTATTTAATATGGTTCTAAAGTTTGCGCAAACTTTCGGTCCGTTCGCAGGGGGGTGTTCGGCTCATCCCTGAATATACATAAACAATACAAGAAATACACAATTTTTGAAAAAAAGAATACAAATTCATATATTCCCAAATTGTCTGAGACCCGAATGACAGACTATACAAGGAGGAACATTTACCTGTATTATAGGATTAAGCTACACATGAATGGATGTGTTTGAGGCCGAGAGGTTTAGAAGGGAACCCATATATAATGAATCATCTTGTGTAACCATAGAGGCTGGTATACATTTAGAAAGCCCACATATCGCTAGATTAGTGGTCCGCCTAGATACTGGGGGTAAAAAAGAAAGAGTTTTCAATGATAGATCACAGAAAAGGGGGAGAATCAAAAAAACCCCTAAAGGGACTAGAGGACTACCTGTGGTTTTGATGAATGCGGATAAGTTCAAAGATATGAACAAAACGCAAATCCAAACACAGTGCTGATATCTCATATTTCAGAGGTTCTCAAAACAGACTGCTGAGATCTAGGAGATAATAGACAATCAAAAAAACTGGTTGGAAAAGTGTAGGGTAATCAGAGCTCCTATAAAGAAATGGATCTATTTACCTAAGGCAATGGTTCCAAAAAGTAGACATTCCCCCTTTGACGTCCGTGTCCCATAGACTTTAACTGTGTTCACATGTTCGCACAAATTTTTTGTCTATTCACATGTTCTGGCATCAAGGAAGTAACATAAATAAGAGGAAGATGGTGAAGGTGACACTGTAGTGGTCAGCTGGAGGAGAGATACATTTCCTCAAAAAAGCGGTCACTGAATGCTGGGTTTACGTCCAATGAGCACTGCCTTTTGGGGGTACATGATCGCCAATTTCCCTGAATTATATGTAGCGGGGGTTTAAATTTAGGGGGATACACCTGGGTGGTAGTATGACCCAGGTGTGTATAAATCATGAAAGGATTTAGACCATTGTTAATTCGTGGAGGACTTGGTGGTGTACTGTTCTCCTTGGCCTGTGGGTGGCGGGGTTCCCACAGGCCTAAGGTAGATTCACTGCCGCAGTGCTGGCCTTTTTGTTTCTTTCCGGCGATGGTGCGGCGGGGGCGGGGAACCTGCCGTGACGTTGCGGGAGGAGATAAAGGGGAGAGACGCCCTCGCCACGAGGTCTTTTTCCTGCATCGCGCGCCCAGGCTCCTTCGGCCTGGGTGCGGGCGGTTCGGAGTTCCGGTCCAGGCGCCCTAGGCCTGGCCGGAGCGGAGTTGGCGTCCATCCCAGGCACCTTCAGCCTGGGGTGAGGTACTAAACCGGAAGCCTGGGGCCCAGTGACTTCGACTGGGTCCCGCGAGGGTGGAGGAGTCCGAGCGTCCCTGAGGTGGATGGGGCCCAAGTCTGAGGTGAGGAGGCCGGGGAGGTCACCCGTCCGGAGAGTCTGGAGCAGCATCAACCCGGTGACGGATGGGCCTCCGGTAACTCCCTTGGAGGGACGTCTCCCCCTGACAGGGGCCACAACGCAGCGAAGGTACTCCTATCCAAATTCTATTGAGTCGCTGGTAGAGACTCACAGATTCTAAGTTCTCTCTAGCCAAGGCTAAAGTAACCGCTGGTGAAACCACAGTGGTTTAGCGTACAATCAGGATAGTGCCTCGACCTGCTCACCCCACCGTATTGAACTGTTATTGGGTCTCAACCAGTTGGCTGGTAAAGAACTGTTTGATTGTGAGTGTGACAATAAAACAAGAGTTGGACCCTAATCGGTGTGTGGTACTCTGGTTAATGGGAGCAAAGGGAAGTGTCAGCACAGCAAGTCTTGGTCATTAACTGAAACACACAGGCCCGAGGAAAAGAATTGGTACTGGCCTTCACCTCCCCCACTGCCATGGGGAGGACATGGGCCATAGCGCATCTCACCCTCACATACGAAAAACCCCTAGACAAAGAAGATGGAGTGAGGGCGCTACACGTGGGGGCTCGTGAGTCCGGGATGATGTGTGTTTTAACCTTGGAATTAAGAACGGCTGTGTCTGAACTTTGCTGCCCGGAGGAGTTCCGAGTGGGTCAGCCATGTGATCGGCCAAAGTTCATCCCTGCTCAAAGTCGTGGAAATGACCCTAAGACGGGAAAGGCCCATGCGGAAGAGCGAGAAGAGGGAGAAGTCCAGCCGTGTGACGTACTACATGTGGGGGCTTTTACTGCACTGCGCCATGAGGTACCCCGTGACTACACAGTTCGTGGGCGGAGTTTGATGGAAGCCCCCGAAAACGTGCAGGTTATGGGAGGGGTCTGGCCATGTGAAGGGACACACGTGGAGACTTCGGCGCGTGGTCAGTGCGTGATGGAGCAGCAGACAGTCGGGATGGCCTCAAGCTCCCCATGGATTCCGGTTCCCTACCCCACGAAGATGACTACCTTTGCTGCTCCCCTTACAGATACGGGGATAAGACTCAGGCCCCGAGGGCAGTTGGCTCTGTATTCCCACAGAGACACGGAGGCCCTCGGCGTGATCTGTCCCAGATGTTCGGGACTGGTGGTCCACCTGAAGCCATTCGGGCGTTGTGAAGCATGCAGAGAATTCCTATTCGAGGTGGAGCCATCCACAGTAAGGCCCCGGGCCCTTTGCCTCAACTGCCTCACAGGTACCGCTACTCCGGAAGGGGAGATCCAGGCCTTTGCGGAGGTTCACGTACGCACTGACCAGGATGATGTGACTGCCCAACCAGAGACTGAGAAAGAAAAATCCGAGGATGCTGCTTCGGTCACCACAGATTCCCTGCTCCCACCTCCGATGAGGAAAGTCGGCCTGGTGCAGGCGTCCTGTGGTCGTGGTCGAGCTTCACCCCGTCGCTTGCCGGGCCTGGATGGATCCGGTTGGAAGAGTCCTGGACATCCCTGTGCATCGAAAGGTCAAGGTGAGCCAGGGGCTGGGACTGTGGTGGTGGTTGGAGGTGTCGGGAGTCCACAGTCGGTGGAGCCCGCCAGGGAGGGTAGTTCCGTGTCTACTAGAGACTACCTTCCCGCAGAGATGTATGACACCTCCGACCTAGAATCGCTGTCGGACTGTGGGGATGACGGTGAAATAGACAAACTTTTTCATCGCAAGGGCTGGGACAAAACGCCCATTACCCGTGTTACGTGTACCACGAGATTTGCCCATGTCCATAGGAGATAGCACGCCCCGGGCGGAGGCCCCGGAGTCTACGAGGAAGCCTAGTCCTCCAATTGTCCTTCCACAATCCACAGCATCACCCGTTTTGGTGGCGGGGACACAACGCGTATCACAACGGGCACCAAGAGCAAAGCCATCAGAGGTAGTGAAAGTACCTCGGCATCCATAAGCCATTGTTCCGCCAGGAGAAGGGGAGCGGGCCACGATGCCTCCTTTGGCCCTATTGCTGCGGCTTTTCTGCCAGAGGGTCGCTCGTGAGTACGGATGGGAATATCCTTACTTGTCGAGGGACTTGCTTTTTGAGGTTGAAGTCCTACGGCAGCGGTGGTATGATGAGTTTGTTTGGGAGAAGCTTAAAGTGCCTCATGCCCGTCGGTATTTGGCTTGTTCACCCTCAGTATCCAAACAGTTCAGAGACTGCAGAGCAGAATGGATGTGGGGCCGCCATATCCATGCAGACAAGGTGCGCATCTGCAGGAAGGATGGAGAGGACATCGATTATTCGGTGGAGACTTTCGATCAGCACCTAAGGCTCTTGTTTTTGCCGGATCCAAAGTTCTATCTGTGAGGAGAGACAGAGAAAGAGGAAAGAAAAAGGGACTCTCCTGTATGTTTTTTTTTCCTGCTGTTGAACTTTCTGGAAGTATTCTTGCCGGAACATCAGAACTGTGCCCTAGTTTTTTTTTGTGTTCGGGCTTTTCTACTCCTCGGAGAAATGAGAGCTGTTTTGTTTGTTCTCTCTTTCTTCACACGTCAGAGATAAAGACTTTGGGGTAGAATCAGAGTAGGGATATCAGAAGACGGAAGATTTCACCAGGTGTCATTATTACCATGGCACTATCACCAGGTGGCGGTGTTGCGCAACGTTTGTTCCTTCACACTTGCATCACTTTACTTTTTGGAGCGAGTGAGTCTCACGGCTGATAGACTCATTCATTCCAAATTTACACAGATGTGTTAGGATATTGTTGTTTTTTTTTGTTTCCTTCTGCAGGAGATTCATCTGTCAAGACTGCTGAGTGTGGGGTGGTTCTTAGACAACGATGGGAGGGATTGTATATGTGTATATGGTCAGAGGATTTTATTGCAAAAGTTTATTATTTCATGTTTCCCTTTCCCTTGAGCAGGTCTTGGCACAATTAGTATTCAAATTTGAGGGATGGCCTCTGGGGTCAAGCTTATGTTACCACTCCTTGGGAGATATGGGCTTGCACCAGACGCTGGGGACCAGCGTCAAATCACTAGGGGGAGTGTGTAGCGGGGGTTTAAATTTAGGGGGATACACCTGGGTGGTAGTATGACCCAGGTGTGTATAAATCATGAAAGGATTTAGACCATTGTTAATTCGTGGAGAACTTGGTGGTGTACTGTTCTCCTTGGCCTGTGGGTGGCGGGGTTCCCACAGGCCTAAGGTAGATTCACTGCCGCAGTGCTGGGCTTTTTGTCCCTTTCTGGCGATGGTGCGGCGGGGGCAGGGAACCTGCCGTGACGTCGCGGGAGGAGATAAAGGGGAGAGACGCCCTCGCCACGAGGTCTTTTTCCTGCATCGTGCGCCCAGGCACCTTCGGCCTGGGTGCGGGCGGTTCGGAGTTCCGGTCCAGGCACCCTAGGCCTGGCCGGAGCGGAGTTGGCGTCCATCCCAGGCACCTTCAGCCTGGGGTGAGGTACTAAACCGGAGGCCTGGGGCCCAGTGACTTCAACTGGGTCCCGCGAGGGCGGAGGAGTCCGAGGGTCCCTGAGGTGGATGGGGCCCAAGTCTGAGGTGAGGAGGCCGGGGAGGTCACCCGTCCGGAGCAGCATCAACCCGGTGACGGTTGGGCCTCCGGTAACTCCCTTGGAGGGACGTCTCCCCCTGACAGGGGCCACAACGCAGCGAAGGTACTCCTATCTACATTCTATTGAGTCGCTGGTAGAGACTCACAGATTCTAAGTTCTCTCTAGCCAAGGCTATAGTAACCGCTGGTGAAACCACAGTGGTTTAGCGTACAATCAGGATAGTGCCTCGACCTGCTCACCCCACCGTATTGAACTGTTATTGGGTCTCAACCAGTTGGCTGGTAAAGAACTGTTTGATTGTGAGTGTGACAATAAAACAAGAGTTGGACTCTAATCGGTGTGTGGTACTCTGGTTAATGGGAGCAAAGGGAAGTGTCAGCACAGCAAGACTTGGTCATTAACTGAAACACACAGGACCGAGGAAAAGAATTGGTACTGGCCTTCACCTCCCCCACTGCCATGGGGAGGACATGGGCCGTAGCGCATCTCACCCTCACATACGAAATACCCCTAGACAAAGAAGATGGAGTGAGGGCGCTACATATATAAAAAGATGAAATCATATAAGAATATATATTCGGAGAACCTTTAGGGTCTGTATATCTAAACTGTACAGCAGCAACTAAGGTTTTAAAGAGTGAAGGTCCTGTGAGTACTAAACAAGGCAATTTTAGGTGTAGCGGCCTCACCCTCTCTCTCTTCTTTAGCGGTTACTTTGGCTCCGGTCTAGGGGTACCTTGAAGGGGAGAGCAAGGTGCGCCACGGCCCATGTCCTCTAGATTACAGCATGTAGAGGGGAAGGCCAGCATCAGATTACCTTCGGGCTGTGTATACGCTCAGAGCCAAGTCTGTTCTGCTGATAACCCCCTTTGCTCCCAGTAATTGGAGTACCACACACTGAAAAGGTCCAACACTTATTTATTCCATAACGGCAAACAAATAGTCCTTTGCGAGCAGACAGTTTGAGACCCATAGAACAGTTCAGTATTGGTGGGGAGGTCAAGGCACAATCCTCAAAGAAACTAAACCGTTGAGGTTTCACCAACGGTTGCTAAGCACAGTGGCTGTAAAACGTACTTTTTGGCTTTAGAGTCTCTTCCAGCGACTCTAGTGAACAGGAACTGGAGTTACCTTCGCTACGTTGCAGCCCCTGTCAGGGGGAAGACATCCCTCCAAGAGAGTTACCAGAGGCCCTGCCGTCACCGGATTAATGCTGTACCGGGCTATTCGGAAGGGTTACACTCCCCGGCCTCCTCACCTCAGATACGGGTCCCAACACCTTAGGGCCCCTCGGACTCCTCCACCCTCGCAGAACCCAGTCGAAGTTACTGGGCCCCAGGCCTTGGTCATAGTGCCTCACCCCAGGCTTAAGGTGCCTGGGATGGACTCCATCCCTCGCTCCAGCCAGGTCAAGGGCACCTGGGCCCGGAACTCCGGAGCGCCAGCACCCAGGCTGAAGGTGCCTGGGCGCGGCCGCGTCCTCCAACTCTGAACCCCAAGGTCAGGGCGTCCGCCCCTTTTATCTCCTCTCCCTTTGCGTCACAGCGGGTTCCCCGCCCCGATGTACCAGCACCAGGAAAGGACAAAAAGGAACAGTCTTGCAGTGCAGGTTCAACTCCGGCCCAGGGCGGCAACGCCACCTGCAGGCCACAGGGAACCTTGCACCACCAGAGTCCTCCAAGAACCACAAAAGGGATTCTCAGATTCCCTAACAATTAGTACATCTGGGTTGAATAACCCAGATGCTCCCCCCCAAATTTAAATGCCTGCTACATAGGTTAAAACTTTAAAAATCATAACAACAATAAAACAGAAAATATTCAGTAGATTTATCCTTAGAAAAGCACATGTTTATTGTCCTGTTGTTGCCCACCTGCAACCAATTCAAGGTATAGGTGATTATAAGCTCACAGGCTCATCAGCATATCTGTGACATTTAGCTGAGCAAGTAAAGGTTGTTGATGTATGCCACAAGACAATATAGACAATGGAAGGAATTAATACTGTATATTGAATCCAATCTCATTCAGTGGAACAGCTGGCGGAAAGGTTATCATCAGGCATTTCTTTGCTTGGCTGTACTCCACCAGAGATCCATTTCCTATCACCAGGGCTGGACTGGGAATAAAAACCAGCCCTGGAAAAAATGTCATACCAGCCCCATAGCATTATTATACCAGCCCAACAGCATAACGTCATTATTTTCTTGTTCATAAAAGGAAAAAACATGCATTTTAAAACTAATTTGAAGAGCGTATTATATATATAAAAGACAGATATAAAAGCACATAGGGCTATATATATATATATATATATATATATATATATATATATATATATATATATATATATATATATATATGTGTGTGTAGTGCTCCCCCAATATTTGGGGGTGCTATATGGAAATTTAGGGGCAGTCTGAGCCAGTAGTTGGGCTCAGACCAATTATAGTTAAAATTGTTTGCTCTGCTCTGGGTGTGATACTGCCCGGCAGAGTTATTCTCCTTTGCCTGCAGGTGGCACTGTCACCGCCGGCACAGGCTGGATCACGGGGGTATCACAGCACCTTGGGCAGCCATGCAGTGGGCGTGGTCTACCCGCTGTGCATGCTGGGAGAGGGTACAAAATGGGCAGACGCCATTTGGCATGAGGCGATTCCAGGGGGACCCCAAGGTGTTCAGGGGGACCTCTGGTCCAGTGAACGTGCCTCGTGGCCCACATGGCACGAGGTGCGCGGGTGTGTTCAGGCCTCGGGCACCTTTAGCCCGAGGCTCTGCTGCTGTATCGTAGGCCCAGCTCTCTTCACAAGGACCTACGCTTCGGAGAAGGACCCCAGGCTGCCCGTTTGTAAGGGGGCCCATCTTTAGGAAAGGAGTTCCAGGGGAAGATCAGTCCCGGCGAAGATAGCGACGGTACTGCTGTCTCGGGGAGAGACCTGGAGGCCTGCCTAAAGGGGGATCCATCATCTCTGACATCCGTGCTCCATCCCGGCTGCTAGGACTGCTCTTATAGGGACTATCCGGGTGAGCAATACCCACTCAGGCTTGAGTGGCAACGAATATATATATATATTTGGGATCTAAGTGTTGCATGCCTGAACCTTCCCCTACATCTTCAACTTTCCTGCATTCGCTTTCTTCAAGTTGACTCAAAAGTAACAAAAAGAATAAAGCCTTGCTGATTAGATTTTACTCGTGTGTGGACATTGGCCTTATTCCTGAATACACTGGTGTACCTAGACAACGGAGCTGAAGGATCCACTCGTGGGAGGTAACTCGCTGCAGACCCAAAAGGTAATTAAACAGTGCATTTTCATACTTAAAGTGTGGATCCGGCGTAGCCGCAGGGGAAGAGTAAAGAGGGAAGTGCAAAAACACACCTTGGGAGCTACATATAAAACATCAAGTTCCAGTTAAAAGTGGAGCAATTATCAAGGGGGACACCTGGGACTCTGGGAATGTGGGGGGACTCTGATGACCAGAGACGACCTTCCGCAGAAAGAATACACTAAGGTAAGGGGGTGGGTTACTGATATAAGGGGGAAACCTTTATATCAGTGCCCCCTTACATTATTGTATTCACTCCCCCCTTACATCAGTGACCCCCCCTCCTCAGACTGGCCTGAGGGGGGGTCACTGACCTCCTCTCAGGTGCACCTTGCAGGGCTCAATCAGTGGGCTCCAGCTTGGTGGCTCTGGTTTTCCTATAGTCTCCTCTCCACAGTTCACACAAGTCTGACTTCTCCCATGACCCCCAACCCGGTGGCGCTCCCATTCTTGACTCCTCTCCAGACTCCCTCAGAGACTGCAGACATGATATAAGACAAGATGATGGTCAGAGGTTGTGGACATGATACAAGAGGTGGTTAGAGGCTGCGGGCATAGTACAGGAGATGTCAAGATGTCAGAGGCTGCGGGCATGGTACAGGAGATGTCAAGATGTCAGAGGCTGCGGGTATGGTACAGGAGATATCAAGATGTCAGAGGCTGCAGGCATGGTACAGGAGATGTCAGAGGCTGTGAGCATGGTACAGGAGATGTTGGAGGCTGTGGGCATGGTACAGGAGACGTCAAGATGTCAGAGGCTGCGGGCATGGTACAGGAGATGTCAGAGGCTGTGGGCATGGTACAGAAGATGTCAAGATGTCAGAGGCTGCGGGCATGGTACAGGAGATGTCAGAGGCTGCGGGCATGGTACAGGAGATGTTGGAGGCTGCGGGCATGGTACAGGAGATCAATGCAGCCTCACCAGTGCCCATCAAATGCAGCCTCACTGTGCCCATCAATGCAGCCTCACTGTGCCCATCAATGCAGCCTATCTGCCAGTCCATGCAGTCTCACTGTGCCCATCCATGCAGCCTCACTGTGCCCATCAATGCAGCCTCACTGTACCAATCAATGCAGCCTCACTGTACCCATTAATGCAGCCTCACTGTGCCCATCATTGCAGCCTCGCTGTACCCATCAATGCAGCCTCACTGTGCCCAGCAATGCAGCCTCTCTGCCAGCCCATGCAGTATCACTGTGCCCATTGTGACAGCAGGAAGGTAAAGTCACCTGGTTGCATCCAGGGGGGTAGATATATTTCGCCCAGATTCAGGCTTTACGCTGACTTATACAGCTAGGTGGAGAGTTGTATAAGCCCAGCTGAGACTAGTGGGCTCATTGATGACTCATACCTCTAGGGAGAGGGCTGGGCGTCGTGCAGACAGGGAGTTGATGAGGCCAGCTGAAGCTTGTCAGCTCATTTAGGCCTCTATAAAAAACTCCCAGATTCATTAGATGTTAGCTCATGCCTGGAAGCAGACCTGTGTGGACTGTCTAGGGAGAGTGAACCCCTGTGCGGTGAGAGAAAGCCTGTGTGGCTATATTTTGCTTGGACATTTAAAACCAGGGACTAGGACAGCACTAGGCTGATCCCAGTCGTTAGTTAGGAAACCTGTAAGTTTAGTCAGAGGTCAAGTTGACCAGGATTTATTTTGTTTATGTTTTTTTTGCCTTGCTGTGTTTTTGTCACTGTAAATAGAAAATAAACCGCACCTTTTTGATTTTGAAAACCACAACCTCCGTCTGCTGGGCCTGTTTTGGGTGGGGAGCCCATCCCGGGGGTCACACATACCCGCTGCCGAGCTAGCCCCCTCACAGTTGGTGGAGAATGCAGGCAGTTTTTTTTAAGCCAGCATGGAGGAGATACTGAAGCAGCTGGCTCTAGCAAATGCCAATCAACAGCAGACAAATGCAGGTTTGCAAAAGAGCCTTGCAGCTCATCAACAGAGCCTTGCAGCTCAACAACAGAACTTCGCAGCCCAGCAGCAAGCTCATCAACAGAGCCTTGCAGCCCAGCAGCAAGCTCACCAACAGAGTCTGGAAGCTCAGCAACAAGCCCAGCAGCAATCTGAGGCCCGCTTCATAGACCTGTTACAGAAGCAAGAGCAGAGACTACAACAAATGGAAGCAGTAATGCAGCAACGTCCGCAGACCAGTGAGGAAAGCCGTCCCACTAATACCGCGTCCTTTGGGGTGAGTCGTTTATTGACAAAAATGACTGGAGAGGATGATCCAGAGGTATTTTTGACCACATTTGAAAGGACTGCTGAAAGAGAAAAGTGGCCTGAGGAGCAGTGGGCTGGACTGGTGGCTCCTCTGTTAACTGGTGAATCGCAGAAGGCTTACTATGACCTGGAGCCTGACCAAGCAAAAGACTATGTGATGCTAAAAGCTGAGATATTGGCAAGGCTGGGTGTCACCCAGGCTGTCCGGGCTCAGCGTGTGCATAACTGGACTTTCCAGCTTGGAAAACCCCCCAGGTCTCAAATGTATGATCTCATTCACCTGAGCAGAAAGTGGCTACAGCCAGAGACTTTGTCCGCACCAAAGATTGTGGAACGTGTTGTAATGGATCGGTTTTTGAGAGCTCTTCCTACTGCCATCCAAAAGTGGGTAAGCCATGGAGACCCAGAGACGGCCGATGGTCTTGTGGATCGTGTGGAGAAATACTTGGCTACAGAGAACCTGACGGCCTCTTCCAGAGACACTCGGACTTTCCACCCTAAGACCAGACCATCCCCAGGGGCGGATAAGAGGATTCCAAGGGGTGAGGGTGGAGAGAGTGAGAGGGTGGGAGCTCTACCCCAAGTTTGGCGAGAACAGCCTGGGAAATCAGCGGCTCAAGAGGCCGCAAGAAGGATCGTTTGCTACCGCTGCCGGCAAGCGGGACATATTGCAGCAAATTGCCCGGTTGTGGAGGAACCCATGCAGTGTGACTTTCTGACGGGCAGACGTCAGTCGCTGTGTGCGACAGTCGCATGCACTGCCATTCGGGGAACTGAGAAACATTTATGCAAAATGTGTATTAATGGTAGAAATGTTGTGGTATTGCTGGATTCAGGTAGCCTTGTGACCCTGATAAAGGCTGAGTTAGTTAAAACAGAGGTCTCTGGGAATAGCAAGGTAGCCGTTATTTGTGTGCATGGGGACACCCGAGAGTATCCAGTGACTACGGTGTGTTTCGAGACCCCCAAAGGTACCCTCTCTCATCCAGTGGGCTTAGTATCTCAGTTACCGCATGACGCCATTGTGGGAAGGGATTTTCCGAAGTTCTGGGAACTGTGGGATGATCCTGAGCCCCCCACTGGTGCCCCTATGTACCAGGAATGTGATAGCCAGAACTCCCCTGAGAGTGGTGAGGACTCTCCGGAATTTCCCTTGTCAGTATTGGCAGGGGAGACTCAAGAAACTGGAGAGGAGCCCACCTCCTCAGACGAAAACCTACCGTCTGTGGAGTTTTCTGATCTTGAGGTTCACAGGGAAAACTTTGCCACAGAACAGTTGAAAGACCCCGCCCTAATAAAGGCACGGGAAAACGTAGTGAAAATAGATGGCGAGTTAGTGAACCCAGATAATACTGGCACTTACCCATACTTCAGCGTAGAGAAGGACCTACTGTATCGGGTGGCAAAAAGGGCAGAAGAAACCGTTGAGCAGCTTGTGGTGCCCAAACCTTACAGGAAGTTGGTGTTGGAGTTGGCCCATGGGCACATTCTTGGAGGTCATCTGGGGACAGAGAAAACCCGAGAGAGGGTATTACAGAGATTCTATTGGCCTGGGGTGATGAAGGACATAGAAAATTATTGTTCCTCCTGCCCTGTGTGTCAGAGGTCGGCCCCGATGCCACATTTCCGTAGCCCGCTGGTCCCTCTACCCATCATTGAGGTCCCGTTTGAGAGAATCGCAATGGATTTGGTAGGTCCTATAATCAAGTCCGCTAGGGGGCACCAGTACATATTGGTTATAATGGACTATGCCACCCGTTATCCAGAAGCGATCCCTCTCAGAAATACCTCGGCCAAAACCATAGCCAAAGAGCTATCTCTTGTTTTTAGCCGGGTGGGTATTTGTAAAGAACTGCTTACGGACCAAGGTACACCCTTTATGTCCCGGGTTATGAAAGAGCTGTGTAAATTGTTCAAAGTGACGCAATTGCGTACATCTGTGTATCACCCCCAAACCGATGGGCTGGTTGAAAGATTCAACAAAACCCTAAAACAAATGTTGAAGAAAGTGGTGGATAGAGATGGAAGGGATTGGGACTGTCTACTTCCTTATTTGATGTTTGCTATTAGGGAGGTGCCCCAATCCTCTACGGGATTCTCCCCCTTTGAGTTACTGTATGGGAGACACCCAAGAGGGCTGTTGGATATTGCCAAGGAAACTTGGGAAAGTGAGAGTTCTCCCCACAGGAGTGTGATTGAGCATGTCGCCCTGATGCAAGATCGAATTGCACAGGTAATGCCCATCGTGAAGGAACATTTGGCCCAAGCGCAGTTGGCACAGCAGAGAGTGTACAACCGTGGAGCCAAGACCCGTACCTTTTCCCCGGGGGATAGGATATTGGTACTTGTCCCTACGGTTGAAAGTAAATTCCTTGCCAAATGGCAAGGCCCCTACGAGATAATGGAAAAAGTGAGCGAAGTGAATTACAAGGTCAGACAACCAGGAAGGCGAAAGCCCGAACAGATCTATCACGTTAATCTGTTGAAAGCCTGGAGGGATAGAGAGTCCCTAGTCGCAGACACTTGGTCACCAGCTCAAACTGGTTGCGTGATTCCTGAGGTTGGAATCGCAGCCACCTTGTCACAACCCCAACAACAGGAGGTTAAGGAGTTTGTACTTCGCAACAAGGAGGTATTCTCTGAGCTGCCGGGACAAACATCTGGGGTAGAGCATGACATTATTACCCCGCCCGGTGAAAGGGTGAAGTTAAAACCCTATCGGATCCCAGAGGCCCGACGGGAGGCAATACGGGAGGAAGTACAGAGAATGCTGAACTTAGGGGTGATAGAGGAGTCCCAAAGTGATTGGTCTAGTCCCATTGTGTTGGTGCCTAAACCGGATGGGAGCTGGCGATTTTGTAACGATTTTCGTCAGTTGAACAAAGTTACAAAATTTGACACCTACCCCATGCCACGTATAGATGAGTTGATCGACCGGCTGGGAACAGCCCGATACATGACGACTCTTGACCTCACAAAAGGGTATTGGCAAATCCCCCTGGCCAAGTCGGCCAAAGAGAAAACCGCATTTGTAACCCCAGACGGGGCGTTCCAATATAAAAGAATGCCGTTCGGGTTACAGAATGCGCCGGCCACATTCCAGCGGAAAATGGACCAGATGCTGAGGCCCCATCGGAAGTATGCTGCGGCTTACCTGGATGACATAATTGTCCATAGCACAGATTGGGCCTCACATCTGCCAAAAGTGCAAGCAGTCCTGGACTCTGTTCGGGAAGCAGGGTTTACGGCTAACCCCAAGAAGTGTACCATTGGGCAGGAGGAGGCCAAATATCTTGGGTACACCATTGGGAGGGGAGTAATAAAACCCCAACTCAACAAAGTCGAGGCCATCCAGAGTTGGCCACGTCCCAACAGCAAGAAGCAGGTACGAGCCTTTCTGGGAATCGCTGGGTATTATCGGCGATTCATTCCCCACTTTGCTTCTAAGGCTGTGCCCCTAACCAACCTGACGAAGGGGAAAGGGTCGGTCATGATTAAATGGACCCCCGAGGCTGAGGCAGCATTCCAATTCTTGAAACAAGCCTTATGTAGCCAGCCAGTGTTGTACTCACCCGACTTCTCTAGAGACTTTGTCGTACAAAGTGATGCGTCAGATGTGGGGTTAGGAGCAGTATTGTCCCAGGTCTGGAACGGGGAAGAGCACCCAGTCATTTACCTCAGCAGGAAGTTGAAGTCCCATGAGGTAAATTACGCCACCGTTGAAAAGGAGTGTTTAGCGGTGAAGTGGGCTCTAGATTCCCTTCGGTACTACCTGCTAGGTAGGCACTTTGACATGGTTACGGATCACGCTCCGTTAAAGTGGATGGCTCAAAACAAGGAAACAAATAGAAGAGTGAATAGGTGGTTCCTGGCCCTCCAGGAATTCAACTTCACAGTAAAGCATCGCCCTGGCGTTCAAATGGGGAATGTGGATGCTTTGTCTCGAGTACATGAATGCCTGATTGCTGGTGTTCCAACCCCGAGGTTAAAACAAGAGGGGGGGGTATGTGACAGCAGGAAGGTAAAGTCACCTGGTTGCATCCAGGGGGGTAGATATATTTCGCCCAGATTCAGGCTTTACGCTGACTTATACAGCTAGGTGGAGAGTTGTATAAGCCCAGCTGAGACTAGTGGGCTCATTGATGACTCATACCTCTAGGGAGAGGGCTGGGCGTCGTGCAGACAGGGAGTTGATGAGGCCAGCTGAAGCTTGTCAGCTCATTTAGGCCTCTATAAAAAACTCCCAGATTCATTAGATGTTAGCTCATGCCTGGAAGCAGACCTGTGTGGACTGTCTAGGGAGAGTGAACCCCTGTGCGGTGAGAGAAAGCCTGTGTGGCTATATTTTGCTTGGACATTTAAAACCAGGGACTAGGACAGCACTAGGCTGATCCCAGTCGTTAGTTAGGAAACCTGTAAGTTTAGTCAGAGGTCAAGTTGACCAGGATTTATTTTGTTTATGTTTTTTTTGCCTTGCTGTGTTTTTGTCACTGTAAATAGAAAATAAACCGCACCTTTTTGATTTTGAAAACCACAACCTCCGTCTGCTGGGCCTGTTTTGGGTGGGGAGCCCATCCCGGGGGTCACACATACCCGCTGCCGAGCTAGCCCCCTCACACCATCCATGCAGCCTTGCTGGGCCCATCAATGTAGCCTCATTGTACCCATCAATGCAGCCTCACTGTACCTATCAATGCAGCCTCACTGTACCCATCAATGCAGCCTCACTGTACCCATCAATGCAGCCTCACTGTGCCCTTCATTGCAGCCTTATGGTGCCCATCATGGCAGCCTCACTGCCCATCAATGCAGCCTTTACTGTGCCCATCATTGCAGCCTCACTGTACTAATCAATGTAGCCTCACTGTACCCATCATTGCAGCCTCATTGTACCCATCAATGCAGCCTCACTGCCCACCATTGCAGCCTTACTGTGCCCATCGATGCAACCTCACCGTGCCCATCATTGCAGCCTTACTGTGCCTATCATTGCAGCCTGACCGTGCATCATCAATGCAGCCTCGTCGTGCCCATCATTGCAGCCTCACCATGCCCATAATTGCAGCCTTACCATGCACATCATTGCAGCCTTACTGTGCCCATAATTGCAGCCTCACCGTGCCCATAATTGCAGCCTCACCGTGCCCATAATTGCAGCCTTACCATGCCCATTACAGCCTTACCGTGCCCATAATTGCAGCCTTACCGTGGTCACAATTGCAGCCTTACCGTGCCCGCAATTGCAGCCTTACCGTGCCCACAATTGCAGCCTTACCGTGCCCACAATTGCAGCCTTACCGTGCTCACAATTGCAGCCTTACCATGCCCATAATTGCAGCCTTACCATGCCCATTGCAGCCTTACCATGCCCATTGCAGCCTTACCGTGCCCACAATTGCAGCAAAAATAAATTGTCAAAAATAAATCTTATAGTTTGTAGACACTATAACTTATGCGCAAACCAATCAATTTATGCTTTTTGTAATTTTGTTTACCAAAAATATGTAGCAGAATACATATTGGCCTAAATTGATGAAGACATTTTTTGATTGGTATGTTTTATAGCAGAAAGTAAAAAATGATGTTTTTTTTCAAAATTGTTGGTCTTTTTTTGCCTATAGCGCAAAAAATAAAAACCGTAGTGGTGATCAAATACCACCATAAGAAAGCTCTATTTGTGCGAAAAAAGGGGCATACATTTTGTTTGGGAACAGAGTCGCACGATCGCTCAATTCTTATTTCTCCATCAGTTCATTCCCCAGTTATTACCTTTTGTATCACCTGACCCTCCCTTTTAGATTGTAAGCTCTATAACAAGCAGGGCCCTCTGATTCCTCCTATATTGAATTGTGTAATAATTGTCCTGTCTGCCCTCATTGGTGTAAAGTGCTGCACAAACTGTTGATGAAATTATAAATCCTGTACAGTAAATAAATTGATTGTTTAATATCCACTTCAATACCGGGCATTTTCACCCCCTTCCTGCCCAAGCCAATTTTCAGCTTTCAGCACTGTCACGCTTTGAATGACAATTGCGCGGTCGTGCGACGTGGCTCCCAAACAAAATTGGCGTCCTTCTTTTCCCACAAATAAAGCTTTCTTTTGGTGGTATTTGATCATCTGCGGTTTTTATTTTTTGCGCTATAAACAAAAAAAGACAATTTTGAAAAAAAAACTATATTTTTTACTTTTTGCAATAATAAATATCCCAATGAAAAAAAAAAAAAAAAAAATTCTCAGTTTAGACCGATACGTATTCTTCTACATATTTTTGGTAAAAAAAAAAAAAATCGCAATAAGCGTTTATTGATTGGTTTGCGCAAAAGTTATAGCGCCTACAAAATAGGGGATAGATTTATGATTTTTTTTATTTTTACTAGTAATGGCGGTTATCTGCGATTTTTGTCAGGACTGCGATATTGCGGCGGACAGATCAGGCACTTTTGACACTATTTTGGGACCATTCACATTTATACAGCGAACAGTGCTATAAATATGCACTGATTACTGTATAAATGTCACTGGCAGGGAAGGGGTTAACACTAGGGTGCGATCAAGGGGTTAAATGTGTTCCCTGGGAGTGATTCTTACTGTGGGGGGAGGGGACTGACTGGGGTAGGTGACCGATCGGTGTCCCTATGTACAAGGGACACACCATCGGTCTCCTCTCCCTGACAGGATGTGGATCTCTGTGTTTACACACAGAGATCCATGTTCCTGGCTCTGTGACGAGCAATCGCGGGTGCCCGGCGGACATCGCGGCCGTTGGGCACGCGCATCGGGTCCCCAGTGATGTGGCAAGCGCGCTCCACACTGCGGGAATCCCAGGACGTCATATGGCAGCCGCCCGGAGGGACGAAAGGTTCCTGCAGCCGTCATTTGCAGGGCCGGACTGGCCTACCGGAATACCGGGATATTTCCTGGTAGGCTGCCTCACCTGCCTGCCCTGGGGCCGCTCTGAGGTAAGCTGTGGCTGTGGGTGGCTGCAGCGCTCCCCTCGCTACTCCTGTCACACACAGCAGTCGGAGTTCTGTGTAAAAAGTTCGGCCGCGCTGTGACAAAAGTCCCGCCCTCCTCCTAGACCAGCTCATGTGATAGAGCTGGTCTAGGAGGAGGGCGGGACTTTTGTCACAGGCAGTGCGGCCTGCTGAAGGCAGGTTGGCATTGCAGCATAGTCCCCGGGAGACGGAGGTAGGTCCCGATCCCTTGCCTGTTGCAGACAGGCCACTTCTCTGAGTGGCGGTGTCTTGTCACATTCGGCTCCCCATCACAGATTGCTCCGGAAGTGACGTTCCATCGCCACCATCTTGCTACACCTCACACTCCTGCACAGTAATGATAGAGTGAGAAGGGGGCAAGCTGACATCTTGTTACACCCACCGGAGTTTTAGATTTCACAGGTATTTTTAACACAAAACTGAGCTTATATGCTTAAATACAGTATTTGAAAATCCGACGGACTGTTTAGATGTTACATTTTAAAAGCAGCAGCAAACCTGCTGACCTTACATGGTTGCTAATGTGTCAGAACACCTCTGATTTTCACATTTAACATTTAAACAGTCCATTGGATTTACAAATACTGTATTTAAGCATATAACCTTCGTTTTGTGTTGAAAATAACTGTGAAATCTAAAACTCCAGTGGGTGTAACAAGATGTCCGCTTGCCTCCTTCTCCCTCATCCATTACTGTGCAGGAGTGTGGAGTGTAGCAAGATGGTGGCGACGAAATGTCACTTCTGGAGCAATCTGTGATGGGGAGCCGAATGTGACAAAACAGCGGCAGCAACTTTTAACCGAGAAAGAGGCTTCCGCGGGTCAGAGCACCAGCAAAGCCCCGCCCCCCTCCCTTCCTGCACACAGACTCGCCCACCTTCACCTGCTTCCCATCACTGGAGTGCCCACATAAGCAGTGGCGGTGCTGCGCATGGAGGAAAGGGGCAGGGGCAATATTTACTTGCCAAAGGTGGAAGATCTGTTGTGACAGCAAGTCGTTCAGAGAGTGGCTTGTTAGTTGTTACATGACAACTATGAGATATTTGGATATGTTTTTTATTATTATATATTTATGTGTGTATTTATTTTTGTATGTATTTATTTATGTGGAACTTTTATTTTTATTTATTTATGTGTGTATTTATTTATTTTTGTATGTATTTATTTATGTGTGTATTTATTTATTTTTATTTATTTATGTATTAATTTATTTTGCTAAGGACAAACGCAACTGTCCGTGTAGTACACCGGTGAAAGAAACTTGGGGTGTCCGCATACACACTTTAACCGCTTCCCGCCTAGCCCATGGTCAAATGACGGCCGCAGGAACCTTTCGTCCCTCCGGGCGGCTGTCATATGATGTCCTGGGATTCCTGCAGTGTGGAGCGCACGCATCACTGGGGACCCGATGCGCGTGCTTAGCGGCCGCGATGTCCGTCGGGCACCTGCGATTACTCGTCACAGAGCCAGGAACGTCAGGGAGAGGAGACCGATGGTCACCTCCCCCAGTCAGTCCCCTCCCCCCACAGTAAGAATCACTCCCAGGGAACACATTTAACCCCTTGATCGCCCCCTAGTGTTAACCCCTTCCCTGCCAGTGACATTTATACAGAAATCAGTGCATATTTATAGCACTGTTCGCTGTGTAAATGTGAATGGTCCTAAAATAGTGTCAAAAGTGTCCGATCTGTCTGCCGCAATATCGCAGACCTGACAAAAATCGCAGATAACCGCCATTACTAGTAAAAAAAAAAAAAAAAATGTCATAAATTCTATCCCCTATTTTGTAGGGGCTATAACTTTTGTGCAAACCAATCAATAAATGCTTATTGCGTTTTTTTTTAACCAAAAATATGTAGAAGAATACATACAGTCATGCTCAAAATTGTTGGCACCCCAGAAATTTTTCCAGAAAATCAAGTATTTCTCACAGAAAAGTATTGCAGTAACACATGTTTTGCTATACACATATTTATTCCCTTTGTGTGTATTGGAACAAATCAAAAAAAGGGAGGAAAAAAAGCAAATTGGACATAATGTCACAAAAACTTAAAAAATGGGCTGCTCAAAATTCTTACCACCCTTTAAAAATTGTGGATAAATAAGATTGTTTCAAGCATGTGATGCTCCTTTAAACTCACCTGGGGCAAGTAACAGGTGTGGGCAATATAAAAAAAACACCTGAAAGCAGATAAAAAGGAGAGAAGTTCACTTAGTCTTTGCATTGTGTGTCTGTGTGTGCCACACTAAGCATGGACAACAGAAACAGGAGAAGAGAACTGTCTGAGGACTTGAGAACCAAAATTGTGAAAAAAGATCAACAATCTCAAGGTTACAAGTCCATCTCCAGATATCTAGATTTGCCTTTGTCCACAGTGCGCAACATTATCAAGAAGTTTGCAACCCATGGCACTGTAGCTAATCTCTCTGGGCGTGGACGGAAGAGAAAAACTGATGAAAGGTTGCAACGCAGGATAGTCCGGATGGTGGATAAGCAGCCCCAAACAAGTTCCAAAGAAGTTTAAGCTGTCCTGCAGGCTCAGGGAACATCAGTGTCAGCGCGAACTATCCGTCAACATTTAAATGAAATGAAAGGCTATGGCAGGATACCCAGGAGGACCCCACTGCTGACACAGAGACATAAAAAAGCAAGACTACAGTTTGCCAAAATGTACTTGAGTAAGCCAAAATCCTTCTGGGAAAACGTCTTATGGACAGATGAGACCAAGATAGAGCTTTTTGGTAAAGCACATCATTCTACTGTTTACCAAAAACGGAATGAGGCCTACAAAGAAAAGAACACAGTACCTACTGAGAAATATGGTGGAGGTTCATTGAAGTTTTGGGGTTGTTTTGCTGCCTCTGGCACTGGGTGCCTTGAATGTGTGCAAGGCATCATGAAATCTGAGGATTAATAAAGGATTTTGGGTCGCACTGTAGAGCCCAGTGTCAGAAAGCTGGGTTTGCGTCCGAGATCTTGGGTCTTCCAGCAGGAAAATGACCCCAAACATATGTCAAAAAGCACCCAGAAATGGATGGCAACAAAGCACTGGAGAGCTCTAAAGTGGCCAGCAATGAGTCCAGATCTAAATCCCATTGAACACCTGTGGAGAGATCTTTATATTGCTGTTGGGAAAAGGCGCCCTTCCAATAAGAGAGACCTGGAGCAGTTTGCAAAGGAAGAGTGGTCCAAAATTCCGGGTGAGAGGTGTAAGAAGCTTATTGATGGTTATAGGAAGCGACTGATTTCAGTTATTTTTTCCAAAGGGTGTGCAACCAAATAATAAGTGAAGGGTGCCAAGAATTTTGAGCAGCCCATTTTTTAAGTTTTGTGTGACATTATGTCCAATTTGCTTTTTTTCCTCCCTTTTTTTGATTTGTTCCAATAAACACAAAGGGAATAAACATGTGTATAGCAAAACATGTGCTACTGCAATACTTTTCTGTGAGAAATACTTGATTTTCTGGAAAAAATTCTGGGGTGCCAACAATTTCGAGCATGACTGTATCGGCCTAAACTGAGAAAAAATCTTTTTTTTTTATTTTTTTAAATGGATATTTATTATAGCAAAAAGTAAAAAAATATTGTTTTTTTTTTCAAAATTGTCAGTCTTTTTTGGTTTATAGCGCAAAAAATAAAAACGGCAGAGATGATCAAATACCACCAAAAGAAAGCTCTATTTGTGGGGAAAAAAGGACGTAAATTTTGTTTGGCAGCCACCTCGCACGACCGCGCAATTGTCATTCAAAGCGTGACAGTGTTGAAAGCTGAAAATTGGCCTGGGCAGGAAGGGGGTGAAAATGCCCGTTATTGAAGTGGGTATTAACCACTTCAACACCAGGCTTTTTTTACCACCTCAATACTGGTCCTATTCTGGCACTTCTCTCCTACATGTACAAATCATCATTCTTTTGCTCAAAAATTACTCAGAACCCCCAAACATTATATGTTTTTTTTTTAGCAGACACACTAGGGAATAAAATGACGGTCATTGCAACTTTTTTTCTTGCACGGTATTTGCGCAATCATTTTTCAAACGCCTTTTTTTGGGAAAAAATGGTTTCATGAATTAAAAAATAACAAAACAGTAAAGTTAGCCTAATTTTTTTATAAAATATGAAAGATGATATTACGCCGAGTAAATAGATACCTAACATGTCACGCTTTAAAATTGCGCACACTCATGGAATGGCACCAAACTTCGGTACTTAAAAATCTCCATAGGCGACGCTTTGAAAATTTGTACAGGTTACCAGGTTAGAGTTACAGAGGAGGTCTAGTGCTAGAATTGTTGCACACGCTCTAACGCACGTGGCAATACCTCACATATGTGGTTTGAATGGCGTTTACATATGTGTGCGTTCGCTTCTGATCGTGAGCTACCAGGGACAGGGGCGTTTTAATTTTTTTTATTCCTTTTATTCCTATTACAAGGAATGTAAACATCCCTTGTAATAGGAATGGTGTGTGACAGGTCCTCTTTATGGAGAGATGCGGGGTCAATAAGACCCCACATCTCTCCTCCAGGCTGGAAAGCATGAGATCGTGAAAAAAATTTCACCGATCTCATGCTTACTAGCCGCAATGGCGGCTTTGTTTACATCTGAGGACCCCGGGCGTGACATCATCACATCGCGCCTGGGCCTCCGACGGTCATAGAGATGACTGGTGACCATCTGATCACCAGTCATCTCTATAGTTCACCTCCGGCGCCGGACGATTCATTCTCCGGGCCCCCGATGGCACAGGAGAGCCCGGAGATGCACCGGATGGCGGCAGGAGAAGGGGGATGTCCCCTCCCGCCGCCTATAAGAACGATCAAGTGGCGCCGCTATGATCATTCTTATGGTGCGCAGAATCGCCGGCAGAAGACAAGGATATCTGAATAATGCCTCTAGCTGCAGGCATCATTCAGATATCCCCCCACAAAGCCCAGGACGTCATATGACGTCCACCCAGGATGGGAGATCTAATCTGTGGACGTCATATTACTATGGGCGGGTAGGGAAGTGGTTAAACAATCAATTTATTTACTGTACATGATTTATAATTTCATCATCAACAGTTTGCGCAGCACTTTACACCAATGAGGGCAGACAGGACAATTATTATACAATTCAATATAGAAGGAATCAGAGGGCCCTGCTTGTTATAGAGCTTACAATCTAAAAGGGAGGGTCAGGTGATACAAAAGGTAATAACTGGGGAATGAACTGATGGAGAAAATAGAATTGAGCGATCGTGCGACTCTGTTCCCAAACAAAATGTATGCCCCTTTTTTCGCACAAATAGAGATTTCTTTTGGTGGTATTGGGTCACCACTACAGTTTTTATTTTTTGCGCTATAGGCAAAAAAAGACCAACAATTTTGAAAAAAAAACATAATTTTTTACTTTCTACTATAAAACATACCAATCAAAAAATGTCTTTATCAATTTAGGCCAATATGTATTCTGCTAGATATTTTTGGTAAACAAAATTACAAAAAGCATAAATTGATTGGTTTGCGCATAAGTTATAGTGTCTACAAACTATGGGATATGTTTTTTTTTTGCCAATTTTTTTTGCTGCAATTGTGGGCACGGTAAGGCTGCAATGGGCATGGCAAGGCTGCAATTATGGGCATGGTAAGGCTGCAATTGTGGGCACGGTAAGGCTGCAATTGTGGCCACGGTAAGGCTGCAATTGTGGCCACGGTAAGGCTGCAATTATGGGCACGGTAAGGCTGCAATGGGCATGGTAAGGCTGCAATTATGGGCAGAGTGAGGCTGCAATTGTGGGCACGGTAAGGCTGCAATTGTGGCCACGGTAAGGCTGCAATTATGGGCACGGTAAGGCTGCAATGGGCATGGTAAGGCTGCAATTATGGGCACGGTGAGGCTGCAATTATGGGCACAGTAAGGCTGCAATGATGAGCACGGTAAGGCTGCAATTGTGGGCAGGGTAGGGCTGCAATGATGGGCACAATAAGGCTGCAATTATGGGCATGGTGAGGCTGCAATGATGGGCATGGTGAGGCTGCAATGGTGATGCACGGTCAGGCTGCAATGATGGGCACAATAAGGCTGCAATGATGGGCACAGTGGGGCTGCAATAATGGGCACAGTGAATCTGCATTGATGGGCACAGTAAGGCTGCAATGATGGGCACAGTAAGGCTGCAATGGTGGGCAGTGAGGCTGCATTGATGGGTACAGTGAGGTTGCAATGATGGGTACAAAGAGGCTGCAATGATGGGTACAGTGAGGCTACATTGATGAGTACAGTGAGGCTGCAATGATGGGCACAGTAAAGGCTGCATTGATGGGCAGTGAGGCTGCCACGATGGGCACGGTGAGGCTGCAATGATGGGCACAGTGAGGCTGCATTGATGGGTACAGTGAGGCTGTATTGATGGGTACAGTGAGGCTGCATTGATGGGCACAGCGAGGCTGCAAGGATGGGCACAGCGAGGCTGCAAGGATGGGCACAGTGAGACTGCATTGATGGGCACAGTGAGGCTACATTGATGGGCACAGTGAGGCTATATTGATGGGTACAGTGAGGCTGCAATGATGGGCACAGTGAGGCTGCATTAATGGGTACAGTGAGGCTGCATTGATGGGTACAGTGAGGCTTTATTGATGGGCACAGCGAGGCTACATGGATGGGCACAGTGAGACTGCATGGACTGGCAGAGAGGCATCATTGATGGGCACAGTGAGGCTGAATTGATGGGCACTGGTGAGGCTGCATTGATCTCCTGTACTATGCCCGCAGCCTCTGACATCTCCTGTACCATGCCCACAGCCTCCAACATCTCCTGTACCATGCCCGCAGCCTCTGACATCTCCTGTACCATGCCCGCAGAATCTGCCATCTTGACATCTTTTGTACCATGCCCACAGCCTCTGACATCTCCTGTACCATGCCCGCAGCCTCTGACATCTTGACATCTCCTGTACCATGCCCGCAGCCTCTGACATCTTGACATCTTCTGTACTATGCCCGCAGCCTCTGACATCTCCTGTATCATGTCTGCAACCTCTGACCATCTCCTGTACTATGCCCGCAGCCTCTAACCATCTCTTGTATCATGTCAGCAACCTCTGACCATCTTGTCTTATATCATGTCTGCAGTCTCTGAGGGAGTCTGGAGAGGAGTCAAGAATGGGAGGGCCGCTGGGATGGGGGTCATGTGAGAAGTCAGACTTGTGTGAACTGTGGAGAGGAGACTATAGGAAAACCAGAACCACCCAGCTGGAGCCCACTGATTGGGCCCTGCAAGGTGCACCTTAGAGGAGGTCAGTGACAGCACCGCCAGGCCAGTCTGAGGGGGGGTCACTGATGTAAGGGGGGAGTGAATACAATAATGTAAGAGGGCACTGATATAAAGGTTTCCCCCTTCTATCAGTAACCCACCCCCTTACCTTAGTGTATTCTTTCTGCGGAAGGTCGTCTCTGGTCATCAGAGTCCCCCCACATTCCCAGAGTCCCAGGTGTCCCCCTTGTTAATTGCTCCACTTTTACCACTTTTAACTGGAATTTGCTGTTTTATATATATATATATATATATATATATATATATATAGCCCTATGTGCTTTTATTTCTGTCTTATCTATATATAATACGCTCTTCAAATGAGTTTTAAAATGCATGGTTTCCCTTTTATGAACAAGAAAATAATGACGTTATGCTGTTGGGCTGGCATAATAATGCTATGGGGCTGGTATGACATTTTTTCCAGGGCTGGTTTTTATTTCCAGTCCGGCCCTGGTCATTTGACTTTGGGCTGGGCGGGAAGAGGTTAAAGTGTGTATGCAGATACCCCAAGTTCCTTTCATTGGTGCACTACACAGACAGTTGCGTTTGTCCTTAGCAAAATAAATAAATACATAAATAAATAAAAATAAATAAATACACACATAAATAAATACAAATAAATACATACAAAAATAAATAAATACACACATAAATAAATAAAAATAAAAGTCACACATAAATAAATACACACAAAAATAAATACACACATAAATATATAATAATTAAAAAAAAATCCAAATATCTCATAGTTGTCATGTAACAACTATGAAGCCACTCTCTGAACGACTTGCTGTCACAACAGATCTTCCACCTTTGGCAAGTAAATATTGCCCCCGCCACTTTCCTCCATGCGCAGCACCGCCACTGCCTATGTGGGCGCTCCAGTGATGGGAAGCAGGTGAAGGTGGCTGTGTAGACACATAGGTGGGCGAGTCTGTGTGCAGGGAGGGAGGGGGCGGGGCTTTGCTGGTGCTCTGACCCGCGGACGCCTCTTTCTCGGTTTAAAGTTGCTGCCGCCGCTCAGGGAAGTGGCCTGTCTGCAACAGGCGAGGGATCAGGACCTACCTCCTGGGGACTATGCTGCAATGCCGACCTGCCCTCAGCAGGCCGCGCTGCCTGTGACAAAAGTCCCGCCCTCCTCCTAGACCAGCTCTTGTGATAGACACAACACTGCGTCTATCACATGAGCTGGTCTAGGAGGAGGGCGGGACTTTTGTCACAGCGCGGCCAAACTTTTCACACAGAACTCCGACCACTGTGTGTGACAGGAGGAGGGAGGGGAGTGCTGCAACCACCCACAGCCACAGCTTACCTCAAAGCGGCCCCAGGGCAGGCAGGTGAGACAGCCTACCGGGAAATCTCCCAGTATCCCGGTAGGCCAGTCCGGCCCTGTCCTTACCTGTCAAATATCTCCCCTTTAGCTGTTTGGAGCCCTGCAATACTCTGGATTCTGTGGGTGGGTCTGTTGTCCAGGGCTCGGTGGGTGGATTCGTGATGTCAGTAGACTCCCCGCCCACCTCTACACTCCCCTTGGCCAGGCATTGATATTTTTTACACTGAACTTCTGCTGGTCAAAACCCAGGAAAGTCTTCACATGACTTCAGCATGCCCAATCATGCTGAGCTGTGGAGCAGCCAATCCTGGAAGAGCTGGAGAATAAAGGAGGAGGGGATGTAAAGTACACAGAATGCCTCTCTCACACTGGTGCATGAGATAAGGAAATCACCTGTCACTCACAGCAAGGGGGAAGAAACCAACACCTATTCCTCTGTGTGTCAGTTTTTATCTTACTGAAGAAATATAAGAGGTTTGCTCAAAGCTGGATTAACTCTTCCTGGAAAGACTGGGCATAGGTGACATGACATCCTCTGCTGTAACAGATATAAGTCTTAATTAAGAATTTTTTTGGGGGGTTTACATCCACTTTAAGGCTTTACTCCCCTTTCAGACTGGGGTGGTTTTCAGGCGTTTGAGGCGCTGGAAATAGCCTCTGCTAAGTGCCTGATAACTGTCTCTCATTCATTCAAGTGTAACTGTTTCACACTTGGGCAGTGCGCTTGCAGGACGTTCCGAACAGTCCTGCAAGTAGCATCTTTGGGTGGGTTGGGAGCGCTCTATTTAGTGCTCCCAAAACACCCTGAACATTGGAATGAATGGGCAGCGATTCGGAAGCGCCGCAACGCGGTCATTTTTAACACGTTCTTTGGGGTTAAAAGCACCCTGCCAGCGGCCGAAAAGTGACGCTTAAACAGCAGTAAAGCATCACTAAAACGAGTGTCGCCTTACCGCGAACGTGGCCACATTTTTGCCTGAATTTGGACCTGAAACTAAGCCAAAGACGCACAAGACCCCTGTGCAAGCCGCTCCGCAGCCGCCTCGGAGATGTGTGAACCGGCTCTATTAAGAGCCAGTCAGTCTCTCTTCATGCGAATTGGATGCAAGGAAACCCACATCCAATTTGCATTAGTGTGAACCCAGCCTGAGTGTTTCTGCAGTGCTTTTTGAGTTTTTTTACAGCGTTTTTTTTTTTTGCCAAATTTGTTGTCGGGCAGATAAAAAAATGCAAAACGCAAATTGCAGCAAACTCATGGTAAAAACGCACTGCATGCTTTTCTGCAGCTTTTCCATTGAAGTCTATTGAACCAAAAACGCAAAAAAAAAAAGCACCGTTTTGCGCTTAACCACTTACCGCCCGGCCTATAGCAAAATGACAGCCGGGCGGTGGTTCAGTTATCCTGACTGGACGTCATATAACGTCCAGCAGGATAACAGCCGCCACGTGCCCGTGGGGGCGCGCATTGCAGCGTTCGGTGGTGCGGTGTGTCAGTCTGACACACCGCTACACCGATCTCGGTAAAGATGGAGGCTCTTTACCACGTGATCAGCCATGTCCAATCACGGCTGATCACGATGTAAACAGGAAGAGCCGTTGATTGACTTTTCCTCACTCACGTCTGACACACGCGAGTAGAGGAGAGGCGATCGGCGGCTCTCCTGACAGGGGGGTCTGCGCTGATTGTTTATCAGCGCAGCCCCCCTCGGATGCCCACACTGGACCACCAGGGAAGCCGCCAGGACCACCAGGGAAGCCCCTAACATGTGGATGGCCAGGTAAGTCCCCCATGGCCATCCACATGTGCAAATGTATGCCTAACATATGCCAATTAGTGCCCACAAATGGGCACTGACAGGCACCATTATGGCACAAGGAAAATTAGTGATGCCCAGCAATGCCACCCACCAGTGTCATCAGTGCCACCCACCAGTGTCCATCAGTGCCACCTATTAGTGACCATCTATCAGTGACCATCCATGCCCATCAGTGCCCACCTATCAGTGCCCATCCGTGCCACTTATCAGTGCCACCCATAAGTACCCATCAGTGCCACCCATAAGTACACAACAGTGCCGCCTATGAGTGCCCATCAGTGCCGCATACCAGTGCCACCTTTCAGTGCTGCCTATCAGTGCCCATCATCAGTGCCCATCAGTGCCACCTCATCGGTGCCCATCAGTGCAGCCATATCAGTGCCTGTCATTGAAGAAGAAAAGGTATTTATTTACAAATGTAGCACTACACCCGTAGGAGCTGCTGGTTTAAATTTGGGCCTGCCATTACCTTACTGTTCCGTATGCTCGTCTCAGGGGTTCTCCTTGAAGAGTTGTCCAGAAGAAGTTTGCACCAACACAAAGTCTCTTTCAAGGGTTTTATTAAATAAAGTTTCTAACAGAGGGGGTTGAAGGGATGGGGAGGACTCAGGTACCTTAGTTGCGGATCACAGGAATCTTCCTAGGTCCAGAGGAACAACTGTCTCCACGCTGGACTCAGCAAACACTGGATAGGCCCAATCTCACTGGCCTAGCAACCGATGCGTAGCTCGATCACATATAGTCTCTGCCACAGACTTGGTGAAAATAGAACAGTCTCTGCCACAGACTTTGTGTAACCCTTCCCGGGGTTACTTTCTGAATAAAGAACACAGCTCTCAGTGCCAGGATCTTCCAGCCGTTCCGGCAGCACTGTGAGATAGATTATAATCTGGATGCATCCTCCAATTGAGTCCTCAATAGCTTGGTCCCTTCCAGCAGGTAAGGCGACACAGGATCATCCCCGGATCAGTAGGCCCCTAGTAACTCCTGGGCCTACATCTCAGTAACAGAGCCTCAGGCCAACGTGGCCCAGAGGCAGAAACTGCCAGCACTTCTCTGAGGCTATGAGGGCCCTCAGGTTGGGATTGGGCGAACGACGACCCCCAACTCTCCTCCACCCTAATGGCGCCTGTCAATTAAGTACCCTCTCCCAGCATGCACAGCGGGTTGACCACGCCCCCTGAGTTGCTGCTGGGAAGGAGATACCCAATACGTCCAGCCTGTTTCCTTTCATATCCTGACCAGTGGTGACAGCGACACCCACTGTCAGGAGGAAAATCATGCAACCAGCTGAACTGAAATAGAGTACAATTTGTAACACAATCCTTCTGAGCCAAACTATTGCTCAGACAACTATAATTTTAACACATAGCGCCCACTCATTGGGAGCAGGGCGCTACATACTCCCCTCTCCGCAAAAAGATGATGTCCCCATCGTCGAGAAACATATATGACCCTTAGTCCTGAGGGTCAGCTACCTGAGTCCAAAAAAAAACTTGGATGGGGAAGGGAAAGGTGGGGTAACAAGAAGATATAAACGTTAGCATAAACACACAGTAATCAAATCACTATACATTACAATGTTCCTATCTATCTCTATCTAACCCATCCAGCTCTGTCGTAGTCTGGCAGGATAATCCAGAGTACCTGAAAAACAAAAACAACACACACAGACAACAATGCAAACATTACTGTACAATCAGGAAGCAAAGCCTTACTTCCTGGGAAATAAAACTTTCTTTCCCATATATATATATATTTCTCTTAGTGTAAGAAAAGTTATGTAGCTAAGTGCAGAAAAGTCCAGTTTCTGCTGAGTACATCTCCGCCACCTAGTGGTCGAAAAACATCATAGCAAAGTTCCTTTTTGGTATAAGCACTGGACCGGGTAGAGAATCTTGACTAGAAGTTTCCATTGCCCTAGCACTAGTCACCCCAAGTCCTTCAAAGAAGAAAAATAAAATAAAATCTTCATAGATGTGCCGACCATAACTCCACTGCAACAAACACCCTCTGAAGCGTTCACCCATGGCAAAGGAATGGCCTACTTTCCGGAACGGTTTAGGTACTTCAAGGTGATCCCACACAGCATTGTACCATTCTGCTCTATTGGCCTCAATCTCTTGCATGGTTTCCCTGGGAACATAGGGGAACTCTAGTCCATACTCCCTGGCTACCTGTTTTTTTAGCAATCTTTGGGATCGAGCAAGCCTGGGCAAAGATCTGGTACTTCCATATCCAGGCGGCATACAAGAAACTGCGGACTTGTGTACCATGTGATTTGCAGAATGTTTTCCTGACCCATATGAACTGGTAACTTTGGGCAGGATTTCACTAGTAACAACCGGGACTTCCACTCTGGGTGTTTTCTCCCCGGAGTCCATGGCTGTCAACTCCGAAAGACTATGTACTGAGGCATCATCCTCCATGTTGCTCCACAACATTTCTTGAGACATGAACTCAAACAAGTAATCGTCTCCAGTATCCGACAGAGAGTCTAACTCAGAGTCTTCCAACTCCTCTGCCGGCAAATAGTTGCGCACAGTCTCAGGCACTTTTTCCCCAGATGTCTTACCGGTTCCTGACGTGGACCTCCCGGGGACATCATCTCTCTTGGGGTCCCGTTTCCGGTATTCTCTGTGGTGGACCTCTACCACGGCCGCGGGAGGCCTGAACATATCCCACCTTCTTCTGTACAGGTGCAGCGAAGATCGGTGCAGCGACCGTAGACACAGTCGAAGAAACAGTGGAAGTAGCATCCGCTGGTAACCCACTCACAGGGGGAACAGTAAAATCCCCTTCTGGATTACTTAAAGCAGCAGATATGGTGGGTATGGGCCGGACAATTTGGTTGAAGGCAGCAGCTTCTTGACCCAGTCCACTTGGTAAGCGCGGGGTGGCATGGTGGGTTGCTCCGCAGAAAACAGGTACTCCCCGCATCGTAAGCATCGAACAAAGGGACGGGGATGCATAGCCAGTCCATCACACCTGTTACACAGCATACCCAGGGCCTCCACACCACTGATCGTGTAGAGCACAAACCGCCCATGCGGCTTCAGTCGGATGCCAGTGTCCGTCAGCAAGGTTCCTGGTATCATGGCACTTGCAGCGGTGCCCACAGGAAACATCCTGGGCTCAAAAGCAGACTGCAGCGATAGCACTGAAAACATGGCGGTGCTCCGTTTCTCTAAGTGCTGGACACACATCAAACAAGCAGGAACTCCTTCCACTTGCTCTTCTTGGCACGTAGCTCGCAGGCTTTTCTTTTCCTTGACTCCGCCCACGGCCCACGCGGCCAGAAAGTGATCGCAATTTCTTCCCCGTTTTAGCATAGTCCTTCTCCCTCTGTAGAATAGGTCCCCAAATGAACAATCTATTTTAGTTGCGAGAGGTAACGGCAAATCCCAGACTAGAGCCCCCACATGTAGCACTAACCCGTAGGAGCTGCTGGTTTAAATTTGGGCCTGCCGTTACCTTACTGTTCAGTATGCTCGTCTTAGAGGTTCTCCTTGAAGAGTTGTCCGGAAGAAGTTTGCACCAACACAAAGTCTCTTTCAAGGGTTTTATTGAATAAAGTTTCTAACAGAGGGGGTTGAAGGGATGAGGAGTAGGGATGAGCTTCGAGTTTGAGTCGAACCCATGTTCGACTCGAACATCGCCTGTTCAGCTGTTCGCCGAATTTCGAACATTATGGGCCGTTCGCGCCAAATTAGAGTGGCGCGTCACGCCCCATAATTCACTGCGGCATCGCAGTGCATTGCTGGCTGATGATTGGCCAAGCATGCACTATGACCCGCATGCTTTAGCCAATCACAGCACGCAAAAAACAGAGAGCCATAATTGGCCAAAGCCAGGGTGGCTTTGGCCAATTATGTCTCAGGGGGTTTAGTACACGCCCCACACTATATAAGGCCGCCTCTGTGGCGGCCTTGTGTAGTGTGGCCTTGTGTAGTGTGTTGCGGTAGTTAAAGAGAGAGGTTAAAGAGAGAGACAGTGTCATTTATTTTGAGTTAGATAGAGCAAGCAGGTGAGTCAGTTAGCTGCAGTTACAGTGTGTAGAGGATATATATGCATCCTAAGTGTTGTATATATATATATATTTACACACTGTATTCAATTTAGCTAGATCCGTTCCTGTTATTCTCTATACTGACAGGCAGGCAGGTGATTGTGCTAGCTGCAGTGTTTCACTTTGTGTACTGTGTCCTTTGCACAGCGTGTACCTGAATACAATTGGTGGTGTTCTCATACCAATACCATAGGCAATGAGCTGCATTAATTTCATTTAGTGTACTTCTGTCCTTTGCACAGCATTCACCTAAAGGTACCTCAATACAATTAGTGGTGTTCTCATACTAAAACCACAGGCAGGGAGCTGCATTGATTTAATTTAGTGTACTGTGTCCTTTGCACAGCGTTCACCTAAAGGTACCTGAATACAATTGGTGGTGTTCTCATACCAATACCACAGGCAGGGATCTGCTTTATTTTCACTTAGTGCACTGTGTCCTTTGCACAGCATGTACCTGAATACAATTGGTGGTGTTCTCATACCAATACCACAGGCAGGGAGCTGCTTTATTTTCACTTAGTGTACTGTGTCCTCTGCACAGTGTGCACCTAAAACTAACTGAAGACAATTGCTGGTGTTTTCATACTAATACCACAGCAGACAGTTGATTCTGCTAGCTGCAGTATAATCAGTATATATATATATATATATATATATATATATATATATATATATATATACAGTGCCTTGCGAAAGTATTCGGCCCCCTTGAACTTTTCATCATTTTGCCACATTTCAGGCTTCAAACATAAAGATATAAAATTTTAATTTTTTGTGAAGAATCACCAACAAGTGGGACACAATTGTGAAGTGGAACGAAATCTATTGGATATTTTAAACTTTTTTAGCAAATAAAAAACTGAAAAGTGGTGCGTGCAAAATTATTCGGCCCCTTTACTTTCAGTGCAGCAAACTCACTCCAGAAGTTCAGCGAAGATCTCTTAATGATCCAATGTTGTCCTAAATGACTGATGGTAATAGATAGAATCCACCTGTGTGTAATCAAGTCTCTGTATAAATGCACCTGCTCTGTGATAGTCTCAGGGTTCTGTTGAAAGCGCAGAGAGCATCATGAAGACCAAGGAACACACCAGGCAGGTCCGTAATACTGTTGTGGAGAAGTTTAAAGCCGGATTTGGATACAAAAAGTTTTTCCAAGCTTTAAACATCCCAAGGAGCACTGTGCAAGCAATCATTTTGAAATGGAAGGAGTATCAGACCACTGCAAATCTACCAAGACCTGGCTGTCCCTCTAAACTTTCAGCTCAGACAAGGAGAAGACTGATCAGAGATGCAGCCAAGAGGCCCATGATCACTCTGGATGAACTGCAGAGAACTACAGCTGAGGTGGGAGAGTCTGTCCACAGGACAACAATCAGTCGTACACGGCACAAATCTGGCCTTTATGGAAGAGTGGCAAGAAGAAAGCCATTTCTCAAAGATATCCATAAAAAGTCTTGTCTAAAGTTTACCACAAGCCACCTGGGAGACACACCAAACATGTGGAAGAAGGTGCTCTGGTCCGATGAAACCAAAATCGAACTTTTTGGCCACAATGCAAAACGATATGTTTGGCGTAAAAGCAACACAGCTCATCACCCTCAACACACCATCCCCACTGTCAAACATGGTGGTGGCAGCATCATGGTTTGGGCCTGCTTTTCTTCAGCAGGGACAGGGAAGATGGTTAAAATTGAGGGAAAGATGGATGCAGCCAAATACAGGACCATTCTGGATGAAAACCTGTTGGAGTCTGCAAAAGACCTGAGACTGGGACAGAGATTTATCTTCCAACAAGACAATGATCCCAAACATACAGCAAAATCTACAAAGGAATGGTTCACAAATAAACGTATCCAGGTGTTAGAATGGCCAAGTCAAAGTCCAGACCTGAATCCAATCGAGAATCTGTGGAAAGAGCTGAAAACTGCTGTTCACAAACGCTCTCCATCCAACCTCACTGAGCTCGAGCTGTTTTGCAAGGAAGAATGGGCAAGAATTTCAGTCTCTCGATGTGCAAAACTGATAGAGACATACCCCAAGTGACTTGCAGCTGTTATCGCAGAAAAAGGTGGCTCTACAAAGTATTAACGCAAGGGGGCCGAATAATTTTGCACGCCCCACTTTTCATTTTTTTCTTAGTTAAAAAAGTTTCAAAAATCCAATAGATTTCGTTCCACTTCACAATTGTGTCCCACTTGTTGGTGATTCTACACAAAAAATTTAAATGTTATATCTTTATGTTTGAAGCCTGAAATGTGGCAAAAGGATGAAAAGTTCAAGGGGGCCGAATACTTTCGCAAGGCACTGTATATATATTGTGACAGCAGGAAGGTAAAGTCACCTGGTTGCATCCAGGGGGGTAGATATATTTCGCCCAGATTCAGGCTTTACGCCGACTTATACAACTAGGTGGAGAGTTGTATAAGCCCAGCTAAGGCTAGTGGGCTCATGGATGACTCATACCTCTAGGGAGAGTGTGGGGCGTCGTGCAGACAGGGAGTTGATGAGACCAGCTGAAGCTTGTCAGCTCATTTAGGCCTCTATAAGAACTCCCAGCTTCATTAGATGTTAGCTCATGCCGGGACCCAGACCTGTGTGGACTGTCTAGGGAGAGTGAACCCCTGTGCGGTGAGACAAAGCCTGTGTGGCTATTTGCTTGGACATTTAAAACCAGGGACTTAGGGACTAGGACAGCACTAGGCTGATCCCAGTTGTTAGTTAGGAAACCTGTATGTTTAGTCAGAGGTCAAGTTGACCAGGATTTATTTTGTTTATGTTTCTTTTGGCTTTGCTGTGTTTTGTCACTGTAAAAAGAAAATAAACCGCACCTTTTTTTGATTTTGAAAACCACAACCTCCGTTTGCTGGGCCTGTTTTTGTGTGGGGAGCCCATCCCGGGGGTCACACACACCCGCTGCCGAGCTAACCCCCTCACAGTTGGTGGAGAACCAGTGGCAGTTTTTTTTAAGCCAGCATGGAGGAGATACTGAAGCAGCTGGCTCTAGCAAATGCCAATCAACAGCAGACAAATGCAGGTTTGCAAAAGAGCCTTGCAGCTCATCAACAGAGCCTTGCAGCTCAACAACAGAACTTCGCAGCCCAGCAGCAAGCTCATCAACAGAGCCTTGCAGCCCAGCAGCAAGCTCACCAACAGAGTCTGGAAGCTCAGCAACAAGCCCAGCAGCAATCTGAGGCCCGCTTCATAGACCTGTTACAGAAGCAAGAGCAGAGACTACAACAAATGGAAGCAGTAATGCAGCAACGTCCACAGACCAGTGAGGAAAGCCGTCCCACTAATACCGCGTCCTTTGGGGTGAGTCGTTTATTGACAAAAATGACTGGAGAGGATGATCCAGAGGTATTTTTGACCACATTTGAAAGGACTGCTGAAAGAGAAAAGTGGCCTGAGGAGCAGTGGGCTGGACTGGTGGCTCCTCTGTTAACTGGTGAATCGCAGAAGGCTTACTATGACCTAGAGCAGTGGTCTCCAAACTGCGGCCCGAGGGCCGGATGCGGCCCTTTGCTTGCCTTTATCCGGCCCTTGGGGCAATATCCCTCCCACTGATACGAGACACTATTCTGACATCTGACACCGACAGTGGAGAACTATTTCTCCCACTGACACCACTAATGGGCCACTATTCCTCCCTATGATACCAATGATGGGGCACTATTTCTCCCCCTAATACCATATGTTTAGTCCCACTGATGCCAGGACAATTTCCACCCCCCGGTGGCCAAAGTCCGGCCCTTCAAGAGTCTGATGGGACAATAAACCGGCCCTTTGTTTAGAATGTTTAGAGACCCCTGACCTAGAGCCTGACCAAGCAAAAGACTATGTGATGCTAAAAGCTGAAATATTGGCAAGGCTGGGTGTCACCCAGGCTGTCCGGGCTCAGCGTGTGCATAACTGGACTTTCCAGCTTGGAAAACCCCCCAGGTCTCAAATGTATGATCTCATTCACCTGAGCAGAAAGTGGCTACAGCCAGAGACTTTGTCCGCACCAAAGATTGTGGAACGTGTTGTAATGGATCGGTTTTTGAGAGCTCTTCCTACTGCCATCCAAAAGTGGGTAAGCCATGGAGACCCAGAGACGGCCGATGGTCTTGTGGATCGTGTGGAGAAATACTTGGCTACAGAGAACCTGACGGCCTCTTCCAGAGACACTCGGACTTTCCACCCTAAGACCAGACCATCCCCAGGGGCGGATAAGAGGATTCCAAGGGGTAAGGGTGGAGAGAGTGAGAGGGTGGGAGCTCTACCCCAAGTTTGGCGAGAACAGCCTGGGAAATCAGCGGCTCAAGAGGCGGCAAGAAGGATCGTTTGCTACCGCTGCCGGCAAGCGGGACATATTGCAGCCAATTGCCCGGTTGTGGAGGAACCCATGCAGTGGGACTTTCTGACGGGCAGACGTCAGTCGCTGTGTGCGACAGTCGCATGCACTGCCATTCGAGGAACTGAGAAACATTTATGCAAAATGTGTGTTAATGGTAGAAATGTTGTGGTATTGCTGGATTCAGGTAGCCTTGTGACCCTGATAAAGGCTGAGTTAGTTAAAACAGAGGTCTCTGGGAATAGCAAGGTAGCTGTTATTTGTGTGCATGGGGACACCCGAGAGTATCCAGTGACTACAGTGTGTTTCGAGACCCCCAAAGGTACCCTCTCTCATCCAGTGGGCTTAGTATCTCAGTTACCGTATGACGCCATTGTGGGAAGGGATTTTCCGAAGTTCTGGGAACTGTGGGATGATCCTGAGCCCCCCACTGGTGCCCCTATGTACCAGGAATGTGATAGCCAGAACTCCCCTGAGAGTGGTGAGGACTCTCCGGAATTTCCCTTATCAGTATTGGCAGGGGAGACTCAAGAAACCGGAGAGGAGCCCACCTCCTCAGACGAAAACCTACCGTCTGTGGAGTTTTCTGATCTTGAGGTTCACAGGGAAAACTTTGCCACAGAACAGTTGAAAGACCCCGCCCTAATAAAGGCACGGGAAAACGTAGTGAAAATAGATGGCGAGTTAGTGAACCCAGATAATACCTGCACTTACCCATACTTCAGCGTAGAGAAGGACCTACTGTATCGGGTGGCAAAAAGGGCAGAAGAAACCGTTGAGCAGCTTGTGGTGCCCAAACCTTACAGGAAGTTGGCCCATGGGCACATTCTTGGAGGTCATCTGGGGACAGAGAAAACCCGAGAGAGGGTATTACAGAGATTCTATTGGCCGGGGGTGATGAAGGACATAGAAAATTATTGTTCCTCCTGCCCTGTGTGTCAGAGGTCGGCCCCGATGCCACATTTCCGTAGCCCGCTGGTCCCTCTACCCATCATTGAGGTCCCGTTTGAGAGGATCGCCATGGATTTGGTAGGTCCTATAATCAAGTCCGCTAGGGGGCACCAGTACATATTAGTTATAATGGACTATGCCACCCGTTATCCAGAAGCGATCCCTCTCCGAAATACCTCGGCCAAAACCATAGCCAAAGAGCTATCTCTTGTGTTTAGCCGGGTGGGTATTTGTAAAGAACTGCTTACGGACCAAGGTACACCCTTTATGTCCCGGGTTATGAAGGAGCTGTGTAAATTGTTCAAAGTGACGCAATTACGTACATCTGTGTATCACCCCCAAACCGATGGGCTGGTTGAAAGATTCAACAAAACCCTAAAACAAATGTTGAAGAAAGTGGTGGATAGAGATGGAAAGGATTGGGACTGTCTACTTCCTTATCTGATGTTTGCTATTAGGGAGGTGCCCCAATCCTCTACGGGATTCTCCCCCTTTGAGTTACTGTATGGGAGACACCCAAGAGGGCTGTTGGATATTGCCAAGGAAACTTGGGAAAGTGAGAGTTCTCCCCACAGGAGTGTGATTGAGCATGTCGCCCTGATGCAAGACCGAATTGCACAGGTAATGCCCATCGTGAAGGAACATTTGGCCCAAGCGCAGTTAGCACAGCAGAGAGTGTACAACCGTGGAGCCAAGACCCGTACCTTTTCCCCGGGGGATAGGATACTGGTACTTGTCCCTACGGTTGAAAGTAAATTCCTTGCCAAATGGCAAGGCCCCTACGAGATAATGGAAAAAGTGAGCGAAGTGAATTACAAGGTCAGACAACCAGGAAGGCGAAAGCCCGAACAGATCTATCACGTTAATCTGTTGAAAGCCTGGGAGGGATAGAGAGTCCCTAGTCGCAGACACTTGGTCACCAGCTCAAACTGGTTGCGTGATTCCTGAGGTTGGAATAGCAGCCACCTTGTCACAACCCCAAGGAGTTTGTGCTTCGCAACAAGGAGGTATTCTCTGAGCTGCCGGGACAAACATCTGGGGTAGAGCATGACATCATTACCCCGCCCGGTGAAAGGGTGAAGTTAAAACCCTATCGGATCCCAGAGGCCCGACGGGAGGCAATACGGGAGGAAGTACAGAAAATGCTGAACTTAGGGGTGATAGAGGAGTCCCAAAGTGATTGGTCTAGTCCCATTGTGTTGGTGCCTAAACCGGATGGGAGCTGGCGATTTTGTAACGATTTTCGTCAGTTGAACAAAGTTACAAAATTTGACACCTACCCCATGCCACGTATAGATGAGTTGATCGACCGGCTGGGAACAGCCCGATACATGACGACTCTTGACCTCACAAAAGGGTATTGGCAAATCCCCCTGGCCAAATTGGCCAAAGAGAAAACCGCATTTGTAACCCCAGACGGGGCGTTCCAATATAAGAGAATGCCGTTCGGGTTACAGAATGCGCCGGCCACATTCCAGCGGAAAATGGACCAGATGCTGAGGCCCCATCGGAAGTATGCTGCGGCTTACCTGGATGACGTAATTATCCATAGCACAGATTGGGCCACACATCTGCCAAAAGTGCAAGCAGTCCTGGACTCTGTTCGGGAAGCGGGGTTTACGGCTAACCCCAAGAAGTGTACCATTGGGCAGGAGGAGGCCAAATATCTTGGGTACACCATTGGGAGGGGAGTAATAAAACCCCAACTCAACAAAGTCGAGGCCATCCAGAGTTGGCCACGTCCCAACAGCAAGAAGCAGGTACGAGCCTTTCTGGGAATCGCTGGGTATTATCGGCGATTCATTCCCCACTTTGCTTCTAAGGCTGTGCCCCTAACCAACCTAACGAAGGGGAAAGGGTCGGTCATGATTAAATCGACCCCCGAGGCTGAGGCAGCATTCCAATTCTTGAAACAAGCCTTATGTAGCCAGTGTTGTACTCACCCGACTTCTCTAAAGACTTTGTCGTACAAAGTGATGCGTCAGATGTGGGGTTAGGAGCAGTATTGTCCCAGGTCTGGAACGGGGAAGAGCACCCAGTCATTTACCTCAGCAGGAAGTTGAAGTCCCATGAGGTAAATTACGCCACCGTTGAAAAGGAGTGTTTAGCGGTGAAGTGGGCTCTAGATTCCCTTCGGTACTACCTGCTAGGTAGGCACTTTGACATGGTTACGGATCACGCTCCGTTAAAGTGGATGGCTCAAAACAAGGAAACAAATAGAAGAGTGAATAGGTGGTTCCTGGCCCTCCAGGAATTCAACTTCACAGTAAAGCATCGCCCTGGCGTTCAAATGGGGAATGTGGATGCTTTGTCTCGAGTACATGAATGCCTGATTGCTGGTGTTCCAACCCCGAGGTTAAAACAAGAGGGGGGGGTATGTGACAGCAGGAAGGTAAAGTCACCTGGTTGCATCCAGGGGGGTAGATATATTTCGCCCAGATTCAGGCTTTACGCCGACTTATACAACTAGGTGGAGAGTTGTATAAGCCCAGCTAAGGCTAGTGGGCTCATGGATGACTCATACCTCTAGGGAGAGTGTGGGGCGTCGTGCAGACAGGGAGTTGATGAGACCAGCTGAAGCTTGTCAGCTCATTTAGGCCTCTATAAGAACTCCCAGCTTCATTAGATGTTAGCTCATGCCTGGACCCAGACCTGTGTGGACTGTCTAGGGAGAGTGAACCCCTGTGCGGTGAGACAAAGCCTGTGTGGCTATTTGCTTGGACATTTAAAACCAGGGACTTAGGGACTAGGACAGCACTAGGCTGATCCCAGTTGTTAGTTAGGAAACCTGTATGTTTAGTCAGAGGTCAAGTTGACCAGGATTTATTTTGTTTATGTTTCTTTTGGCTTTGCTGTGTTTTGTCACTGTAAATAGAAAATAAACCGCACCTTTTTTTGATTTTGAAAACCACAACCTCCGTTTGCTGGGCCTGTTTTTGTGTGGGGAGCCCATCCCGGGGGTCACACACACCCGCTGCCGAGCTAACCCCCTCACAGTATATATATTGTGACAGCAGGCAGGTAAAATCACCAGGTTGCATCCAGGATGGTAGGTATGTATGCCCTAGATTCAGGCTTTATGCAAATTCATACCACTAGGGGGAGTGCTGGGAGTCTTGCGGAGGAAGAGTTAATGAGCCCAGCTGAATCAAGTGGCTCATTAAGGCCTCTACAAGAACTCCCAGCATGCTAAGGGAGATGCTCCATCCTGGAACCAGTTCTGTGTTGTGCAAGACTGGGGAGTGTGTTTCTGTCCTGTGCGATGAGACAAAGGCCTCGTACACACGACCGTTTTTCTCATCCAAAACAGTCAAGAAAAGTGCCGCGAGAGTTTTTTTGTCTAGAAAAACGTTCGTGTGTATGGTTTTACGACGAGAAAATTGCCGAGAATCTCGACGAGAAAATAGAGAACCTGCTCTCTATTTTCTCGTCAGGATTCCAGATTTCCTCGTCGTGTTTCTCGTCGGCCTGTTTTGTGACGAGAAAATGGTTCGTGTGTATGCTTTTACGACTCTTCCAAAAGCGCGCATGCTCACAAGCAACTATGAGATGGGAGCGCATCTTCTGGTAAAACAAGCCTTCGTAATGGAGGGAGCATATTCGTCACGCTCAAAAATATTTCATCGTTTAAATGTTCTGCATTGAAATCTTCGTTAGAATGTTACATTAATCAAAACGAGTGACCTTCTTTTGCTGCTGATATTCACACAGAGTTATGCCTTATTTTTAACCTTTTTCATGCTGCTCTTTATAAGATTTATGTGTATTATATCGTGCAAGTTTTTAGGAATAATTTAAATGGTTAGATTTTTCTAAATGAAGTTAATTATAATTTCACAATGTTTTGATAGTGATCTCCCATTTAATTTTGGAATCTATATTATTTAAATTTCCCACCATGTTTTTGTGCTAATCAGATTTAGTTATTCTTTTGGGGGGGTGATATCTGTGCCTTTTATTGTCAGTCAAATGTATCTGCTTACTCCAAAGCTTGATTTTGTTTATTTAAAAATACACATAGTCAAGTATGAACTTAAACAAAAATCACATTTATTCATGTTTATAAATTAAATAAAGAGAAGGCAGCGCTGGAGAAGCTGCTGCCATTTGTGCATCCCAGGGACCCTAGAGCACACAGCAACCCTGTGTGGACACTAAAATTGGGAGCTTGAGAAGGCCAACATTTCTGAACACAATCTGATGCTGGCCTCCCAGAGGTCAGGAACAGCAGCAGGTGATATATATGTCCCAAGTGTGTGGTACTACAACAGGCTGCCTTCTGTCCGACCACAATGAAGCAAGGCCATCACTTCCTCTTCTTCCTGGCAACCTTCCCTGCAGCCTTTCCTGAAGCCTTCCCTGCAGCCTTCCTTCTTCGTTTGGCTGGAGGCTGGCCCACTGGAGGGGTACTCCTGTCAGGAGGAGGAGGTGGAGGTGTAGCAGAAGGGGGTGGGGCAGAAGAAGAAGGTGGAGGTGTAGCAGAAGGGGGTGGGGCAGAAGGTGGAGGTGTAGCAGAAGGGGGTGGGGCAGAAGAAGAAGGTGGAGGTGTAGCAGAAGGGGGTGGGGCAGAAGGTGGAGGTGTAGCAGAAGGGGGTGGGGCAGAAGGTGGAGGTGTAGCAGAAGGGGGTGGGGCAGAAGGTGGAGGTGTAGCAGAAGGGGGTGGGGCAGAAGGTGGAGGTGTAGCAGAAGGTGGAGGTGTAGCAGAAGGGGGTGGGGCAGAAGAAGAAGGTGGAGGTGTAGCAGAAGGGGGTGGGGCAGAAGAAGAAGGTGGAGGTGGAGGTTGAGGTTGGGTCAGTTGGGCCACCTCACATATGGCGGTATTGGGTGTAATTTTCTCCATCACCCCCTTGTTGAGCAAGGTGATGAGCAGGGGCTCGCATAGGAGGCGTTGCTCCATGCTCATCACCTTGAACTTAGCCTCCACTAGGCCGGCAATGGCCTCTTCAGGGGATGTGGGCTCCTTGAGGGTGGCATGGGCCTCTTTAATAAGGGCCATTGCTGCCTCACTGGTGGTCCTGTCCCTCCTGCCTCTTTTGTGAAGCCGGATGGGAGGCACCTGGGATCTGGTGCTTCTCCTTTGCCCTGCCACCTCCTGTCTGCCACTGGGCCCTGCCACCTCCTGTCTGCCACTGGGCCCTGCCACCTCCTGGCTGCCACTGGGCCCTGCCACCTCCTGGCTGCCACTGGGCCCTTCCCCCTCCTGCCTGACAGTTTCCAGACCCTCCTCCTGGCTGATTTCATCCTGTGTATGAAAAAGGAACATAGTTTAATATGTTGGTTTAATCTTTGCATCAAACTTTGTAATCCTGATTGAAGCAATTAGAATGTAAATGCATAAATCCTTGCTTTAAATTTACCACTACATCAGATTGACTATTTAGCACCCAATTAAGTGCAGAATAATGTCTACAGATCTTGATTTCACTTGTGGAATCCAAAATAATGTATGTTTCTCATCCTGACATATTTGTCAAACATTAAATTTTATCCCAATACATTTTCAGTTAATACTATACCTGGCTCCAGATGGCCAAATCAGGATCATCCAGGATGGCTGCCTCCTCTTGCTCCAGAGAAGGCTCAGGTTGGCTGCAGGGAAGTCTGGGGGGAAGAGTGGAGAGTGATGGCCTTGTGTCAATGTGGTCATCCAGGAAGGACATCCTGTTGTAGTACCACAAAATCGGGACATAAACATCATCTGCTGCTGCTCCTGACCTCTGAGAAGCCAGCACCTTAGAGCGTTCAGTCCTGTAGGTACCTCTCAAGCTCCCAATTTTAGTGTCCACTTGTTTTGCTGTGGCTGTGGGCACCTTGGTATGCACAAATGGGAGCAGCTTCTCCAGCGCTGCTTTTCTCACCCCTTTTTTTTTTATGGATGGGGTTTTTCGTCTCCCACAGAGCCGGCAGCTCCCTTACCCGGTCAATAAATTCCGCCAGGAACTCTTTGTCGCTAATAAAGACATTCATATTGTATCTGCAAGTTAAAAAAATTATATTTAACTAATGTGAGGCAAACAGTCTAACCTCCTTAACATCCTAGTCACCATATATATCCTCCAACAATCTCAAGACAGTATAGGCCAACAATTTTTACAAGTCACAAAATCACATACCTTCGTTCGCACGTCCGTCACTTGAACTCCTCTCTCCGCACAACGAACGTACTATAGTCACATGTGTGTTTGCTATATACACACCACGCATGCGTCAAAATTCGAACACGTCGCTCCGCACACGTCGCCCGCCCATGACGTTCTAACTAACATCTTTTCCCCGCCCCTTCTCTTTCGGCGCGCAGACAGATATGGCAGAGTTACAGCAGGTGTCTGATAATTCCGCAACTAACGAGGAGACAAGCCCGGAGACCGAGGACACGTCACGATCAAGGAGGAGATTCAAGGCATCGAATATGTCTTTGGCGGAGATGGCGGAGATGGTGGACATCTTGGTCAAGGCTGATTATGATGCCAAGCATGGGCCGTATAGCAAACCAAATAGAAGGAAGGCCAAAATCCTCACTAAAGTTGTGAAGAGTCTGAGGGCGAAGTTCGGGGTGAAACGCTCAAATGAGCAGCTCAGAAAGAGGTGGTCAGACTTCAAACTGAGGGAGCCAGACCAGTTGAGGAGCATAAAGAGGATGCTCGCTAAAAGTAAGTAAAATGTCGACTTTTCTGCTATTAATCTTTTTATAAACTGACATGTTTTTTTTTTTTTTCTCATATTGGACTCCCTTCCAAAATGTAATATTTTGAACTTGGTTGGGCACAGTAATCGTTCGTTACGTTACCGACACTTCGTTCGGCCACTATCCGCGGTTTTGGCTTATTTTAGAGCCACAAAAGTAATTAGACATCTGCCATTTTTGATCAACTATTGTGGATAATTTTTTAGTCTAGATGATGTGTTTGTAAAGAGAATGAAATGCAAACTTTTATCAGTGTAAAGGAGAGGACACTCAGCAGCTGCTTCCACATCTGTACTTTGGAGCACTATAGTGTGGGCCACCAGACCCGCCTTTTTTGGGTGTCCCACACAGGTGCATCAGAGAATTTTTGTGGTGCCTCCATGTCAAAAAAATTACATCCAAATGTGAATACTAAACATATTTGGGGTCATAAATAATGCATTCTTCTTTAAATTCCGCACAAACACACACTTGTACCCCACTTCCAAGCAATTTAGCCTGTTTTTATTTTAACAATGAGATTTACAGTGTGATAAATAGACCTTTGGTTTTATTCTCATAGGGGAGAGAAGACTGGGAGGAGGACACTCCAGGGAGCACATGCACCCCACAACTTCCAAGCAACCCCAAACTCCCAAAGACCCACAACCGAAAGATGTGCAGGAAGTTGAGGTGGAGGAAGGAGAAGTGCAGGAAGGAGAGGTGGATGACGTTGTGGATCTGGTCACCACAACAGGTCAGTATCTGTCACCACAGCTTCAGGTAAGCGAGGTAGGCCTGCAGAGTTATAATACATTTTTTTGGGGGTTTTTAGGGGATGTAAATGTTGTGAAGGATAGTACACGGTTCTCTGCTGACAGTGCCCTCCGCCTCCTCCAGCAAGTGATGGAATGTAGCACGGAACTGGACCTAATTAAACAAAGAATCCATGTGATGGAACAAACATTTAAAGACATTCTCGATGTTTTGGGGAGAATTCAATAAGCCATCCAAAAACATTTGTTTTTACATGTTTGTTTTTGTAATTTTTTGAATTTTTTTGACTATCAAACCAGCCAAAAATTGAATATGCACACAGTGTGTCAACATGTGCTATCTGCCATCAGGGGATATCCATGTACGTCTTTTGTGGGTGCAACCCCTTCCTCGTATCAAAAGTCGGTGAACTGAGGAAGGGGATGCACCCCCAAAACACGTCCATTGATCACCCCTGATGGCAGATAGCACATGTTGACAATAGGGATCAGGATTGTAAACTTCCTATATGAAAAAAACCACAAATGTGTGCATATTCAATTTTTGGCTGGCCAAGGGGTGGCAGGACCCCATATTAGGACGGGCACATAGAGACATAGTTTGTGTAAGTGAATGTCTCCGATTGCTCAGAGGTATCCAATGTTGTAATTTTTGAAATACAACTGTTATTTTTGTATTTTCATAAGCAAAAAGTGCCGGGTTGGGGCCAGGCAAACCCCAAAGTAAAAAAAAAAAAAATAAATGAAGAGAATGTGCACAGAGTAAAATATTTGACCACAAACAACGTGTAGCTTCTTTTTATAATACCCTCTAAGCTTATTTGGTTCTTTTGTAAGGTTACATAGTGAAATGGTTGTTATTTACTAAAGTAAAATACACTTGCCACTACAAATGCACAAAGACAAACTAGGAGACAGGAAAGAACAAATAATTAAAGGTTTAAACAAGCTTTTTATTGGGATACTTAGACATAGGCTGGCATAGGAATTGCCCCCCTACCCGTGAAATACTCCATGTATTTGTCCCGAACCACACGGGCATTTTGGGGGGGCAAGCCAAGACGGGCAGATTCCAGGCCCGGAAGGGGATTTGCAGGGGAAAGTCCAGCCTCTGGCAAAACTGAGGCCATATATGAATTAGATTTGCGGCAAAGAAAATTGTGTAGCACACAGCAGCATAACACTACATAGTTTATTTTGTAGTCCGCCAAGTGGATGGAAGTCATAAAAAGGCGGAACCAGCTGGCCATTATGCCGAAGGCATTTTCAACGACTCTTCGGCCCCTGGCCAGCCGGTAATTGAACACCCTCTTCTCTGGGGTCAGGGTCTTCTGTGGAAATGGCCTCATAAGATGCCGTCCGAGTCCGAAGGCTTCATCAGCCAAAAAAAACAAAGGGGAGTCCTTCAATATTCCCTGCATCCGGTGGCAATGCAAGGTCGTCACTCTGGAGACGGAGGGCAAACTCCGTCTGGATGAAGGATCCCCCATCGGACATCCGGCCATTCTTCCCTACATCAACATAGAGGAATTCATACCATGCTGACACTACCGCCATCAGCACAATGCTATGAAACCCCTTGTAGTTGTAGTAGTAGGACCCAGAACGGGGGTGGCGACACGATGCGGACGTGCTTCCCGTCTATGGCACCACCGCAGTTGGGGAAGTCCCACCGCGTGGCAAACTCCGATGCCACAGTCTGCCATTCCTGTGGCGTGGAAGGAAGCTGTGGAGTGAAACAAGATGAAATAATATTAGAAAAACAAAGTCATACATTACAAGGAAATTCTATCCCAAAAAATTAGAGGCCAACATCAATCAAATTATACGTTTATTAAGGTGTGTAAAAAAAGGATAATGGAAGGCTCATTTATCATATTCATCACCCCCTCTGATGGGCCATTACTAAATAATTTTGGGGGGGGGGGGGAGATGTGTTTGGCCACAGGATAGCATTGCAGTGGCGGTGCGTCCAGAGTGGGCGCTGGAGCACTGCCCCCTCTCTCCTGTGCCCATCACTCAGAACAATACATAGGTTCATGCGTTGCATGAACCTATGTATTGTCTATGCCGCACACTATTCAGGTGGATGGCCTCTTGTAAAGCGACCGACATATGAATCATTGCGGCATTTAGGGGGTTAAAATTGCATAGCAGAAACAGGTAGTAAAATAGTCTTGCAAATTACAACCTGAGGGATGTAATTGGCTTCCTAAAAGAAAAATCGGGGACGCGGGGGGGGGGGGGCATTCCTTGGGTAAACACTGACAGGCTGCTCTGCCAATCATGTTCACCAAGTCTGTTTAATGGTAACATGATTGGCTGATGCAACATGAAGGGAAGGAGAAGACATCAAGGACAGAAGAAGGATGGCGCTGACCACAAGAAGGTAAGTGCAGGGCTGGGGGGAAACTGGCTGCATTAGAGGGGACTAAATGGCTGCATTTGAGGGAACAAAATGGCTGCATTGGAGGGGACAACTGGGGGCGTTTAATAGGCACCAGAGCAAAAAAGGAGGAAGTTTATTTCCTAAATTGGGGTTTGAACCCCCCAACATTTGGAGCAACAGGCGCCCCTGCTGGAAAAGTTAGTGAAGGGAAATATTTAGGGAGGAGAAAAAAGGGGCAATCTAAAGCTTCCAACATGCATGGGGACAAAGGGGACATTCTCAGCATATTACAATCATGGTAATTAGGGAAGGATGAAAGAAATACAATACATTAGCATACATGTAATACATAAAATGTGATGTTAAAGGAGCAAACTTACCCTAATATAGTCCTCCTGCAGGACTTGGATGATGGCAGAACAGGTGTCTGGGATTATGAGGCCCAGAGCCTGGGGGGAGATGCCTGTGGTGAACTTCAAGTCCTGAAGACTTCTCCCTGTCGCCAGGTAACGCAACGTGGCGATGAGCCTCTGCTCAGCACTGATGGCTTCCCGCATAACGGTGTCCTTCCTGGTAATATAGGGGGACACCAAAGCCAACAGTTCCTGAAAAACGGGGTCAGACATCCTCAGAAAATTCCTGTAGTCCTCAGGATTATTCTCGACGATCTCCCGCAGCAGAGGCATATGGCAGAATTGGTCCCGCTGGAGCAACCAATTCTTGGTCCATGAACTCCTCCTCACACCATTCATGGACTGGTCTTGGTCCAAAACAAGCAGACCAACACCAAGCGCACGCACAGCACGAACTCGACGACGAGAACGTCCAGGCGACATGGCTAGGAAACGGTCGTCTAATCAGAACGTACAGAACAGAACGCACTTTAGAACAGCAAGGCCTATGAATAACGAACTGAAAATCAGAAACGAACAGGCAAGAACACACTGTAAAACAGATACGACCTGCCTAGACGCCCTGAAAGTCAAGATACGAACCCACAAGCACAAACTGAATGGCAGAAAACGATCTGAAAAGTACGAAGACTGAAAAGCGCGAATCGTCTCTTCCCAAACTTTTACTTCACACGCGGTAACACGAGATCAGCAAAAGCAGCCCAAGGGGTGGCGCCAAGAAAAAAGATCTTCCCCTTTATAGTGTCGTCGTACGTGCTGGACGTGAGCGCGGAGAACAACGAGGAAATTGGGAAATGACAGTGTGTACGCATAGAAAGCTTGACGAGAAAATCGACAAGCTTAACAAGAATCTCGTCGAAAAAAACGACGTGTTTTTTACGACGAGAAACTCGGTCGTGTGTACGAGGCCAAAGCTTGTGTGGCTAAAACCTTCAAAAACAGGGAGATAGGGGCTGGGGCAGCACAAGGCTGCACCTAGTTGTCAGACAGGGAACCTACGTGTGTAGTAAGCGGTCAAGCTGACCAGGATTTCTTTTTTTTATGTTTCTTTTTGTTTTGCTGTTTTTCCCCTGTAAATAGTATAAATAAACCGCACCTTTTGTTTTTGCAACTACAAACTCTGTCTGCTGTGCCTGTTTTTGTGTGGTGAACCCATCCAGGGGGTCACACACACCCGCTGCCGAGCTAACCCCCTCACAGTTGGTGGAGAACCAGTGGCAGTTTTTTTTTAAGGCCAGCATGGAGGAGATATTGAAACAGCTGGCTCTAGCAAATGCCAATCAGCAGCAGACAAATGCAGGTTTGCAAATGAGCCTTGCAGCTCAACAACAGAGCTTTGCAGCCTACCAGCAAGCTTATCAACAGAGCCTTGAAGCCCAGCAGCAAGCTCACCAACAGAGTCTGGAAGCTCAGCAACAAGCCCTGCAGCAATCGGAGGCCCGTTTCATAGACCTGTTGCAGAAGCAAGAGCAGAGACTACAACAAATGGAAACAGTAATGCAGCAACGTCCGCAGACCAGTGAGGAAAGTCGTTCCACTAATACCGCGTCCTTTGGGGTGAGTCGTTTATTGACAAAAATGACTGGAGAGGATGATCCAGAGGTGTTTTTGACCACATTTGAAAGGACTGCTGAAAGAGAAAAGTGGCCTAAGGAGCAGTGGGCTGGACTGGTGGCTCCTCTGTTAACTGGTGAATCGCAGAAAGCTTACTATGACCTAGAGCCTGACCAAGCAAAAGACTATGTGATGCTAAAAACTGAAATATTGGCACGGCTGGGTGTCACCCTGGCTGTCCGGGCTCAGCGTGTGCATAACTGGACTTTCTGGCTTGGAAAACCCCCCAGGTCTCAAATGTATGATCTCATTCACCTGAGCAGGAAGTGGCTACAGCCAGAGACTTTGTCCGCACCAAAGATTGTGGAACGTGTTGTGATGGATCGTTTCTTGAGAGCTCTTCCTACTGCCATCCAAAAGTGGGTAAGCCATGGAGACCCAGAAACGGCCGATAATCTTGTGGATCGTGTAGAGAAGTACTTGGCTACAGAGAACCTGGACTGCCTCTTCCAGAGACTCACGGACTTTCCACCCTAAGACCAGACCATCCCCAGTGGCGGGTAAGATGATTCCAAGGGGTGAGGGTGGAGAGAGTGAGAGGGTGGGAGTGCTACCCAAGGTTTGGCGAGAACAGCCTGGGAAGTCAGGGGTTCAAGAGGCAGCAAGAAGGATTGTTTGTTACCGCTGCCGACAAGAGGGACATATTGCAGCAAATTGCTCGGTTGTGGATGAACCCATGCAATGTGACTTTCTAACGGACAGACGTCAGTCGCTGTTTGCGACAGTCGCATGCACTGCCATTCGGGGAACTGAGAAACATTTATGCAAAATGTGTGTTAATGGTAGAAATGTTGTTGTATTGCTGGATTCAGGTAGCCTCGTGACACTGATAAAGGCTGAATTAGTTACTACAGAGGTTTCTGGGAAAAGCAAGGTAGCGGTTATTTGTGTGCATGGGGACACCCGAGAGTATCCGGTGACTACAGTGTGTTTTGAGACCCCCAAAAGGTACCCTCTCTTATCGGGTGGGATTAGTGTCTCACTTGCCTCATGATGCCATTGTGGGAAGGGATTTTCCAAAGTTCTGGGAACTATGGGATTGTCCTGAGCCCCCCACTGGTGCCCCTATATACCAGGAATGTGATAGCCAGAATTCCTCTGAGAGTGGTGAGGACTCTCCAGAATTTCCCTTGTCGGTATTGGCAGGGGAGACTCGAGAAACTGGGGAGGAGCCAACATCCTCAAACGAAAACATGCCGTCTGTGGAGTTTTCTGATCTCGAGGTTCACAAGGAAAATTTTGCCACAGAACAGTTAAAAGATCCCACCCTAATAAAGGCACGGGAAAACGTAGTGGAAATAGATGGCGAGTTAGTGAACCCAGATGAGACCTGCACTTACCCATACTTCATTGTGGAAAAGGACCTACTGCATCGGGTGGCTAAAAGGGCAGAAGAAACCATTGAGCAGCTTGTGGTGCCCAAACCTTACAGGAAGTTGGTGTTAGAGTTGGCCCATGGACACATTCTTGGAGGTCATCTGGGGACAGAGAAAACCAGAGAGACAGTTTTGCAGAGATTCTATTGGCCTGGGGTTATGAAGGAAACAGAAAATTATTGTTCCTCCTGCCCTGTGTGTCAGAGGTCGGCACCGATGCCACATTTCCGTAACCCGCTGGTACCTCTTCCCATCATTGAGGTCCCCTTTGAGAGGATCGCAATGGATTTGGTAGGTCCGATAATGAAGTCCGCTAGGGGGCACCAGTACATCTTGGTTATAATGGACTATGCCACCTGTTATCCGGAAGCGATTCCTCTCCGAAATACCTCGGCCAAAACCATAGCCAAAGAGCTATCTCTTGTTTTTAGCCGTGTGGGTATTTGTAAAGAACTGCTTACGTACCAAGGTACACCCTTTATTTCCCGGGTTATGAAAGAGCTGTGTAAGTTGTTCAAAGTGACACCATTGCGTACATCTGTGTATCGCCCCCAAACAGATGGGTTGGTTGAAAGATTCAACAAAACCCTAAAACAAATGTTAAAGAAAGTGGTGGATAGAGATGGAAAGGATTGGGACTGTCTAATTCCCTATTTAATGTTTGCTATTAGGGAGGTACCCCAATCTTCTACGGGTTTCTCACCCTTTGAGTTACTTTATGGGAGACACCCCAGAGGGCTGTTGGATATTGCCAAGGAAACCTGGGAAAGTGAGAGTTCTCCCCACAGGAGTGTGATTGAGCATGTCGCCCTGATGCAAGATAGAATTGCACAGGTAATGCCAATCGTAAAGGAACATTTGGCCCAAGCGCAGTTGGCACAGCAGAGAGTGTACAACCGTGGAGCCAAGACCCGTACCTTTTCCCCGGGGGATAGGGTATTAGTACTTGTCCCTACGGTTGAAAGCAAATTCCTCGCCAAATAGCAAGGCCCCTATGAGATATTGGAAAAAGTGAGTGAAGTGAATTACAAGGTCAGACAACCAGGAAGGCGAAAGCCCGAACAGATCTATCACGTTAATCTGTTGAAAGCCTGGAGGGATAGGGAATCCCTAGTCGCGGAAACTTTGTCACCAGCTCAGTCTGATTGCGTGATTCCGGAGGTTGGAATAGCAGTCACCTTGTCAAACCCCCAACAACAGGAGGTTAAGGAGTTTGTGCTTCGCAACAAGGAGGTTTTCTCTGAGCTGCCGGGACAAACGTCTGGGGTAGAGTAGAGCATGATATTATTACCCCACCCGGTGAAAGGGTGAAACTAAAACCCTATCGAATCCCGGAGGCCCGACGGGAGGCAATACGTGAGGAAGTACAGAAAATGCTTAAGTTAGGGGTGATAGAGGAGTCCCAAAGAGTTTGGTCAAGTCCCATTGTGTTAGTGCCTAAACCGAATGGGAGCTGGCGATTTTGTAACGATTTTCGACAACTGAACAAAGTTACAAAATTTGACACCTACCCCATGCCACGTATAGATGAGTTGATCGACCGGCTGGGAACAGCCCGATACATGACAACTTTTGATCTCACAAAAGGGTATTGGCAAATTCCCCTGGCCAAGTCGGCCAAGGAGAAAACTGCATTTGTAACCCCAGACGGGGCGTTCCAATATAAAAGAATGCGCCAGCCACATTCCAGCGGAAAATGGACCAGATACTGAGGCCCCATCAGAAGTATGCTGCGGCTTACCTGGATGATGTAATTTTCTATAGCACAGATTGGGCCTCACATCTGCCAAAAGTGCAAGCAGTCCTAGACTCTATCCGGGAAGCTGGGTTTACGGCCAACCCCAAGAAGTGTACCATTGGGAAGGAGGAGGCCAAATATCTTGGGTACACCATTGGGAGGGGAGCAATAAAACCCCAAGTCAACAAAGTCGAGGCCATACAGAATTGGCCACGTCCCAACAGCAAGAAGCAGGTACGAGCCTTTCTGGGAATCGCTGGTTATTATTGGCGATTCATTCCCCACTTTGCTTCTCAGGCTGTGCCCCTAACCAACCTGACAAAAGGGAAAGAGTTGGTCATGGTTAAATGGACCCCAGAGGCTGAGGCAGCATTCCAATTCTTAAAAAAAGCCTTATGTAGCCAGCCAGTGTTGTACTCACCAGACTTCTCTAGGGACTTTGTCATACAAAGTGATGCATCAGACGTTGGGTTAGGAGCAGTATTGTCCCAGGTCTGGAACGGGGAAGAGCACCCAGTCATTTACCTCAGCAGGAAATTGAAGTCCCATGAGGTAAATTATGCCACGATTGAGAAGGAGTGTTTAGCGGTGAAGTGGGCTCTAGATTCCCTTCGGTACTATCTGCTAGGTAGGCACTTTGACATGATTACTGACCACGCTCCTTTAAAGTGCATGGCTCAAAACAAAGAGACAAATAGAAGAGTGAATAGGTGGTTCCTGGCCCTACAGGAATTCAACTTTACGGTAAAGCATCGCCCTGGCGTTCAAATGGGGAATGTGGATGCTTTGTCTCGAGTACATGCATGCCTGATTGCTTGTGTTCCAACCCCAAGGTTAAAACAAGAGGGGGGGGGGTATGTGACAGCAGGCAGCTAAAATCACCAGGTTGCATCCAGGATGGTAGGTATGTATGCCCTAGATTCAGGCTTTATGCAAATTCATACCACTAGGGGGAGTGCTGGGAGTCTTGCGGGGGAAGAGTTAATGAGCCCAGCTGAATCAAGTGGCTCATTAAGGCCTCTACAAGAACTCCCAGCATGCTAAGGGAGATGCTCCATCCTGGAACCAGTTCTGTGTTGTGCAAGACTGGGGAGTGTGTTTCTGTCCTGTGCAGTGAGACAAAGCCTGTGTGGCTAAAACCTTCAAAAACAGGGAGATAGGGACTGGGGCAGCACAAGGCTGCACCTAGTTGTCAGACAGGGAACCTACATGTGTAGTAAGCGGTCAAGCTGACCAGGATTTCTTTTTTTTATGTTTCTTTTTGTTTTGCTGTTTTTCCCCTGTAAATAGTTTAAATAAACCGCACCTTTTGTTTTTGCAACTACAAACTCTGTCTGCTGTGCCTGTTTTTGTGTGGTGAACCCATTCAGGGGGTCACACACACCCGCTGCTGAGCTAACCCCCTCACAATATATACATCCCACCTTTGTGCAGCTACATCTCACTGCAGGCCATTAGTATGTCTGGAAGGCAAACAAGGAGAGGCAGACAGTCACAAGCCAATAAAAGAGGGCAAGCAGGCTCTATGTCTAGAGGCAACAGTTCTGGTTGTGGACACGGTGCATTCTCATCAGCACGTAGCCGTGGGACACGCTTTTCCTTCTTTTCGGCAGCTGGCCATGTTGAACCGCAACATGCCGAAGACTTGGTAGAGTGGATGACCAAGCCGTCCTCATCCTCCTCATCCTCTCTCACCCAGGCTCAGGGTACTTTGTCTGGCAAAGCAGCTGCCAATGCGGCCTCTTCCCTCGGCTTAATGGCATCAGTCACTCCTTCCCTAGCCCCACCATGTCCTCCTGAGGAGTCCCCCGAACTGTTTGACCATAGTGTTGGGCACATACTCCAGGAGGATGCCCAGCGTTTTGAAGGCTTCGATGATGGTACCCAGCTAGAGGAAGGCAGTAAAGTGAGCCCAGAGAGAGGGGGTGCCCAACAAGGACAGCAATCTGGCAGTCATGTTCCCCCAGCTGCAGCATACTGCCAGATTTGCTCCAGTGATGAGGAGAGAGAGGATGATGAGGTCACTGACTCCACGTGGGTGCCTGATAGGAGAGAGGAGGAGGAGGAAGAGGAGGAGGAGGAGAAGGCACATCTCCAATGAATCAGGATGCCCTCCAGAGGCCAGCTTAAGGGCAGCCAACCGACTGCATCACACTGCAGTGTTCAGGGCACTGCTGTCTCTGCACGTTATTCCAAAAGTTCTTTGGTGTGGGCCTTTTTTCAGAAGTGTGCAGCAGATCGCACTGTTGCTATTTGCAACATATGTTTGAAGCGTATCTCGCGTGGCCAAAACATGAGCCGCTTGTGCACCATGTGCTTGACCAGACATATGTCGACCTGCCATGCAGTCCGTTGGCAAGCATACAAAAAAGACCCACACCAAAGAACAAAGCGGACCTCTCCTTGCTCCTCATCAGCTGGGATGTCCAACCCCACTATACCTTCAGTCCTCTCTGAAACCTGCACTGAGAGGAATGAAGGTGTAGAATTAGGTGTGTCACAGCCAAGTACTTGCGGGAAATCTGCTATCGGTACATCAACGTCAGATTGTACCAGGCAAATTTCCCTGCCCCAGCTGCTGCACCGCCGAAAGAAGTTCGCTCCCAGCCATCCACATGCCTAGCGGTTGAATGCTAGCTTGGCTAAATTGCTAGCACTTCAACTGCTGCCTTTTCAGTTGGTAGACTCTGCCCCCTTCCGTGAATGGAATGTGGAATGTGCGGTTCATCAGTGGCAGGTTCCCAAACTGCACTTTTTCTCACAGAAGGCGATTCCGGCTCTCTACCGGCATGTGGAAGGCAATGTCTTGGCCTCGCTGGACAGGGCGGTCAGCGTTAAGGTGCATATTACCGCTGACTCATGGTCCAGCAGGCATGGACAGGGACGTTACCTATATTTCACGGCGCATTGGGTGACTCTGCTGGCAGCTGGGAAGGATGCAGGACAAGGTGCAGTAGTGTTGGAGGTTGTTCCGCCACCACGCCTCCAAAATGTTACTACTGGTGATTCTGACACACCTCTCTCCTCCACCCCCTCCTCTTCTTCTTCTTCCTCCATGGCCTCTTCCTCTGCTTTGTCCTCGGAACCAGCGCTGCTCCGTAGGCGTTCAAGGGGCTATGCAAGTACGCAGGCAAAAAGATGCCATGTGGTGCTTGAGCTGGTGTGCTTGGAGGACAGGAGCCACACTGGGGCAGAGATTCTGTCAGCTCTGCAGGGGCAGGCTCAGAGGTGGTTGACGCCACACTAGCTTAAGCCAGGAAAGGTGGTTTGTGACAATGGCACCAACCTCCTCTCTGCCCTCCGACAGGGACAACTGACCCATGTGCCCTGTTAGGCTCACGTCCTTAACTTGGTGGTGCAGCGGTTCTTGGGCAGGTACCGGGGCTTACAGGAGGTCATGAAGCAGGCCAGAAAACTCTGTGGGCATTTCCGCCGGTCATATAATGCAAGTGCTCGGCTGGCTGACCTGCAAAAGGATTACAACCTGCCCAAGAACCGCCTAATCTGTGACATGCCCACCAGGTGGAACTCTACGTTGGCCATGCTGCAGCGGCTGCACATGCAGCAGAGGGCCATCAATGAGTATCTGTTGCAATATGGCACCAAAACAGTGTCAGGGGAGCTTGGATTTTTTTCCCCACGCCAGTGGGCCATGATCAGCGATGCATGCACTGTCCTGGCACCATTTGAGGAGGCCACGAGGATGGTGAGCAGTGACAGTGCATGCATCAGTGACACTGTCCCTCTTGTCCACATGTTGGAGCACACGCTGCGTGGAATAATGGACAGGGCACTTGAGGCAGAACAGAGGGAGGAAGAGGAGGACTTCCTTAACTCTCAAGGCCCCCTTTATCCAGACAGTGTTCCTGCTGGCCCGCCTATCACACAGGAAGAGGACGAGGAGGAGGAGGATTGTGTCAGCATGGAGGTGGAGCCTAGCACTCAGCATCAGCAGCAGTCTTCAAGGGATCAATTACAGTCCCAAGACACCCATGGACTTGTACGTGGCTGGGAGGAGGTGGCTGCGGATCATGTCGTCCTGAGTGACCAAGAGGACTCTGGACCGAATGCCTCAGCAAACCTTCCCTGCATGGCCTCCCTGATCCTGCAAAGCCTGCGGAAGGATCCTCGTATTCGTGCTATCAAGGAGAGGGATCATTACTGGCTGGCAACCATCCTTGATCCACGTTACAAGGGTAAGGTTGTGGACCTTATCTTGCCGTCGCAGAGGGAGCAGAGGATGAAGCATCTTTGGGAGGCCTTGCAGAAAGGTCTGTGCAACGCGTTCCCAGAGACTGGGAGGTTACAAATTCCTGGTCCTGGACAACGTGTTGCTGAGGCTTCGGTCAGTCAAAGAAGGAGCGGTGGGGAAGGTGGCCGTCTGACCGATGCATTCAGACAATTTTTTAGTCCGCAGCCTCAAGGTATGATCGGTTCCAGCAACCATCGCCAGCGTCTGGTTTACATGGTGCAGGAATACCTAGGGGCAAGATCAGACCTGGACACCTTTCCAACCAAAAATTCTCTGGGTTACTGGGTTTTGAGGATGGATCACTGGCCAGAGCTTGCACAGTATGCAATTGAGCTACTGGCCTGTCCTGCATCCAGCGTTCTTTTTGGAACGCACATTCAGTGCTGCTGGAGGCTTTGTAACCGATCACAGGGTGCGCCTGTCCACCGCCTCGGTCGATCGACTGACCTTCATAAAAATGAATCAGTCTTGGATCACCACCAGCTACTAAGCACCTGATGCTGATGTAACAGAATCATTTTCTTTGAAATGTCAGATCCCTTCAAGACTGCCTATGCTGATGCAGAGTGACTATTCTGTTATGCTGAGTGACTATCCTCTTCCTCCTCAATGATCATGCTGATAGCATGTAAGAACATTTTTGTTTCTGGGCACCGCCACCAGTGGCTAAGGCCCAATTTTTCAGCCCCTGTTTAACAGGGGCGTGTAATTAAAATTTTTAATGCATTACTTTGCAGCAGGGCTCATTGCTGCGCTCCAACTAGAGTATCTGTGAGGGGTTGCAGTGTTGTGGCACCAGCACCAGTGCCTAAGGCCCAATTTTTCAGCCCCTGTTTAACAGGGGCGTATAATTAAAATTTTTGATGCAATACTTTGCAGCAGGGCTCATTGCTGCGCTCCAACTACAGTATATGTGAGGGGTTGCAGTGTTGTGGCACCAGTGCCTAAGGCACAATTTTTATGCCCCTGTTCAACAGGGGCATGTAATTACAATTCTTGATCTAATATTTCACAGCTGGGCCCATTCCTGCGCCCACCAAGAGTAACTGTGAGGACTTACAGTGTTGTGGCACCAGCACCACCACCAAAGGCCTAATTTTTACTACCACTGTTCAACAATGGCATGTAATTACTATTCCTAATATAATAGTTCACAGCAGGGCGTTCCAGCGCCCAAGAGTAACTGTGAGGGCTTACAGTGTTGTGGCAACACCAACACCTAAGGGCCAAATTTCTGCAGAGTATATACGGCAGGCCCCTACTTTCAAACACACCTACTTGCAAACGGAAGGAGACAACAGGAAGTGAGAGGAAATCTACCCCTAGGAAGGGAAATTCTCTCCTGTAAGGCCTCGTACACACGGCCGAGATTCTCATTGAAAAAAACATGTCGTTTTTTTCGACGAGATTCTTGGACAAGAAACTTGTCCCGGCCGAGTGTACACACGCTCGTTTCAAAGAACCCGCGGTTCTTTGAATGGAGCGTACGCGGTGACGTCATCGACTACGACGAGCATGCGCTCGTCACATTCGATGCCGTCGCCGCCATCTTGGTATACCCTACGTATGCCTAGGAAGCTACCGCACATGCGTCAAATTCATTTCGAACATGCGCGGGCTTCCGGGAGGACAGGTAAGTGTACACACACTCACTTTTCTCGTCGAGAAACATGCCGAGGAGAATCTCGACGAGAAAATAGAGAGCAGGTTCTCTATTTTCTCGTTGAGGTTTCTTGTCGGTTTTCTCGACGAGAAACCCGATAGCCGCGTACACACGACCGATTTACTCGGCAAGACCTCTCTGCCAGCAAGTTTCTTGCTGGTTCTTGCCGAGAAAATTGGTCGTGTGTACGAGGCCTAAGAGTTAATATGGGAAAAGGGTGTCTCCTCTCCACTGATGCTTTATCACCAATCCTTGTTTCAATAAAAAACCCAAATTTTCAAAAAACATTTGTCATTGGGACGGAAAGTGAGGTGAAATGTTCTGAACAGGTGCACAGACAGCAAAACAAATGTTACAGGGGTGATAACCCTTCCCTATGTTTTCCAAAAAGCTTAAAAATAGATTTTTTGGCTGGAGCTACACAGTTCCAAATTACAAACAGATTCTACTTAAGAACAAACCTACAGTCCCTGTCTTGTTTGCACCGCCTGTATACTGCTGTTCAGAGTATATACGGCCTGGGGGCCCCATGCCTTTTCTTTTTTAAATTTGGGTGTGGGGTTCCCCTTAATATCCATACAAGACCCAAAGGGGCTGGTAATGGGCTGGGGGGGGGGGGGGGTACCCATGCCATTTTTCTCAAAGATTTTCATCCATATTGCCGGGACCAGACATTACATTAAAGCCGCAAGCAGTTTTAAATTACTTTTTTTCCTTTAGAAATTTCATTTTGTGCAGGGACAGTTCTAAACACGGGAAACACGTGCCACTTCACAGGCATACTATAAACCCCCCTAGGTACGATATTTAAAGGAATATTTCACTTTTTTCTTTGCTTTAACCACTTAAGCCCCAGACCATTTTGCAGCTAAAGGACCAGGTCACTTTTTGCGATTCGGCACTGCGTCGCTTTATCTGACAATTGCGCGGTCGTGCGACGTGGCTACCAAACAAAATTGACGTCCTTTTTTCCTACAAATAGAGCTTTCTTTTGGTGGTATTTGATCACCTCTGCGGTTTTTATTTTTTGCACTATAAACAAAAATAGATCGACAATTTTGAAAAAAATTAAATATTTTTTACTTTTTGCTATAATAAATATCCCCAAAAAATATATAAAAAAACATTTTTTTCCTCAGTTTAGGCTGATACGTATTCTTCTACATATTTTTGGTAAAAAAAATTGCAATAAGCGTTTGTTGATTGGTTTGCGCAAAAGTTATAGCGATTACAAAATAGGGGATAGTTTTATGGCATTTTTATAAAAAAAATATTTTTTACTAGTAATGGCGGCGATCAGTAATTTTTTTTCGTGACTGCGACATTATTGCAGACACATCGGACACCTTAGACACATTTTTGGGACCATTGTCATTTTCACAGCGATCAGTGCTATAAAAATGCACTGATAACTGTGAAAATGACACTGGCAGTGAAGGGGTTAACCACTAGGTGGTGCTGTAGGGGTTAAGTGTTCCCTGCATAGTGTTTCTTACTGTAGGGGGGATGGGCTCTGTGTCACATGACACCGATCACCGCTCCGAGTACACGGAGCCGAGATCAGTGTCATTGTCACTAGGCAGAGCGGGGAGATGCTTGTTTACACAAGCATCACCCCGCTCTATACCTCCGTGAGACGATCGCGGGGATCCCCGCGGCGATCGAATCCGCGGGACCCACGGTCCGACTCACGGGGATGGCGGCAGGGTCACGAGCGCGCCGCCGGCGGTGCGCTCGCAACCACACGGCATTCATTTAAAGGGCCACGTACAGGTACGTGGTTATGCCTGTCCGTCCCATTCTGCCGAGGTATATATACAGTGGCTGGTCCTTAAGTGGTTAAGCATCCTTAAAATCACTGCTCATGAAAAAAAATTGGATTTTTGTACTCACCGTAAAATCCGTTTCTCTGACGTCCATGGACCGACGCAGCTCTCATACTGATTACATGTGGGTATATGTCCCTGCGAGCAGGGACATATACCCACATGTAATCAGTATGAGAGCTGCGTCGGTCCATGGACGATAAGAGAAACTGACGTTTTAAAAAAAAAATTTGCATTGATACATGTCCCCTAGAGCAGGACTCGGGTCCCCAAACCCTTTTTAGGACAATAACTTACATATTAGCCTTCATAATTAGCACTTTTGATTTCGAACGTTCGAGTCCCATAGACTTTAATAGGGTTCTAAAATTCGCGCAAACTTCCGGTCCGTTCGCAGGTTCTGGTGCGAACCGAACCGGGGGGTGTTCGGCTTATCCCTAATGGGAAGGACTCAGGTACCTTAGTTGTGGATCACAGGAATCTTCCTAGGTCCAGAGGAACAACTGTCTCCACGCTGGACTCAGCAAACACCGGATAGGCCCAATCTCACTGGCCTAGCAACCGATGCGTAGCTCAATCACATATAGTCTCTGCCACAGACTTGGTGAAAATAGAACAGTCTCTGCCACAGACTGGGTGTGAATAGAACAGTCTCTGCCACAAACTTGGTGTAACCCTTCCCTGGGTTACTTTCTGAATAAAGAACACAGCTCTCAGTGCCAGGATCTTACAGCCGTTCCGGCAGCACTGTGAGGTAGAATATGATCCTCCAATTGAGTCCTCAATTGCTTGGTCCCTTCCAGCAGGTAAGGCGAGACAGGATCATCCCCGGATCAGTAGGCCCCTAGTAACTCTTTCTGGCCTTCACCTCGTCACTATGGAGGCAGGGGCGGATCCAGAGTCTTTTCTCTGGAGGGGCACTGCCAAAAAATATATATTTTTTGTAGGAAATTTATCGGGAAATGGCTGGTGTCGGCGCTTCAATCATCCCGGCACCATGGTTGTTATGGTGTCAGGATGATTGAAGCGCATTATTTCTATTATTACATTGTAATATAAAATTAAATAGTTCAATGCAGAATCAGTGGGAGCCCCGAGTGTGTCAATTGCCACCGACACCTGCAATTAGTGGGAGCCCTGAGCGTGTCACTTGCCACACGTTGCGGATTGTCACTTGCCACGTCACCTGCCACATCTTGTGGATTGTCACTTGCCACAGCTTGTGGATTGTCACTTGCCACATCACCTGCCACACCTTGCGGATTGTCACTAGCCACACCTTGCGGATTGTCACTTGCCACTCACCTGCCACACCTTGCTGATTGTCACTTGCCTGCCACCAGATGCAGATTGTCATTTGCCACGTCACCTGACACAATTTGCGATTGTCACTAACCTGCCTGCTAAGGTGTAGTTTTGGTTGTCTCTTGCTGTGTCCCAGAGTCAGGCAGCAGAGAGATAATGTAATCTCTCTGCTGCCTGCACAGTGAGGGCGGAAGTCACTGCAGGAATGCAGGGCAGGCATGGGCGGTGTTAGATGAGCCTGTTCTCTCACTCTCACCTGCGCTGCCAACACACTGAGCAGCACGGTCTGCCCACGAACCACGCCGCCCGCCCACAAACGACGCTGCAAGCGGAGCCGCCTGCTTTCTTACCCGTCTGTGGAGCCGCAGAGCGGCCCAACGTGACTCACTGACGTCACTCGTTGCTAGATGCCAAGCGGCCCAGGCGTTAGCAACGAGTGCAGGGAAGAGGCTCCACCCACCTCCTCCTCCGCTCCTGGTATCGTGTCAGTGCGCCGCGTAACTACATTAGACGAGTCTCTCTCTCTGCGCCGCTGATCGGCTGATGTGAGAAACTGAGAGAGAGACTCAGAGAGGCAGCGGCAGCCGCAGAACAAGTACTGTATATACTTGAGTATAAGCCGACCCGAATATAAGCCGAGGCACCTAATTTTACCCCAAAAAACTGGGAAAACGTATTGACTCGAGTATAAGCCTAGGGTGTCCATCTGCATGCCTCACTTTGCCTCACTGTGCCCATGCCTCACTGTGCCCATGACTAAACTGATGTTTAACATGGGAGTCCATGGAAGTAGTGCCCGGCTTTGAAAAATCGGTTCTCCCCGGCCGTAAGTTTCCCAGACACCAAACTTTGCACAGTTGTAGAGGAGACATGGGGCTACATGTGTGCCAAGATTGGGGTCCAGGGGACCTACGACCGGCCAGTACGGGGTCCGCAAATTACTGGAGAAATTACCATTTAACATTGGAGTCTATGGAAGGAGTGCCCGGGTTTGAAAAATCGGTTCTCCCCGGCCGTATGTCTCCCAGACACCAAACTTTGAACACTTGTAGAGGAAGAGCGGGGCTATATGTGTGCAAAGTTTGGGGTCCAGGGGACCTATGGCCGGCCGGTACCGGGTCCCCAAAGTCCGGGAGATCAGGCGCAAAAAAAGGAACCCATGTTCAAAAAAAAGGTCCTGTTTCTGCAAAAAGCATGCAAACACGCATTGTTGTGAATGGAGCCTTACACAGTTTAGTCAGCATTGGTGTTAGGAGTGGTGAGGGGACATTTTTTAAGACATAAGCCTCGTACACAACGTTGGTTTTCCTGACCAGATTCCCGGCAAGCTTGCCTTGCTCGCCGAGTGTACACATGGCCATTCAAAAGAACCGCCGTTCTTTTGAATGGCAAGAACGCGGTGATGTTGTTGACTACGACGAGCATGCGCTCGTCACATTCGATGTCGTCGCCGCCATCTTGCTACACCTTACACTACCCTTGTAAGCTACCGCGCATGCGTCAAAGTCTCATCGAGCATGCGTGGGCTTACCTGGGGACAGGTAAGCATACAAGCCTCATACACACTCACGGTTTTCTCGGCAGGAACCACTGCCGAGAATCCCGACAAGGAAAATAGAGAGCAGGTTTTCTATTTTCCTCGTCGAGATTCCCGGCAGTTTTCCCGACGAGAAACCATACACACAAACGGTTTTCTCGGCAACAAGCTCTCCCAGCAGCTTTCTTGCCGAGAAAACCGGCCGTGTGTACGAGGCTATAAACTCTAATAAGGTCTCATTGAGTGTGCACTGTGAGTGTGGGACCTCTCTTGTGACAATAAACGTGTTGACTGAAGTTTCCACAGGGGGGGGGGGAGGCTGTGTCTCTAGTCACCTCAGGCACACAGGGATGGCAACCTGTTGTCTTTCCCGGCCACACCCTCCTAATAAATATGAATTTGCTTACCCTGGGGAGGTTCCTATTACGGTATACAAACAAAGGAAGGGTTCTTAGCCCTACATCTTATCCCCTCGCTGTCCCTGCATGTCCCTTTCCACAGTCTGAAGTCCGGGCTGTGTGCTGGAGCCTCCCCCTTCCTCAGCAGAGCACACATTATAAAAAAAATACAATCCCCATGTGATGATTTATGATTAAAGTGACTAGCTGACTGGGCAGAGTCTGCAAGGGGATAGCATAGCACAGAGGAGAGGAGGGCTGCCTGCCTGCCAGTGTGGAGCAGCATTGGGCTAGTGGGCGGGGCTTGTGTGTGATCCCAGAGCAGTGCTGCAGCAGGCTGTGTACAGGGAGGGCAGCACCTGAGGACAGCTGCATGACTATAGCAAAGGTAAGCAGATATCCCCCTTACAGGAGGAGTGCTGGATGGATGGATGGGGTGCAGGCCAGGGAGTGGAATGTCTCTGGATGGCGAGTGCTGTGTATAGGGAGATGTGGAGCTCTTATCCCTGCAAGGAGCTGCTCTATACACAGGCAGTGATCTGACAGCACTGTGATCAGCAATATGCTGCAGCATGTGAAGTAGAGGACTTGGTCTACACATGCTTCTTACACACCCACTCTTCATTGTAACCTACAGCAGCCCATACACTGTGCAATCCCCTTGTACTAGGGCTAGTTTATACTCGCGTCAGCCCTCTGAAGAGCGATCAGATAAGGGACGTTTTTTTAAATGGGGTTGATTTACTAAAGGAAACTAGACAGTGCACTCTGCAAGTGCAATTGCTCCAGAGATTAGTAAATAAGGTAAGGCTTTCTCTTTCCAAAGAACAACCAATCGCATGCAAGGAAAATAAAAAATGCTGCCTTTTTTTGCTTGCACATGATTGGATGATGGAAGTCAGCAGAGCTTCTGCTCATTTACTAAGCTCTGGAGCAACTGCTCTTGCGGAGTGTAACTGCACTTTGCAAAGTGCACAGTCTATTTGTCTTTTAGTAAATCAACCCCCAATGTGTCATTAGAAGCTTCTTTTTTTTTTTCTTTTTTTTATTAAATCCATTGAACGAAAGATCCGATCACGAGAAAGCAGTTTTCAATGGGATCGTTAAGATGAATGATCGATCTCTTGCGATTTAGAAGACTTGATCTATAGCTGACAACCCATTTGATCGATATCACACAATTGGGAAAGTGGATTCCGATCGATAGTTGGAAGATATGATTGTAAGTTATTGATTTTTGTTTTTGTATACAATCTCATAATCCAATCGATTGAAATACAATCACATGCAATGCTAAAAGTATATCCGTGATGCCGATTGTTTCAATGCTATCGATGCATTTTCTGCCCTGGCTGATCAACTCAATATGAATGGGACCCGTTCAGCGGATTTAATTAGTAGAAGTAGAAACGCATCTCGACCGCATGGTTTTTACAGCCCCGTGTAAACAAGCCCCTATGTGGCCATACACATAATGAATGGATAATATGATGGGATCTGTGAATTATCAAAAAAGACACATACCGTGTCTTCAATCAGTTTCATAAACATAATTCTGATCAGTTGGACAGGAGAAAGCAGGAAATTCAATATCCTGAAGCCTTGGTTCACACCAGTGCAACTTTGAGCGCGACTTCAAAGCCGACTATTCAGTGCGATTTCAATGTGTCTTGCTGACATTCTGTGTGACTTCATTTAACGGATGTCAATGCAAGTCACACAGTAATAGTGCAGGAAACTTTTTCAAGCTCGCTGCGACTTTGAACTGTTCCATTGCCACAAATGGGGTGCGACTTTGAACTGTCAAGTTGCATGACAAGTCACACTGGTTTGAACCAGGGCTAAGCGTAAGATGCATCGAATAATCTTTAGTCTGATTTCTGATCAGAGAATAACAGTATTGATAATGAAATTGTATATAAAATCATTCAGTGTATGGTCACCATTAGAGTTATCAGAACTAGAAAGCTACACCAAAGCAGTTCGTTTTAGGCTGGGTTCTCACACATGCGATTCGGGAACCAGCACGATTCCTGTGCGTGTTCCCCCATCGCATCTGACTCGCAGGCAGTTCACACTTCTCTCTGCGAACCGCTGCGGGTGTCAATAGAAAGTTAATGACACCCCCAAACTGTTTTGCAGAACACAGTGCGAACTGTGGAATCGGATCGCATGAGCGTGAACACCTATGCAATCTGATTCCAGTGTGGACCAAAAAAAGGGTCCTGCACCATCTTGGTGCGAATGCCATGCGATTTCAGCCATGCAAACTGTATGGCTGGATTTGCATCACACAGACATTGCATGTGATGTGAAATGCGGTGCGAATCACATGCAATGTCTGGCATCGCACCAGTGTGAACCCAGCCTAAATCAGTATCAAAGCAGGCCCCTTCACTAGTAGATCTAATGGAGTTTGTACATTTAGATTCTATAGTGTATGTTCAATAAATAATTGATCTCTCCCAATAGAAATGATCATCTATAGTTGACAGCTCATTTGATACGACACACACAGGGGAGTGGATTTAAAGTGTTACTAAACCCACAACAGTAAAATCAGTCTGTATATGCAGTAGGGCTGGGGAAAAAAATCGATTTTAATCTTGAATTGAGTTGAATTTTTTTGTCCTTCAGAGTTTCTGTAGCAGGGCTGCAGGGGGCGTGTCCAGAATGGCACTGGGCGGGTTACCCCAATTACATCTACTCGCCGCAGCCGCCGTGAGTAGATGTAATGTAACACTAACCGCAAGCCGTCGTCTGCCTACCTGATCAGCGTGTCATGCAGACAGACGGCGGCCATTGCAGTGTTCAAAAGCCGCGCCTCCCGAGTCCTCGTCTGTGATAGGCGGAACACTCCATTTCACAGCAGGCAGTGTTCAGCCTATCACGGACATCCTCTCATCCTCGTCTGTGTTATGAGGATGAGCGGATGTCCGTGATAGGCTGAATGCTGGGAAATTTGAGTGTTCCGCCTATCACAGACGAGGAGGAGGCGCAGCTTTTTAATACTGGAATGGCCGCCGGTGTAGCAGTAAAATCCGTATTCCATGAAAATCTGCATCAGGTACGGGCACAGTGATTGAAGCACGGGCACAGTGAGGCACGGGCACAGTTCAATTCAACTAAGAGTAACCTCAGGATTTTTTGTTGTTTTATTAGCTAAATCCAAATACAGTATTAATAATTTGGATGTTTAACAATCTTTGCACACTGACTTTGCAGTTAGAGAGAGGGTTTGCCTTTGCAATTTTGTTTGTTGATGCACTTTAATATAATAAAAAAAAAAAATAATAAATCGAAGCGTAAATCGAGTTTTTTTTTATAAAAAAAAATCGCAGATTTTTTTTGGGGGGGGGGGGGGGGAATCGCCCAGCCCTAATATGCAGTAAAGCATGCTTGTTATACTTACTGTGGAACCAAAGGGGTTAGGCCCTTTTCACACGGGCAGCTCTCTTGCCGCTCTTAAAAGCATGTTTTTTGTTATTTTGAAACTCCAAGACTCCAGGCATTGCGATTAGCTGCGTTTACATGCGGCTGTGTTTAGCTGCGGTGGAACATTCTTGCCATTACTGATATGCTTCCTGTTGTTTTTCTTTCCTTGTTGCTGATGTTATCCGCAGGAGAAATAGTACACTGCGATTACCTGCGTTTATGTGCAGATAGCTGCGCTAAATCGGTCCTGGACGCAGTCAAATTTTATCTTTTATAACCGCACAAAACCCCATGTAATGAAACCGTTGCTAAATGCAGTGTGTGAATGGGGCCATAGGAAAGCATTGTGTGAGTTTAGGTGCTGTAGATAACTTCATCTATCCGCAGCTAAAAGATGAATTCTATCTGCCCGTGTGAAAGGGGCCTAAATCCCTCTGCATTGTGTAAAAAGGCTGTTTGATCCTGTATGCACAGATCTTCTCCTTTCACTGTCCCCAAAACATCTGATAAGACTGCGTTAGTGGAGTCAGGCTGCACATGCTCAGTTTGGTGTGTATTACTAGAAAGTTTTTTTTTTTTCTTTTTTTCTTTTTTTTTTTCTTTGGAGGGTGCATGTGATCAGCACAGGGCCAAGCAGCACTGATTGAGTGAGGGGTCCTGCAGCCTCATAAGACAGTCAGAGGAGAATGAAGCTTTAACCAGTGCTCTGCCAGACACTGATAGAAGTCATAAAGATTTCTATATACTGCTGATGAGAAAAAGTATTTAGCAGTTTATATTTACAAAAATAATTGCATTTCCATGTACTGTGGGAGACCAGATATAGTGAATGTAGGGTCCTGGGTTTAGTAACACTTAAAGAGGAAGTAAACCTCTTTTGCTCCCTGCAAAGCCTGCAAATGAAAAGCATAATGGGCTAGTATGCATCGCATACTAGCCCATTATGTGACACTTACCTGCAAAAGAATCCAGCGATGTCCCCTGTGTAGGCAGCGTCCATCTTCTGGCCCCTCTTCCTTCCGGGACGCGGACTCCGGCTCTGTGATTCGCCGGAGCCGCATGACGTCGCTCCCGCACATGCGCACGGGAGCCGCCATTAACGACACAGGCTAGGGAAGAAACGGCACTTAGTTTTGTTTCTTCTCCGCGCATGTGCCGTTAACATTTTCGGCGGACTACAAGTGAAACCTCTCCTAAACGGCGCACGTTTTAGGAGATATTTCCACTACCTATAGGTAGAAGTCCAAAAAAAGGGTTTACAACCACTTTAAGGTGTTGGAAGATACGATCATAAGTTTGCATCTTTGTTTTCCTTATGCAATCTCATAAACAAATCGATGAAAATACAATTGAATTTATCAACAACATATCTCAGTGCTGCTGATCACGAGCAATCATTTTTCTTCCCTGGCCAATCAACTCATTTTGTTTGAATTCGCTCTAAATCTGGTCAAAAACAGTTGGAAGGGAAAGTATGCCTATGTGATTGTTTGTTTGCCGACAGTCAGATAATAAATTGAGCCCTTATTCACACCAGTGTGATTTGTCATGTGATGTTATTTTGAAACGGTCATATCACAAGTCGCACTCTTATTTTCTGCAATGGAACTGTTCAAATCGTTCAAACACTGAAAAAGGTTCCTGCCCTCTTTTTTTTTCTGAGACTTACATTGACTTCTGTTAAATAAAGTCGCAAGTCTCAGTGAAATCGGAGATCCAAAACCACACTGGTGTGAACCAGGGCTGAAGCGTGTATGGCCAAAACTATGCAATATGAGGACCTGCCTAATCTATTCAATCCATGTGTATCCAGTCAGACAGGTCCTTGCACTGCAAAGTTGTTGGTAGATTTAAAGGAGATTGTACTATCTGATTGGAACATGTGTTGAGCTCTAGGAACACACTGCCAGATCAGAGCCTGATATACTCAATCTTGGGATTTGTGCATTTTGTTTATCTAGCTCAATGTTTCTCAGCTCCAGTTCTCAAGGCGCCCCAACAGGTCATGTTTTCAGGCTTTACATTATTTTGCACAGGTGATTTGATCACTTTTACTGCCTTAGTAATTACCACAGCTGTTTCATCTGAGGGAAATCCTGAAAACATGACCTGTTGGGGCGCCTTGAGGACTGGAGTTGAGAAACCCTGAGTCTAGCTGGTATAGCGAAGTAGATATGACATGTTAACATGCTATAATGCTACATATAACTTTGGAAAGCTTGACAAGAATCCCGTCGAGAAAACCAACGTGTTTTTTTTTTAACGATGGGATTCTCGGCCGTGTGAACGAGGCTTTAGTGCCGGTTCACACTACAGTGACTTGGGATCCGACTTGTGTCGCCCGACATGAGAAATTCCATTGAAGTGAATGAGAGCCGTCTTAATGTACACTAATGAAGTCGCTCAGGCTTCAGAAAAGGTTCCTGTACTACTTCAATCCGACTTCTAGGCGACTTGTACCCATTGATTTCAATGGAAGTTGCCTCCAAAGTCAGATCTCTGTCTTAACTGAAGCAACTTTACAGGAAAAGAAAATAGTTTACTCAGGCAAACCCCTCCCTCCCACAGAGCTGATTATTCTGTGATTGGCCACAGCCAAAGTCGCCTGTCCTGGAGGCAACTTAAGTCGCGTTGTAAGTTGCTCCAAGTCGTGCTAGAAGTCGTGTTGCCCCTGCGTGAACCGGCACTTAGGGCGCTTACGCATCAGTTTTTCTTCTTTTGCCTTAACAAAAACAGAAGGAAAATGCGTGACCATTCCTATAGAACTCGTCACACCAGTCAGCTGTGCTTTTAAAAGTCCCACATGCTGCATTTTTAGTGCAGTAAAAAAAGCGTCAAAAATGCACCTTCCCATTGAAATGGATGTAAAATGCGTCAAAATTGCTGAAAAAGCGCACCCACGGTTGGTCGCATGCTTTTTTTTTTTCAAAGGAGCAAACTGCACTGCAAACTCAGCAAATTTTTTGCAATGGAAAAGAGCAGTGTGAAAGCAGCTTTGGGCCCCTTTCACACAGACATTCTATCAGTCTATTTTTGACCTGTGATTCGATGGATCAAAAACAACCGCAGTGTATCCCCATGGTTGGCCAGATTTAAGGGGATGAGTGTTTGTTTACATCCGGCTGTGTTAAGGTTAATCGTAAGGAACGCAAAGAACTTTCTACTTTTTCAGATATAGACAAACTCACTCACTCACATCTGGCCACCTATAGGTCTTACATGGGGTCCATTTTTTTTTCCTGCATCACAACATGGACAGAAACCGATCAGACATGGATATGGGACTTCGCTTTCTGATCGGGTCTGTCAAGGATTGCCTGTTATGGAATGTAGGGTGCCCGTGTGAAAAGGGCCTTGCATCTCAGGTTTTCTCACAAAGCTGTACAAACTGAATGACATTTAATTTGATGAAACACTGTGTATATCAGTTGTGTTTTTTTTTTTTTTTTTTGTAAAATATTGTTTTTCACCTATTTCTATCCATTGTTTAATCCCAGCATCATTTCCTGCAGCCTGTTTGCAACCACTTCCTGTATACATTCATGCCCTCCAGCGATGGCTGCATGGCATTTCTCAGGGTGGATATTCAGATGGTGACAGCAGTGGATCATGCTTATGTAGCGGAGTCTTTAAATTTAGGTGGGCTACACCTGGGTGGAAATTCAGGTGTGTAGGTATGGGAGTAATGACTATTTGTATTCGTGGAGGATTGGGCGGTGTAATAATCTCCTTGGCCGGTGGGTGGTGAGTGCCCGCAGGCTCAAGGTAGATTCACTGCGATAGTGCTGGCCTTTTTGTCCCTTCTCGGAGATGGTATGGCGAGGGCGGGGAACCTGCCGTGGCGTCAATGGAGGGGATAAAAGGGGGAGACGCCCTAGTCACGAGGTCTTGCTCTCCTGGAGGTTCTTCATCACGCGCCCAGGCACCTTAGGCCTGGGTGCGGGCGGTTCCGGATTCTGGCTCAGGTGCCCTAGGCCTGACCGGAATGGAGTTGGAGTCCATCCCAGGCACCTTCAGCCTGGGGTGAGGTACTAAACCAGGAGGCCTGGGGCCCAGTGACTTCGACTGGGTCCCGCGAGGGTGGAGAAGTCCGAGGGTCCCTGAAGTGGATGGGGCCCATGTCTGAGGTGAGGAGGCTGGGGAGGTTACCCATTCGGAGAGTCTGGAGCAGCATCAACCCAGTGACGGATTGGCCTCTAGTAACTCCCTTGGAGGGACATCTTCCCCTGATAGGGGCCGCAACACAGTGAAGGTACTCCTATTAATGTTCTCTTGAGTCGCTGGTAGAGACTCTCAAGTTCTAAGTCCTTTCAAGATATGGCTATAGTAACCGCTGGCGAGATCGCAGTGGTTTAGCTGAGAATTAGGCTAGTGCCTCGGCCTGCTCATCCCCTGTATCAAAATGTTAACAAGTCGCAACCAGTTGGCTACTGAAGCACTGTTTGTGAGAAATGCAATAAAACAAGAGTTGGACTGTGATTGGTGTGTGGAACTCTGGTTAATGGGAGCAGAGGGAAGTGTTGGCACAGCAGGACTTAATCCTTTACAGAAGCACATAGGCCCAAGGAAATATCTGGTACTGGCCTTCACCTCACCCACAGCTATGGGGAAGACATGGGCCGTAGCGCATCTCACCCTGTCATGTGTAATACCCCTAGAAGAAAGAGATGGGGTGAGGGCGCTACACTTACAATATGTGTTGAGTCCCTTTTTTAGGCTCCATGCACACAGTTCCCTTGGCAGAAAAAACCGCTCATATAGAGCGTTTTTGAAGAAAGTTTAGGAGAGTTTAGCGGGGTTTTTTTTCTGCCAGGAAGCTCCAATCAGAAACGCAAACCAGAAGGTTTTCTTTTCCTGCCTCTGAACGTTGAGCTTAACATATGCCTGTAATTGTCCCAATGTGCATGGACATTGATCTGCTTCTACAGGCAGAACACAAATTTATTTAGTTTTTTTTAAGCCAGTGTGCATGGTGGAACCTAAGAAGTTAGACAGGGTGTCAATGCAGGTATACAATTTAGGGGGACACTGTCTCCACCCTATAACAGGAAGTGCATGAGTTCCGCCAATCACAGACGTCTGCTGGAAAACTAAGGATGAGAGAATGATCGTGATAGGCGGAGAGTGTCTGCTGAGACTCGCCTATCAAGGAAGGAACAGGAAGAGACCGCGGAATTTGAACGATGGACGCCGCGGAATTTGAACGATGGACGCCGCAGCCGCAACTTCTTTACAGGTAATATTTACAATGTAAAATTTTTTATGACTCGAGTATAAGCCGAGGGGGGGACTTTCAGCCCCAAAAAAAGGGCTGAAAATCTCGGCTTATACTCGAGTATATACGGTAATTGTTTTGCATTTTGATTTTTTTTTTGGGCCAATTTGTTGTTGGGCAGATTACAAAGCACAAATTTCCGCAAAAACACATTACATGCTTTTCTGCAGCTTCTCCATTGAAGTATATTAAGCCAAAAAACGAAAATGGCAGTTTTGCGTTTAAAAAAAGTCCTTGCCCTTTCCAAATACGCAGCAGCTGAAAAAATCATGGATGTGAAGGTGTCCCATAGAAACCATGTAAATGCACTGTAGTGTGTTTCTGCAAAAAGCACCAAAAAACACAAAGGTGTGGCCCGGGCCTGAGATGTTTAGTAACATAATGGGGTTAAAAAATAAAAAATTTGTACAAAAAGAGCAAATAATCGCTACTGTAAGGGGTTCATTTTTTACTGTGGGACAGTGAAAGTAATATTTAGGGCTCTTTCACACGGAGGTCCGTTCGGGTCCGCCTGTCAGTTTTTTAGGCGGACCTGAAACGGATCCTCCATGCACCCCTATGGAAGCACGGATGTCAGCGGAGACATGTCCGCTGACATCCGCTCCACCTCCACTCCGAAAAAGTGTGACGGAGGAAAATCCTATTTTTCCTTCCGTCTGCGGAGCGGATCGGATGACGACGGACTCTACGGTCCGTCGTCATCCGATTCCCCATAGGGGAGAGCGGCGCTCTGACAGGGCGGTCCCTGCACAGTGTGCGGGGACCGCCCAGTCATCCGTCGGCTCAGCGGGGATCAACGGAGCGATCCCCGCTGAGCAAGCGGAGCTTCACGGGGCGGATCTTCACGGATCCGCCCCGTGTGAAAGAGGCCTTACAGTAGCAATTTGCTCTTTTTGTACTATAAAGGGTTCATTTTAGTTTATTTTTAACCTCATTATGTTACTGGCCGTTGTAATCGATTATGAAAATTGTAATCGATTAATTTCATAATCGATTAGTTGTCGATTAATCAATTAGTTTCTGCCCTAATCCAATTCGGATAATTTTTTTTAGGTCTGGTATGGATTTTAAGTGGAATCCCTACGCCCCCCAAAATCCATACCAGACCCTTATCCGAGCACGCAGCTCGGTCGGTCAGGAAAGGGGGTGGGGATGAGTGAGCGCCCCCCCCTCCTGAACCGTACCAGGCAGCATGCCCTCAACATGGGGGGGGGGGGATGTGTGGTGTGTGTTTTGGGGCACCAAAGCACCTTGCCCCCATGTTGATGGAGACAGGGGTCTCTACCTGACAACCCTGGCCGTTGGTTGTCAGGGTCTGCGGGCGGGGGGCTTATCGGAATCCGGGAGCCCCCCTTTAATAAGGGGGCCCTCAGATCCCGGCCCCCCACCATTCACCTGGTGGGGAAAAAAAATGTCAATAAAAAAACACACTACACAAGGTTTTTAAAGTAATTTTTATTAGGCAGCTCCGGGGGTCTTCTCACGACTTCGGGGGTCTCTTCTTCTGCTCTCCGGTGTCGTCTCCGCGCTCTCTGATTCTTCTCCCGCTCTCCGGTGCCAAGGGCTTTCGCGCACTGTAGCGGTGCGCTAGCAGAAGAGTCCTGCTAGCAGCATCTTTGGAGCGGTGTGTATACCGCTCCTGCCTATTGAAATGAATGGGCACTGCGGCTATACCCCCGGAAAACGCAGCGGTGCTTTGCGGTGGTTTTACCCTTTGTCGGCCGCTAGAGGGGGTAAAAGTGCCCCACTAGCGGCCGAATATCGCAGCGAAATTGGTGGTAAAAATAGCGGGGCTTAACCGTCGACGCACCCACCGCCCCAGTGTGAAAGGGGCCTAATGGTACCCTAACACACCTTTCCATCCGTATAAGCGCACCACAACGCAAAGTAATGCACTACAATATGTTGTGGTGTTCTGCCTTATAAAAAAAAAAAAAAAAAAAATTAGTAAAAGCTAATTTTTGGTGTGTTTTAAGTGCCCTAGGGAGTCCATTCAAATGAATGAGCCACCCTAATGCAATGTACATAGTAATGCACCACAATCGTGTGAAGCCTCTGTATCCCTGTGAATTTTATCTGCAGCGCCTATAGCTACAGAGCTCGGGGATGGTCTGATTTTCTAGTAATTCAGCCCTAGTTTCTCTGGACAGGCCTAACGATGCGGTCAGATATTCTTATTCCTGGAAGTAGAATTTTGTGTGATCCTACCACTTTGTAGTGAAGTAGTTTGTGACGTATAAGAGGTGCATGTGCCCGCATGGGTCCTACTAAGGTGTAACCAAGTATGTGATGTTACCAGACAGGTGAAAGTTAAAACTCTGCCTTTTGTTTGTTTTTCCTAAATGATGTGCTACAGCTGGAAGGCCAGCGATGTAATAGGATAGGACACAGCCTTCAGCTTGTTTAATGCTTCCCTTTCTTTTGTAGTTTAACTAATTGATTGCTACACAAAAGCCTGGCTAGTTGGTATTGCATGCTCTACAGCTAAATAATTGCACAAATAATATGTAAAAACTACTTTGAATAACGCTAAACCTACAAAAAATATAATTCTAGGTAAGCTTATGACAACCGTGTGTGAAACTGGACTACTCAAATATTAACTTAAAGTGAAATAAGGCAGCTTTCACACTGAGGAGTTTTTCAAGTGCTTTTTGCTTTTTTAAAAAAAAAAAAAAAAAAAAAAAACTCAAGAAAAATTCTTCCCTTTAAACTCCATAACGTGTTCACACTGGGGCAGTGCCCTTCTGATGCAGTGAAATAAGTCCTGTTTGCAGCATTTTTGGAGCATGTTTGGGGAGTTAAAACAACTGCACCTAAAAGGCACCTTCCCATTGAAGGCAATAGAAAACGTGGCAAAAATGCATTAAAAAAACTAGGGCTATAACAGATTAAAATTTTTGTGTTCGATTAATCATTTTTTTTTTTTTTTATCGATTAATCGATTAATTATAACGCACATACAGATCCAACTACTTTTAGCTGATCTCCTTGCAGGCTGATTCCCAGTGCAGCTACCAACCAATGGAAAAATGATTAGCAGGATACAAAAAATACACAAAGGCAGCGCTCGATGGGAATAGCATTAAAACTTTTATAGTCTTCAAGTAGGTAACAAAATAAATATTGCACTGGAGATAAAATCGATATAGCTACATAAACTGTAAAAATGGTGCGAGTAATACCAAACGGCAGTAAAAGCAGTCATAAAAACATGTAGCGAAGTATGATACTGGTATAAAAATGTGTACACCGATACCACTGCTGAATCCAGATGAGGAGGGGTTAACATCAGTCCGTCGGCATGTAGATGTCCCGTGAAGGGAACTATCACAACTCCCAGTGGATGGCTGTAGAATCTCAGGTTGATAGAGTGAAGTGATAGAGGGAAGTGTAACAGCCCTTGCGTGTGGCAGATAGTAAGGTCCCGCCAGCATGCAGATATGAAGGCACAGCAAAGGAGCCCTTCAGATGGACACGGCAAGCCCCGCCGGTGTCCGTGACGTCACCGGATCTTAGACGGAACTCCCTGAAGACCCGGAAGCCGGCAGAGAGGTGAGTACCGATCAAAAGAATTTTGATGGATCAAAAACATTAATCAAGGAATTAATAGTTAATTTCCACAGCCCTAAAAAAATAAAAAAATAACAAAAAAAAATATATTTTTGGTGCAGTTTCTGAGTCGCATGTCCTTTTAAAAACTGCAATGCAAACAGTCTAATCGTTTTTTTTGCAGAAGATCAGTGTGAAAGTAGCCTTAAAGGGGTTGTAGAGTCAGAAGGATTTTTATCTTAAATCATAATGCATTATGCAGCTGCCCAAGCACCCCCTAATACTTATCCGAGTCCCATCTCTGTCCAGCGATGTCCAGGTCACTCTTCCCGATTGGCTGAGACACAAGCAGTGGTGCCATTGGTTACCGCTGCTGTCAAGCATAGTCAATCGGGAGTAAGATGGGGCTGGTCCAGGCCACAGCTCCATGTCTGAATGGACACGGAGCAGTGACTCGGTTCGGGTGCCCCCATCGTTGTTCTTGGCCACTCCCTCCTGTTGCAAGCAGCTAAGAGTGACCCGAGAATAGGAGGATCCGGGCTGCTCTGTGCAAATCCAGTGCACAGAACAGGTAGGTATAATATGTTTGTTCCTTAACCACTTGCCGACCAGCCGCCGCGGCACCACAATACAGACAGGTTCCTTCTGCCATGGTGTCGTGGTGTCTGTACTTTCAGCTAGTTATACCAGGCTCTGCATTGTGCATAACAGCACCCAGTCACTCTTTGGTGTCCAAATACCAGTGGCCCCATTACACGTGGGGATAATCCTTGAGCTCCTTGGTGGTGGTGCTTCCCGGCCGATCCACTCTATCCAGGCAGATCTAACACCTTACCCTCTGTGTAGTACCACATGGCCATACTTTATTTTGATTGTCTGGGGTGAAACTGTTGAATATATGCATCTCCTTCCTAAAACCCCAGAGGAAAGGTTGTATACCTGAAACGCGTTAGTTAGAATGGAGAAAGCTTACCTCAAACGTTTGTTAAACACCAACATGTCTGTAAAATGAGCTGTTTTTATTATGTATTTGTTTTTGTTTTGTTTTTCTTCTTTTTTCATATCTTTAAAAATAATTTCTAACATACTGTATATGATAAAATATATCAATTTCTTTCAACATGTTTACGGTGTACTACTTGCCTGCAAAGTCCAGGTCTCTAGTGGAGGGAGATATTTTGTAGTAGTAGAAACCTTTGCCCAAATCGCATGACAAGTTGGACCCTCATGTCGGCAGAGGAATTGTTCAAGTGGGTGTGACTCCGGCTTTGCGGTGTTGCACCGATTTGGAAAAAAGTTCCTGCACTATTTTTAGCGATTTCAGGTGCGCCTTGCATAGACATCTGTGCATGAAGTGGCACAGATGTCAGCCTGCTACTTTGAAATCCTGCTACTTTAAGTGAAGTAGCATCATTTCAAAGTAGCAATTGGCCCTGGTTCACATTGGTGCGATTTGACATGTCAAATCAGCGGCAATTGCCGGCAATGGCACCATCCTAATCAGTGCAACGCTGCATTTGCGGCATCACACCGATTTCAAAAAGTTTCTGTGTTACTTTTTGCGATCTCCATTGACATCTGTGCAAAAACCCGCACAGTATCTGTGAAATCGCGGCCGAAATCGGGACTGACATGCGGGTTTGAAATGGTGCGAGTTCAGCTGAACTCACACGGCTTCATTCCCGCAGCTCAGTGTGAACCAGGGCTAACGGGACCTTGTGATTTGGCTATGTGGGACAAAGTAACAGTTTTGTTTTAGAGCTGGAAGGCTAAGGAACCCATACAGTACTTACCTTCCACTCACATGTCCACTGCTCTGTTTACCCCACAAGGAACCTTTTTCTTGGTGCCTAAGTGGCCGATGGCCAGGCCTTAGTGCTACCATATAGGGGCAGGAGGAAGGTCTTTAACTCTGTGTAAGCTTCAACACAGCATTGGTTTTGCAGGGGCTCCAGTGGGCAAACGGTCGTGGAGTCGCACATTAGAAGGTATATATGTTCTTCAAATTGCCTGTTCCTTTACACACAGGTTTGGGCAAGTTACAGGTTGGCTTTATATAAATGGTCTTGTTGGGTTAGAAATGATAAATAATATTGAGTTCGGTAAGGACTGAAATACTTATTGTTGCTCCTGCCTTTTTGGAGTTGGTCATATAATAAGAAGTTTAGATATTTGGTCACCTAATTACTGCTGAAGGGTACGATCGACCAATCTGAACGCGGTTTCTTCCCATTAACCGAAATCCCATAACTGAGATCCTAGGTTTATGGTAATGCATGGAGCACTAGAACATCCCTTAAATTGTCTCCAATAAAGGCAGGTATTTCCTCTTTTTGTATCCATCTCAGCAACATTCCATCAGTTTTACAGTCTCACTTTAGGCAGGAGAAAAAAAAAATTACCTTTTTTTAAAGTGGTTGACCCCCCCCCCCCCCCCAAATGCATGGGCCGCAGGGCTTGCAGAAAACCATGATTACTGCTAGTGCCTATAGCCGCTGGCAGGAATTATATCAGACAGGCTGGTTGTACCCAAGTCTATCCATTGATCTATTCAGCCTTCCCACATGGATCGAATCTCGGCTGGTCTCTCCTGAACTGGCTGAATTTTGATCCATGTATGGCCTGCTTTAGGCATACCAGGCATATTTAACTCTGTACACATGACCGTTTTTTCCGACGGGAAAACTGCTATGAGAGCTTTTCGTCTGGAATTCCGGCCTCGTGTATGCTCCATCGCAGTTTTTCCGATGGCTAAACTGCCGGACAAAAAGAGAGCAGGATCTCTTTTCCCGTCGGGAAACAATCCTGGAAGGAAAACCGTTAGTCTGTGTGGTTTTCCGACAAGCAAAAAAAAAAAAACGCGCATGCTCAGAATCAAGTATGAGACGGGAGCGCTCTTTCTGGTAGAAACTAGCATTCGTAATGGAGATGGCACATTCGTCATGCTGTAACGGACTGAAAAGCACAAGGCTGAAAAGCGCAATTCGTCTCTCACCAAACTTTTACTAACACGAGATCAGCAAAAGCAGCCCAAAGGGTGACGCCGTTGGAATGGAACTTCCCCTTTATAGTGCCGTCGTACGTGTTGTACGTCACCGCACTTTGGACGGGCGGACTTTTGTCTGAGCGTGTGTATGCAAGGCAGGCTGAGAGGAATTCTGTCGGGAAAACCGTAGTTTTTTTATCCAATGGAAAAACTGGTCATGTGTACTAGGCATAACAGATTGGGGCGTTCTACTTCTAGGGTAGAATTTTCTATCCCTTTTTAGAAAGCTTTAGGACGGTTATTTGAGCTTATTTGACAGGGGTTATAAACCTCCCTTGCTCGATCCAAAATGAAAAAAATATGTGCCTATAGTTTTACTTTAAGGATTAAGTGGGTGTGTTTTCTGTGCATGTATATAAACTTCTGTTTCCCCCATGTCTCCTTGCTCTGCGATTAAGCTCCAGTAGGGGGTGAAGCGCATTAGTGGGAGATATGAGTATTGTTTGCTCATTTCTGCTGAATCGATAAAGCTGCTCAGAATAGAGGTGCGCTGCTTCACATTTGTACATGGGCAGATATCTCTTTGAAAAGAATAGTGAGCAAAATATCTGCAACTCATTCTTGGGTCAAGACTGACCACTACACCTATGGACACTGACGATGGTGCACACATAGCATTCTAACCATTCACTCTTATGCATAGAACAGTGAAAGATCAACCCCTCTGGCATAGAGGTTTTTCAGTATTTCCAGCATGTGGAATAATAAGTGCCTCTTGAGTTGATTATTTTCCAGGGCAGTAGTGGCCTAATAATCACAAATATGGGGGTTGCCATTACTAACTTAACCACTTAAGCCCCGGACCATTTTGTAGCTAAAGGACCAGAGGTGTTTTCAGAATTTTGCACTGCGCTGCTTTAACTGGAAAATGTGCGGACATGCAATGTTGTACCCAAACGAAATTTGCGTCCTTTTCTTCCCACAAATAGAGCTTTCTTTTAATGGTATTTGATTGCCTCTGCGATTTTTATTTTTTGCGATATAAACGGGAAAAAAACTGAAAATTTTGAAAAAAAATGATATTTTCTACTTTTTTTTTGTTATTAGAAAAATCGAATAAACTCAATTTTAGTCATACATTTAGGCCAAAATGTATTCAGCCACATGTCTTTAGTAAAAAAAATGTCAATAAGCGTATATTTATTGGTTTGCGCAAAAGTTATAGCGTCTACAAACTAGGGTACATTTTCTGGAATTTACACAGCTTTTAATTTATGACTGCCCATCTCATTTCTTGAGGTGCTAAAATGGCAGGGCAGTACAAACCCCCCCCCCCCCCCCAAATGACCCCATTTTGGAAAGTAGACATCCCAAGGAAATTGCTGAGAGGCATGTTAAGCCCATTGAATATTTTTTTATTTTTTTGTCCCAAGTGATTGAATAATGACAAAAAAAAAAAAAAAATTACAAAAAGTCGTCACTAAATTATATATTGCTCACACATGCCATGGTTATATGTGGAATTGCACCCCAAAATACATTTTGCTGCTTCTCCTGAGTACGGGGATACCACATGTGTGGGACTTTTTGAGAGCCTAGCTGCGTACGGGCCCCCGAAAACCAAGCACCGCCTTCAGGATTTCTAAGGGCGCAAATTTTTGATTTCACTCCTCAATACCTATCACAGTTTCGAAGGCGATAAAATGCCAAAATAGCACAACCCCCCCCCCCCAAATGACCCCATTTTAGAAAGTAGACACCCCAAGGAAATTGCTGAGAGGCATGTTGAGCCCATTGATTTTTTTTTTTTTGTCCCAAGTGATTGAATAATGACAAAAAAAAAAAAAAAATTACAAAAAGTTGTCACTAAATTATATATTGCTCACACATGCCATGGTTATATGTGAAATTGCACCCCAAAATACAAAAACCCCCCCAAATGACCCCATTTTGGAAAGTAGACACCCCAAGCTATTGGCTGAGAGGCATGGTGAGTATTTTACAGCTCTCATTTGTTTTTGAAAATGAAGAAAGAGAAAATAATTTTTTTTCAATTTTCAAAACTTTGTGACAAAAAGCGAGATCTGCAAAATACTCACCATACCTCTCAGCAAATAGCTTGGGGTGTCTACTTTCCAAAATGGGGTCATTTGGGGGGGGGTTGTGCCATCTGGGCATTCCATGGCCTCCGAAACTGTGATAGGCAGTGAGGAGTGAAATCAAAAATTTACACCCTTAGAAAGCCTGAAGGCAGTGCTTGGTTTTTGGGGTCCCGTACGCGGCTAGGCTCCCAAAAAGTCTCACACATGTGGTATCCCGGTACTCGGGAGAAGCAACAGAATGTATTTTGGGGTGTAATTCCACATATGCCCATGGCATGTTTGAGCAATATATCATTTAGTGACAACTTTGTGCAAAAAAAATAAAAATAAAAAATTGTCTTTTTTCCGCAACTTGTGTAAACATTTAAAATATTCAATGGACTCGACATGCCTCTCAGTATATAGCTTGGGGTGTCTACTTTCCAAAATGGGGTCACTTTGGGGGGGTTTTGAACTGTTCTGGCATTTTATACACAACATTAGGAAGCTTACATCCACTCTTCTAACCACTTATAGACAAAGCCCTTTCTGACACTTTTTGTTTACATGAAAACATATTTTTTTTTGCAAGAAAATTATGTTGAACCCCCAAACATTATATATTTTTTTAATAGCAAAGGCCCTACAGATTAAAATGGTGGGTGTTGCATTTTTTTTTTCCACACAGTATTTGCGCAGCGATTTTTCAAACGCATTTTTTGGGGAAAAAACACACTTTATTTTTAATGCACTAAAACACACTATATTGCCCAAATGTTTGATGAAATAAAAAAGATGATCCTAGGCCGAGTACATAGATACCAAACACGACATGCTTTAAAATTTCGCACAAACGCGCATTGGCGACAAACTACATACATTTTTAAAAGCCTTTACAGGTTACCACGTTAGATTTACAGAGGAGGTCTACTGCTAAAATTACTGCCCTCGATCTGACCTTTGCGGTGATACCTCACATGCATGGTGCAATTGCTGTTTACATATGACGCCAGACTGACGCTTGCGTTCGCCATTGCGCAAGAGCAGGGCAGGACAGGGGTGCTTTTTTTTTTTTTTTTTTTTTTTTTAAAACTGTTCCTTCCATATATTATTATCTCAGGGAATGTAAATATCCCCTATGATAGCAATAGGTAGTGACAGGTACTCCCTTTTAAAAAAAAAAAACTGGGGTCTATTAGACCCTAGATCTTTCCTCTGCCCTCAAAGCATCTGACCACACACAGATCGGTGTGATTAAAATGCTTTCCCAATGGCGCTTTTTATATCCGGGGGGGACATTCCCTCCCACTGCTTGTAAAAGCAGTCCAGAGGCTAATTAGCCACTAGGATTGCTTTTACATGAAAGCCGGCCGCTGGCTGAAAAGAATGATACCAAGATGATACCTAAACCCGCAGGCATCGATCTGGTATAACCATTCAAAGTCCAGCAACATGCTGGTCCTTGTTGGACATGTATTGTAATCTTTTTTTTTTTTTTCATGCAGCCTGTTGGCTGAATGAAAAAAGAGATTGATAGGTGGGTATGCCCACAATTAGAATACCGCCCTTCATCCACCCACTTCTAATGATGGGCATACATGCACCATTTATATATGCCGAAGCATGGGGGCATCCTCCCGCAAAAGTTATGCTGCACACACATGGTCGGACTTTTCCACGGGCATGCCTCCGTTGGAATTTCGACCGTATGTACGCGGCATTAGGAGCAAAATCGCTCCTCCGCCCTAATGCTTCGGCATATATGCTCTTCTTCTCTTTTTTTTTTTTTTTTTTTTTAACTGTGGTGGTGAAATCACCTCCTACAGCACTGGAGTCGCAGGGATCAGGCCTGTCTCTGCGAACGCTGCAGTTATGTGTGTTGTGTTTTGTAAGTGACAGTGATCGATTGATACTGCACTTGGGTGGCCTGGGCTGGACGGAGGGGCAAAACGCAGGTGCTAGCAGGTATCTGGGCTGATCCCGCTAACGCTGCGTTTTTGGGAACCCTAAATTGCTGGGGACGCTAGTATAGATCTGATCAGATCAGATATTGATCTGTTCAGATACTATACCACTAAGAGAGGTGTATGCTTCACGCGTGGGTGTTAGCGTTACTGGCACTAACCTGACGCTGCCTGGGGTGTGACGCAGACCCTCTCTGACGCTAAAACCTAATTGATATCACCCGCCGGGCGATCGGGGGGTTAAACCTTTATTGGGTTATATATACGGCGGGTGCCCTGACACTATAAAAAGCAAACTAACTAACCAGCGTCACCCGTAACACTTATATGGTGATCACTGGTGAAAGGGTTAACTAGGGGCAATCAGGGGGTTAAACCTTTATTAGGTAATATATGGGGGTACCCGACGCTATAAAAACCTGCGGCGAACCTAAAAAAAAATAACTGGCTACCTATCGGCATCACCGACACTAAGACAGCGATCAGAAAAACGATCGCTTAGTGACACTGGCAAAATGGGGTGAAAGGGTTACCTGGGGGGGGATCAAGGGGTTAAACCTTTAGGTAATATATGGGGGTACCCGACGCTATAAAAACCTGCGGCGAACCTAACAAAAATAACTGGCTACCTATCGGCATCACCGACACTAAAACAGCGATCAGAAAAACGATTGCTTAGTGACAGCGGTGCTAGGGGGTGAAAGGGTTACCTGGGGGGGGCGATCAAGGGGTTAAACCTTTATTAGGGGGCTACACTGGACCTAAAACTAACTTTAGTGACACTTTTACAGTCACAAATGTCACTGATTGCAGTGATCAGTAAATAAATGGTCACTGCAATCAGTGACACTGTGACTGGGGGCTGGGGGGTGATCTGGGGGGGCGATCATGTGCCTATGTGTGTGGTGTCAGTGTGCTGTTTAGTGCTCTAACCTTTTGTGTCTTCTTCTCTCATGCGGCGCTTGGTATATGTGAGCGCCGCATGAGGGATGACATCACTACCTCCTGCCTGTGTAAACATTACACAGGCAGAGGAAGCATTTGATTCGCCGGGAGCGATCACGAGGGGGTGGCCAGAATCGAATGGCGGCCCCCTCATCACGGATCGCTCCCGAAGCGATCCCGGCCGCCCACTGTACCGGAGGGGGGTCCGATTGGACCCCCCACCCATACGAAGGCAGGCACGTACAGGTACGTGATTGTGCCTGTCCGTGCCATTCTGCCGACATATAATTACAGTGGGCGGTCGTTAAGTGGTTAATTTAGGAGGCACTTGCTATAGGCCTGTCAATTCCAACCTTTGTGAGCCAATGACCTGAAATAATCCATGCAGTCAGGGAAGTGTCAGTACACCTCTAAAGCCCCGTACACACGGTCGGACTTTTGCCCAACAAACTTCGTTTTGAGCAAGTTGGACCAACAATCCGACCGTGTGTACGCTCCATCGGACAAACTTTTTTCGTTTGGTTTTGGATTTCATTGGACAAAAGTTGGGTCTGCAAACGGACAAACTTTTGCCCAACAAAAGTCAGATGGAGCAAAGTCCGACTGTGTGTACAGAAAACCATCGGACTTTAGTCCGATGGACAAAACAACTAATGTTAAAATCAACCAACAATAGCAGAAGTTGACCAAAGGGTGGCAGTAAAGATCAGAAAAGAGCAGAAAAAACACGTGATGTTGTAAGAAGTTTTAAGAAAGTTTGCAGAAAAGTCAGAGCGTGTGTATGCTATGGGTGTTCCCAACCAACTCCGTTCGGACAAAAAAACACGGAAAAGTCCGATGGAAGTCTGACCGTGTGTACGGGGCTTTAGATGCATGCTTGTTCTGGCAAACTGACCTACTGAGTATTGATGTAAGGATTAGGATGGCAGCCCCAGAGCATACTCGTCTAGAAAACAAGTTAATAATGGCAGTTTCCATATTTCAGTGGGTTTTTAGAAATAACGTTTTTTTAAATTGCTTGTAAAGTTCAGTTATAAGATTTATTGATCTTACAAAACTGAGATATGAGTTCTAGGGCTTTTGTTTTAGAAGATATATTTATGAAAAAACTTGATTTCTCTTATCGTCCATGGACTGACACAGCTCTAATACTGTAAACGTGTGGGTATATGTCCCTGCTCGCAGGAGAAGATCTAGGCAGAATGTTGGATGTTAGAAACATACATTCTAGAAAAAACAGAGCTGAACAGCCCCGCCCAGGGGGGCGGTCCCTCCAGATATAACCCTCCTACCTGCAGCTAGCAGCCTTCGTTTTTTTTTTTCTGCCTAGCAGAAGGAGAAGACGTGGCTCTCTCAGGAGCCAGTCTCCTGGAAGATTTTATTTTTATTCCTTTGGGAATTTTATTATTTTATTTTTGAGACCTTCAGCTGGGCAACAGGTTGGGTACACTGGTATCCTCATAGTCTTCCCTGTCAGACCATTGAGCGTGCTGATCCTCGTCTTGTGTGTGTGAGATTTAGTTCACGACATGCCCCATGACTCCAGGGGTGGCCGGGTGGCTTTTATGCTCCCGCGGTCCTCACAAGATTGAACAGTACCTGCTGTATATTTCGCGGTGGACCGGGCCGACAGCTACTCGGTACTACTCTGTGATAGGCCTGTCTGAAACAAGCCAGTGGGTCCCTCTGGGACGGGTAAGTAGTCTCTCCTGCTTCAGGTGAGTACATGCTGACTGTGTTTCTCTGTCTGGGGGGTTTCTCCCTGTCTCCCCCCTGTTATGCTGCTCTCTGCACCCTGTACTGGTGCTGTACTGTGTGGGGGTGCTTGGGGGTCACTCTGGCCTGGTGGGGGGCGCTCATGTCTGTTTTAATGGACTCTGGGAGAGGAGCAGTGTTCTGGTGTGTGGTTTGTGGGGACTTATTGTGTGCGCCATTAGCGCTGTATTCTGAATTTGAATAATGCGCTCGGTGGCCATCTTGCCGTGGTTCAATGGCGCTGTTATACATGCGGCCGGCGGCCATTTTCTTGAAGCTGCGGCGCTTTCACTTTCGGCCTCTAGCGCCGCTGCTGCGGCGCGAATCTCCTCAGTCTCCTCACAGGATTCCTGCACACTCTCCTCAGGCTTCGCTCGCGCTGCTGCGCGGTTTCAACAGCGGAACTGAGCGGTCCTTAAGGGTTGGTGAGTCCTCCGGGTATCCCCGCCTCAGCGTAGCCAGTGGGTGGACTGTAATATTCACTGTTATAGTATCTAAAGGTCTCAGAGGGTGGCAGTATGGAGTCTGGTTCACCTGCTTCTCCACACTTGTCAGAGGCAACTGGCAGTGCTCCTGCACCTGCGGTCCCTATGGACCAGTTGTCGGCAGTCCTGGAATCATTCCTTGTCAGAATGGAAGCAGTGTGCGAGCGCAAGGGAACTGTAAAGCGCCCCCTCCACACACATTCTCCTGTAGGGGAGTGCTCTGTCTCAGATATGGGCCTAGCTACTGCTGCTCAGGACCCTAGCTCTGAGGATTTTTATGTTTTTGGACAGGACATTCCTTGTGAGGAAAACCCCGGTTCTGAACCAGTAACTTACAGGGTGCTTGTAAGTCAACTCATTGATGCTGTGAGGGACACTCTCAAGCTGAATGTTGAGGCTGAGGAACCCCGGGTGGAAGCTGTCTCCTTTGGTTCCTTTAAAGCCGTTTCTTCAAAAAAGGTTTTTCCATATGTGCCTTTTTTTTGATACATTCATTGACCAAGTCTGGGATAAGCCACAGAAGACTTTGACGGTCCCGCGGCGCATAGCCTTAAGGCAGGGCTCGACAAACCCCTGGCGCCAGGTCGCTATTGCGACTAGAATTAGCGACCTGGGGCAGCACAGCTGGGGTATCCTGTGTCTCCGTGCACCCCCCCCTCCGCGCCGCGGGATCGCGTCGGGCCGCGCCGGCCGGTAATTGAGGCCGCGGCTTTGCGGCCTTCTGCAGGCTTATGCTTCCTTCTGTGAACTAGCGCCATCTTGTGGTGGCAGTTGGTATGACAACCAGCAATGCTAATGGAGTTTCCCTGTATGTTTTCCCTGCCATCTCCTTCCCTCTAATTAGAACCCCCAAATATTATATATATTTTTTATTCTAACACCCTAGAGAATAAAATGGCGATCGTTGCATTACTTTCTGTCACACCGTATTTGCGCAGCGGTCTTACAAGCGCACTTTTTTGGGAAAAAATACACTTTTTTTTTAAATAAAAAAATAAGACAACAGTAAAGTTAGCCCAATTTTTTTTTTATATTGTGAAAGATAATGTTACGCTGAGTAAATTGATACCCAACATGTCATGCTTCAAAATTGCGTCCGCTCGTGGAATGGCGACTAACTTTTACCCTTTAAAATCTCCATAGGCGACGTTTAAAAAATTCTACAGGTTGCATGTTTTGAGTTACAGAGGAGGTCTAGGGCTAGAATTATTGCTCTCGCTCTACCAATCGCGGCGATACCTCACGTGTGGTTTGAACACCGCTTTCATATGCGGGCGCTACTCACGTATGCGTTCGCTTCTGCGCGCGAGCTCGGCGGGACAGGGCGCGTTCCTGGCTCCTAACTTTTTTAGCTGGCTCCTAGATTCCAAGCAAATTTGTCAAGCCCTGCCTTAAGGTACCCCTTTGAGGAGGACCTGGTTAAGAAGTGGGCTCTCCCCCCAGTGGTCGACCCCCCCCCCCGGTCGCCCGTTTGAATAAGGTTCCCAATGGAAGGGACTCCTGCATTTTAAGGATCCCACTGACAGGAGGTCAGAAGTGGTGAGTAGAACTATGTTTACCTTATTGGGGTCTGCCTTACGCCCTATAGTGGCGGCGACACTTATGTCTCAGACACTCACAGGATGGGCTAAGATTTTGCACCAGACGTACAGGCGCATAATCTCCCTTCTGAGACCATTGCCCTGGCTCACCAACTTGTGCAGGGTTTAGTCTATGTGTGCGATGCCACTTTGGATGCGGCCCCTTTAATATCCGGGGCCTCTATCTCTGCTGTGGTGCTGCGTCGCCTTATCTGGCTGAAATGCTGGTCGGCCGACCTAGCTTCCAAAAAGCTCCTGGCTGTCTTGCCCTTTAAGGGCGGTAGACTGTTTGGGGCCGTCCTGGATGACATTATTAAGGATGTCACAGGGGGTAAGAGCACCTTCCTTCCTCAGTCTAATAAGGGAAAAGAGCCCCACCGCAGGCCGGGCCCTTCCTTTCCGGCAAAAAATAATTTTTTTCGTCAGTCAGATTCCACGGGTAAGCCCGCCCAGACTGAAAAGGGTGCGGCTGGGGGACAAAGGCATCCCTGGGTGCGTAAGCCTACCAAGCAAGCTCCCAAGCCCACCACCGCATGAAGTCTTGCCCCTCCCCGACTCTGGGGTGGGGGGACGTCTTCGCAGGTTCACGGTGCGGTGGACCTCCCGGATCTCCTACCGGTGGGTGTGCGAGGTGGTCACCTCGGGATACAGGATAGAGTTCCGCTCGTGGCCCCCAAACAGGTTCTTTCCCTCGAACCTTCCTGCCCGCCGGGCGGCCCTCTTGGGGGCCGTACAGGATTTGCTCAGGTGCGGGGTAATTGTGCCGGTTCCGTCACAGGAGAGGTTTCAGGGGTTTTACTCGAACCTGTTTGTTGTCCCGAAGAAGGACGGGTTCCGGCCAATCCTGGACCTCAAAGCCCTGAATGCCTATGTGAAGGTACTAAAATTCCGGATGGAATTTATTCGCACAGTGATTGCGACACTCCACCAAGGGGATTTTTTGGCGTCCTTGGATATCAATGACGCTTACTTGCACGTTCCAATCTGCGCAAGTCACCAGAGGTTTCTGGGCTTTGCCATAGGCAAAGTCCACTATCAGTTCGTGGCTCTTCCCTTCGGCCTAGCATCGGCACCACGGGTTTTCACCAAAGTGCTTGCCCCAGTTCTAGCTTTGCTGAGACAGCGAGGAATTGTTATCGTGGGCTATCTGGACGATCGCCTTCTAAGAGCAGAAAATGGCTCAGAATTGGAGGAGAATGTGACAATAGTCAGTCAGACCCTCCAGGACTTCGGGTGGCTTCTGAACATGCAGAAGTCTGTTCTAGTCCCGACTCAACGATTGGAGTATCTGGGTCTGATCCTGGACACTTCGGCAGCGAAGGTGTTTCTACCCTCAGAGAATTTACTGACACTTCAGTCGACTAGGGCGGGTTCTGACGTCCCAAAAATGGTCGTCAATTTGTTTCTGCATGAGAGTCCTGGGACTAATAGTGGCCTCCTTCGAGGCGGTTCCGTATGCCCAAGCACACACTCGGGCATTGCAGAAGGGAATTCTGTCTGTTTGGGACAAGTCCCCATTGTCATTGAATCTTCAGATCCAGGTGAGTCACTCTGTCAAGGCGTCCCTGACGTGGTGGGTGAGATCCCCGGCTCTTCGGGCCGGGAAGTCGTTCCTCCCATACAGTGGACGGTGGTCACGACGGACGCCAGCCTGACGTGCTGGGGAGGAGTTTGGGTAGTCCTGTCAGCTCAAGGGCTCTGGACTCCGGACGAATCTCGTCTACCAATCAACGTCCTGGAATTGCGGGCGATCAGACTGTGTCTCTCCACGTGGTCGAAGAGGCTACAGGGCCGCTCGATCTGGATTCAGTCGGACAATGCCACGGCCGTGGCGTATGTCAACCATCAGGGGGGCACTCGGAGCTCGGCTGCGGCATCCGAGGTCGCCCACATCCTAAGGTGGGTGGAAAGAAGCGTGCCGGCGCTGACGGCCGTCTACATTTTGGGCGTAGAAAACTGGCAGGCGGACTATCTGAGTTGCCAGTTCCTGGACCAGGGGGAGTGGTCCTTGCATCCGGAGGTGTTTCAACTCTTGTCGGCGGTGGGGCACACTGGATGTGGACCTGATGGCATCTCGACTCAATCGCAAGGTGTCGAGGTTTGTGGCCAGGTCCAGGGACCCCTGGGTGGATGCCTCGGACGCGTTGGTGGCCCCGTGGGGTCAGTATCGCTTGATGTATGCTTACCCTCCGCTGCAGTTGATTCCTCGTCTGCTGTGCAGGGTGGCGGCCGAGGGCATTCCGGTGATCCTCATTGCCCCGGATTGGCCTCGGCGTTGCTGGTACGCCGATCTGTTACGTCTCATCGCGGATGTCCCTTGGCGACTGCCCTTGAGGGAGGACCTTCTGTATCAAGGTCCTATCTTTCATCCTGCTTTACAGTCTCTGGCTTTAACGGCATGGCTATTGAGAGCCAGGTACTGAAGGACCGAGGCCTGTTGGATTCGGTAATTTCAACCATGCTTAGGGCACGGAAGTCTTCTTCTAGAAAGATCTATCGCCGTACCTGGAGAGCTTACATCGCTATGTGTGAAGAGCTAGACTGGCGCCAACGGACGTACTCTGTCCCCAGAATCCTGCGGTTCTTGCAGCGTGGTGTGGCCCAAAGGCTGGCTTTGAGCACAATTAAGGGTCAGATTTCGGCCTTGGCCGCTTTCTTTCAACGACCCCTAGCAGGTCATTCCTTAGTTAGCACTTTTGTGCAGGGGGTTCGCCATGTGGTTCCACCTGCTCCCTCTTTGGGATCTGAACTCGGTGCTCTCGTTTCTTCAGGAACCTCCCTTTGAAAATATCAGAGATATTCCTCTTTTAACTTTGTCTCAGAAAGTGGCTTTCTTATTGGCCATCACTTCTGTTAGACGGGTGTCTGAGTTGGCGGCTCTGTCATGCAAGTCGCCTTACTGGTCCTCCATAAGGATAAGGCGGTGTTGCGACCGCGACAGTCTTTCCTTCCTAAGGTGGTTTTGGCTTTTCCACTTAATGAGGACATTGTCCTTGTGCCCTCACCCATCGCATCCTAGAGAGTTTGCGCTTCACAATTTGGATGTGGTGCGTGCCTTACGGGTATACCTGGCGGCTACTGCTTCTATTTGAAAGTCTGACTCACTGTTTGTGTCTGTCTCTGGTCCGAAACAGGGCCAAGCGGTGTCGTCTGCCACCATTTCTAGGTGGATCAGACAGACTGTTTTATACAGGCCTATGCCATTAAGGGGCGGGCGCCTCCCTTCCCGGTTAGGCGCATTCCACCAGGGCAATTGGTGCTTCCTGGGCTTTCCGACATCAAGCGTCGGTTTCACAAGTGTGCAAGGCGGCGACCTGGTCGTCCGTTCATACCTTTTCAAAATTCTATAAGGTTGATGTGGCTGCATCTTCGGATGCTTCCTTCGGCCGCAAAGTGTTGCAGGCCGCTGTTTAATGTTGCAACTCCACCGTTGAGGAGCTCTGCTGGTTTGGCGTGAAGTTTTGGTTGTTCCTTTTACTATTTGCTCCCACCCTTTTTCTTATACTGCTTTGGGACGTCCCACACGTTAACAGTATGAGAGCTGTGTCAGTCCATGGACGATAAGAGAAAATTAGGATTTTGTACTCACCGTAAAATCCGTTTCTCTGACGTCCATGGACTGACACAGCACCCACCCTTCTTTTAAGGTTTGTACTGCTTTGTTGCGAACTGAGGCTGCTAGCTGCAGGTAGGAGGGTTATGTCCGGAGCGACCGCCCCCCTGAGCGGTGCTGTTCAGCTCTGGTTTTGTTCTAGAATGTTTCTAACATTCTGCCTAGATCTTCTCCTTCAAGCAGGGACATATACCCACACGTAAACAGTATGAGAGCTGTGTCAGTCCATGGACGTCAGAGAAACGGATTTTACGGAGTACAAAAATCAAATTTTTTTTTTTTTTAGGGTTTATTGCCGCTCTAATAAAAGGTCCACTTTTTATTATGTTGTGTAACCCAGTTTGTTTAACCACTTACATACAGGGCTTTTTATACAACTTCAATACCGGGCCTATTCTGGCACTTCTCTCCTACATGTACAAATCCTCATTCTTTTGCTAGAAAATTACTCAGAACTCCGAAATATTATATATGTTTTTTTTTTTTTAGCAGACCCCCTAGGGAATAAAATGACGGTCGTTGCAACTTTTTTATCTTGCACGGTATTTGCGCAATAATTTTTCAAACGCCTTTTTTTGGGGAAAAAAATGGTTTCATGAATTAAAAAATAACAAAACAGTAAAGTTAGCCCATTTTTTTTGTAAAATATGAAAGCTTATGATACGCTGAGTAAAAAGATACCTAACATGTCACGCTTTAAAATTGCGCACACTCATGGAATGGCGCCAAACTTTGGTACTTAAAAATCTCCATAGGCGACGCTTTGAATTTTTTTACAGGTTACCAGGTTAGAGTTACAGAGTAGGTCTAGTGCTAGAATTGTTGCACGCGCTCTAACGCACGCGGCGATACCTCACATGTGTGGTTTGAACGGCGTTTACATATGCGGGCGGGACTTGCGTGTGTGTTCGCTTCTAAGCGCGAGCTATTGGGGACGGGCGTTTAAAAAAAAAAAAAAAAAAAAAAAAAATGGTTTTTTTTTTTTACACTTCTTCTTTTTTTTTTTTTATCACTTTTATTCCTATTACAAGGAATGTAAACATCCCTTGTAATAGGAATGTGTGTGACAGGTCCTCTTTATGGAGAGATGCGGGGTCAATAAGACCCCACATCTCTCCTCCAGGCTGGAAAGCATGAGATCAGTGAAATTTTTTCACGATCTCATACTTACAGCCGCAATGGCGGCTTTGTTTACATTTGAGGACCCGGGCGTGACGTCATCACATCGCGCCCGGGCCTCCGACGATCATCTGGTCACCAGTCATCTCTATGCTCATCACGTGAGAGCCCGGAGAAGCACCGGATGGCGGCGGGGGGGGGGATGTCCCCTCTCGCCGCCTATAAGAACGATCAAGCGGCGGAACCGCCGCTATGATCGTTCTTATGGTGCGCAGGATCGCTGGCTGCAAACAAGGATATCTGAATGATGCCTCTAGCTGCAGGCATCATTCAGATATCCCCCCTCAAACCCAGGACGTCATATGACGTCCACCCGGAGTAGGGTTGCCACCTGTCCGGGATTCACCCGGACAGTTCGGGTTTGGAATCATGTGTCCGGGTTTCAGTCCGCCTGAAACCCGGACACATTATTCAGACCAGTCTTTGGCTTCTCAGCAGAGCTGCTGGCTGCAGTTGTGTAAGTGGAGAGTGTCTGTTACACTCTCTTTCACACTGCCCAAAGCCAGCACTAGCAATTCTCCCTCCCCCACACAGACTGAAGAGGAAAAAGGGCTTGATCTGCTCCTCTTCCTCCCACCCCTACCCCTCTGTGTCTGCACTCTAATCACCGGCGCTGTGCCTCAGAAAGTGGGGGCAGGAAATTTGAAGTCCAGCAGCTTCAGCTACATCTGGGTGAGAGGTACTGACTGTTAAGGGATAAGTGAGCTCACCATCCATCCCTGTCAGAGGCAGGAGAGAGAAGGCTTCAGTCACAGAGTGAGTACACTAAGGTAAATCAGGGTTCTCAGAGCACCCCTTACATCAGAGTTCCCCTTTACATCAGAGTCCTGTCGGTACATCAGAATTCTAAGTGTTCCCCCTTAGATCAGGGTTCCCAGAGCATCCCTTATGTTAGAGTCCCCAGAGTTCTCCCTTACATCAGAGTCTGTAGAGTCGTCCCCCCCCCCCCTTACAGTGTAAGGGAATGCTGATGTAAAAGGGGAACTCTGTGGACTCTGATGTAAAGGGGGACTCTTGTGCTTAAAGCGGAGGTCTGCCTAAAAAAAAAAAAATATTAAAAGCCAGCAGCTACAAATACTGCAGCTGCTGACTTTTAATACATGGACACTTACCTGTCCAGGGTGCCCGCGATGTCGGCAGCCGAAGCCGATCAGTCGTTTGGCTGCTGCCGCCACCATCCTCGGTGGGGGAATCAGGAAGTGAAGCCTTGTGGCTTCACAGCCTGGTTCCCTACTGCGCATGCGCGTCCTCACTGGTTCCTGCTGTCTCCTGGGACCTGTGTGTCTCCCAGAAGACAGCGGGGGAGGACAGTGTAGGTGCAGGAAGTGGCGTAGGTCACCGCGATCACCGCGGTGATCTATGCCAGGAAGCGGGAGCAAATACCTGTATTACGCAGGTATCTGCTCCCTCCTCCCCCCTGAAAGGTGACAATTGTGACACCGGAAAAAAGTGGAAGTTCCATTTTTGGGTGGAACTCCACTTTAACTTCATTTGATTAAAAAGGTTATTTAATTGCAAAATATATGTATAGTTTATATATATATATATATATATATATATATATATATATATATATATATATATATATATATATATATAAAAAATTGCTGTGCTAAAGTGTTCGGGTTTGACCTGAAGAAAAGGTGGCAACACTAACCTGGAGGGAGAGAGGGTTCCTGCCGGCGTCATTTTGCTATGGCCCGGTATGGAAGGGGTTAAGAAGTCGAATTTTGCTCCGAATAGCTTGCAAACTGGATACTATACATTTTGGCCTTGGTTATTCTGACCTTGATGAAATATTTAGACCTTAAAACACAGATGGGAAAAAAAATATATATCCTAAGAGATTTACGGTAAGTAAAATGCACGATCAATACTAATGCATGTCAGAATACATAATCGGTGGAAACTGAGGCAGATCAAACAGACCACTTAGTCGTTAATGGTTATTGTACATGAAAGTCGGTGTTTGTGTTCACAAGCCCTATGATGTTTGTGGTTTTTTTTATAATTATTATATATTTTTTATAATTGTTTGCAGAAATACTGTCACTTCTCAGTCAGTTTTATATTGTGTTTTTTTTTTTTTTTTTTTTTTTCCACTTTTAGTGATGTTATTGTAGCCAAGTACTGGCCCCCTTAGGCCTAATGGTGACCTCCAGAGTTAGAGACAGCTGACATCCTTCTGTGTAGAGTGGGCTACGAGGCATAGTGGGTGTGATGCAAGGTAGATTGATGGGCGCCAGACACTTCTTGAATGCAAAGATTTATTGTCTCTTAAACAGAACTGTGGGGGAGAGGGTTAGGCCCAGGACACTCTTTAGTAGATGCAATGTTAATTGGCAGACTTTGAGATTTCTATAGGCAGACAGCCATGCAGGGAAAGGCATCCAGCTAGATACCATGTCTGCATGAGTAGAACCACTGTCTCATATGGCAACAATCTTGTAACAGTTTCTAACAATGGTTGCAATGAACTCCTTCACGTCTCCTATTGTAGAACTTCACTCAGCTGAGCTCCCAGCCTTTCACTAGACTAACAGATCCACTCACCACTGGATCTCCTGAGCTTCTCCAATCTTCTCACTCAGTATCCCCCTCAAGCGTCACCCCTGCATCCCTGCTGGGTCCCTAGCTTGGCACTCCCAGATTCTCCTCAAGCGTCACCCCGCTGGCCTGCTTGGTTCCTGGCTTGGCACACAATGCTCTGCAAGCATCACCTCCACTGACTGAGTCCCTGGCTTGGCACCTGCTGAAGTTTTCCCAATTCTTCACCGTCCCCGGCTGGTGAGAATACTGCTCAGGTACTTGCTTCAGCTACTCCGTGGTCTCCGGTAGTAAGGTGGATGGTCCCTTAGTGGCGACAGCTTCCACTCTACCTCAGACCATAGCTGGTTCTCTGGCCGGCAGAACCGTGGCTTCTGGTTGGACTGAAAGCTGCAGTTCCAACCCTATGCTGCTCTCTTGCTTCTGGATAGGCTCTCAGACAGCCTAGCAGCCAGATGCCCCTGGCATAGGCCCAAGGCTTATGGCCTAGCAACCTGGGGCATTACAACACGCGTCCACCCAGACAGCCATCCAGGTGATACAGAACCCCCGTCACCTGACTCCACCCAAATAAATAGGTTCTCCCTGCAGGTCAAGGGATCCAAGAAAATCCCTGCCCATTGGCTGGGACACCCGATTAATTCTTAGTCTGTCCTTGCAATGCCCTTGTCTTGTCTAATGTCACCAGTTTCCCGACCACCTAGCGACAGAAGAGAGAAGTGCAGCAATTTCAGAGTTGGGGTGAAATCAATTGACCTCCTGACAATTAGCCAAGGCAACTATCACTTGGCAGATAAATTTAATAGCAACCCTGCCTAAACGCCGGGGTGCTACATTATGTTAGATGTTTTATGGGTGGACATCTAAGACCATCAATCATATCTACAGAATATACATTGCAAGAATTTTATAAGCCTTAATGCAAATGTATCTGTTCTGAAGAAATTGCTGCTTGCCGTGTCTGTTCTTAAACTGCTTTCTGAATAAAAGATTCCGCCCTTATTATAGACACTGGGGATGAGCATGGCCAAGCTCTGATCTTGGTCTGAGCTCAGGTGCTCAAACCCCCCAGGAAGCTGTCATCTGTGCTGGGCCAATTATTTGCAACCAGGGTATTCAACGCCCGCGCTCATTCATAATAAGCACCTGTGGCAGTCTCAATGTTCTGCGTATTTCACCAAAAATATAAACCCTATTTGCAGGTTGTGCTAAACATTTGATTTATATCTCAGTTCAGACTAGCAATGAGACAATCGCACAAGCAAAAAAAAAGATATCTGGGGGCATTCTGTGCACACATAGGATTCAGGTTGTCATATTGAACAGAAACTACATTTGGATTTTAGAAAAGTTTAAAAAATGACAACGCTTGCATGGTGAAACGAAAGTATCATTTTTAAGTCAGCAGCTACTAAGGACACTTACCTGTCCTACTCGCTCGCGATGTCGGTCCCCCAACGGCAGTGTTGCCAACCCCCTGAGGTGAAATTTACTGGCAAGGATGCCAAAATTTCTGAACGCCACAATTTTATTACTGGCAAAAATAATGAAGATTACTGGCAGAGCCGCATTTTTTACTGACGCTGCCAAAAAGTACCTAAAATTATTGTTTTTAGTGCTAAACAGTGCAAATATCAATATTTCAACTATAAACACACAGCTAATGCTAATATCAATGTGTTTAAGTTGAACAAAAGTAAAAAAACATATTTCTCAATTTACATGAAGGTTAGGTTACTATAACCCAGCCAGCACAGAGTTCCCACTTCCATCAGAGTCTGCAGGATGCCCCCTTACAGTGCAAGGGAACTCTTATGTAAGGGGGAACTCTGCTGTGGAGGGGGGCTCTGGTGAATAGAGACCACCTTCCACAGAGTGAATACACTTGCACTAAGGTAAGGGGGGGTACTAATATAAGGGGGAAACCTTTATATCAGTGCCCCCTTACATTATTGTATTCATTCACCTCTTTACATCAGTGACCCCCCCCCCCCTCAGAATGGCCTGGCGGCACTGTCACTTACCTCCTCCCAGGTGCACAGTGTGGGGCTCAGTCAGACGGCTCCAGCTTGGTGGCTCTGATCTCCTCTCCCCAGTCCACACGTCTGTTTCTTCCTGGGCCGTAACCCCCATCCCGGCGGCCCCACTCTTGACTCCTTTCTAGGATCCCCTCAGAGACTGTAGACATGACAAGAGATGGTCAGAGGCTGCGGACACGATACAGGAGGTGGACAGAGACTGCGGACATACTACAGGAGGTGGACAGAGGACTGCGGACATACTACAGGAGGTGGACAGAGGACTGCGGACATACTACAGGAGGTGGACAGAGGACTGCGGACATACTACAGGAGGTGGACAGAGGACTGCGGACGTACTACAGGAGGTGGACAGAGGACTGCGGACGTACTACAGGAGGTGGACAGAGGACTGCGGACGTACTACAGGGGGTGGACAGAGGACTGCGGACGTACTACAGGAGGTGGACAGAGGCTGCGGACGTACTACAGGAGGTGGACAGAGGCTGCGGACGTACTACAGGAGGTGGACAGAGGCTGCGGACGTACTACAGGAGGTGGACAGAGGCTGCGGACGTACTACAGGAGGTGGACAGAGGCTGCGGACGTACTACAGGAGGTGGACAGAGGCTGCGGACGTACTACAGGAGGTGGACAGAGGCTGCGGACGTACTACAGGAGGTGGACAGAGGCTGCGGACGTACTACAGGAGGTGGACAGAGGCTGCGGACGTACTACAGGAGGTGGACAGAGGCTGCGGACGTACTACAGGAGGTGGACAGAGGCTGCGGACGTACTACAGGAGGTGGACAGAGGCTGCGGACGTACTACAGGAGGTGGACAGAGGCTGCGGACGTACTACAGGAGGTGGACAGAGACTGCGGACGTACTACAGGAGGTGCCGGTGGAGACACTCTGCGGACATGATGGTGCCCTCCTCACCCCCTCACAGTAGCCTCCTCCTCTGTCCACCACCATATTACTTATCCACATCATCAGTGTGCCGTGTCTTCCTCCTGTGCCCCTTTCACCACTCCACAGGTCAGGGCAGCACTGTGCTGCCCTGACCTGTGGAGAGGTGAAAGGTGCACAGGAGCCAGAGGAGGACACAGCACACTGATGATTTTGATAAGTAATATGGTGGACAGAGCACATCAGTCTCTGTGTCCCCTGCATGGCACGGCTTCACGCTCCCAGTATGTTTAGGCTCACTCACTGACCCCCCCCCCCCCCCAGTTTCACTCACCTCGAGTCTGTCTGTCTGTCCTCTCCTCCCACCCCTGTCAGTGCTCCGCCGCTCGCTCCTCCACCTATGATGATGAGTGGCTCGCGCCAGCCGCTGTGCCACGGTGTATTCAAAAATGGCGCCATCGCGTTACTGCGTGTGCGCCGCCCGGCCGAGCGTGAACAAATTTCCCTGCGCTCGGCCGGCTTCGGAACGGCGCATGCGCAGTTGTATGGCTGGCTCGTGGCCATCTTTTTTATGGGCGCCGGTGCCCATAGCGGACATTAACGTACACCCCGAAAAAGGGGTTAAATTCACGTGCCGTACGTAAATCTACGTACGGTTGGCAACACTGCCCGACGGCGATCGATCGCTGCTGGCAGGTCCCGGCTCCTCCATCCTGACTAAGGAAAACAGGCAGTGAAGCCTTACGGCTTCACTGCCCGTTTCCTACTGTGCATGCGCCGCTCGCACGGCGGCTTGCCTCCTGGGATACACACAGTTCCCAGAAGGCAGCACGCCCCATTCACAAGAAGAGGAAACGGAAGTTCTGAGGATAAGGAAGAGGCACATTAGAGGCAGATTAGGGGACTTCCGCATAGCAACGGGCATTTCAGGTGAGTATAACTTTTTTTTAATTTTTATTTTTTTATGAATTTTAGGGTAAAAAAATGTCAGGGTGGACCTCCGCTTTAAGATTTGTCAGCATTATTACTGTTGGTGCATTTGTATAGTGTGCAAAATTATGGACTAGTACAGACATTGCCTATCTGGTGAAAGGCAAACACTACCTTAGACAAGAAGGAAGTCCTAGGCATCAATACCACCCTGTCCCCTATGCAAAGGCAGAAACTGTTTCTTGGCATATAAAGCCTACAGTCCAGACACTGGCCTAACCGGGGTAATGACTACAAGGAATAACACTTTTTTTTTTTTTTTTTTTTTTATGAGACTATTAAGAGGAATTTCCTTAAACTGAACCTTGTTTTGAATGCATGAAGATAAAAAAATGGCCATTCAGTTAGTTTTTCCGGTAGTTAATATCTTCAGTACCAAATAGTAAAAGCTATAACCTAAGGTGGCTAAGTACTTGTCACAGTGAGTGGCAATGAAGGGGGTTGAAGTTTTCCCAGCTCTGAATCGATCTCTCCATAGAGAATCCCCCAGCATACTGGTCTGATTTGAACTGCATTTCTGTGGGTACAGGGACACTGTTGGATATTCCCTGCCGACTACAGAAATGTCTTGGCTTATTGGAGAGCTGTTCAGGATTTTCATATCCAACCTAAATCTACCAGTAGCTGCAGATGATTGGAGAAACGTCCTTAAATTCCGGGCTAAGAGAACACCAGTATATGCTGGGAAAACCTTTACTTGGATGATTGGAAAGCCTTTCGGCATGTGTCCCCCAATGGGCAAGAAAGGAAATGCACTAACCATATTTGTCATACAATGTACCCCATACTCATTCACATAGGGTGGGGGGGCCTGGGATCTGGGGGCCCCCTTATTAAAGGGGGCTCCCAGATTCCGATAAGAATCCCTTGTCATCAACATGGGGACAAGGTGCTTTGGGGTGGGGGGGAGCAGTGCCCCCCCTGCCCCAAAGCACCTATCCCCCCATGTTGAGGGCATGCAACCTGGTACAGTTCAGGAGGGGCTCGCTCATCCCCAACCCCTTTCCTGACCTGCTGGGCTGCGTGCTCGGATAAGGGTCTGATGTGGATATTGTGGGGTACCCCACGCCGTTTTTTCGCCATTTATGGGGTTCCCCTTAAAATCCATACCAGACCGAAGGGGAACCCCACGCCAATTTTTTTTACATTTTGGCGGGGTTCCCCTTCATCCTTGGCACACAAGCCGCACCGCAAGTCGGATCATGATGATCCGACTTCTATTTAAATCATTGGGAACCATTGATTTTGAATAGAGGGAGAAACGCGGCTAAAAGCTAGCGCCGATAAACGTGCATTGACTGCGATGCAAAACGCTGATAAATCGTGTTTTTAAAGCAGCGTTTTCCTGCCAGCAATCCAACGTTCAGAAGGAGTTTTTTTGAGCCTCCTGTGTGCATGGAGCCTTAATTTTCGTTCTTGGATAAAAGGGATGAACTTCTGTGTGTAAATGAAGTTGGCCCAATTCTTTTGTATAATGTAAAAGATGTTACGCCATGAGAATCGTGAGGGAATCGTCATCTTTATTAAAAAAAAGAAATTTTAATTCTTATTTTGGCTATAATCGTGCAGCTCTAATATCCCAGGCAAAACTCATTGCTGTCCAGAGCTGATTTATTATCTAAGTTGTCTCCTTGAAGAGATTTTAATTTAATCTTATGTAGGCATTGAAGATATTAGGACTCATTCTGTTTACTCTTCACTTTACCACTATTGTCCAAGAAGGAGAGCGAGATAGGGCCTAAGGTTTGGTTTAGTATTTTATGACACAAGCAACAGTAATGATTGTAAGTGTATTTACAACTTGGTTACTTATTTACTAACCATCCTTAGATTAGAGTTTTAAAAAACAATTTTCTTCACTAAACCTGGCTATTACTTATTTTTACTTCCTTGGTGTAATGCTGGATTATGCAGATACCTACACTGATACGAAAGTTAACTTCTAGTTGTATGATGACCACCACATTTGTCACAGTTTGTGATTTTCAGATGACCACTGTCTCTTCACTTTTGACCTCTTCACATTAGGATTTTGTAGCTCTGTTGGGTATCATTCTCACTAACTGCACATATCTTAGTTTGTAACACTAGTGGCATGTAGCTCTATTTTGGGTCTTTTTTTTACAATTGCCATACATAGTCATGTTAGACCACATTCACACTAGCCAGATGTAGGTGTGTTTAGGCCACATTCACACTAGTGGCATGTAGCTGTTTGTTTGAAGGCTCATTCACACAAGTGGCACATAGGTGTCAGTCACTATTCACACTAGCAGCATGTAGCTGCATTAGCGTAACAAGTATTAACCACTTAAGGACCGGACCAATACGCAGCATAATGACCAGGCCCCTTTTTGCGATTCGGCACTGCGCGTCGCTTTAACTGACAATTGCGACATGGCTCCCAAACAAAATTGGCGTCCTTTTTTTCCCACAAATGGAGCTTTCTTTTGGTGGTATTTGATCGCCTCTGCGGTTTTTATTTTTTGCACTATAAACAAAAATAGAGCGACAATTTTGAAAAAAATTCCATATTTTTTACTTTTTGCTATAATGTCCCCAAAAAATATATAAAAAAACATTTTTTTTTTTCCTCAGTTTGGGCCGATACGTATTCTTCTACATATTTTTGGTAAAAAAAATCGCAATCAGCGTTTATTGATTGGTTTGCGCAAAAATTATAGCGTTTACAAAATAGGGGATAGTTTTAAGGCATTTTTATTCATTTTATTTATTTTTTTACTAGTAATGGTGGCGACATTATGGCGGACACATCGGACACTTTTGACACATTTTTGGGACCATTGTCATTTTTAGAGCGAACAGTACAATAACAATGCACTGGTTACTGTAAAAATGACCCTGGCAGTGAAGGGGTTAATCACTAGAGGCGCTGGAGGGGTTAAGTGTGCCTAGGGGCGTGTTTCTAAATGAGGGGGGGGGCGTGGCTACGAGTGACACGTCACCGATCTCTGCTCTGATTACACAGAGCGGAGATCGCTGACAGTGTCAGTAGAGGAGCGGGGAGATGTTGTGTTTACACTAACATCTCCCCGCTCTATGCCTCCGTGAGACGATCGCGGGGATCCCCGCTGTGATCGAGTCCGCGGGACCCGCGGTACGACTCACGGGGAAGGCAGGGGGGTCGCGAGCGCGGCGGCGCGTGCGACCCCCGACGTCGGCAGTTAAAGGGCCACGTATAGGTACGTGATTGTGCCTGTACGAGCCATTCTGTCGACGTGTGTGTGTGTGTATGTGTATATATATATATATATATATATATATATATATATATATATATTATTATTATTATGTATATGTATTAGAGGTGCGCATCTTCACTGGCCTCACGATTCGATTACGATTATCAGGTATTCGATTCCGCGATGCATCACGATTACAGCGGACATGCTACAGGAGATGGTCAGTGACTGCGGACATGCTACAGGAGATGGTCAGTGACTGCGGACATGCTACAGGAGATGGTCGGTGACTGCGGACATGCTACAGGAGATGGTCGGTGACTGCGGACATGCTACAGGAGATGGTCGGTGACTGCGGACATGCTACAGGAGATGGTCGGTGACTGCGGACATGCTACAGGAGATGGTCAGACTGCGGACATGCTACAGGAGATCAGCAGGTAAGTATAAAAAAAGAATACCTGTTGTGCCGAGAATGGTCCCCCCCCGCCGGGTTCTGTCCCCCCCCCTGTCTCTCGGCTACTATCGGAACTCTGCCCCCCCAGCCCTGTACATTGCCGCTCCCTCCTACTGTTCCTCACGAATGCAAATGCTCCTAATACCGCCCCGCCTCTCCAGCCCTCTGCTCATTAGCATTCGTGAAAAAACAGTAGGCGTGAACGGCGCTGGCAGGGCGGTATTAGAAGAATTTGCATTCGTGAGTAGGAGGGAGCGGCAATGTACAGGGCTGGGGGGGGGGGGCGGAGTTCCGATAGTAGCCGAGAGACAGAGGGAACAGTGTGACTGTGTACATGCCGCGCTCATGTGACTGCCCTCTCTCCTCTCTGCTTTCACGTCTCTGAAGCCAGGAGAGACGTGAGAGCAGAGAGGAGAGAGGCGGGCCGGGCAGTCACATGAGCGCAACATAGGAAACAAAATAAAAAAATAAGGTAACAGCTCTCCCAGGAGGAGGGGGCGGAGCTAGACATTGCGGTAATCGATTAATAGGTTTGCATGCATCGGTGCCACATCGGGGACGCCCGAATCGCGATGCACCGATGCAGCGATTAAATTCCGCACCCCATATATGTATATATGTGTGTGTGTGTAATATATATATATATATATATATATATATATATATATATATATAGCGGTCGGCAAGTGGTTAAAATACGTTTTTAATGTTGATGCATTGTGCTTCAAATGGTTAACTTTGTACTGTGAGTGGGTGGCACAGCGAAGTACCCTGGTTTGATGGTGAACATGTTTGTGACCCATGCTGTGATTGGACACAGCACGAGTTTGTCAGCAGATTTCAACCAATGATTTTGGCTGAAATCTGCTGTGGCCAGACAGTGATCTTTCTGTTTCTTCTCCCTAAAAATCAACTCTGATTTTAGGGAGGAAATGCAGACAAACCTTTTAGTAAAGGCGGCACTCAGTTAACACCCTGATTGCCCCTTGATGTTAACCCCTTCCCAGGTAGTGCCATTAGTACAGTGACGGTGTATAGTATTATCACTGTATTGGTGTCACCAGCACTAGATTGCCCACCACACTATCACAGTCGGATAAGCCGCTAATCGCCACCATTACCAGTATACTAATGTCCCCAAAATACACGGTTTGGTTTTTACCAAAGACATGTAGCAGAATATATTTTGGCCTAAAATTTAAGACCTTTATGAAGAAAATGTATTTGATATATTTTAGAACCGAAAGTAGAAAATATCAGGGGGGGGGGGGGGTTTTCAACATTTTTTTTGGTCTCTTTTTTTTTTTTCATGTGCATAATAAAAAATTCAATGGTAATCAAATACCACCGAAAGAAAGCTCTATTTGTGTGGGGCAAAAAAAATGATTTAAACTTCATTTGGGTACAGTGTTGCATGACCGCACAATTGGCAGTTAAATTGGCACAGTGCTGAATAGCAAAAAATGTCCTGGTCCTGAAAGGGGTAAAACCTTCCCTAGGTCAAGTGGTGAACGTTCCAGCTGTGTGAGACTGAACTAGGTTGATAATCTCCCGTAAATGTGTATGATGTCCAGACAACTTTATATAAATCTCAGGGTAAAAAAGAACTCGGCGCTCTTTTAGGTTCATCCTATAGTTAAAGAGTTTACTTTGTATTTTCAGAGAATATATTAATATTTTGAGGTGCTGCATAACTGTAATGGTTAAATATACATAGCAAAATGGGAGCTGCACTCCTCCGAAGCTCTTCACACCACGATAAACTTTATTAAGCCACAAGATCATAGACAACCCACTTGTCTTCTCCCTCTGGTGCATTAAGCCCTGTACACACAGGCAGAATGTGGAGAGACCTTTAAGAAGAAAAAAAACAGCGGACATTCTGCCCGTGTGTATGTCGGTCAGTTATATTTTGTGCAACCCGCTGGGTTGCATGGAAAAAAATGGTTAGTATGTACCTGTCTTTTAGCTCGTTGCAAATGGATGCATCAGAGATAAAACAAGGTGACTTCTCAATGATTGCAGTGAGAAGAGCTTTGGAGTGTGGCCTTCATTTTTTCAGCGCCCAGCCCTGGATATGGTGAGGATATTGGCCTACAGCCAAACTACTTTTTTTTTATATAGTGGTTAAATAAAGGTGAGTTGGACCTGGGTATCAAAGTTCTTTTTTTTTTTTTTTACTATATTGATGAGTATTTTTCATTACTAAATACACTCACCTGCCACCTTATTAGGTACACCTTGCTACTACCGGGTTAGACCACCCTTTTGCTTTCAGAATTGCCTTAAAGCTCTTGTTACCCCAACATTTCATATTCCTGATACTTTATGTGCCTGCTGTACCATGTACTTGTATTAGAAAGTATCCTTCTGCTTTTCTGGTAAAATCTGACCACACTGAGCAGGAGAACACACCGTAGTCGGTTCTCTAGCTATGCTGGGAATTCGGCCTGCTCTCCGATGATCAGACCTTTCCTGACACACCCCTTTTGTAAAGCCTGTCACTGGAAAGCTCATTGTACTGCTGCTTTTCCTCCCCCAGCTCTCATGCAGCTGAGAACTGAGGGAATGTGATCACTTTATATAAAAGGGTAAAAAAGGTATTTATAAAGTTGTGTTTTTTTTCTTATATCCTATACAAAAATGTTTTGCCTTTCATTTCTATTTTAAACTGAATGAGTTGTTTTATAAGGTGATCATTTACAATCACTTAAACTCTTCATGGCATAAATTCAACAAGGTTTTGGAAACATTCCTCAGATTTTGGTCCATATTGACATGATGGCATCACGCAGTTACTGCAGATTTGTCGGCTGCACATCCACCATCCATGATGCAAATCTCCCGTTTTACCACATCACAAAGGTGCTCTATTGAATTGAGATCTGGTGACGGTGGAAGCCATTGGAGTACAGTGAACTCCTTGTCATGTTCAAGAAACCAGTGTTGAGATGATTTTAGCTTGGTGATATGGTGCATTATCCTGCTTTTCAGTGAACCCATCAGAAGATGGGTTCACTGTAGTCATAAAGGGAAGGACATGGTCAGCAACAATACTCAGGTAGGCCGTGGCAGTTAAACAATGCTCAATTGGTACTAAGGGGTCCAAAGTGTGGCAAGAAAATATGTCTCACACCATTACACCACCACCAGCCTGAACAGTTTATACAAGGCAGTATGGATCCATGCTTTCATGTTTATGCCAAATTTGGACCCTAGCATTTGAATGTCGCAGCTGAAATCGAGACTCGTCAGACCAGGCAACGTTTTTCCAATCTTCTATTGTCCAATTTTGGTGTGCCTGTACGAATTGTAGCCTTAGTTTCCCGTTCTTAGCTGACAGGTGTGGCACCCGGTGTGGTCTTCTGCTGTTGTAGCCCATCTGCTTCAAGGTTTGATGCGTTTTGCATTCAGAGATGGTATTCTGCATATCTTGGTTGTGACAAGTCCTTTTTTTGCGTTACTGTTGCCTTTCTATCATCTCAAACCAGTCTCTCCCCTTCTCCTCTGACATCAACAAGGCATTTTTTTGTCCACACAACTGCCGCTCAATGAATATTTTCTCTTTTTCGGACCATTCTCTGTAAACTAAGCAACATATACTCAACAGGGTATAACCATAAATAATGATGTTCAATCCACATGAAAATAATCAGTCCATGTAGAAATTCAATGTGATGCAATGTCCATCATAAGTGAATAACATAATGAAGATGTCACGAGATTAAATGAACCATCCCAACGAAAATCTTCAGATGAGAGATGTAGTTATGAGTGTGCTTACCAGAACCGTTGGACCCAACTGTCGGACGACAACAGGTCATTTAAGGTATCCCAACCGGCTGTTCTACGGGACTGTCGGCGATGATCCAAGAAGAAGTGGAGTGCACCTATCTGGTGTCCAGATGACATCAACCCGAGGTAAGGTCAATAAGCCCGGTATTCCTCAGCCAGAGACGATTCCGATAGTAATATCTCAACCATGGGATCGGTGAAGAAATCATAGAGATCCACCAAACATCATGAGACGACTCGGTTCAGGCAAGCAGCAACCCTTTATAGGGTAATGGAGACCAACTGGAGACGATCAAAAACTTTTCTTCCACAGGGCATGCAAAGAAAAGAAAAAATAGGGGCTCCGATGGTGCAGGTCAACAAAATAAGGTTTTAATGATAAAAACCAGCATACAAGATAAAAAAGTGATCACAGTTCATGAATTCATAAAAGCAGTATGGGGTGAGGTGTACCTGGCCCAATGCGTTTCGTTCCAAGAACGTCTTCTACTGGGGCATCAAAGTCCTTCTTGGAACGAAACGCACACTCCTAACTACATCTCTCATCTGAAGATTTTTCATTGGGATGGTTCATTTAATCTCATGACATCTTCATTCTGTTATTCACTTATGATGGACATTTCATCACATTGAATTTCTACATGGACTGATTGTTTTCATGTGGATTGAACATCATTACGTCACACTTATACGTAGCGCTACATATTCACCCACACTCCTTTTGAATTTTGTCACATTCTTGTATAGCCGCTTCACCTCACCCCCCCCCCCCTTTTTTTTCTCCAGGGTTTCTGTTTTTGTTTTGGGATAGCACAATATTTTCATATTCACATTTATCCCAGTAGATCAGCAGTTTTTGAAATACTCAGACCAGCCCATTTGGCACCAACAACCATGCCACGTTAAAAGACACTTAAATCCCCTTTCTTCCCCATTTTGATGCTCGTTTTGAACTTCAGGAAGTCCTCTTCACCACATCTAGATGTCTAAATGCATTGAGTTGCTGCCTGTGATTAGCAATTTGTGTTACCAAGCAATTGTATAGGTGTATCTAATAAAGTGGCCGGTGAGTGTATCTCACATCTACAGGTATGAACTTTATAGTGCCACATAAAGATTTTTATACATATGGAAATCTATAAAAAGTGGAACCACGAAAAAGCAGCATACAGATATGTTATTTTTCTGAGTTTCTGTAAAAGAACAACTTGAGGTATTAATACGCTTTCTGTGTCATCATCATTCAAATACAAACAATCCCTGTGATCTTTGCTCATGTTATCTACATGCAAAGTCCACTGAAACCTAATCCGCCCATAAACACCTAATGACTCTGTTTTTGATCAGGTAAGCACAGCCAAGTACTTTTTTTTTTTTTTTTTTTTTTTTTTTTTTAATAGATGCTAAAAAAAAATACATGTGGCTGGATAATTACCATTAGGACAGTTGGGATGCCCTTAATGGATACAATTAAAGTCAGAGTGTTAGAAAGTGTTATATAAATATATTTTGGGTTTCAGTAAGAAATTCTGGTCCACAGAGAGGGTAGGTGGGAGGAGCAGGATTAGGGATACTGTTGGCATATCAAGTCAGAGAATTAACTAACTATATATATATATTAGGGCTGTTACTGATTAAAATTTTCGTGTTCGATTAATCGATTTTTTTTTAAATCGATTAATCGACGAATTTTGATTAATTATAACGCACATACAGATCCAACTACTTTTTAGCTGATCTCCTTGCAGGCCGATTCCCAGTGCAGCTACCAACCACTGGAAAAATGGATAGCAGGATACAAAAAACACACAAAGGCAGCGCTCGATGGGAATAGAAAAAACTAAAGCAATAAACCGCGCTAGCCTATAAACATAAACAAAAATACAGCAGCACCTGTGATATGTGATAACATACAGGTCCTTCTCAAAAAATTTGCATATTGTGATAAAGTTCATTATTTTCTGTAATGTATTGATAAACATTAGACTTTCATATATTTTAGATTCATTACACACAACTGAAGTAGTTCAAGCCTTTTTTTGTTTTAATATTGATGATTTTGGCATACAGCTCATGAAAACCCAAAAATCCTATCTCAAAAAATTAGCACATTTCATCCGACCAATAAAAGAAAAGTGTTTTTAATACAAAAAAAGTAAACCTTTAAATAATTATGTTCAGTTATGCACTCAATACTTGGTCGGGAATCATTTTGCAGAAATGACTGCTTCAATGCGGCGTGGCATGGAGGCAACCAGCCTGTGGCACTGCTGAGGTGTTATGGAGGCCCAGAATGCTTCGATAGCGGCCTTAAGCTCATCCAGAGTGTTGGGTCTTGCGTCTCTCAACTTTCTCTTCCCAATATCCCACAGATTCTCTATGGGGTTCAGGTCAGGAGAGTTGGCAGGCCAATTGAGCACAGTAATACCATGGTCAGTAAACCATTTACCAGTGGTTTTGGCACTGTAAGCAGGTGCCAGGTCGTGCTGAAAAATGAAATCTTCATCTCCATAAAGCTTTTCAGCAGATGGAAGCATGACGTGCTCCAAAATCTCCTGATAGCTAGCTGCATTGACCCTGCCCTTGATAAAACACAGTGGACCAACACCAGCAGCTGACATGGCACCCCAGACCATCACTGACTGTGGGTACTTGACACTGGACTTCAGGCATTTTGGCATTTCCCTCTCCCCAGTCTTCCTCCAGACTCTGGCACCTTGATTTCCGAATGACATGCAAAATTTGCTTTCATCCGAAAAAAGTACTTTGGACCACTGAGCAACAGTCCAGTGCTGCTTCTCTGTAGCCCAGGTCAGGTGCTTCTGCCACTGTTTCTGGTTCAAAAGTGGCTTGACCTGGGGAATGCGGCACCTGTAGCCCATTTCCTGCACACGCCTGTTCACGGTGGCTCTGGATGTTTCTACTCCAGACTCAGTCCACTGCTTCCGCAGGTCCTCCAAGGTCTGGAATCGGTCCTTCTCCACAATCTTCTTCAGGGTCCGGTCACCTCTTCTCGTTGTGCAGCGTTTTCTGCCACACTTTTTCCTTCCCACAGACTTCCCACTGAGGTGCCTTGATACAGAACTCTGGGAACAGCCTATTCGTTCAGAAATTTCTTTCTGTGTCTTACCCTCTTGCTTGAGGGTGTCAATGATGGCCTTCTGGACAGCAGTCAGGTCGGCAGTCTTACCCATGATTGCGGTTTTGAGTAATGAACCAGGCTGGGAGTTTTTAAAAGCCTCAGGAATCTTTTGCAGGTGTTTAGAGTTAATTAGTTGATTCAGATGATTAGGTTAATAGCTCGTTTAGAGAACCTTTTCATGATATGCTAATTTTTTGAGAAGGACCTGTATAAGGTAAACGAAAATAAAAGGAACAAGTGTGCTAATGTGAATTAACCAATGTATGAATGTTAGTACCAACACATAGAAATATATACATATGAAGTCCAATAGTGATGACAGTAGGTAAGTCTGGAATATATCCAAATAAAAGTCCATTCAAAAATCAAAAAAATGAAGAATGAAGGGAAGCCGTGAAGAGGTGACCCGCATCAGATTGGAATTCGGTGCATGCACACCCGTGTCCACCACCAACAATACAAACTGCTTACCAGAGGTAAGAATTAAATAAGCCCATCCGCAATCCCAGGGGAAAATCCAGAGAGATCCAAACGTCACTTGATGTGCAGTGGTTGCGTCAAAGATTTCCCAAAAAGAGAGAGGAGGCTTGATAGTGCATTACCCAATGTTAAATTTATTAATAAAAAGGGGTATAAAAACACTTACACAATATAACATTAAAAGAGCATAACAACTGGCCGGTCCGCTGTACCTGTCCCGTGATGATGGCGTCAGCGCGCTCACCTTCCCGACGTACGTTTCGTGTTCCTACACGTCGTCATGGGGATCAGCTGACGAATCACGTCACCTGTTCCCAATCCTCAACCTGTTAATAAACATGTAACAGGGGGCCGTATGCAAGCCCCACAAAAAGGGAGGTGAGGCTCATATCAGTCGCCCACGAGACAGGGTGGGGGAGGTAGGGGGTTACCGACACAGGCTCCTAAACCCCCACGACCCTTTCGCAGACCAGGACCCGGACCCCAGGGCCAACGGGGACGTGGCTATGGTCATGGTCCCACAGTAGCTAATTCACAACGGCTACCTCAGGTACCCAATCAGGGGACTATGGGTAACACATATAGAAATGTACCATCGTACCCACAAAATCCCAGTCAGGGATGGGTTTAGGGGTACTACCAAGGTCCACATTTAAATTATGGACCTAACCATATGGATAAAGGGGGTTGCCACATCCTATCATTTTCAACCCCCCGGCCCATCTATGTACAGGGATGATTGTGAATATAATGTGGATATATCAAATAATTTTTTCCCCCTTAGTGACCGATATGGCCTCCTATCGGAACAGGAGAATGGTTATCAGAGTCAGATACAACACTCCAGTACTACCCATCATGAGATTTGTGATAGCCCCGGTCCATCTGGACAAAATGGACAACATTGGGGTTTTCACAAATTGGGCCAAGGTACAAAAAGGTCGTGCGACGCACGAGAGGAACTAGAGGGGGGGTTAGGGCTAGAAACAATAAGACAAAAATCTTGAGGGGTTCAGGTATCTTCAATTTAAGTTCTGCTATTCTAACTGATGCAGAAAAGACTGTACTCGATAAAGGTCTCAAATATGTCCCCCCCCCCCCCCCGTGCAGGTTGAATAAATTTAAGACCTACATGGATGTTCACCGATTTATCAGGAGAGTTAGCATTAAACGCCATTTTTTGTGCAATCCCATTGGCACAAATAATGATTTGGTACCTGGGTTCACCCACTCAGGATTATCAAACGCATCTTTGTTTAACCCTCCTGGAGCATTGGCTCCGCCCCTCAAAGTGTTTAGGGATGTGGTCCTCAGGGATTTGGATCAATTGCCACTTAAAAAGGTACATTCCGATAGAACCCTTGTTGAAGGCCTTGATTCCCTATGTAAAAACAGGGATCTTGTTATTAGGCCTGCGGATAAAGGGGGGGGGTATTACCATTCTAGACAAGGCTGATTACCTTTCTGAGATGTCTCGGATCGTCAACGATCGGGACACCTATACTCCCCTATCATCCGATCCAAAGACCCTATATACAAGAGAGCTGTCAGTATTGGTTCAAAGAGGTCTAGACCTTGGGATACTTAACAGGAAGGAAAGTGAATATTTGGTGCCTAGGGCGCCACGCACACCTATCATTTATTATCTCCCCAAAATACATAAAGATGCTACAAACCCCCCTGGGCACCCTATTATTAGTGGCATTGATTCCATCACGTCTAGGGTGGGACGTTATATTGATGGCTTCTTACAACCATTGGTTTTGATGATGCCTTCGCATCTCAAGGATTCCCACCAGGTTATCAATATTTTGACCGGAATCACCCCTGGGGACGGCATGTGGTTGGTAACAGCGGACGTCACGTCCTTATATACTATCATTCCCCATAATTTGGGTTTATTTGCAGTAGAATACTACTTGAGGCGTGACTCCGGACTGTTTGATGAACAGATTTCATATATTCTTGAGTTGCTATTATTTGCTGCTTCTAGGAGCTACTTCTGGTTTAATAACCAATTCTACAGGCAAGCCAGAGGAGTGGCTATGGGGGCAAAAAATTGCCCCTAGTCTGGCCAATCTCTTCATGGCCCTATGGGAGGAGGACGTTGTCTATGTTCAACGCCCGCCCCAACTCATGTTGTGGGCAAGGTACATTGACGACGTCCTCCTCCTATGGGATGGGGATCGTAAAGATCTGGATACCTATATGGAGCACCTCAATAACAACACTAGGGGTATCGTCTTGAATTTTGAGGCGAGCCAGGAGGAGATTCATTTTTTAGATTTAAAAATAAGTATTAAAAATGGCTCTTTCACCACTTCCACCTTTTTAAAAAATACGGATAGGAATTCATACATACCTACCAATAGTTGCCATCATCCATCATGGCTTAAATCCGTACCCAAGAGTCAATTCATCAGGCTGAAACGTAACTGTACAGATCACAAAGAATTTCTAACACAAGCACAAATCCTGGTTGGTCGATTTTTGGAAAAAGGGTATTCCAATGATTCACTCATTAACACCTTAAATGAGGTTGCATTATTGGATAGGAAAGTGCTATTGGCTGAGAAACCTAGGTCCCAATCGAGAGTGCCATCCATTCCATTTGTTACCACCTATTCAACTCAATATAGGGGTATCAAACAGTTGATTAGGAAGCATTGGCACATTCTCACCAATGACCCTGTTTTGCAGGGAGTATTACCTGTCCACCCTCAGGTTATATACAAGGGAGCACCTTCTTTACAAGGGAGAGTGGCACCCAATATTCTAGATCCCCCTTCTGTGCGCAAGACTTTTCTCGATCAGTTGGTGGGTTTCTATCAGTGTAGGAGGTGTCGGGTATGTTCGTTAAATGGTTGTACCCATAGACGTACCAATACGTTTAAGTCCACTGTAACCAATGTCGAGCATAAAATATTGCCCTTTATTACTTGCTCCACGGAGAGAGTTGTTTATCTCCTACAATGTCCATGTGGACTCCAATATGTGGGCAGGACTAAACGACCTCTCCGTGTTAGACTAAACGAACATATCACTAACATCCTCACAGGTTTCCCAAAACACCCAGTATCCCGACACTATTTGGAAATTCATGCCAAAGACCCCACCAACACCATCTTTCTGGGGATAGATAAATATTCTGCTAGATGGAGGGGTGACTCCATGATCAGAAGTATTTCCAGAATTGAGATGGCTTGGATCCACAGACTGAAGAGTTATGTACCATATGGGATGAACGTTGAAGTAGATCTCAACGCTTTCATCGATAACTCTTAGTCTGTGATAAGTGGGAGCTTGCTTTGCATATGTGGATCTTGCTATATTGGTGACCACAATTGTTTGCTATTATATATCCTTATATGTCCAATTTACCATCCAAGGGACCCCCAATGGGCCCTCACACTTTAGAATATTCCTCCCCCCCTTTCCCTTTTTCTGTTGCTGTTTCTAGTTGAGGTATATTTTTTTTTGTCTTTTTTTTTTACCTCCACTGGTTATAATATGCAACAATACATATAGAACCTTTTTATTATCATTTTTTATGTGTATATACATTTCTATCTTTATAGATATTAGTATGTATCCTTATAACATACTTTTCAAAGTATTCCTATATTTTTCAAATGGTATACCATATTGTGGTGGACGGGTGGAGGTTGTTTATTAATTTGGACATCCTTCCCGCCCACACACGTGATAAGGTTCATTATAAATGAGTTTTACGACTTAAATGCTGTTTTATATGTTCACCTCCTATTTTTAATATATTTGGGGTTAACTTTGTCTATTCATATACCGCTGCCTGTGATCAAAGTGAGGCTTGGTTATGTGTTGGTTCAGGGCCGGGCCTTTCTGGTGGTATGGAGGCTTGGTTTAATTGCCGTGACTCCATTGGCCGCTTAGAATGAGGCTTGACTCTTTTTTTTCTTCCATAGGTGCTGCCTGTGATCAAAATGAGGCTTGGCTATGTGTTGGTTCATGGCCGGGCCTTTCTGGTGGTATGGAGGCTTGGTTTAATTGCCGCGACTCCATTGGCCGCTCAGAGTGAGGCTTGGCTTTTCTTCTTCTATATCTCGTGATTCGTCAGCACGTCACCTGATCCCCATGACGACGTGTAGGAACACGAAACGTACGTCGGGAAGGTGAGCGTGCTGACGCCATCATCACGGGACAGGTACGGCGGACCGGCCGGTTGTTATGCTCTTTTAATGTTATATTGTGTAAGTGTTTTTATACCCCTTTTTATAAAATAAATTTAACATTGGGTAATGCACTATCGAGCCTCATCTCTCTTTTTGGGAAATTTTTGACGCAACCACTGCACATCAAGTGACGTTTGGATCTCTCTGGATTTTCCCCTGGGATTGCGGATGGGCTTATTTGTTTCTTACCTCTGGTAAGCAGTTTGTATTGTTGGTGGTGGACACGAGTGTGCATGCACCGAATTCCAATCTGATGCGGGTCACCTCTTCACGGCTTCCCTTCATTCTTCATTTTTTTGATTTTTGAATGGACTTTTATTTGGATATATTCCAGACTTACCTACTGTCATCACTATTGGACTTCATATGTATATATTTCTATGTGTTGGTACTAACATTCATACATTGGTTAATTCACATTAGCACACTTGTTCCTTTTATTCTCGATGAGAATAGCATTAAAACTTTTATAGTCTTCAAGTAGATAAAATAAATATTGCACTGGAGATAAAATCGATGTAGCTACATAAACTGTAAATATGGTGCGAGTAATACCAAACGGTAGCAAAAGCAGTCATAAAAACATGTAGCTAAGTATGATACTGGTATAAAAATGTGTACAACGATACCACTGCTGAATCCAGATGAGAAGAGGCTAACATCAGTCCGTCGGCATGTAGATGTCCAGTGGAGGGAACTATCACAACTCCCAGTGGATGGCTGTAGAATCCCAGGTTGATAGAGGGAAGTGATAGAGGGAAGTGTAACAGCCCTTGCGTGTGGCCGATAGTAAGGTCCCGCCAGCATGCAGATATGAAGGCACAGCAAAGGAGCCCTTCAGATGGACACGGCAAGCCCCGCCGGTGTCCGTGACCTCACCGGATCTCCCTGAAGACCCGGAAGCCGGGGGAGAGGTGAGTACCGATCAAAAGAATTTTAATCGATCAAAAGAATTTTGATAGATCAAAACAATCGATTAATCGAGGAATTAATAGTTAATTTCCACAGCCCTAATATATATATATATATATATATATATATATATATATATTTATTATTATTATTATTATTATTATTATATATATTAATTTTTTTTGTGTGTTTTTTTTTTTTTTTTTTATCTAATTGCTCCTCAACAACATTGGCTTGTTTGTTATCCATAGACCTGAGATTGTCTGTCTGCTCTGGCCTACATGCCAGAATGGCCCTGGTGGTTTCTCAGACAAAACAATTGAAAGTGAAGGTAGATTTCAACTTGGAATGATTTAACAGAAGTAATCCATAAACTCAGTTTATTTTTATATAATAAGTTATAAAGTATAGTTGGTTGTTATTCCATGCAGTGATACATTACTGCACTGGTACTATAATAAGATAAAGCATTAGATATTTGTTGGGATATGGGAGGTTTATAAAGGTATATCATTATTGTAGTTTTATGTTTTTTGCGGCACATTAAAATAAGTCAGTTTTGAAGTTAACTTTCACTTTTTGCAGTCAAATTTGAGAAAGCTCCACAATATCTTTTGTGTTTCTATTCACACAGCATACCTAAAAAAATAAATTGAATAAAAAAATAAATAAAAAGGCCTCTGGACTCAATCTGTCCCTTACTGACATATCTGTACTAGGGGGGCCTGATGGGTGTGGGCATATTGGGGGATTTGTACTTGGGGTAAGGGGTTATTTTTGGTTGTGCTGTCTACTCACCTGTGCTGAGTGTTACGTCCCCCTTACCCCTGCATTACGCACTCTTGAGCACTGCACTATATACACTATAATGTACAGTTCATACTCCTGACCACTACACTCTATACATTGGGCTGTTTAAGACCTACTCTGCTGCAATCTAAATTGCTGGTTGCAAAGTAGTCACTTATCATGTTAAGTTGTTTTTCATGGTAGGCTTTTGTGCAGAAAAACATATGTAATGGGAGGATTTTTTTGTTTTATTTTATTTACAAATGATTGGGCTGGGATTTGTACATGTCTATAAAACTGGGTACACACTGTTCGTTTTTTCAGCCGGGGAGGGCTGAACTAAAAAAACACACAGGTTTCTGTATCAACACAAGCGATGTGGATGGAGGAATCCCCCCCCCCCCCCCCTAATGGGACATTATTTTTTGAAAGCGGGGACTCTCGCTGCAAGCTGTTGATCGAACATAGTTTTTACAGCAATCCTGTTTAACAGAAGGCAATCTAATGTTTGGATTCTGTCTTAACTGGGAGGGCTTCGCACAGTTTAAAATCCGACCAGTCCCTGCTGAGCCAGGCGCTTTTTAATTGGCATATACCGAGCTTTAGACTATTGCTAAGGAGTAAGTATCTCAATGTTTAGAGGTTAGTAGTATGCATTGCACAGTGCAGAGGTCAGGAGTATGCATTGCACAGTGCAGAGGTCAGGAGTATGCATTGCACAGTGCAGAGGTCAGGAGTATGCATTGCACAGTGCAGAGGTCAGGAGTATGCATTGCACAGTGCAGAGGTCAGGAGTATGCATTGCACAGTGCAGAGGTCGGTAGTAATGTAACACGGTGCAGAGGTCAGGAGTAACTAATGCACACCCCCCTCCTCCCTTTTCTCAACACAAAAACAAAAATTCCCACCTTCCAATGCAAACCTTTAAACCCAAACCCCCCCCCCCCCCCATGGTAAAAATTGCCCAAAGCACAAATTTTTCCCCCTCTCTGTAACATTCACTCACCAGAACGAAAATACAGCAGCATTCAGTGAAGTGAAGGAATTCCTCCCCAGATGTCCCCCCCAGTTGTGTCATATGACACATTACAGCCAAGGAGTAGCCTTAAGCCCCTTTCACACAGTCGGGCCGTTTAGGTCCGGCTGTCAGTTTTGTCGGCTGACCTGAATGGCCGCTCCATGCATCTCTATGGAGCGTCGGATGTCAGCGGAGACATGTCCGCTGACATCCGACCCGACCCGCTAAAATCAAACGGATGGCGATACGTCCCCATCCGTCCATGGCGGATCGGATGAGATCTGATGAAAACGGACATGCTATCCGTTTTCATCAGATCTCTCCATAGGAGACAGCGGCGCTCGACAAGCCCCTCCCCGCTCAGTGAGCAGAGAGGGACCTGTCATCCGCCGGCTCAGCAGAGATCAACGGACTGATTGACCGCTGAGCTGGCAGACTCTGTAGCGATGGAGTCCGCCTCGTGTGGAAAGGGGCCTTAGAATTCCTGCGGCTCTGCAATGCATATTGCTTCTCTGATCTAATCAACCGCAGGCAGGGTCAGGAGGTGACTTGTTGCTGACCCCCACTTTAAGGATTTATTCAGAGAGACAATGGGTACAGTAGAGCTGCAGATTTTTTCCTTTTGTTATCCACTGGAAACCTCACGCTGAATACAACTAGCAGTGGACTCTCAAATCTGTGAACAAATGTATTTTAGAAGTCGTGACAATTTGTTTAACACATTCAGTCGCGGGTTTGCAAATTAAGTACAAAAGCTAAATGACGGATAATTTTGTTACATTCTATTGTAGTTTTCATTTATTTTTGTGCTGGAGTTCTTTTTGAAACAAACTGCACAACCACCAAGATTTTATCAGTCAACAAAGACAATTTTTTTCTTTTTAGTATGTCCCTGTTAAGCATATGTTATAATTCCTTGTAGATTCTTGTAAGCCTTTTTAAAGTCCTTATTATATTTGCTTTCTCTGGCCTTTGCTGTGAATCACAGCCGCTCATGTTGTAATCATGTTGTCTCTGAGATACTGCATTAGTCATTACATTCCACAGTGCCAGGCCAGGGTGTGTTTTACCTAACTGCACAATTCAGCTTTCAGATTTCTCTTTCTATTCTTACATAATTTGATTTTATGCTTTCTATAGGCCAGTTTTATTGGTGATGTCTAAGACGCCTGGCTGTATTGGACACCAGAATATCCCAGACCAATACCAAGTTTGTAAAAATATCAGCATACAAACCCAAAATGATAGTGCTCTGGCCTAGCAATCATTTAAATATAGAGGCTAATGGTTGCATTCTGGAATGAGAAGTGGGAGTTCTTCTCTCCCCTTACCCCAGAACGCAGGTACATCAAAAGGATCTAATGGACCCCATGGGCCATATTATTAAGTGAAGAGTTTATTTAAAAATGTATCTTTTGGATTAAGTAGGGAAGGGTTGGAACGTATAGGAAGGAAGTTAGTTGAAAGTGAGCAGTACCCCCTCCTTTCAGGAAGCTGACACTGAAACGGGTGTCCCCATTAAAGTTTTCTCTTGACTGTTCTTATGAGGCCTGTAAAATTTAGGTTTCTCTTATCATCCATGGACTGACACGGTGTATCTTTACACTTTACACGTGGGTTATGTCCCTGCTTGCAGGAGAAGACCTAGGCAGAATGTGAGATGTTATACATACATTCTAAAAGCCAGAACTGAACAGCCCCACCCAGGGGGCGGTCCTTCCGGGCATAACCCTCCCACTACAGTCAGCAGACTTCAGTTTTTTTCTGCCTAGCAGAAGGAGAAGACGTGGCTCCCTCAGGAGCCAGTCTCCTGACCTATTTTATTCCTTTTTGGAATTCTTTTTTATTTTATTTTTGAGAATCTTCTATCAACTGTCGGCTGGGCAACAGGTTGGGTACAAGATATCCTCGTAGTCTTCCCTGTCCGACCATCGAGCGTGCTGATCCTCGCCTTCTGTGCGTGAGACTCAGTTCACGACAGGCCCCACGACTCCAGGGGTGGCCGGGTTTGCTTTCATGCTCCCACGGTCCTCTCAAGACTGAACAGCTCCTGACTGACTGTATCTTTCGCGGTGGACCGGGCCGACAGCTACTCAGTACTGCACTGTGATAGTCCTGTCAGAAACACCAGTGTGTCCCTCAGGGGACGGGTAAGTAGTCTCTCCTGCCTGCAGGTGAGTACAAAGGGCTGTGTGTTTCTCTGTGGGGGATTTTCCCTGTCTCCCCTTGTATTTTATTGTCGTTCTCTGTCACCATTACTGGCGCTGACCGTGTGGGGTGCTTGGGGGTCACACTGTTCTTGGGGGGCTCATGCTGGTCTGCAATGTATGCCTTGGGGCTTTTTTGTGTGGTTTTTTTTTTTTTTTTGGGGCCTGAGTGGCGCTGTGCGTGAGTGCTGTTTCATTTTAACTGCGTCATGGCGGCCATCTTGCCGCGGATCGCCTCAGTGAAGTGCGGCGGCCATTTTCTTGTAGCCCGCGCGCTTTTCAGCACTAGTTTGGCCTCTAGCGCTGCTATAGCAGCGCGAATCTCCTCACAGTCTCCTCACAGCTTACCAGCGCTGACACAGCGCGGTACAGACAGCGGAACTAAGCGGTCCCTGGTCCGGTTTGGTGAGTCCCCTGGGCGCCCCCTCCTCAGTCAGCACAGCCTGTGGGTGGACTTTGTATCTGAGAGAGTCTCAGAGAGGGACAATATGGAGTCTGTGTCACCAGCTTCCCCTAAAAATGTCAGTGGCAACAGGCAGTGCTTCAGCACTGCGGTCCCTATGGACCTGTTGTGGGCAGCCCTGGAATCAATTTCTGACCAGGATGGGAGCTGTGTGCAAGCGCATGGTGCAAAAAGGCGCCCTCTCCCCACTTTATCTACTCGAGGGCAGTGCGCTGATTCAGATATGGGCCTAGCCACTATCGCTCAGGACCCTAGTTCTGAATGTATGGATGGTTTTGAACAGGACATTCCTTATGAGGGAAACTCCAGTTCTGAGTCAGTAAATGACAGGGCGCTTGTTAGTGTGCTCATGACTGTGGTGAGGGACACTCTCAAGCTCAAATGCTGCGGATGCAGAACCTCAGGCGGATACTGTCTCCTTTGGTTCTTTTAAGGCCAGGCCTTCTAAAGGTTTTTTTTCCATTGTACTTTCTTTGACCAGCTCATTGATAAGGTCTGGGAAAAGCCGCAGAAGAATTTTTTTATGGTCCCGCGGCGTTTGTCTATCAGGTACCCCTTGAAGATGCCCTACTTAAAAAGTGGGCTTCTCCCCCAGTGGTCGACCCTCCAGTCGCCCGGTTGAACAAGGCCATCACTCTCCCGATGGAGGGGATTCCTGCATTTGAGGACCCCACTGACAGGAGGTCAGAAGTGGTGAGCAGAACCATGTTTGCCTTGTTGGGATCTGCCCTACGACCTGTGGTAGCGGCGACCCTTGTGTCTAAAACACTTACAGGTTGGGCAAATATGTTGCACCTAGCTGTACAGGAGCATATTCTTCCTCCAGACACAGTTGGTCTGGCCCACCCAACTGGTTCGGGGTCTGGTTTCTGTGTGCGACGCCACGCTGAACGCGGCCCCTTTAATATCCAGGGCCTCTGTCTCGGCGGTGGTATTGCGTCGTCTTATCTGGTTGAAATGCTGGTCTGCTGACCTAGCCTTAGGAAGCTCCTGACGGATCTACTATTTTAAAGGCGGTAGACCTTTCGGTGCTGCTCTAGATGACATCGTCATGGATGTCACGGGAGGTAAACGCACTCTTCTTCCTTAGACTAGCAAGGGTGAGGAGGCCCGCCGCAAACAGGGGCCTTCCTTTCCAGCAAAACAGGGGTTTTTTCGTCAGTCAGAGTCCACAGGTAGGCCCTCTCAGACTGATGGCAGTGCGGCTGGTGGGCACAAGTGCCCCTGGGTGCGTAAGCCAAACAAGCGGCTCCCAAGCCCGCCTCCGCGTGAAGTCTTGCCTCCGCCCGACTCTGGGGTGGGGGGACGACTTCGCAGGTTCACGGATCGGTGGACCTCCCGAATCTCCGACTGGTGGGTGTGCGAGGTGGTCACCTCAGGTTATAGGATAGTATTCCGATCCTGGCCCCCACACAGATTCTTTCCCTTGAATCTTTCTCTCCTTCCTACCTGTCGGGCAGCCCTCTTGGGGGCTGTACAGGATTTGATCAGGTCCGGAGTGATTGTGCCGGTTCCGTCACAGGAGAGTTTTCAGGGATTCTGCTCGAATCTGTTTGTCGTCCCAAAAATAGGACGTGGTTCGACCTATCCTGGACCTCAAGGCCCTGAATGCCTTTGAGAAGGTGCAGAAATTCCGCATGGGATCCATTCGCACGGTGATCGCTACACTCCACCAAAGGGATTTTCTTCTGGCGTCCTTGGACTTCAAGGACGCCTACTTGCATGTTCCGATCTGCGCAAGTCACCAGAAGTTTCTGCGCCTTGCGATCAGCGAAGTCCACTCTCGATTGTGGCTCTTCCTTTCGGCCTTGCCTCGGCACCAAGGGTGTTCACCAAGGTGCTTGCTCCGGTTCTAGCCTTCTGTTACAGCGAGGTATTGCTGTCGTGGGCTATCTGGACGGTCTTCTGCTATGAGCAGAAGGTGGCTCAGACTTAGAGGAAAGGTGACTATCGTCAATTAGACCCTCAGGGACCTCGGGTGGTTCCTGAACATTCAGGAGTCAGTCCTGGTCCCGACTCAGTGTCTGGAGTCTCTAGTTCTGGTTCTGGACTCCTTGGAGGCAAAGGTATCCTACCTCTGGAGAAGTTGCTGACACTTCAGTCTGCGGTGCGGGTGCTGACATCCCGAACATGGTTGTCAATCCGTTGTTTGCATGAGAGTCCCGGGACTCCTGGTGGCCTCCTTCGCGGCCGTTCCGTATGCCCAATCACACACCAGGGCATTGCAGAAGGAGATCTTGTCCACCTGGGACAAATCCCCGTTGTCCTTGGATCTTCGGATCCAGGTGATTCACCTGGTCAGGGCGTCCCTGACAGGGTGGTTGGGACCCTCGGCTCTTCGGTCCGGAAAGTCGTTCCCCTCCCATCCAATGGACGATACTCCCGACGGACGCCAGCCTGACGGGCTGGGGTGGAGTCTGGGGAGTCCTGTCGGCTCAAGACCTTGGACTCCGGACGAGCCCGTTTACCAATCACTGTTCTGGAAATGCGGGCCATCAGACTGTGTCTCTCCTCAGGTCGGAGAGAGTACGGGGTCGCTCCATCAGGAGCCAGTCGGACAACGCCAAGGCGGTGGCGTATGTAAACCATCACGGGGGGCCTCGGAGCTCAGCTGCGGCTTCCGAGGTAATCCGTATCCTGAAGTGGGCCGGAAGAAACGTGCCGGCTCTGTAGGGGCGGACTATCTGAGTCGCCAGACGCCGGACCAGGAAGAGTGGTCCTTGCATATTTCAACTCCTTTGCCGACGGGGGGGCACATCGGATGTGGACCTGATGGCCTCTCGACTCAGTCGCAAGGGTCGAGGTTGTGGCCAGATCCAGGGATCCTTGGGCGTTGACTCGGATGCTTTGGTGGCCCCATAGGGTCCTTATCGCCTGATATAAACTCTGGTGATCCTAATTGTTCCGGATTGGCCTCAGCGTCACTGGTACGCTGATCTGGTACGTCTCGTTGCGGACGTTCCCTGGCGGTTGCCGATGAGGGAGGACCTTCAGTCTCAAGGTCCTATGTTTCATCCGGCTTACAGTCTCTGGCTTTAACGGCAGAGCTGTTAAAAGCCAGGTATTGAGGGACTGAGGTCTCTCGGACTCTGTCATTTTGACCATGTTAAGGACACGGAAGTCTTCCTCCAGGCAGATCTATCACCGTGCCTGGAAAGCTTATATCGCCATATGCAAAGCGCTGGACTGGCGTCCTCGGACGTATTCCGTCCCCAGAATCCTGCGTCCTCTACAGTGTGGAGTGACCCAAAAGCTTGCTTTGAGTACTATCAAGGATCAGATTTCGGCCTTGGCCGTCTTCTTTCAGCGACCTCTAGTGGGTCATTTCTTGGTTAGCACCTTGTGTTGGGGGTTCGCCGTGTGCTCCCTCCTGTCAAGCCTTCTCTCCCACCGTGGGATCTGAATTTGGTGCTCTAGGTCCTCCAGGAACCTCCTTTTTGGGAATATCCGGGATATTCCTCTCTTGTCTTGTCTCAGAAGGTGGCCTTTTAGTGGCAATCGCTTCTGTTTGACGAGTGTCTGAGTTGGCGGCTTTGTCCTGCAAGTCGCCATATTTAGTCATCCATAAGGATAAGGCGGTGTTGCATCCGCGACCTTCCTTTTTGCCAAAGGTGGTGTCTACCTTTCACCTACATGAGGACATTGTCCTCCCGTCCTTGTGTCCTCACCCATCGCATCCCAGAGAGTTTGCGCTGCACATATTGGATGTGGTACGAGCCTTACGGGTGTACCTGTCCGCTACTGCTTCTATTCGGAAGTCCGACTCACTGTTTGTGACTGCCCCTGGTCCATAACAGGGCCAAGCGGTTTCGTCTGCCATCATTTTTAGGGGAATCAGACAAACCGTCATTCAAGCCTATGCTCTCAAAGGGCGGGCGCCTCCCTTTCCGGTTACGGCGCATTCCACCAGGGCAATTGGTGCTTCCTGGGTTTTCCGGCATCAAGCGTCGGTTGCACAAGTGTGCAAGGCGGCGACCTGGTCGTCTGTTCATACCTTTTAAGTTTTTTATAAGGTTGATGTGGCTGCATCTTCGGATGCTTCCTTCGGCCGCAGGGTGCTGCAGGCCACTGTTTAAAGTTGCGACTCCTCCGTTGAGGAGATCTGCCTTCTTGGAGTGAAAGTTTTTGGTTTTTCCATTTATACTGCTCCCATCCCTCTTGACACTGCTTTGGGACATCCCACGTGTAAAGTGTAAAGATACACCGTGTCAGTCCATGGATGATAAGAGAAAATAGGATTTTTTGTACTCACCGTAAAATCCTTTTCTCTGACATCCATGGACTGACACGGCACCCACCCTTCCTTTTTAAGTTTGTACTGCTTTGTTACGAACTGAAGTCTGCTGACTGTAGTGGGAGGGTTATGCCCGGAAGGACCGCCCCCTGGGTGGGGATGTTCAGCTCTGGCTTTTAGAATGTATGTATAACATCTCACATTCTGCCTAGGTCTTCTCCTGCAAGCAGGGACATAACCCACGTGCAAAGTGTAAAGATACACCGTGTCAGTCCATGGATGTCAGAGAAAAGGATTTTACGGTGAGTACAAAAAATCCTATTTTTTCTATTACAATGATAATGGTCGTAAGAAAAAAATACTTTTTGTACAATTCCTTGCTAATACCATAACAAAAATATTGTGCTGGCTCCTATGCCTCCACCCATACGCAACCATTATTGTAGTGTCTGCAGCTGTGAGAGCTCCTGGTTGCCCAGCTTTGATGTCGGCATGCTCTCCCTATGGCAGGAGAAGACTGTCACTGGTCAATATGACCTTTGTGATTCTGCTCAAGAGTGCACCTGTATTCACACACTGACATCACTCCTGCTCAAAAGAAAATATATTCAAAACCACTATGCATTCCTGTTTAGTTCTGAAAGTTAGTAATTTGATGTTTGGACATCTCAAAAACAACAGTTTGTGCTCTGAAGGACATCCAGCAATGATAAAGGTTGCTAAGTGTTGAGTCATAAAGCTCTGACCAAAATCTTGATTAAAAAAACATTTCACAGGGATTTGACTGTGTGAAGCCAATCCAGAAAAAATGTCTCCAGTGGTATGCAACCAAGCCACTTACTTCTGTCTACAACGCTGTACTGTCATCCTCTTTGGACACACTAGCCCCCTTTTTTAAAGCAGAGTTTCACTCAAAAGTGGAACTTCCGCTTATCTGTGGAGTAACTGGGACCGGTTTCTAAATGATTGGGTCCGACTTTGGGAGACGGCACTGTGGTGCCGTCCCTCGGAAGTTAAGCTCCCTTCTTCCGCCGCTGGGCCAATTAGAAAGCTCAGCATGCTTCGCGCATGCAAAGTGGGGCAGCACCCGACAGCCATTTTGAAAATTGGCTGGGGTGCTGACATTGCAGGAACCCTGGACAGGTAAGTGTCCTAATATTAAAAGTATTTGTAGCTGCGGGCGGAATACCTCCTTAACTGCACTTATAGCATTTATAAAGTGTTAGCTGGATGTTGGGGGAGAGGCAGTGGAAGTTCCTATAACACTGAGAAATAATAGCAAACTGGGACAGAGAGGCTCCAAGTTGGTGCCAGCAAGAGTCAGCAGCAGATGACCTTGCCAACAAGTGTTGATGCATAGAATTGATGATGCCATCAAGTGTCATGAAGGCTGACGTTAATGTATTGGTACTTATAGAAGAGGTGGGCAGTTTGCAGATTCAATACCTGACATTGAGACAAATATCAGCTATGGAATCTGCTCACTGCCAATCACAAGGCAGGGGGACTTTATGAGTTTCTCAGAAATGGCAATAAAGAGAATACTTAGACACGACTAACCTCAAAGTTAAAAGGAGACGTTCTTTTGGTGGCACAGGATGCCTCATATTAGTTGTGGCTTGCATCAGTCAGGGTCTAACAATCTCTCAAGAAGGACGTCAAATGTGGGCACCTTCATGTAGGCATATTCAACGAGCATTTAGGCGTATGCCTGCAATTTATGCTAAAGAATATGGAGATGTGACTCTGAAATTCACTGCAAGACTATGGGATGCACCCAATACCGGCCCAACATCCTCATTTCTTTCTTTTTTTTTCTGCTGCGCCATTCTTTCCATGACCATCTTGAACTAGACCAAGCCAAGTGCCAGAGATAAAAGTATACAAATCCATCTTACAGAGAATTCACAAAAATGCCAGCTATCACACCACAACCTAAATACGCCTTAAAGCAGATATTTTCCTCTACATCACTTCCCCTAGAAAAGGAATACTTTTATGGAAGTTTAACAAGCTTTCTTGATGATTTTCCAGCGACTCATAAACGCTATAGGTGCGATAATGAGAGTTGCTTTATTCTTTATAATTAACAAACGTGTGAACAACCCCTAAGGCATAAAAGATGTTTGACAGTTTTCTGGGGTGTGGTGATGGTTGATTACCCTTTTGAGGGGTCAAACCATCATGGGAGCATACTTTGTACTGCTAGGAAACCTTTAACAGCATTTGAAGAATTTAAGTGAAGGTAAGTTGATCAAAAGAATGTTATGTCCCCAACATCAAAAAAATCACAAATCAGAAGTTGCTAAGGCTGTCACTCCTCAATATGGAGTTTGACTGCTTTAAGTCTTTTCTCTGCTTACCTAATCTCGTTCCCTTGGATTACCACCTGTTCTCTAATCTAAGTTTACAATTACAACTTTTCTGGTGGGCAGAAGTGGTCAGGATCTTGTTTTATTATTTGTGTATTGGTATTCTTTTGAGCATAGAGAATTTATGACAAATGCCGCGTACACACTATCGGAAATTCCGACAAAAGTTTGATGTGAGCTTTTGGTCGGAAATTACGACCGTGTGTAGGCTCCATCGGACATTTTCTGTTGGAATTTCTGACAACAAAAATTTGAGAGCTGGTTCTCAAATTTTCTGACAAAAGTTCTTGTCGGAAATTCCGATCGTCCTGTATGCAATTCCGATGCACAAAAATCCTACGCATGCTCGGAATCAATTCGACGCATGCTCAGAATCATTGAACTTCATTTTTCTCAGCTCGTTGTAGTGTTGTACGTCACAGCGTTCTTGACAGTCGGAATTTCTGACACTTGTGTGAACGTGTGTATGCAACACAAGTTTGAGCCAACATTCCGTCGGAAAAAAAGCCACGGTTTTCTTGTCGGAATTTCCGATCGTGTGTACGCGGCATAAGGCCGTGATTGTATAGGAAATTTGTATTTTTGTTTTGCACGGTCTTGCAGTGTAGCAACGTTTTCGACAAAAAATCTGAATTTCTACCTAAAATCTAGTCTGCAAGGAGAACCGCTAAATTTATTACACAGTGCTAAAGATACTTGCTCTGGATGAAGCATTGTAAAATGAAGAGTATTGTGTAACATACTCTAACTCTGTTCCTTCTGCCAGAGTTACTTTGACAGATGTGCAGTCGGACTTTTGGAAATGCATTCCAGTTATGTGTATATTACCTTCATAATGATAGGTGTGATTTGATGATGAGCTTAAAGTTTTGCAGTCATTGCTTACTAAACCACAGATTGGTTTGTTTCCAGTAAGTCATATTCATTATTTTGGTTTGCATTGTTATGAATGCACCTGCAGAGAACAAACAGCACATCAGTTTGCTTTGCCTCAAGCAGTTCTTGTGTGTTTGTGTGTAGAACAATCATATCATGCATAGGTAAACATTCATATTCTGTGCTGGTAAGGTATTAGGTGACAGGTTAGGGCAGTTTATGTGCCTTATGACTTTAAATTATTACTGATATGAAACACATTGTTTGTTTGTTTGTTATTCTTTGCTTACAATGCCTATCTGAAGTTGTAATATTAATGGCATCAAAGCTTTTATTACCTCCATTTTAATTTTGTTTCCCCCTTGCTCGGCATTTCCATCATTCCCAGAACAGCTTGTATTTTTTTTTTTTTTTTTTCAGTGAATAAAAGGTGTTCTCTGATTGATGAGGTGAAGAGGAAGGATGGTGACACCACAATCTCTGCCTCATCCAATCATCTTGTATGCGTTAAAAAAAGTACAAGCGGAAATTGACCTCTTGTGTTCATTGTGCAGAAAGGAAGCCTTTCGGTGCAGGACCTGAAAGACCATGGCGATCAATGTAGTGGTGTCAACTTTTACAGTGATTCTTTGCTTCTACGGTCAGTGCCAGATTTAGACCTGGGGCATTTCACGTTCGGGGCGCCCTCAACATGGAAATGTAATTTATGGCAGATAAAAAACAAATGCTAGGTTCCGAAGAAGACTCTCTTGTCAAATTTTTTTTTTCTCAGTTTTCTTGTCAAATTCGTTTATTGGGTTTGAAATTAAGAGAAAACAATGGATATAATTGACAATAAATGATTACAAGAAATGGTATAATGTGTTAAGAGAGTGTTGGAAACATAGAATCAGCTGATATATATTTGAAGATCCTGGGATAAATTTATAAGGAATTGTTGAACCAGATTATAGTCAATCTAATCATGTAAAACTATTACATTTGAACAAATATGTAAATATTATAATATTAGCGAAACTGGATAAAATAGAAACATAGACTATAGCTATAAAAGAGTAGTACAATTAGTAATAAATTGGCTCAAAAATGTGAAGAGATAGGGGGAGAGGGATCATATTTATATAAAATATTATATTTTTAGAAGTAAATATTGTATTTATATTTTCAAATATGCCATTTTATATATTAAGAAAGAGAATTAAAGGAAAAAGGACAAATTGTGGAATATAAAGGATAGAGAGTGAATAGAAACAAAAGGATAGGAAAGGAAGTACAGGATAGTGAGAAGACTTGGGGATTATTACATATAAAGGGGTAGAGATAATATTGAAATAAAGTATCTAGAATATTATTAGCTTTCAATATCTTACCAAGGTCTCAGTAAAGAATTGTCAGGGTTAGACCGGATAGAACAAGTCACCCAAGGGTTCCATATTTTTTCATATAGATCTATGGAATCATTGGTTATGGCTTCTGATTTTGAATGGAGCATGGCTTGGTGTACTCTATTTCTAGTTTCAGAAACCAGAAGCGTAGCTGTTTTCCAAGCTTTGGTGATGGTTTGTTTTGCGGCTGTGGTGATTTGTAGTAATAACTTAAATTGAGTATAAGAGATACAGTCCGGTTTTAAATTTAGAAGTGCGATAGTCGGATCAGGAGTAATGGGTTTCTTAAAAACTGTTGAAAGCATGAGGAAAATTTCTTTCCAATAATTTTTTGTAACGGGACACTCCCAAAAAATATGTAAATGCATTCCCGGATCACCACAGCCACGAAAACAGAGCGGGGAATAATGGGGAGCAAATTTTGCAATTTTAACAGGAACCAGATACCAGTGCATGATAACTTTAAAGTTTGTTTCCAGAGCAAGTATATTTTGGGAAGACATTCTTAGTCCATATACTTTCCTCGAGGTAGATGTATCTATATTGGAACCAAGTTCGCTCACCCATTTTTCAGCATATGAAGGTAATTTTGCAGTAAGCTTAGTATTTAGTTGGCTATACAGTATTGAGATGAGCCCTTTTGAGTGAGGATCTCGTTTACATATTCGAACTGCGCCATATCACTCAAATTATTAATATCATGTATGGATGGTGCAAAAAAGTTTTTGATCTGTAAGTAGCGAAACATTTCTGAAGTCGGAAGTTTGACTTTCACATATTTTTCTGATTTTTTTTTTAAAATTAAGTAGATTATACAAAGTCACAGCATTGTGTTAGATCAGCAGAAGTCCATTTTGTAAAAGTTCTTCTAATAAATGTGAGGGCCGGATAAAACTTTGAGTTTCTCATAAAAGATATAAGGGGTACATGTGGGGATTGTAAGCCCTGGGTTGTTTTGAATCTTTCCCAAATGGAAATTGTATGTTTAGTTATCTCATTATAAATTATTTTGTGGTTAGAATAGGTGGACCATATGAGGTTTGGTCCAGAGATTGGGTCGCTAGCAATGGTTTCAATTGCTACCCATAGTGGAATTTCATGGCTTGAGTGGTACTTGGGAATATTTGCTATTTGCGCAGCATGAAAATAAGTGGCAAAGTTTGGGAAACCGAAACCTCTTTTTAAGTTTAGGGAGATATAGGGTGTGAGAAGAAATTCGAGATTTTAGAGAGTTCCATATAAATGATTGTGTTTTACGTTGTAAGTTTCTGAGGATGTAGGCTTGAATAGGTATGGGTAAAACTCTAAAGAGATATAGAATTTTTTCTAATATAGTCATTTTTATGACATTAATTTTACCTAACCATGATAAGGCCAGAGTGGACCTTTTGTTTCAGATAATTTGAAATTTTTCGTAACAGTGGAGGGTAATTTGGCAGAAAAAATGTCCTTTAGATCAGGGGTAAGTACAATACCTAGATATGTGAGGTGTGACGATGACCATGTAAAAGGAAGGGATGTCTTCGCTTGTTGTAGTATACCTGGGGGTAAAGACATGTTTAAAGCTATGGATTTTTGTGTTTACCGTTAATCCAGATATATGGGCAAAATGATATAGTTTGTTTATAATGTTGGGAGCTGTAATATGGGGGGAGGACATGAAAATTTAAATGTCATCAGCAAATAAGCAGAGTTTATGGTGGTAGCCGGCCAATTCTATACCTTTTTTTTTTTAATTGATGGATCTGTTCTAATAGCTTGAGCAAGGGGTTCAATGAGTAAGGCAAATCAAAGTGGGGAAAGGGGACATCCCTGGCGAGTGCCTCTGTTGATATCGAACATGGCTGATTTATATCCTGCATATTTAATGTATGCCTTTGGTTTATTATATAAAGATGTGACCCAGCTAAGGAAATGTGGGCCAAAGCCCCATTTTTGTGAAGTGTAGGTAGGGCCATGTTACCGTGTCAAAAGCTTTTTTGATGTCTAGTGACAGAAGACACATAGGAATTCTTCTTTTTTTGGCTGCTTGAATCAGCAACATGGCCCTACGAACATTATCTGTTGCTTGGCGCAAAGGAATAAAACCAACCTGATCATTACTTATTAAGGAACCTATTATGTTATTCAAACGAGTCGCTATTACTTTCGCTAATAATTTTATATCTAGATTTAATAGCGATATAGGTCTGAAGCCTCGTACACACGGCCGAGATTCTCGTCGAAAAAAACATGTCGTTTTTTTCGACGAGATTCTTGGACAAGAAACTTGTCCCGGCCGAGTGTACAGACGCTCGATTCAAAGAACCCGCGGTTCTTTGAATGGAGCGTACGCGGTGACGTCATCGACTACGACGAGCATGCGCTCGTCACATTCGATGCCGTCGCCGCCATCTTGGTATACCCTATCTATGCCTAGGAAGCTACCGCGCATGCGTCGAATTCATTTCGAACAAGCGCGGGCTTCCCGGAGGACAGGTAAGTGTACACACACTCACTTTTCTCGTCGAGAAACATGCCAACGAGAATCTCGACGAGAAAATAGAGAGCAGGTTCTCTATTTTCTCGTTGAGATTACTTGTCGGTTTTCTTGACGAGAAACCATACACACGAACGAATTTCTCGGCAAGACATCTCTGCCAGCAAGTTTCTTGCTGGTTCTTGCCGAGAAACTCGGTCGTGTGTACGAGGCCTTAAAGTTGCACAAGATGAGTCATCGGACTGTGGTTTAGGAATCATTGATATAATTGCCGTAAGAGTTTCAGATCTGAATGAATGGTTGTTGATGATGGAATTGAATGCTTCTTTCAGCATGGGGATTAATAAATGAGAGCATTTTTTATAGTAATGGGCTGAAAACCCGTCAGGTCCCGGACGCTTGTTAGGTTTGAGGGATTTGATTGCTTGCTCAATTTCAAAGGGAGTGATGGGGCTTTCAAGGCTTTCATATTGATTCTGAGGTAGGGTAGGGAGTTTTATTTTGTGAAAATAATGTTTCTCCTGAAGATTGGTCAAAAGAGCCTTCTTTTTTATTTAAGGAGGTGAGATGTTTATGGAAGGTATGAAGGATCTTAACTGGATTACTAGTATATTTATCGTGAGAGGTTTTCAGTCGAATTGGCTTAAATGGGTTGTTTAATTTTTTTAGTGCACAGGCAAGAAGGGTGCCAGGTTTATTGGCATGGAAGTAATATTTTTGTTTGGATTTATGAGGAGTTTTGTCCACTGATTCTGATAAAAATAGGTCTAGACTTAAGCTAGCTTTCTCAAGTTGTGTTTTATTCTGTGGTGTAGGGTTAGATTGAAAATTATTATGACAATTCTTAATCTCAGTTTCAAGTTTTTGTTGTAGTTTTTTTTTTTTTTGTTTTTTTTTCTTTTCTTTCTTTTGATATGATGCTTGACGTAAGCAATACCCTTTAAGGACAGGCTTATGTGCTTCCCATAATGTTAGTGGGGATATATCTGAGGATTTATTATTTTGCAAGTATTCTTTTAGGGCATTTTCTAGGTCTTGAGAGTGTGAAGGGTGTAATAAGAGTGAGTTGTTTATTTGCCATGTTGAGTCTTGTGTTTTTGGAAGTAAGGAGTTAAAGGTGGAAATTATTGCACAGTGATTTGTCCATGTGTATGGTTTGATATGAGGTGAGAAATTCTGGAGACATACATATAGAAATTAAAATATGATCAATACGGGAAAAAGATATGTGAGGGTGAGAATAAAAGGAGTATTGACATTTGGATGGGTTAATTTCACGCCAGGGGTCTATTAATGAATGTTCTTGGAGTCTCCTGAAACGATCTAGATTGAGAATTAGATGTAGGGGGTGTTGGTGATTTATCTAGGTATTAATATATTGTTTGGTTGGAATCTCCACAAATGAAGAGTGTGCCTACTTTATGTGTATCAATAACTTGAAACGGGTGGGATAGAAATTATGTTGGTCTTTTGTTAGGTGCATAATATGAGACCACTGTGATTGGGATATCACATAGGTTGTCTGTAAGTATGAGGTAGCGACCTTCTGGATCTTTGATTTCTGCTACTAGGGAGAAGGGTGTAGTTCGGTGGAATGCTATCGACACTCCTCTGTGTTTGTTTGGATTTGGCTGAGGCTGTAAAGACTTGTGGATAGCTTGCACCAAAATATTTAGGGGTGGAGGATTCAGCAAAATGAGTCTCCTGGAGACCCACTATATGTGCTTTTGATGCAGAAAGTGACCTGAAAACTTTAGTATGTTTTATGAGGTATATTTTAGACCTTGTGTATTTAAGGTAAGTACATTCAAGGGAGCCATATTAAAATCTTGAGAAGAATATAGCAATACATAACAAATATAAATTGTGATACCATATTTAGTCCGGAGTAAGGCCCCTTTCACACTGAGGCGTTTTTACAGCGTTTTCGCGGTAAAAATAGCGCTGTAATAACGCCTGAAATAATCCTGCCCCAGCATTCTCAATGTGAAAGCCCTGAGGGCTTTCACATTGAGGCGTTTTGCTGGCTGGGCGTTGAAAAAAATCCTGCAAACAGCTTTTTTAGAGCAACTTTAGGGCGCATAAAATAGCGCTGTAAAAACGCCTATCCCCATTGAAATGAATGGGATTTGCGGTAAAAACGCGGTAACGCATAGGCGTTATGTTAAAAAATAACGCTAACGCCTATGCGTTTTTACCGCGTTCGCGCTAATTTTAGCGCGAACGCGGTAAAATCGCGGTAAAAACGCATAGGCGTTAGCGCTATTTTTACCGCGATCGCGGTAAAATCGCGGTAAAATAGAGGTACAAAATCCCATAATTTTTGAGCGTTTTTTCAACGCCTCAGTGTGAAAGGGGCCTAAGAGAGGAAGATGGAGAAAGAAAAATAGGATAGAAGAAAAAAAAGAAGGTGCTAGACATCAATCTAAATGGATTGGAATAATTCAAGTACATAGTAAAAAATGTTGGCTTACTGAGCTCAAAAATGACACAAGCTCAGAGGCACAAAGTCTGTCTGTCTGAGGAGGCCCCCTGCACTATAACCACAGTGAGGGAGTGTCCTACAACAGAAAAATGGGGACGCAGTGACCACTTCTCGGCTTACCCACGGCTAAAATTATTCAAGAAAAAAAATATTAAACTAACAACCAGACTTGGCAAGATAACCAGCTACAAACATGCTTAAAATTAGTAACTAGTTATTTCTTAATTAATAACAGAAAATAAGCAAATAATACTATAGGTTTCAAGACGAGAGATGATGCATTTCAATTCTATTACGATCATGGAACTAAAGTGCCCCGGGGTTGATATGAATGTGGAAGGTAATTAAATTATTAATTCAGTTAGAAAAGAATTGGGGTTAATAACAAGAATATTAATTTAAATACGCAAAGCTTTGGAGGTGTAATATCTGTCTGTTTGGTGTACAAAGGGAAGGAAAGGAGAGTGGTAATAGGGGAGGGAAGGAATGAGGGTGGTTTTAGGAGGGGGGGGGGGGGGGAGATAGGATGTTGTGATGAAGAGAGACTTAAAGAGGGAAATAAGGGAAATTTGGCAGGGTGATTTTAATTGTTCAGATACTTATCCTTTGTAGTTAGGAAAATTTTAAGGGAATTAAGGCATGGCTAGATTAACCATGAGATTTGGAGAAGATGCATAGTGAGTTACACGGTCATATCAGTCCATTGTGTCCTGCTGCTCAGAAACTGGAAAGTTGAAATGGCCTCTCTTTTGAAGTAGCTTGTCTGTTTCCATCAGATTCAGGGTATGATGAATTTGGAGGAGAATTGGAAAGGGTGCGGCGTTGACGACTTGCAGAAAGCTTATTGTAAAGCTGAAGCTTTTGTAGCGTGTTCTTTAGTGGATCTACTGTAGTATTTAGTTCCTTGATAGGTGAACCTGATTGAAAATGGAAATCTCCATTGATACGGGATGTGGTGGTGTTGGAGATTTAGGAGCAAAGGTTTCATCTGACGTTGTTTAGATACTGTTATTGGAGATAAATCTGCAAATATTTGGTACAAATGTCCTTGGAAAGTAAGAGATTCTTTTTGTCTGGTTGCAACCATAATGTGATCTGTAGTGTGGAAGAAATGGAACTTGGCAATTATGTTGCGAGGGGGGCCATCAGCTTTGCGTGGTGCCAAAGCTCTGTGGATCCTGTCCATTTCCAATCTTTCTATTGGAATTGATGGTGTTAGTTCCTGAAAGAGTGCTGTCATGGACGATTGAAGATCAATGATTGACTCCGGTATACCCCTTCGACGGAGATTTGATCGGCGAGCCCTGTTCTCAAGTCCTCCAAACGGGTTTGCATTGCTACATTTTCTTCAAGTACCTCAAATTCATTGTTATAGGTTGCTATGCTGGTTTCAATGTCCTCCATTCTGTATTTAAGGTCCACAGTGCGTTGGCCTAAGTCTCTGATTTCTTTAGTCCGTCTCAGTGATTTGATCTGAGACGGAATTTTAAAGCTTTTTGTAGGATTTTCTCTATTTGTTTCAATATATTAGGTTGTAATGTGTCAGCTTGTCGTGACTGGTATATGGCACTGTGTTCATTGTCTGTGTCACAGGAATCCTGTAATAAGTGCTGCTGTTTCTTGTCAGTGTGGGTTTTGGCTGCCTGAGGAGAATTAGACGGCGCCATTTTCATGGACCCCTTGAGTGGCTTTTCTCTGAGGGTTTTAGCTTTTGGCTTTTCCACTGGTAGCTCCCGAAACCATAATATTCTGTTCCCCGGACATTAGGGAAGGGTATGGTGTGAGTTATTTGTAGTTGCCCTGCCTTTCAGGTGTCTGTGGGAGCCGTGAAGAGTTGAGAAGGACGGAGCTTCAGCGGGACATGTCCATCGCCGGCCGCTCCGCGCATGCGCCTCCCCTTTTTTTTTTTTCCCTCAGTTTTATTGACTCAAAGAATACACAGGTAATTGGCAGGTCATACATCAGTTATCCATCACACTACAATATTTACAAAAAGCCTTTCTTCCTACACTTAGTGCCGGTTCACACTGGGGCAACACGACTTCCAGCGTGACTTTACAAGGCAACTTGTAGACGACTTAAGCGCGACTTCAGCGCTACTTGGAGCGACTTAAAACGCGCGCCTCCCAGGACAGGTGACTTTGCCAGTGGCCAATCACATAATAATCTGCTCTGTGGGAGGGAGGGGTTTGCCTTCGAAAACAAACAATTTTCACTTCCTGGAAAGTTGATTCAGTTAAGACAGGGGATCCGACTTGGAGGCGACTTCCATTGAAATCAATGGGTACAAGTCGGAGCAACTTCAGTAGTGTACATTAAGACGGCTCTTATTGACTAACATGTAATTCCTCATGACACAAGTCGGATCCCAAGTCACGGTAGTGTGAACCGGCACTTGGCATCTGCAAAATCTTTAACTCCCCAAATTGCATCATATTGAGAACACTGCCCTCGACGGGCAGTAGGCACAGAGCACTTACTCTTTCAAGAGTCATCGTGGATATTTTTTTATCTGTACCAATTTGCGGAACGACCTTTGTCCCGAACTAGTGACCATCATGCTCAAATATATTCTAAGAGCTACATTAACACATGGAAAGGTATCGGCAAGCCCTTCATTGTGTAAACAAAACTGCCTGAGATGGAGTAAGACATGACCAAAGCCTGGCAAAGGCTACAAACTGGAAAATTTCCTCAACAAACACACTACTTAAGTCTTGAGGGAGAAGAAGTTTCAATTATTTTTTTTTTATAAAGAAAGTCTGGGGCCCCTTCTGGCAGGGTCTGGGGTAATTGCCCCTGTTCCCCTCTTATTAATTCAGAACTGTCTACAGTGGTCCCATAGGTATGGAATAAATATATATACAGTGCCTTGAAAAAGTATTCACCCCCTCGGCTTTTTACCTATTTTGTTACATTACAGCCTTTAGTTCAATGTTTTTTTAATCTGAATTATATGTGATGGATCAGAACACAATAGTCTAAGCTGGTGAAGTAAAATTAGAAAAATATATACATAAAACAATTTTTCAGAAATAAAAAAAAACTGATAATTGGCACGTGTGTATGTATTCACCCCCTTTGTTATGAAGCCCATAAAAAGCTCTGGTGCAACCAATTATCTTCAGAAGTCACATAATTAGTGAAATGATGTCCACCTGTGTGCAATCTAAGTGTCACGTGATCTGTCATTGCATATACACACCTTTTTGAAAGGCCCCAGAGGCTGCAACACCTAAGCAAGAGGCACCACTAACCAAACACTGCCATAAAGACCAAGGAACTCTCCAAACAAGTAAGGGACAATGTTGTTGAGAAGTATAAGTCAGGGTTAGGTTATAAAAAAAATCCAAATCTTTGATGATCCCTAGGAGCACCATCAAATCTATCATAACCAAATGGAAAGAACATGGCACAACAGCAAAACTGCCAAGAGATGGCGGCACACCAAAACTCACGGACAGGGCAAGGAGGGCATTAATCAGAGAGGCAGCACAGAGACCTAAGGTAACCCTGGAGGAGCTGCAGAGTTCCACAGCAGAGACTGGAGTATCTGTACATAGGACGACAATAAGCCGTACGCTCCATAGAGTTGGGCTTTATGGCAGAGTGGCCAGAAGAAAGCCATTACTTTCGGCAAAAAACAAAATGGCACGTTTTGAGTTTGCGAAAAGGCATGTGGGAGACTCCCAAAATGTATGGAGGAAGGTGCTCTGGTCTGATAAGACTAAAATTTAACTGTTTGGCCATCAAAGAAAACGCTATGTCTGGCACAAACCCATCAAATCACCCAAAGAACACCATCCCCATGTTTTTAAGCAGTCAGGACTAGAGGTTGACCGATATATCGGCTGGCCGATATATCGGCCGATATTTAGGCATTTTTGATAAATCGGCTTTGGCCGATTAATATCAAAACTGGCTGATATTTTTCACTGGCTGCACTTCCTCCCCCCTCCTCCTCCCTCCTCCACACTTCTCCACACTCAGCAGCATCAAGCGCCGTGCTGTGTGTGTGTGTGTGTGAAACTGAAAGTAAGGGGAGAGAGAGAGGATGTGTCAGCTTGATGTCGGGGGTGGGCGGGACCCAGCAGATATATTACACCAGCCAATGGGATGGTATCTGGGCGGGCCACTAAGTCTAAAGCAGCCCAATCATTGGCTGGTGTAATTTAGCTGCTGGCCCGCCCACCCCCACATCGAGCTCAATTCTAACAGCTCTCTCTCTCTCCTCTCTGTCAGTTTCACACATTACACTCGGCTTAGTGTGAAACCTGCCAGTGCCCCAAGCCAGTGCCACCTGTCAGTGCCCCAAGCCAGTGCCACCTGTCAGTGCCCCAAGCCAGTGCCATCTGCCAGTGCCATCTGTCAGTGCCCCCAGCCAGTGCCATCTGTCAGTGCCCCCAGCCAGTGCCATCTGTCAGTGCCCCCAGCCAGTGCCATCTGTCAGTGCCCCCAGCCAGTGTCAATCAGTGCCACCAGCCAGTGTCAATCAGTGCCACCAGCCAGTGTCAATCAGTGTCACCGCCAATCGGTGCCATCTGTCAGTGCCACCAGCCAGTGTCAATCAGGGCCATCTGTCAGTGCCACCCAAATCAGTGCCACCGCCAATCGGTGCCATCTATCAGTGCCACAGCCAGTGCCATCTGTCAGTGCCCCCAGCCAGTACCAATCAGTGCCACCAGCCAGTGCCAATCGGTGCCATCTGTCAGTGCCACCGCCAATCAGTGCCATCTGTCAGTGCCACCAGCCAGTGCCAACCAGTGTCACACGCCAGTGCCACCCAGTTCCAATTGCAAGTGCCACTGCCAATCAGTGCCATCTGTCCCAAACTAGTGCCATCTGTCCGTTCCAAACCAGTGCCCCCTGCTGCCAATCGGTGCCATCTGTCAGTTCCGAACCAGTACCACCTGCCAGTGCCATCTGTCAGTTCCAAACCAGTGCCATCTGTCAGTTCCAAACCAGTGCCACCTGCCAGTGCCAATAGAGCCATCTGTCAGTTCCAAACCAGTACCGCCAGCCAGTGCCACATGCCAGTGCCATCTGTCAGTTCCAAACCAGTGCCATCTGTCAGTTCCAATAGTGCCACCTGCCAGTGCCATCTGTCAGTTCCAAACCAGTGCCACCTGCCAGTTCCAAACCAGTGCCATCTGTACTGAGGACATCAAGTGTGTGCTAGAGTGACAGGAGTAAGCAGGAAGGAATAGAGTGGGTGAGGGTTTTTTTTTTGTTTTTTTTTTTTAATCGGCCTAAAATATCGGCCACAAAAATCGGCATCATATATCGGCCATCGGCCGCCCCAATTTCAAAATATCGGCATCGGCCAGAGAAAAACCCATATCGGTCGACCTCTAGTCAGGACTGGGTGCTAAATACAATACAGGGATATTCTTGAGCAAAACCTGTACCACTCTGTGTGCGATTTGAGGCTAGGATGGAGGTTCACCTTCCAGCAGGACAATGACCCCAAACGAACTTCTAAAGCAGGGGTATGCAATTAGCGGACCTCCAGCTGTTGCCAAACTACAAGTCCCATGAGGCATAACAAGACTCTGACTGCAGCAAGCATGACACCCAGAGGCAGAGGCATGATGGGACTTGTAGTTTTGCAACAGCTGGAGGTCCGCTAATTGCATATCCCTGTGCTAAAGCAATACTTGAGTGGTTTAAGGGGGAAACATGTAAATGTGTTGGAATGGCCTAGTCAAAGCCCAGACATCAATCCAATAGAAAATCTGTGGTCAGACTTAAACATTGCTGTTCACAAGCGCAAACCATCCAACTTGAAGGAGCTGGAGCAGTTTTGCAAGGAGGAATGGGCAAAAATCCCAGTGGTAAGATGTGGCAAGCTCATAGAGACTTAACCAAAGCGACTTGGAGCTGTGATAGACACAAAAGGTGGCTCTACAAAGTATTGACTTTAGGTGGGTGAATAGTTATGCACATTGACTTTTTCTGTTATTTTGTCCTATTTGTTGTTTACTTCACAATAATAAAAAAAATCTTCAAAGGGCATGTTCTGTAAATTTAAATGATGCAAATCCTCAAACAATCCATGTTAATTACAGGTTGTGAGGCAACAAAACATAAAAAAATGGCAAGGGGGGTGAATACTTTTGCAAGGCACTGTATTTACAACCCAAATTCCAAAAAAGTTGGGACGCTGTATAAATCTACAAAAAAAGGAATGCAATGATTTGCAAATCTTATAAACCCATATTTCTATTTTTTTCATAAGCCATCCTGCCAAGACTGCACCTTGCATTGCTGCTCCAGCGCGATCTGTTACCTGCTGCATCCACCTTACACAGCGGATGACTGATCACTGTACCGGCCCAGTGCCATGTGATCTGTGACCAATCACAGCAGATCACATGACAGTGGTAAACCATTAATGGCTTCCTTTCATGCCATTTGTTGTATACAATTGTGTTGCTAGCTGTGATTGGTGACAGTGATCACATGGTACAGACAGGGCCAATCACAGCCCATTTGTACCATCTGATTAGCTGTGACCAATCACAGCTAATCACAACAATAGACATTGTCTACATATTGTCATTCAGTAAAAATATTTGCTTATAGCAGTGAGCCGGAGCCCAGGAACCCGAAATGAAGACCGGATGAAGATGGCAGCGTCAGGGAGCCATGACAGCGCTGCACTGGAGGGCTCCATGTACAGGTTAGTCTGTCATAATGTGCTAGTATGTGGTGCATACTAGTACATTATGACTTAAACCTGCAGGGGGGGCCCATTGTTTTTTGTTTTTTTGAAGTCTACTACTGCTTTAACCGCTAGCCAACCAGCCTCCGCAGTTATACTGTGGAAAGTTGGCACGGCTGTGAAAAATCACCATAGCTATATGTCGCTCCTTTTAAGACGTCGTAGCAGGTGCGCCCCCGCCGCGTGTCCCCGGACCCGAGGCGTGATGTCCGCCGGGCACCTGCCATCGCTCGTAACAGAACGAGAACAGAGGTGTGTGTGTGTGTGTGTGTGTGTGTACGTGTGTACACACAAATCCCGGTTTTCTCAGGGGAGAGGGGACCGATCGTCTGTTCCTACTAAGTAGGAACACCGATCGGTCTCCTCTCCCAGTCAGTCCCATCCCCCCCTACAGTTAGAAAATACCTAGGGAACACAGTTAACCCCTTGATCGCCCCCTAGTGTTAACCTCTTCCCTGTCCGTGACATTTTATACAGTAATCAGTGGCTATTTTTAGCTCTGATCGCTGTATAAATGTCAATTGTCCCAAAATAGTGTCAGGTGTATGCTCTGTCGTCAGCAATGTCGCAGTCCTGATAAAAATGACAGATCGCTGCCATCACTAGAAAAAAATCTATTTAAATAAATAATATAAAATTACATAATTCTATTCCCTATGTAGACGCTACAACTTTTGCGCAAACCAATCAATATACCCTTTTTTTATTTTTTACCAAAGATATATACAGTAAAACCTTGGTTTGAGAGCGTTTTGCAAGACGAGCAACATTTTTTAATACATTTTTACTTGATATACAAGTAGCATCATGTTACAACTGAATATACAAGAGAAGAGAGGTGCCTCTAAGTGTAGCAATACAATTACATTGAATGAAGGTACAACATTTAGCAACTTACATGGTTGATGATTAAAAGAGGCACCTCCTAAGTATGCAGGGATCTGGGGTAAAGCTGTCCACATAGACCATCCTCCTAACCGACATTGACATTGTCCCTTCCACGCTGTGCTCCACGAGAGGTTCAAGCCATGCTCTACTTCAGGGTAGTGTTCCCAGTCACGATTGCAGACCGCTTTACCCCGGGTGCCTGCATACTGAAATGTGCCTCTTTTACTCATCAACTATGTGAGTTGCTAAATGTTGTACCTTCATTAAAGGTAACCATATTGCTACACTTAGAGGCGCCTCTCTTCTCTTTTATACTCTGTAGCTCCTGATGGATTTTGCTTCTAACCCTCTTGTGGAGGCTTCCGTTTGTGGATGGACATTTTATGGTTACACAACCTATCACATTGCTATAATCTTTTTATATGGACTATAAACTGAAGGACTTATGAATAAATGGTTGTGGAACGAATCCTTTGAGTTTCTATTCTTTCTTATGGGGAAGTTCACTTTGATATACGAGTGCTTTGGATTACAAGCATGTTTCCGGAACAAATTATTCTCACAACCCAAGGTTTTACTGTAAATACGAATATATATCGGCCCAAACTGATGAAGAAATTTGGGATATTTTATTATAGCAAAAAGTACAAAATATATATATTTTTTTTCAAAATTGTCGCAAAAAATAAAAACCGCAGAGGTGATCAAATACCACCAAAAGAAAGCTCTATTTGTGTGAAAAAAAAGACATACATTTTGTTTGGGTACAGCATCGCACGACTGCGCAATTGTCAGTTAGGCCCCTTTCACACTGGGGCGGGCAGGAGCGGTGGCGGTATAGCAGCGCGATTTTCAGCGCTGCTATACTGTCGTTATTACCGCGGTATGCGGTCGCTAGGGGGGTTAATTTAACCCCCGCTAGCGGCCAAAAAAGGGTTAATACCGCCCGCAAACCGCGGCTATTGCCGCGGTTTGCGGGCGGTATTACCGCGCTGTCCCATTGATTTCAACGGGAGACCGCGGTAAAGGAGCGGTGAACACACCGCTCCTTTACCGCTGTAAAGAAGCGGCTAGCAGGACTTTTGGAGCGGTCCTGCTAGCGCACCGCTTCAGTGTGAAAGCCTTCGGGCTTTCACATTGAAGGCACAGGGCAGGATTTTTTCATGCGGTATAACAGCGCTATTATTAGCGCTAAACTGCATGAAAAACGCCCCAGTGTGAAACGGGCCTTAAAGCGATGCAATGCCGTATCATAAAAAATGGCCTGGTCAGGAAGGGGGCAAATACTTCTGGAGCTGTAGTGGTTAAGTGGAGATCTCAGTGATGGATGATATTCAGACTCGGTAATTCACAATAATTCAATGAATGACTTTTAGGCTCTTACAAAGCAGACTGTTTGGAAAAAAATAGATTTTCTTTTAATCTTTGCCCCAACAGTAAAAATGTGTCCATTTGAGCTTGTTCTGTGAAGTATAATGCTTTTCAGTGTACATCGCAGGGATTTTAACAAACTTTGTTGCAGTTTCCTACTTTTTCTACTTTGGGGAAAAAGCTGTTTGTTCCAATATGTTCTTTGGATGCTGATTCTAAATGAGAGGGTCTGGATTCATTATCACCTGGTGCATGCTCAATGTTAAAAAAAAAAAAAAAAGTGGAGTGTCTGCTTCCCTTTTTAGAAGTATGTATTTAACCCTTATAGAGTATCTTGGCAAAACTTAAATTACTTTTGTAGGAATGCCTAAAATTCGTCCTGTATCTTAGTGCAGACTGATGGAAAAATTGGTGAGCCAATTGCACAAGAAGGGATGACATTTTTTGGGTGTGGTTCTGAACCCACAGTGTACAGAATGACACTAAGGCCCCATGCACACGAGACGCAGGTGCAAACTCTGCTGAACACACGTTTTTAAATGCTGAAACCGGCGTTTAAAAACGCGCGTTTGGCCGCGTTTGCAGCCGCGTTTATTGGCGTTTAGCGGCGTTTTACCGCGTTTGCGTTTATAAGCGTTTCATCATAAGACCCTCCCTAAGCTCAAAAAACAGTAAATTTTAACCATTTCAGCCAGTTTGTGAGACCAGAGTGAGTAGCAGCAGCTGAGAGAGCCGCAGTGTACTTGTATTTAGCGTATCACTTGCCACGTCACCTGGCCACGTCACCTGGCCACAGTACCTGCCATGTCACCTAGCCACGTCACCTGCCACAAGTTGTGGATTGTCCACTTACCACGTCACCTGGCCACGTTACCTGCCACGTCACCTGGCCACGTCACCTGCCACAAGTTGTGGATTGTCCACGTGCCACGTCACCTGGCCACGTCACCTGGCCATGTCACCTGCCACAAGTTGTGGATTGTCCACTGGCCACGTCACCTGCCACAAGTTGTGGATTGTCCACTGGCCACGTCACCTGGCCATGTCACCTGCCACAAGTTGTGGATTGTCCACTGGCCATGTCACCTGGCCACGTCACCTGACACAAGTTGTTGACTGTCCACTTGCCACGTTACCTGCCACAAGCTGTGGATTGTCCACTTGCCACATCACCTGGCCACGTCACCTGCCACAAGTTGTGGATTGTTCACTTGCCACGTCACATGCCACGTCACCTGGCCACGTCACCTGGCCATGTTACCTGCCACGTCACCTAGCCACGTCACCTGCCACAAGTTGTGGATTGTCCACTTGCCACGTCACCTGGCCACATCACGTGCCACGTCACCTGGCCACATCACGTGCCACGTCACCTGGCCACGTTACCTGCCACATCACCTGGCCATGTCAGCTGCCACAAGTTGTGGATTGTCCACTGACCACGTCACCTGGCCACGTCACCTGACACAAGTTGTTGATTGTCCACTGGCCACGTTACCTGCCACAAGCTGTGGATTGTCCACTTGCCACGTTACCTGCCACAAGTTGTGGATTGTCCACAATGCAATGCAAGCAATTACAGTTTTCTTTTATATTTTTTAATAGTTTTTCATCATTTGCCATCATTTTTGAGATTTCTAATGTTAAAAAATAGGTCACCTTTAAAAACGCTTATAAACGCAAACGCGGAAAAACGCCGGTACCGCGTTTAGCCGCGTTTAGCCGCGTTTAGCAGCGTTTAGCGTCTGAAACGTGGAAAAATTTTGCGTCTGAACCCATTTTTTTGCTTCTGAAAAAACGAGGTTAAACGCAACTGCTTGTAAACGCCAAAAAACGAGAGTGTGTGCATGGACACATAGGATAACATTGAATGGGTTCAGGGGCAGTTGAAAAAAGCGTCCAACTGCCTCTGAACGCGCGTTCAACAGCAAATAACAGCGTCTCGTGTGCATGGGGCCTAAGCTGTCATATTGCATTGCATTGCATTTTACAGAAAATTTCAGCGCTGCAGATTGAAAAGGAAAGGTAATTTTTATCACCATTCAATTACAATGTGGCTTGTGTAGCAATCATATATGCTATATTTTTCTTATTTGCTATTTTTATTTTCATGAAAGCCGAGTTGCCCTTTTTAAGATCATATGTAAGCAATGTCTTAATGCTATTTCAGACTATAGTGTAAAAAATAACCTGCCAAATATGGTTATGTCTATTTTCAGGAAATGTTTTTTATTGATGTGAATAGATATGTTCCATGCAATAAAGACATAGGTTTTACATTGATTGTGGATATTACTGCTTGCACTTCCTTGTTTTGTGAACAGTGGAATGTTTGCTGGGGTGGTGAATAGGCTGACATTCAGGGGCTGTTACAGTATTTGAAGAAGAGAGGAGCAGTCTCTCCTTCATATGACCTGGAAGTAGCCCCCCTAGCTGACTGGAAAAAACTAAAAAGATTATGCCAATTTAACATAAAAATACTCAAATGGCCTTTGGACATCCACCACAAATGAATGCCCTGCAGGTAAGTCACTTTTGTCAAACTGTCTAAATGCACGTTTTTAACGCACCAACTTGGTTGATCCACGTAGTTGGAGTTCTGCAAGGTTGATTATTTGTTGTATGTCATATTAGTGATATGTCAGGTTGTTGATGCTGTATGGTGTACGTTTTTTAGATTTATGGTATCTGTATGTAGTTATTGTCGATATTGTGTTACTAGTCTGGACAAAATTCAAAAGCTTGGTAGGCAGTTTGCCTAAAAATAAAACTTGCTTTACTGTACATTTTGTTGATCATGTAAGCCATGGGTGCTCAACCTGTGGCCCTCCAGCTGTTGCGGAACTACAATTTCCATGAGGCATTGGAAGCTGCTGACCGTTGCAAGCATGATTTTCGAAGGCAGAGGCATGATGGGACTTGTAGGTCCGCAACAGCTGGAGGGCCACAGGTTGAGCACCCATGATGTAAGCATATGATTCCTTTTTAATTGATCCTGCGGCTTCCAAACTGGACTGAATCTTGATGTACTAGTGTACTGGAATTCTGCTCCTAGCTAGTCTACATGGCTCCGTCAAGGCTGTATCCCCCCTTCATGTTGGATGTAGACTCGTCAATTATGAAGAGGGTAGTATTTATGGCTGGAATAACTGTTTAAGATATTTGATATGAATAAATTTCAGAGGTGTTATTTGCAAGGAATAGTACATTTTGAGGTTAAAAGTTTCGACGTGTTGGAGTTTAGTATTTTGCAATGGTAAAATTTTTTCATTATTATTATAAAATATTAAAATATATAGTGTGTGTGTGTATGTATGTGTGTGTGTGTGTGTGTGTGTGTGTGTGTGTGTGTGTATATATATGTGTATATATATATATATATATATATATATATATATATATATATATATATATATATATATATATATATATAATTAGGGCTGTGGAAATTAACTATTAATTCCTCGATTAATCGATTTGATCGATCAAAATTCTTTTGATCAGTACTCACCTCTCCGCCGGCTTCCGGGTCTTCAGGGAGATCCGGTGACGTCACGGACACCGGCGGGGCTTGCTGTGTCCATCTGAAGGGCTCCTTTGCTGTGCCTTCATATCTGCATGCCTGCGGGACCTTACCATCTGTCACACGCAAGGGCTGTTACACTTCCCTCTATCACTTCCTTCTATCAACCTGGGATTCTACAGCCATCCACTGGGAGTTGTGATAGTTCCCTTCACGGGACATCTACATGCCGACGGACTGATGTTAACCCCTTCTCATCTGGATTCAGCAGTGGTATCATTGTACACATTTTTATACCAGAATCATACTTAGCTACAAGTTTTTATGACTGCTTTTACTGCCGTTTGGTATTACTCGCACCATTTTTACAGTTTATGTAGCTACATTGATTTTATCTCCAGTGCAATATTTATTTTGTTACCTACTTGAAGACTATAAAAGTTTTAATGCTATTCCCATTGAGCGCTGCCCTTGTGTGTTTTTTGTATCCTGCTATCCATTTTTCCAGTGGTTGGTAGCTGCACTGGGAATCGGCCTGCAAGGAGATCAGCTAAAAGTAGTTGGATCTATGTGCGTTTATAATTAATCGAAATTAGTCGATTAATCGATTAAAAAAAAAATCGATTAATCGAACCCGAAAATTTTAATCAGTAACAGCCCTAAATTATATATATATTTAGTGTGACTGTAAAAAAAATAATTTTAATGACAGATGTCATACTTGCTTTCCCTTTTATAGTGGTTTTGCACAGAGCAGTCCCAATCTGCCTCTTCTCAGGTACCCTGCCAGTGCTCCTGGCTCCCTTCCCTTTTTCCGCTGAGTGCCCACATAGCAAGCCACTTGCTCTGGGGATACATGTGCATGCTCACAACCGAGCCACCTCCTGTAGACCCAACAGAACAGGGCTCCACCCCGCCCCCCTGTTCCCTCATTACTGGCTGTGATTGGCAGCAGCAGGGGCCAATAGCTCCCACTGCTGTGTCTGAGACAATATGGAGGGCGAGAGCTGAGCAAGCCACTGCCCTCATGCAAAGCACTGGATCGAGATTGGGCTCTGGTAAGTGGGGAGGGGGGTTAAGCTGCGTACAGAAGTGTTTTTTTTTTTTTTTCTTTGTTACCCTAATGCAGTGAACTCATTGTGGTAAAAAAAATAACCTTTTGCCTTTTGAAAACACGAAACATGAAGATCACCCTTTTTTTAAAATTTTTATTATAACCTTTGTACAAATCTTGTACAATGTTACCTTCAGTTTATAGCTGAATTCTTGGGTCAGAGTCCTTTTGCATGTAATGCTGTGCTAAGGTTTTCATAATCTACAGTGCCTGGGATGAATAGAGGCTATCGGATGGAAGCTTACAATAATGTGCACCTTTTATTCTGCAACCTAAGTTAAGCAGGCCATACATGATCAAAATTCATCAGGGACCAGCTGTATTTCAATCCATGTATGGGGGCAGGCTGATTGTACCCAAGGTGATCCACCGATTGACTTTGGTACAACCAGCCTGTCAGATTTTTGGCATGCGATTACTGCCAGTGGCTATATAGCCGCTAGCAGTAATCATTGTGTTCTGCCAGCTGGGAAGGCTCCCCATGCCCGTGGGGCAGAACACAATAGCACAGCGAGAGACATTGCCTGTGTTGATGGAGACATTTTGTGATTTTTCTTTCCTTTCACTTGTGGTGGAAGGAAAACCAATGGATACCTAAGACAACATATAAGCATGAAATGATGTGCCCTAATCTATTTGATGATGGCTGGAATGGGAAACCATGCCATGTCTATGAGCCTGCTGTGGTTTCTGCAGGAAAAAGATGATTCCTGTTGTCCCTGAATGCCAATGCCAGTCGTACCCATTAAGTGCATTAACAAATATACTTAATGGAAAGTGGAAACTATCCTACAGGATGTTTGTGATCTGATTTCTTGTAATGTCTGTGCCTTGCCCAACTAGCTCATCTTTGGAGATTTCCTCCAACTTGCTGTTCTGTCTTCAGGACAGATAAATAGAAGCTTCTTCAAGGTTACTGTAATGATTCTACAGTAATGTTTCATGCCCTGTCTGTCTGCTTACCTCTCTGGTCTGTATCAGCTTAAGGACCACGCTCTCACACCTGCATGTTTAAGTAATCTTCTCTCAGAGGCTTGGGTGGAGCCATGCTAACAGGAAACACTACTTAACTCAGTGCACTGCAAGCCAGCCTTGTCCGAGCAATAGTGTATTAAGGGTTCCCTGTGTGTTTCTTGCCATGTGCTCTACGTTTGACTCGATGTAACGACTTTGGCTTGTTATCCTGACTATCCCTGTCTGCTTGTAGCCCCGATCTTTGGCGTGTTCTCCTAACTATCTCTGTCTGCTTGTTGACCCTTGGCTTGTCCTCCCTGACTATTGTTGCCCTGGATTGCTGCTTCCTCTCCATCCACCAGAGCCAGCCGTGAGCGCAAACTGGGAGACCCTGGGGGCCGAGACTTGGAGTCAGCTGCAGCGAAGTCCATCCTCACCATCAGAGGCTCTGGTGAAAACCTGCTGACTCTTAGACTCCGCACCCTGAGGAATCTTATGCTCTAGCTCCCTGTTCGATCTGTGTCGGTGCTCAGATGGAGCTGCTTTCCTGAACCACCCAGAGCTTCATCCGCAGCAGGCAGCCGAAGGGTCCACAACCCTGGCGGTGTGCTCCTCATCCCAGTGGTGTGCACCTGTCACCTGGCCTCAGGTGACCTGACAGTTACACAGACAGCAAATAAAACTAGAAAAGCTAAAATTTCGGGGAAAATTGTGTGAAGTGTTCTTGCCTCCACCAGTAGTCTACAACTGAACTGGGTGGGAGTGGCTTGAGTAACTGTTTAACAAAAAGTGTAATTTTGGGCAAAAGGTGTATTTTTGGGTGATTTTGGGCAGAAGTGTAATTTTGGGCAAAAAGTGTGATTTTTGGGTAATTTTTGCTAATTCTCTAATTTAATCCTCTTGGCTAATTACCTGGGCCTTTTTATTAATTAAATGACATTGAGGCCGGGTTCACACTGGTATTTTTCAGCTTTTGTCAGCTCCCACTCTAGTTTTGAACATTTCGCCATTCATTTCTATGGGACCAATTTCGCCACAAAAACTACAATATTTCGTGAACCATTCGGAGAAACGATCCACAACGTAATTAGCACACCAATCGGGAACAATCCGCACGTTTCGGTATATTACTGTCTATGTAGTGTAAAAGCTGTGGGAGGAGTTAGGGTGGTAAATTTGGCTATAATAAGAATAATAATATATATGTGAAATAACAGTAAGTGGTCTTGCTATGCAAGAACACTTAATAAAATAAATACTAATAATCTAAACCTTCCCTATTGTATCCATAAAAAAAAAAGGTTAGACTGTACATACACTTTTAAAGGTAGTACCAAATTATGTTTGAATTACTTTATTCAGTGACAAACATTAATTAATTGTTTGAAAACAAATCCATATAATTCAATGAACTATTTTACAAAAGTAACTTTTTTTGTCACCTACACATTCCTTTCATACCATATATAATTTACATTGCTCAATTTAGCCTACCTGATAGCTGTCACTGGCTCACACAGAGGGTGAACGAAAGACATGTTATTTGCAAAGGAATGTAAATGTATTCGTATCTTGCTTAAATAAATAAAGCTGTATTAATACAATGAAAGTAAGTCCACTCAACTTATACATAATTCTAGAGAATAATTGTGGAAGTTCTACCGAACAGAATTATGATGGTCAATGGCGACCCTTTCACATACCAGTTATCAACTAGTCTTAAAAGTCTTTCTGTACAGATAATAGCAAGCTTGTGTGTGGGATTTTTAGTGCATCTGTGGCCAGGCTATGGCCTTTTTAAAGTGAACATGTTGCCAGATCATGCACACTGAAGTATTAGGTAATTTTGAACAAGCAATAAAAGTACTTTAAAATGAGCACCCTTTCATCTCTGTATCCACAAGCATTTTAGGAAAAAAGTCATATTCAAAGTTTACAGCATGGACATTGAAATTTAAGCTTTTTCTATGAAGCTAGGTTCACACCTCTGCGGCCGTGCGGACACGAGAACCCATTCATGTGAATGGGCTGCTATTGCCCACAACATGCAGGGAAGAAGTCCCTGCACTATTTATTTTATTTTATTTTTAAATCACAGACCGCACAGGAACTGAGATTCCCAGTTTGGGTGCGATTTCCAGTGCAGGCAGAGTGTAATTAGGATTAATGGCACCCGCCCATGGGTCCCTCATTTCTCTGGTTATGGGTCCCGTGGCAGCACCACCCGCACAAATGTGAACCAGCTCTGAGAGCAGATGTTGGTAGCCTGCTGTCTCTCTAATGTAAACACACAACAGGGGTTTCTGAACTTTTAGAAAGTGATTGAAACCTGAATTTAGAGTCTATGTTGTGATCTTTGAGGAACTCTGAGAATTAATAGCGTAAAGGCAGCATAGAGAGGTCAGGGGTGCCTTGTATTCATGGGCTAAATCTCGCTGTCAGCTGACGTCATTCAGCCAGTCCAGTGAGATCCACCCAGATGCCTGGACTGACAGCTTTCTCAGCCTCTCAGTGAACTGCTGGGAGAATGAGCCAGCAGCTCCCACCACCTGCACAGCCTGGTGCTCCAGTTAGTGCTGGAGGGGCATAGCAGAGAGCCTGTGACTGGCGGTCACCAGCTCTCTGCAAACTGAATACCAAGAACTGAGCAGTCAGCAGTCTTTAATCGCTCAGTTTTCAGTATAGAGCCGACAAGGGACAGCTGCAGCTGGGATCAGTGCTGTACTGTAGCTATTTAGGTGAGTATGATACTTTTATTTTTGTGTGTATTCCCAAACATCTCTTTTTAAGACAATACCTCTGGCTGCAGGCACTTTGGAGTAAATATGGAGTAAATATATCCTTAAAATTTGTAGCCAAATATTCTTAGTTTTACTTTTTACTTTCAGTAGCTTGGCTTCCTCCTTCCAACAGTGCCAATTCCCAACTTGAATGAGTTCACTGCTTTTATTGTGAACAGTTTAAGGATAAATTGCCACACTGGATCTATTTACAGTGTGTCCAAGCAGTGTGGGCCACAGTTTTCTTTCTCCAGAAGATTCTTTATTATGCATAATCCAAAGCCTTATTTTAAGGCGTGTAAGAAAAATTAGAATGTTCTGAAGCTTTTTCGTTGTTCACAAGCTTATAAAACTGGTAATTTAGCATTTATAAAAAGTACCGTATATACTAGAGCAGTGGTCATCAACCCTGTCCTCGGGGCCCACTAACAGGCCAGGTTTTATGTATTACCTTGGGGAAATGCAGACTAGAAATACTGCAATCACTGAGCAGCAAATTATATCACCTGTGATGTATTTCAGTTATCCTGCAAACCTGGCCTGTTAGTGGGCCCTGAGGACAGGGTTGATGACCACTGTACTAGAGTATAAGCCAATTTTTTTTTTTCTTTTTATGCACATTTTTTTGTGCTGAAAATGCCCCCTCAGCTTATACTTGAGTCACCTTTTTGCGTCTGATCTCCCGGATTTTGGGGACCCGGTACCGGCCTGCCGTAGGTTCCCTGGACCCCAAAATTGGCACACATGTAGCCCCACTCTTCCTCTATAAGTGTGCAACGTTTGTTGGCCAGGGAGCAACAATTTTTCAAAGCCGGGAACCCCTCCCATAGACTCCCAAGTTAAACGGTAATTTCTCTGGTGATTTTGGGGAACCGGTACTGGCCGGTTGTAGGTCCCCTGGACCTGAATCTTTGCACACATGTGGCCCCATTTCTCCTCTACAAGTGTGCAAAGTTTTTTTGTCTGGGGGACCTACGGCCGGGGAGCACCAATTTTTCAAAGCCGGGCACCCCTTCCATAGACTCCCATGTTAAACGTCAGTCTAGTCATGGACACAGTGAAGCATGGACACAGTGAGGCATGCAGATAGACACCCTAGGCTTATACTCGAGTCAATAAGATTTCCCTTTTTTTTTTTTGTGGTAAAATTGGGTGCCTCGGCTTATATTTGGGTTTGGCTTATACTCGAGTATATACGGTACATCCCATAAAAAGGAATAACAATTTTACATAAATTACAGTATAACCTATAAAATTAATACATTTTAGTTGGAAAGGAAAGTGTTAATCTTAATTCTTGGAAATTTTAGCATAAGGGACCACCAATATTTGGCCTTCAATAGATCTAAAGCATTTTAATAAATGTCCAATAAGTATGGAATGTGACAAGTTTGATGTGTTTAAAATACACCACAAAAGGTAGCCATGCAGAGCAAGAAAACAGCTACAGAAGGGCAGCTGTTTGGCACTGGACTGAGAAGATTGAGGTGATCACTGTAGTAGTGCCAACTACTACAGCGATTCTCCACTTCCACATTGGTCCCACGGGTATGGGATATGCTTACTAGACCAATGTAACTATGCAATAAAAACCATACCAGGAAGGTTGTTTGTTTGTCCTATATTATTATTGTCTCTTTCTAGCCAATGCTAATTTTGTAGAGGAGGCGTTACCACTTTGTCATTTTGACATACTGTATATTCTGTACTACTCATGTGGGATTTACCCCAACCATATAGGTGGTAGTTTATACTTCCAAAGGTATTGCCGCAGCAAATTGGGTAAATGGCTAATAAAAATGTACTGTTTTTACAGAAGTACAGTTTGGTCTCATGGTGTATTATATATGAGGATATTGTCAGCTGTAGTTGTCAAAGGGTGTTTTTTTTTTTTTTAACAAAGTTTATTGAACAAATTAGTCGAACTAAACACATTGTAAAAACGCCATCCAATTTCATGACAAAATAATTATCACTAGAATTAATTTTCTCATAAAGGGGTTAATCCCAGATTTTATACAGCATACAAATAATGCTAAACCTTAAAGACCTTAGAGAACAGGTGTATCGTTTCTACCATTATACTTCAGAACGCTATAGACTGAAGGAGGAAAGAAGAAGAAAATACATTCATATTGCGTATTCATCATCTTGGCAACACATAGACTAACCAGTGACCAAATTTTGTCAAATTTTTTGGGGCATTGTCTGCTCACGTATGTGATTCTATAAAAGGGTAGAACTGAGTTAACAGGCATGTATTCAAGAATTTCAAGTAGGTGTTTCTATCGTCTACCATCTCAAAAGAATTTCTCGTCTTCCATAAAATAGAGTGAAAGTTAAGACAGAGCTTAGAATATCTATCACCATCTATATCTTCCAAGTGGCTTAATAGTAGGACAAGAGGGTCTAAAGGGACTTTAGTGTTGCATATATCACTCAGGGTTGTATCTACTACCTCCCAGTATGGGCGCAGCTTGGGGCAGGACCAGACCATGTGCCAGAAAGTGCCTCAATGGAACCAGGGGGAAACTGCAAAACCCGGAACCGGAGCGAAAGACGCATGTCCCAAACTGGGAAGGCCCACACCCTGTGAGGGAGACACACAAACCCAAAAGTGACTGGTGTAACCAGCAAAACGGTGACCGGGTTTTGCGGTTTCCCACTGGTTCCATCTCCCTGCCCTTCCACAGCTCCCAGGGCTGATATCAGCTTTGTGGCATGGGTGGCAGTGTATGCATTCATTCTTAAGGACAGTTTATTACATTTTTTTTAAAAATCTTTTTTACAAGTATAGGGTATCGTACCCATTTTGTTTATATACTCGTAATACATTTTTTGATTTTTAAAAAGAGTGATTCATACCAACTAGTAGGCCAGGAGCTTTCCATCATCCGCATCTATCTGTGCTTCTCCCGAACAAGCGAGACTCCTCTCGAAAAACGCGTTGAGATCTAGCACAGTCATCTGCATGACATAATCGGATCTCATAGAAAGGTCTATGACAAAAATGCAATATTGATTTATATGTTGACATTTAATATGTGGTTTATTTTCTGTATCAATTATTCTTTTAAATGTTTGTTAAATCATCTATACTTTTTACTTGAAGTGTGCTTTCTAAAAGTCCCAAGTGCATTTTTGTTTTTTGTTGTGTGAATACCTGCCACTATAACATGTTTCAGAGTGGTGATCCCTTTTTTGACCCACAGCGAAGGGTCTGGAATAGTATATAAGTGAAGCAGCATTGGATTGCCCCAAAGAGGTGCGTGTGGAGACGCATGTTAAGGTTTCCTGTATATTGCCCTGGTCTCTCTCCAAGCTCGTATCGTGGTTTTCATAGATGCTGTCAGTAAAGGGTGTGCCAAATTGCTCGAGGATGCATATGGATCGCCGCCTCCAACATCACAGCTGGGTTTTGTCTGGGCTGGGAGAACCATCACCGTACTGTGACGAGCTGCCCCAATAATAGAATTGAAAAATTGGAAGTGCCAGAACCTTGCCAAAAAGTAGAAGGTATTTTATACGCTTTGCACCAGACCAGACAAATGACATCGTCGCTTCCTCCAGTCTCCCAAAGAAGGACCTAAGGATGTGAGATAGCGTATTTCTAGAGAAATACAAAAAATTGGGTAGGTAGATTATTTTCAGCAGGTTCACCCTACCTACAGGTGTTGGCGGCAGAGTACGCCAGGCCATGCATTTATGAGTAAGTTGAACCAAGAGGGGATGTACATTTATTTTTTTTTATTTTTTTTCTCTAGGTAAATCGTTCGTGTTTCCACTGACTGACTCCCAAGTAGGTGAATTTGTCCACCCATTAAAGAGGTGTGCATGTGTCAATGCGAGAACCCGAGGGAGGCAGCGGGAACAACACCTGGTTTCCCTCCATGGAGGTAGGGAGCATCTCCTTCTCCATTGAGGCCAAGAACATTGAATGTAATCTAGGAGCAAGAATATCATCATAGAGATTGTAGAATTCTACCGGAATGCCATCCGACCCGGGGGTTTTACCTGACTGGAGTGTAAGCGTTTTTAAATTTCCTCCACTGTGCTTCAGCTTAATATGCCTCGATACGGAATTCTGTTCTGCTTGTCTATTGATTTCTCAATAAAGTTCCTTTTTGATTTAAAAAAAAATAAAAAATCCTCCACCGTGATAGGAGCGTCAAGCTTATTACGATGGGTCGATGTAAGAACTGGAATATCAATGTTTTCTAAGTATAAAGTCAGCTCCTCCACCACCGTAGTCCATCCGGGAGCTATATAGTGTTTGATAGAATGAAACAAAGCATTGGTTTATCTCATTCGGGGGCATAGAGAAGATCCCGAGTTGGACCAGTGATATGGGGAATCCCTCCCGACTGTTCTCTAGAGAGCCAGGCCAACCGAGTCCCTGGTCTTTCCCCCTGTTCGAAGATGCAATGAGACTGATATAAAAAGCTTTTTTTTTTTGTGTACGTGATGTACGAAGTTGGAGCACTACCCTAGTCAAGTACTGTAACTGTTTGTAGTGCTGAGGGTCCCTAGATCGAATGTAGGTTGCCTCCTGCATCGTCACTGCAGCCTCTGCCCGAATCAAGTCTGCCATTCTCTCCTTGCTAATCTTGGCTATAATTGTTTGGTATTGTTTTCTTGTAAACAGTTTAAATGCATCCCATACTGTTACTGTGTCTGCCGAGCCTGGGTTGGTAGCCCAGTCGCCCGTCATCACCTCCCTGAACTGTGCATCTACCGATGCATCCGCAACCCAGAATCTGGACAGTCTCCATAAGCTGTCTGAGGGATTCACACCAAGATCGAGGCTCAAGAGCAACAGAGTATGGTTCGAGATGCCTCTCGGGAGTATCTGATCCTAGGCAGGACTGACCTCCCAACAAAGACCAAGTCAATGCGGGAGAAGGTCTTGTAGTATGCGAGTGGCAGATATAAGCACGGAACTGAGGGTGTCTCCACCTCCATGTATCCTCCAGACCAGTGGTCCCCAACCTTTTTGGCACCGAGGGCCGGCGTTGTGTAATAGAATCGTGCCAAGGCCCGGGGGGGGGGTTGGGTTATGTAGCTGTTCGCGGGCAGTTTGTCGGGGAAATGGCTAGTGTTAGCGCCTCAATCATCACAGAACAATGGCTGATATGGTGTTGGGATGATTGCAGCGCATTATTTCTGTCATTGCATTGTAATATAAAATGAAATAGTTCAAACTCACCATAATGCAGAATCTGCCACCAGATGCGGTTTGTCACTTGCCACGTCGCCTTCCACCAGGTGTGGATTGTTGCTTGCGACGTCACCTGCCACCAGGTGTGGATTGTTGCTTGCCACATCACCTGCCACCAGGTGTGGATTGTTGCTTGCCACATCACCTGCCACCAGGTGTGGATTGTTGCTTGCCACGTCACCTGCCACCAGGTGTGGATTGCCACGTCGCCTGCCACCAGATGTGGATTGCCACGTCGCCTGCCACCAGATGTGGATTGTCGCTTGCCACCTCGCCTGCCACCAGGTGCGGATTGCCACGTCGCCTGCCACCAGGTGCGGATTGCCACGTCGCCTGCCACCAGGTGCGGATTGCCACGTCGCCTGCCACCAGGTGCGGATTGCCACGTCGCCTGCCACCAGGTGCGGATTGCCACGTCGCCTGCCACCAGGTGCGGATTGCCACGTCGCCTGCCACCAGGTGCGGATTGCCACGTCGCCTGCCACCAGGTGCGGATTGCCACGTCGCCTGCCACCAGGTGCAGATTGCCACGTCACCTGCCACCAGGTGCAGATTGCCACGTCACCTGCCACCAGGTGCGGATTGCTACTTGCCATGTCACCTGCCACCAGGTGTGGATTGCCACCTGTCAGTAGATTTTTTTTGTCACCTGCCATGGTGGCAGCACAGGCAGGTGAGGGAGAACAGCGGTAATGCGGAGCGGGCGGTGAGAGATGATCTCTCTGCTCCCACGCCTCGCTGCAGTATAGCAGCCCCGCTGTGTGGGCGGAAGTGCCGCTTTCCAGGCGGGCGGCGAGAGATGATCTCATCTCTCTGCTCCCGCGCCTCACCGCAGTAGGAGCCCCGCTGTGTGGGCGGAAGTGCCGTGATCCGGGCGGGCGGTGAGAGATGTCATCTCTCTGCTTGCCCGCTGCCGCACCTCACACAGTGCAGCCTTCGCGGCCCATCTGCAAATAGGCCACGGCCCGGCAGTGGGCCGCGGACCGGGGGTTGGGGAACCCTGCTCCAGACCATAGGTATCCACCCAGGTTGCTAAGCCTGAGTGCGAGGAGCCATTAGGCGTCAGCCTGTCCATGCCTGCATCAGGAACCAGATTAAAATCATTTTAGGATAACGTCGTCGTCTGTAGCAAACTCCGCAACCCTGGCCGTGATCTGATTTGACAGAATCAGAGGCAGGCAGCGGCAAATATAAGCCCACAATGATCGGAATTATAAGCCCACAGACTGAATTTGTGCATGAATAATAACATATCTGCCATCTGGGTCCAAAGCCAGGTCCAAGAGTCTAAAAGGGAGCATTTTGAGCACCAAAACACTTACACCCCTCAAAGTTAGAGTAGGTGGAATGATAATGCTGCCCAACCCATGGCTTTTTCAGAGCGAGGGTTCTACTTCCCACCAAATGGGTTTCCTAAAGTACACAGATGTACGAGTGATACGTTTTGAGAAACTGGAACACCAGAGATCTCTTGATTGGGGAGTTCAGCCCTCTCGTGTTCCATGACAAAATATTAAAGTGGTTGTAAACCCACTTATTTAACTTGCACCTACAGGTAAGCCTAGATTAAGGCTTTACCTGTAGGTGTTTGCAATATCTTCTAAACCTACACGGTTTAGGAGATATTTGCAAAAAAGTATACACCGTTGTCTACGGCGCATGCGTGCCGTAGACAACGGTGCATTCACAGACAGAATCCCCATTCCCGCGAGGAGTGACATCTTCGCCGCTCCGGTCAATCGCAGCCCCGGAGCGGCGATACCCAGAAGTAACCTTCCGGGTATCTGTGGAGAGATGGCTGCGGCTGGAGGGGGAGACTAGGACGGCTTCGGGGGCTTCGATCTAAGGTAAGTAATGCATAATGAGCTAGTATGCTAGTCATACTAGCTCATTATGGCTTTTTCTTGCAGGTGTTTGTTTTTTTTTTTTTTTTATAATTTCAGGGTTTACAACCACTTTAAGGGAAGCCATAGAGGTTACAAGTTTAATTGGGAACTAGGATCAAAGAGTATGGTTGCCCATAGACCAGGCTGCTGGACCTGAATGGCACAGAAAAATGAGCAGGGCAAAAATGAGAAATCAAGCGTGAAATCCATTGGGTATGTTGACATGCAATAAAGAACAAACTAGCCCTTTTAAGGATGAAGACCCTTAACTGAGTAAGGTCTTCATCCCAGAACCAAATTGGCATGCTGGCTGCAAAGGGTGCCCTGTGCAAGAGGCAAGTTTCGCCCCCCAGGAAAGTCTTTGGGGGGGGGGGGTGAAGGGCAAGCGGACCGGCTCACTGCAAAGTAGGCATCCGTTAGGGTGTTGAAACTGTTAAATGAACCCTTAATTTGGGTGTGAAGAGAACAGTCTCCTGGGTAAGTTCACCATTTTAACGTTGGGTGTATTTGAGAATGTTAGGAGAAATTTTGTGGTTTCCTCCACATTACACGTCATAACAAGTAGGAATTATCATTAAGTTAAACTAACTGATTTAGGGGCACATACTTCGGTTACGATTGCGTTGTAAGAATTGCACTTCTTGTGTCTTATTTGCATCTTGGTCACTGATGGGGCTTTGCCCCCAGGCATGGCAGTACAGTTCCTAGGACAAATGTCTGCATATCAGCCAAAAGCAGCACCTGTCCACTGTGAAATCTTTTTCATCTTCCTGGGTCCCCACTCCGATGTTAGAGGTTAAGGAGTATCCGATTAAGATCATTGTCCACTACAGCACTTCAGTGTGGGTAAAATGAGTATTGCTGGATTCTCCTGATGTCGGGGGCACCATCTAAGAAAAAGGGATTAACAAACCTGTGTGGAACAACGGGCGCACGCCAGGCATTCAAATCGGCTCCAGGAGGTACGGGCATAGGCGGAACTCTGTGAGCCCGTTCCACTGCGTAGTGAGGTGAGAAGTGGGCATCTGGTAGAAGACTGCGTAACAGATCTTCAACAAAACTGGATAGGTTTGCTCCCTCTGCTAGGCCGATGATTCAGAGGTTATTCCTGTTCTCAGCATATTCTGCCCTGTACTCCAGGGCCTTCACCTTGGTTTGAAGAGAGCGAATAGAGGTATTATGTTCCACTACTTCATCCTCTGGCTGTCTCTCTGCTCTGTCTCTGACTCTAGAGCAGAGTTTGTCTATATCTTACCTTTTGAAGACTCTCATCGAGCTGTACTGCCTCTATCTTCACTGTAAGCGTGGCCAGGCAGGTGACTATAGCCGCCATTACATCGGCCAGCCCAGGAGTTTAGGGGAGTCCACGACCCCATTGGGACCCATCTGCGAGGCCATATGGATGCAGCGCGTTGGTCAGGCCTCCATGTGAGAGCCGAAGGCTGGCGGTGAGTTCTCTGCAATCGGCAGGAAACAGAGCTTTTTTCCCCTTACCGAATGCCATGCCCAACGATCTGGTGATCATAGAGGGTAAAGTGAGGAATTACACCCCCCCCCCAGGAGCAGGACAAAAGACAACAACCCAGCAGAGCTCATGCAAGTGCGGCCGCTCACTTTACCATCTTGGACACGCCCCCCCCCCCCCCCCACCAAAAGAGGTTTAATCTTAGGAATGGTGAACTGGTACAGTTCTTTAAACTAGTAATGCAACAACTAATCAACAACTTTTTTTTATACTACTGACCATCTATACCAATCGGTAAGCGTGAAGAATGTAAGATTTTGATATGTTTTTTTCAGTTTAGTGAGGATTAAATGACTATAATAATGATTACAGTCTGTTTCTATCTTTTTAAAAGCTCACTCATGAACATTTTTATTTCTCTGTAATTTCTGTTGGAGCCATCTGAAAACTAATGTGATGTCATATAAAAACATTTGCTGTTTTACACGTTTTTAGCTGGGTAATGTAACAAAATACAATATTTTCCAAAGCAATGAAAATGTAATTTCATTGATACAGTTAGACCTTTTCTATAAATTTGCAAAAAAAAATTAAGACATATCTTCAGTGGTGGGATGCTTTACCCATTGCAGTCCCAACGCAAGGACATGAAAAACAGGCCTGGGTTCACACCAACTGCTGATAAATGCAAGTGTCTCTTCCCAGTCTTCTTTAGCCTCTAAGGCAGTGGTTCTCAATCTGGGGGACGAATGATGATTTGCCAGGGGTCACCGAATCCTGGGCTGTTCTTGAAGCCCGCACCACTCTCCCTGCCTTTTTGCGGCTGCCCAGCAGGGCTGTCCCTGGAGCCTGTGGCCAACCAGCTGGGCTGTTCCTGGAGCCCGTGGCTGCCCACACAGCCTCTTCGCAGCCGCCCATTCAGTTCATGGCATGGCTGAAGGGCAGAGACTAGAGGTCAGCTGACTGGTGAGGAATGTGAAGTGGGAGGGGCTGGAGGAGACCCCATCTCCTGATTTCAGCATAGTTGTCACTGCTACGAGATGCCACAAAGTCGGAGACCCAGTGAGTAACACTACCTATGATTATAGTTGCCATTAAAAGTCCCCACTACAGTTCTCAGATCAGCAGATGACCTTGATCAAGAGCACCTAATCCACTCATCCCAGCATCCCACCTCCCCACGAGGAATAAAGGAGAAGGAATTAAAATACATGGAAGGGAAAGCTAAAGAGGGGGAGGAACAAAGAAAAGGGGAGCGAAAGAACAAGAAATATGGCTAGAGAGGGATGGGGAAAAAAACAAGAAATTAGGATAGAGAGAGATAATAGGGAATGAAATAAGAACAAAGAGAGTGGTACATCCTAAAATGTACCATAAGGGGTTTTAATACTGTATGAATGAAAGAGATTCAGGGGAGCGCGAAATGTCCGTGGGTTAGGGGTGCAAATTACTTGTCTTGCCTTGGGTGCTCACAACCTACACTACAGAAATTATTTTACTGTTAGGGGTCCCCACAACTTGGGAAATTTTTATCAAGGGGTCACAACACTAGGAAGGTTGAGAACCACTGCTATAAGGCTTAAGTTCACACTTGCATTAAAAGCAAGCAGGTGAGAGGCGTTAACGCCCCTCAAAGGCCTATGCAAATGATACAATGAACAGCACACAGTGCTGTTCACACTATCAAAACCTGAAGCGTTGGTGTCGCAGCCTTCTGTTGTCAGGAGGCGTTTGAAGCCTTTCAATGCCTCCAATTCAAGTCTATGGTAACGCTTCATAAATCGCTCTGGCAGGCAGTTGTGAGCGGTTGCGGGGCATTAAGATTAGTTTAATTACTGTAATGGAATAGAAATTCGTGGAGCAGTCTTGCGCTCATCAAACACTTCAAAACTGCCCATAGGGCGTTGGGGGAGCATTTTTAACTCCTCATTATTGCTTGTAAAACACCTGTCTAACGTATGTCGTAGGTAGTTCATCCTAAGAACAATTTCTCCTATCACCTTCCAGGACGGCACACCAGAGATGAGGGCTCCTCCCTACAGGAAACGCAATCAATTGACAGCTTGTTATAAGTCCCCACCCTTCCCCTTGATCCCCAGTATTGATTGTGTTTCTCCCGAACACAGCGACATGTTTGTTTTGTTTGATAACCTATAGACCGGGGAGGGTCTGATGGTACCCCTGTTGAGACAGGTTTTAGGGAAGCCAGGGAGGGCTGAACTAACCTGTAGGCTTCGGTCCTTCTCACAGGTTGCCCCAAGCATGGGCCAGCGCTCTGGCCGTGGGGAGTGCGCGCTATCGCTGTAGTTCAAAAACGCTGCCATCTAGCCGCTCTCCTCACTTCTGGATTCTCTATACAGGAAGCATTGTTCTCCAAGCCTCGTTCTGAACGGCGGCGTCACAGGAAGTGGGCGGCGCCACTGATACAGTGCAACCCGGAAGTGCCAGAACGCCGGGAGACAGCGTGGAGAGGGGAGTGGACACGGCGGAAAGTGGTCGGCTTACGGTACCAGCCTCTCTAGCGGTACTCGCAGCCCAGGACCCAGCCAACCTCCTCATGGAGCAAGAGGAAGGGAAGGCTACTGCGACTGCAGGCAGATCCAGGTTGGGGACCGGTGAGTACAAGACCCTCTTCGGAAAGGGAGTGAGTTCCTGTCCCTTAGGGATCTGAAATCCCGGGACCAACCAGAACATGAACTGGCCTTCACTTCTCGCTTACCCTTTCCCCTCCCCAGTACATACCTGCAGTCCTAAGGAAAGACAAGGCAATGTTATGCATGTGTACTATGTCTCTTGTCTTTCAGAAACCCCCAGCGGAACCCAGGAGGTCTCAGTACAACCTCCTGCCGCGACAGGGAATAGTTCCTCTAAAAGATGTGGGAACTGTGAGGATAAACACCCAAGGTCCCACTCGAAGGCCCTTTGCTATAAATGTATAAATAATCTAGCAGGGAAGGAGGCTTCTGCAATGATGAAAAAATTCCTTGCATCTATGCAGACGGAAATGCTGGCAACAGTTAGAGCTTTCCGTGAAGCCGCTGGACAGTCAGCAACCCAAGGTCCTGACACAGAGGAGCTTACCCCTAGAGAAGGCACATCCTCCCAAGAAAGCCTTTTTACAGGGGGACCTAGTGCCCTCCTCCCACCCTCACAACCACGTCTTCTAGAGCAGGTAGAGGAAGCAGAGGAAGAAACGGGGGAGATAGAAAGCCTAGCCAGATACGGTCAAAGCTCAGAGGGGGAGTTTGATATAGAATCCATAAGCCAGTCTCAGGAGGAGATGAGACTTAGGAGACACCTCTTTGCTGTAGAAGATCTGGATGGACTCTTACAGGCAATATATGCCACAGAGGAGATTCCAGAAACCCCTAAAGTAACCTCCGCACAGGACAGGGTCTATAGGGGGCTTAGAAAATCTGAGTCTAGGGTGTTCCCACTCCATCAATCCCTTAAGAAACTGGTCTTGCAGGAATGGAACGAGCCTGAAAAAAGGATTACCAGACAAAAGACCTGGAAAAGGAGATTTGCCTTTAACCAGACTGACGAGGAGACATTTTTTAAGCTCCCAAAGTTGGATGCTTTCTTTGTTTCAAGTCACTAAGTTGTCTGACCTCTCCTTTGAGGATGCAGGCAGTATTAAAGATCTAATGGACCGCAGAGCAGAATCCCTTCTTAGGAAGGCCTGGGAGGCTAACACATCAGCCATGGGTCCAGCCTTAGCGGCAGCCTGTGTAGCCAGGAATACAGATCCTGGGTGAAGAAGCTTACCAAGCACTTATCCCAGGGAACCGAGTCAGAGGATGTTATTGATTCCCTGACAGTCATAGAAAAAGCTGTTGCTTATCTTGCAGATGCTGCTATTGAGTCCTCAAGAGCCTCAGCTAAGATGGCAGCCTTAATCAATTCAGCTAGGAGAGCTGTCTGGATTAAGGCCTGGGAAGGAGATATGACATCCAAGGGTAAACTATGTGGCCTCCCCTTTCAAGGTTCACTACTGTTTGGCCAGGGCCTAGACGACGTTCTGGCAAGGTCATCCGAAAAGGGTAAAAAGTTTCCAGTAAAACCCAAAAAAGAAAGGTTTAAGACATTTTTTCGAGGGGCCCCCCGGGGCAACAACAACAGCATAGTACCAAAAAGGAACCCAACAAACGGTGGGGTTATGGCAGGGGAAAGCCAAGGAACAATCTTCTGTTTACCTCCCCCAAAGTTGGTGCCAAGGAGACTAAGTGACGAGAAAATCAGAGTAGGGGGTCGACTGTCCCACTTTGTCCATCATTGGGAAAAAATTTCGGACAGCACTTACATTTGTCAGATCCTGCGAGAAGGTTATCGGTTGGCAAAACCCTCCTCCATAATCAGATCTGCCCTCCTGGAAGGCATCCAGGAACTGGTAGAGCAGCAGATGGTGGTACCAGTACCAAAAGAACAACAATACCAGGGATTCTATACCCACGTATTTGTTGTTCGCAAGCCATCAGGGAAGTACCGGCTAATAGTAAACTTAAACCTGAACAGGTATGTGGAATACAAAAAGTTTACTATGGACAGTATATACTCGGTACGCAAAAACCTCATGAACGAAACCTTCATGACGACTCTAGACCTCAATGATGCCTACCTGTACGTGCCAATTCACGTGGAACATCACGCATACTTGAGGTTCGCAGTAGTAGTCAAAGGAGAGATTTTTCACTGGCAATTCAAAGCCCTCCATTTCGGGCTAACAGCCAGTCCAAGGATTTTCACAAAAATCCTAGCAGAGGTAGTAGCTTTTCTACATCTCCAGGGCATATTTCGAATTCCTTACCTGGACGATCTAATGATCTCCGGACCAACTGTCCCCCAGGTCAGGTTAGATACCAACAAAGCAATCTCCGTCCTGGAAAACCTGGGTTGGATAATCAATACAGAAAAATCCTCCCTCGAACCAGAACAGGTCAAGACCTTTCTGGGCTACATAGTGGACACCAGGCTGCAGAAGCTCTCTTTTCCAGAAGACAAAGTGACAAAACTAACTTCGTCAGTAGGGGATCTGATAAAGACCCCGTCGCATTCCAGAAGGGAAGTATTAAGAACGCTAGGCCTGATGTCGGCAAGTATACCAGCAATAGTCTGGGCACAACTCCACTCAAGAACGCTCCATTTCTTCTTCCTATCCTCATGGGACTAAAAGAAGGAGTCCTTGGATCAGGAGATACTGCTAACCCCTCAGGTCCTGTCCTCCCTGGAGTGGTGGACAATCCCCAAGAACCTGAAAGAAGGCAGACCGTGGGCCCAGTGGGATCCGGTAAAGGTCACCACTGATGCCAGTTCCTGGGGGTGGGGTGCCCACCTGGGAAAAAAAAAAGCCCAGGGGCAATGGAACAACTCACTAAGTCGGATGTCATCCAACTACATGGAGCTCAAAGCAGTAGGGGAAGCCCTAAAAGCCTTTCAGAAAAACATCACGGGCAAGGAGGTTCAAGTAAGCTCCGACACTGCCACGGTGGTAGCCTACCTGAGTCACCAGGGAGGCACCAGGTCCAGACCCCTGTTAGAACTATCCAAAGAGATTTTGGATTGGGCCGAGGGAAAGGTTCTCTCCATTTCTGCCATCCACATAAAGGGGACAAGCAATACCGAGGCAGACTTCCTCAGCCGTCAGGCGATAAGGCAAGGGGATTGGGAACTAAATCCCAAGGTATTTCAAAGCCTGGTACAGTGCTTTGGAAATCCGGAAATAGACCTGTTTGCCAACCGGCAAAACGGTAAAGTAAAAAGATATTTCTCAATTTCCCAAGAGAAGGAGTTGGAAGGTCTAGATGCACTGACTCAGACCTTTAGTTACAGGCTGGCATATGCCTTCCCACCCTTGGCCTTGATTCCGCGGGTTCTTCAGAAGCTCAGCAGATCTCCAGGTCAGATCCTCCTGATGGCACCCTGGTGGCCAAGGAGAGCTTGGTTTGCAAGCCTGAGATCCATGGCAGTAGCGGAACCATTAAAGCTCCCGTACAAGACAGATCTTCTCAGACAGGGGCCAGTACTACACCCAAAGCCGGAATTTTTCCAGTTGACGGCCTGGTTAGTGAGCGCCAGATCCTGAAATGTAGAGGCTGCTCAGAGAAAGTAATAAGTACCCTCTTTCTGAGTAGAAAACTAGTGACTAAAAAACTAAATGTACTCAAAAGTTTGGAAGACTTTCTGCTCCTGGGGTAAAGAAAGACAGATGACCTCCACGTCTGTTCCGGTTATCCTGGTGTTCCTCCAGGACGGAGTAGACAAAAGCTTAACAGTCAGTACCCTTCGAGTTTAAATAGCGGCCCTCTCAGTCTATCTTGAGAAAAGACTGGCCAAAGAGGACCTCATTAAGCATTTTCTGTTAGCAAGGGAAAGAGTTTCCCCGGTCCTGAAAGGTAGTTTTCCACCTTGGGACTTAACTACGGTGTTAGAGGCGTTATCTAAACACCCGTTTTAACCTATAGAAGAGGTTCCCTTTAAGTTTCTAACTTTAAAAATAGCATTTTTGTTAGCGATTACTACAGCCAGGAGGATAGGGGATTTGCAGGCACTGTCCATGAAGGAACCATTCCTGCTGGTACAGCCAGACAGTCACTCTCAGAGCAGATCCTTTGTATCTACCAAAAGTAGCATCCTTATTTCATAGGACGCATGACATAATATTGCCGTCCTTTTGTGATAAACCAGAAAATGAGAGAGAAAATACATTTCACTGTCAGGTAAGGAGACACCTTCTTACATCCAATCTAGAGAGAACAAAGTTTTAGGAGATCTAATCATCTGCTCATTTTGTATACTGGACCCAGGAAGGGAGTTCAGGCCTCTAAAGCCTCAGTTTCCAGGTGGATCAGAGAAGCTATCTCTAGAGCTTATGAATGCTCTGGGATTCCAGCACCAGCTAATATCAAAGCTCATTCAACCAGATCACTAGCAGCTTCCTGGGCTGAAAAAGCAGGGGCCTCCTGGGAACAAATCCGCAGCGCGGCCACCTGGTCCAGTCAACATACATTCCTGAAGCACTATCGTGTGGAAGTGTTGTCACAGCAAGACTTGGCCTTCGGCCGGAAGATCCTACAAGCTGTGGTCCCACCCTGAAGGTAGGCCTGTGGTTACTCGATTATCCTCTCAGGTGTGCCGTCCTGGAAGGTGATAGGAGAAAACCTACGTTGGACTTACTGGTACTTCTACGAACCTTCCAGGACGGCAGGCCTACTTTCCGTCCTATGTGGAGGGAAAGATAAGCTAAACGCTAGGTGGTAAGTACCTAATATGGAGTTATGTCCCTTGTGAACTAGTTCGGGATTACTTTATTGCATACTGGGGATCAAGGGGAAGGGTGGGGACTTATAACAAGCTGTCAATTGATTGTGTTTCCTGTAGGGAGGAGCCCTCAGCTCTCAGGTGTGCCGTCCTGGAAGGTTCGTAGAAATACCGTTACCGGTATGTATAATGTAGGTTTTTCCATTACTGCCCCATTATTTATGCCTAAACAGACATTTAAAACATTGACTGAAAGCTGTTATTACAATTAACCAGCTTGAAGTTACCGAGGCATGTGGTCATATTGCAATTCCATTGCAGTTATGCACATGTCATAAATCTCTTGAACCATATAAAAGGAAAATGCCTAGATTTACATGTTGACACTATTCTAGTGTCTTATCCAGCCACATAAGAGCTTATTTAATATGAATGCAGAGTGCTCTGTAGTTACCCATATAAGCTAATCGTGTTTTGGCTTTTGGAAATTTATTGCAGTCAAATCCAAAAATAAAAATGTAAGTCCATGAACTTTTAATATGGTTTAATCTTGTATATAAAGTACACATTTTAGTTTACAGACTGCATATGCAAATTCAAAAATATATAATACTATTTTCACCAGACATGGGAAACTCATCACTATTTAACATTTTTATCATGAAACTGGCTATAACTTTACTTCACTTTTATCTCCTTCATTCTATCATGAATGCCACTGCCAGACTCCTCCACCTTACCAACTGTTCAGTGTCCAACACCCCTCTCTGCCAATCCCTCCACTGGCTTCCCATTGCCCAACTAATAAAATTCAAAACGCTAACAAAAACATACAAAGCCATTTACAACTCTGCCCTGAGCTACATCACCAATCTTATCTCCATATATTGCCCAAACCGTCCTCTCTGCTCCTTCCAAGACCTCCTGCTCTCTAGCTCTCTTGTCTCCTCCTCCCATGCTCGTCTCCAGGACTTCTCCAGAGCCTCTCCCATCCGCTGGAACTCGCTAGCCCAATCTGTCCGGTTTTCTTTATCGTACATCACGGGACACAGAGCGGCATAGTAATTACTATGTGGGTTATAGAGCTTACCTTCAGGTGATGGACACTGGCACACCCAAGACAGGAAGTCCCCTCCCAATATAACCCCTCCCATATCGGGAGTACCTCAGTTTTGTTGCCAGTGTCTAAAGGTGTTGGTCACGGTTAAGCGTGTATTCAAGTTAGCTCTGCGTATGGTCTTTGAGGCCTAAAGGCAAGCTATTCCGGATCCGTCCAAAGTGCTTCAATGCCAAAATGGACGGTACCCGGGCCTCGGGGAAGAAGATGTGGACCATCTACGAGGTTTGGCCTGTAATGCCTCTCTTAGGAGGGCTGGACCCTGGGATCCAGAACTCTGGTCAGACCCAATACCAAGAGGTTTTCTGGCAGGGTGCTGTACAGGTCCAGGGGAGTGGTGTTCCTTTCAGTAGGACCCCGGTCCCTGAAAGTCAAATGACGTTGCCCGCCAAAGGGGCGAAGTTTGGGCTGTCTGTTCTGAACAGGGTCCTGCGGCGGGGACAGGTAAGTGAGGGTCCCTGATGAACTTGGTCCAGCAGGGACCCTTCAAAACGAATGTGTTTGCCTGTATTTTACCTACATGGTATATTTCCCACTGTACCTGATGCCTAAAATATCTTTGATAAACCTGAAATGTATTTTCTTATGGTTCTATTGGACATTACGTAGTACCCCTGTTTGGCCACAGGAGGGAGATACTTGAGAATGTCTATATAGCTGGGCATACCTTCTATAAGTGTAATGCCTAGACAGATGGAGGAGCATTCTTCTATGTACAAGCTCTGCAGTACCCATCTGTAAAAATGTTACCATACCTGCTAGGGGGACCTGGAAACAGCGTTCTTAGACATGGCGCTGTGGTCTCCCTCTATAGTGTCAGCTAGGCTCCAATGTAAAACTGCAGCTCCTTCCTGCTCCTCTCCCCATTCCTTCCAGGGAGCGTTTCTGGCGCCGCGCGCGCATTGGCGCACGCATTGACGCATGCGCATTGACGCACGCGTGCTACTGCGCATGTGCGGGCGTCCTCTGTCTTAAAAAGACAGCCTCTGCGAGACATGCTGTAAGAGGACGGACACATCAGCAGACCTCCTTGGTGACATTTATTTTTGATATTATATTGGGCACACTACAGGGGGTGATACAGGCATCCCCAAGGCACATTAGTTTAGTCACCTGACTAGCTCTGATAGCAAGCTTGTGCGCTAGACTATAGGTAGTACTGGGTGCATTTTTGGCTGTAAGTCCTTAGCTTGCGCTAGGACTATGCCTTCCAAGGGCTCTGGGAGTAAAAATCCTAAGAGGCTAAAGGGTTCGCCATCGGGCTCTGAGGATCTGGGGCGTGCTCCTACTAATATATCCTCCCCTGATAAATCAGAGGTAGTTACCCGAGGGGAGCCATCAGGAATGCTAGGTGCTGCGGCTGCCCTCAGTTCACCTGCTCCGGTGTATGTGACAGAGGAGGCTTTTACCTCTGCTCTGGGAGGATTAGAACAAAGATTGGCGGCATTAATCGCTTCCTCCCTGCCGGGAAAAAAGCACGCCAGATCTCCATCTCCACCGTTAGAGTATCTAACAGCAGAGCAATTGTCTCAGGATGAAATTGATTTTCCTGCAGGGGATCAGGAGGATGATGCAGCCTCTGAGGAATCTACTTTAGAGGAACCGTTTTCAGCCTCTCGGGCTGAAAGATTGTTAGTTCAGTCCTTAACAGACATGGTTTGGTCAGCTTTCAAGCTGCCCCTTTCAGAACCAGCAACTACATCGGTTTCTTCATTGGGCTCTTTGAAAGCCCCACGGGCTAATGGTTCCTTTCCAATGCATCCATTGCTAGAAAATCTCATCTATAATGATTGGGAACATCCTGATACACTGTTCCTTCCTCCCAAAAAGTTTTCTGTGGTATATCCTATGGAGGAAAAGTTCACCAAAAAAAGGGATTTTTATAACAGCTTACCTGTAAAATCCTTTTCTTGGAGTACATCACGGGACACAGAGCGACTTAGTCATTACTAATGGGTTATATAGTTTACCTTCAGGTGTTGGCACTGGCCAATTCCAAACCGGAAGTACCCTCCCCTATATAAGCCCCTCCCACCCGGGAGCACCTCAGTTTTGTAGCCAAGCAATAAGTGTCCCAAAAAGAGGGGTGGGAGCTCTGTGTCCCGTGATGTACTCCAAGAAAAGGATTTTACAGGTAAGCTGTTATAAAAATCCCTTTTTCTTTTTCGTACATCACGGGACACAGAGCGACTTAGTCATTACTAATGGGACGTCCCAAAGCAATGCCAAATGAGGGGGGGGGTACATAAGCTGGGCGCCATCAGGCATGAGGATCTTTTGCGGCCTGCAACACACTGCGCCCAAAGGCGACATCCTCCTGACTTCTAACGTCTACCTGATAGAATCTAGTAAACGTGTGTACCGAAGACCATGTTGCGGCCTTACATACTTGAGCCAGGGAGGCCTGGTGATGCACTGCCCATGAAGTTCCAACCGCTCTTGTGGAGTGCGCCCTAACTTTGAACGGAGGCGGTCTCTTTCTCAAGCCATAGGCTTGTATTATGACCTGTCGAATCCACTTGGCTAAAGTAGATTTTGATGCTGCCTGACCCCTTCTGGGGCCTTCCGGCAGAACAAACAAAGAATCCGTTCTGCGAATCTGAGCAGTGGCTTTTAGATAAGCTTTAACTGCTCTTACCACATCCAAAGAATGTAATAACTTTTCCTCTACTGAGATAGGTTTGGGGAAAAAAGAAGGAAGAACCACATCTTGGTTCAAATGAAACCTCGATACCACCTTAGGAAGAAAGGCTGGATGAGGACGTAATACTACTCTGTCCTTATGGACAACCAGATATGGCTCCTTACAGGACATAGCTGCTAATTCCGACACTCTTTTAGCCGAACAAATGGCTACTAAGAAAACCAATTTCCTGGTGAGAAGAACCAAGGAAATGTGTTGTAATGGTTCAAACGGTTGTTTCTGTAGAACCGACAGAACCAGGTTTAAGTCCCAAGGACATATGGGAATACTAACCGGAGGGCTAATACGCATCACTCCTTGTATAAAGGCTTTGACTAGTGAATGCGAAGCCAAGGGCCTTTGAAAAAATATTGACAAGGCCGAAATCTGACCCTTGATAGTACTCAAGGCCAGCTTCCTATCTACAGCCCACTGTAGGAAGTCCAGAATCCTCCCTATCATGTACTTACGTGGATGCCATTTCTTGGTCTCACACCACGTAATGTACGCTTTCCAGATCCTATAATAGATCTGCCTGGATACCGGTTTCCTGGCATTGATCATGGTAGATACCACAGAATTAGAGAGCCCTCTCTTTTTCAGAATGTGGGCTTCAATAGCCAGGCCGTCAAACCTAGGGCTGGTAAGGAAGGGTGGTATATCGGTCCTTGCGACAGCAGGTCCGGACGAAGTGGGAGGGTCCAAGGACTCCTCACTGACATTTTTACCATCTCCGCGTACCATGCCCTTCGGGGCCACGCTGGAGCCACCAGAATCACTGGTTTCTTTTCTACCCTGATTCTGCGGAGTAATCGCGGTAACAATTGTGGCGGTGGGAATGCATATATCAGCTTGAACCGATCCCAAGGGAACACTAGGGCATCCGAGCCGCAAGCTAGGGGATCCCTTGTGCGAGACACAAACCTGTCCACCTTTGCGTTGAATCTGGATGCTAGCAGATCTACATCCGGTGTTCCCCACCGCTGGCATATTGCCTGGAAAACCTCGGGGTGAAGAGACCATTCCCCCGGGCATAATTGTTGGCGACTTAGAAAGTCCGCTCTCCAATTTTCCACTCCTGGGATGAAAACCGCAGATATGGCTGGGACATATCTTTCTGCCCACTCCAGGATGCAATTTGCTTCCTTCTGGGCTGCACGACTTTTGGTGCCACCCTGATGATTGATATATGCCACTGCCGTGGCATTGTCTGATTGAATTCTGACAGGGGACCCCTGGAGTTTGGATGTCCATGCTACTAGGGCATACCGGGCTGCTCGTATCTCTAAGAGATTGATGGGCAGGGCCTTTTCTGCTTCTGACCACCTGCCCTGGAGAGACCATTGCTCCAGCACTGCCCCCCCAGCCGATGAGGCTGGCATCTGTAGTGACCACCTTCCAAGAAACCGGACTGAAGGGTTTCCCTCTTTCCAGATTCTGGGGCACCAACCACCAATGGAGGCTCTTGCGAACGGAAGGGGACAGGGACATTGGTAAGTCTAAAGCCTGAACTTTTTTGTTCCAGGCTGACAGTATGGCCCTTTGCAAATTCCTTGAATGGAATTGACCGTAGGGTACCGCTTCGAATGAAGCCACCATCTTTCCCAGCAGCCTCATGCAGAGACGTATGGATGGTTTTCTTTTTGTACCCACTAAGTGGGTCAAATTTCTTAAAGACGACACCTTCTCTGGAGGTAAGAAAATCTTTCTCTGATTTGAATCCAGCCTTAGCCCTAAGTATTCCAGACTTTTGACTGGTCTTAGAGCTGACTTGTCCCGGTTGATAATCCAACCGTGATATTCCAGATACTCGATTGTCTTGTGAATAGCTACTTCCAGCTTTTCCACTGAGTGGTCTATTAGTAGCAGGTCGTCTAGATACGCCATTATCGTTACACCCTGTGTTCTTAGATTGGCCAATAATGGGGCCAGAATTTTTGTGAACACTCGTGGTGCTGTGGCCAGACCGAAAGGTAAGGCTCTGAACTGAAAATGGCGCCCTTCTACTGCAAAGCGTAGAAATTTCTGATGGGCCGGAAAGATGGGAATATGCAGATAAGCATCCCTTATGTCGATCGAGGCTAGCCATTCCTGCCCTTGTAGGGCGGTGGCCACCGATCGGATCGACTCCATCCGAAAGGTCCTGATATTTAGGAACTTGTTTAGCCCTTTTAGATTTAATATGGGCCTCACGTCCCCATTTGGTTTGGGGACTGTGAAAAGGTTCGAGTAAAACCCGAATCCGCTTTCTTCCAGGGGAACCTTCATGATTACCCCTTGGAGCAATAGTTGTTCTAGTGCCAGAAGGAGGGATCCTCTCTTTTGGGGATCTCTTGGCACGTTTGACCTCATAAATTGGGCAGGAGGAGTGCCTTTTAACTCCAGCTTGTATCCCAGACTTACTGCGGAGAGCACCCATCTGTCTCTGATGGTGTCCCGCCAGGTCTCTGTGAACAACTGAAGTCTTCCCCCCACCCGATTGAGCGGGGGCAATACTTCATGCCTTAGGGGGAGGTTTTGTACCTCTCTTGATCCAGGGCTTCTTGTTACCCTGTGATTGTCCCTGATTTCTGCCCCCTGAATTTGACCGCGGAGGCCGTCGGAACTGCTTCACAGCCGATGTGCCCGGGACTGGAGAGGTAGGCCTCTTAAAAGAAGGACTTCTACCCTTGTTCTTAACCGGTAAGAGTGAACTTTTACCGGCAGAAATTTTCTGGATATATTTGTCCAGATCTTCTCCAAATAAGCGTTCTCCATGAAATGGGAAGCTAACCAGCAGTTTTTTACAGGGAGCTTCAGCAGACCAGTTTTTGAGCCACAGAAGCCTACGCATATGTACTATAGACAGCGTAAAGCGGGAGGCCTGTTGGATTGTATCCTTTATGGCGTCCACCGCAAAACACAAGGCTCTAGGCAGGTCAGCTAGGGCATGAGCCTGCTGATCTGGTAAGTCCCTTAAGACTTGTTTCAACTGATCTTTCACTGCTTGGCAGACTCCAATCGCTGCTACCGCAGGTTGTGTCACCATACTTGCTGTAGAGAAAGCAGATTTTAGTAAAGACTCCAATTTTTTATCTATTGGGTCTTTGAACATTGGAACATTATCTACTGGACATGTCAGTGATTTGTTAACAGAAGAGATGGCTGCGTCCACTATAGGGACCCTCCATTTTCTTATGAACTTATCCTCCATGGGATAGATCACCGGAAATCTCTTGGGGGGAGCAAATATTTTATCAGGATGCTCCCAATCCTGGTAAATAAGCCCTTCTAATAAAGGGTGGATTGGGAAGGAACAGACCGCCTGGGGAGCTTTTAGCGACCCCAGCGAGGAAACCGTAGTGGATGGTGGTTCCGCCAGAGGCATTTTAAATGCTGATCGGACCATGTTAGTCAGAGACTGAACCCATAATCTTTCAGCCTGAGAAGCTGAGAAAGGTTCTTCCACTGTTGATTCCTCTATAAGTGAATCAACCTCATCCTGATCCCCTTCAGGTAGGTCGATCTCTGTGTGGGGCTGTTCCTCCACTAACAGGCACTCTGAAGGAGGAGACGGAGATCGGACGCGCTTTTCCTGTGACAGGGAAGCAGCGATCAATGCTGTTAATCTCTCTTCCAATCCTCCCAGAGTTGAGGATAAAACCTCCTCTGTTATATATACAGGAGCAGGTGGACTGGGGACAGCCGCAGCACCAGGCATTCCTGCGGGGTTTCTACGGCTACTGACCTCTGCATTCTCAGGGGAGATTGGTGCAGTGCAAGCATGCCCAATATCCTCAGAGCCCGATGGAGACCCCTTTGGCTTCCTGGAAGATTTATTTCCGGAGCGTCTGGACGACATATCCTTTAAGCACAAAGCTGAGGTATTCCCGTCGTCATACACCAATTTTTGCTGGTAATAGTCTAACACAGGTGCTGCTATATACCAGCTGGTGTCCACTAAAGTGCCTTTCTATGGGGATGCCTGCATCAACCGCCTCTGTGTGCCACTGTTTGTTGCTAGCTCTGTTTGCATGCAGCTGACACTTGTACTGTGTCTTTTAACCATGCTGGGACGCCCGCACATGCGCAGAAGCGCCGCGGCGCGCATCGAGCGTCATCCACCCGCCCCGCCCCTTTTTTTTCATAGGAGGCGCGTGCACGCGCCCGCGCGCGCGCCCGTGCGCCAATGGCGCCCTTTTCGAAAACCAACAGAGGACTAGGAGCCAGGGCCCTTTTTGCCGGAGGGCCTGTGCGGTGGATGAACGCAGCAACAGGGCAGAGGAAGTGGATTCCCTCAGAGAAACTTACCAGCTGCCTGGATCTTTTGAGTTGAGAAAACCAAAGATCCACATTTACAAGAAAAATGGACTACAGCGGCCTCTAGTGGTTTAACACAGGTACCGCGGTCCCTGTTTTTTTTTTTTTTTTTCTTGACTACTATTAAAATTTTACATTTTCAGTAGTTATAGGCAAACACAGATATTTAGCGGGAATACCGTTAGGTAACAGACAGAAAGACAAATTAGGCTTGGGGGTCCCCCAATAGAACCAAGTTCCTGAGGGCCCCCACTTACCTGATCCCCGCCGCAGGACTTTGTTTGGTCCACAAAAGTCCAAACTTCACCTATCACGGCAGGCATTGTAATTAAACCTTCAGGGACCGGGTTCCCAAGGATTCCACTCCCCTGGACCTGTATAGCACCCTGCACAGACAGCGTCTTGGTCGTGGGTATGACCAGAGCTCTGGATCCCAGGGTCCAGCCCTCCTAAGAGAAGCATTACAGGCAAAACCTTGCTCTTCTGCTGCAAGGCCCGGGTACCGACCGTTTAGCTATGAAGCTTTTTTGGTGGGATCCGGAACAGCTTACTAAGGCCCAAAAGAACCTGTACGCAAGCCCAGTGAAAACACATGTTACTCTTTGGCCAACACCTTAGACACTGGCAAAAAACTGAGGTGCTCCCGGGTGGGAGGGGCTTATATAGGGGAGGGTACTTCCGGTTTGGAATTGGCCAGTGCCAACACCTGAAGGTAAACTATATAACCCATTAGTAATGACTAAGTCGCTCTGTGTCCCGTGATGTACGAAAAAGAAAATGGAGCCTTCCTACTGTGGACGCTGCCATCTCCTCTGAACAAATCCCTGACATGTCCAGTGGACAATGTACAGATGTTTAAAGATCCAACAGATAAAAAGGTGGAAACCCTATTAAAGACTGCTTTTTCTACAGCTGGTACTGTAACTCAGCCTGCAGTGGCAGCCATTGGCATCTGTCAGGCCTTGAAAGACCAGATGAAGCTGGCTTTAAAAGACATGCCAGTTCAGCAGGTGCAGGATTTAGCAGATCTACCTAGGGCTTTATGTTTTGCGGTTGACGCCATTAAAGATTCAATTCATCAGGCCTCCCGCCTTACGCTGGTGTTGGTACACATACGTAGACTCCTATGGCTGAAAAACTGGTCAGCCGAGACGCCCTGTAAAAAGCTCCTGGCTGGATTTCCATTCCATGGGGAGCGGTTATTTGGCGAGGACTTGGATAAATACATCCAGAAAATCTCCAGTGGGAAGAGTACCCTTTTACCTGTTAAAAGGAAATTCAGGGGTCCTGCCTTCAAGCGGCCCACCTCGCCAGTCCCAGGAACTAAAGCCTCTAAGCAGTTCCGACGGCCTCCCCGATCCAATCCTGGAGGGAGAGCTCAGGGACAGCCACAGGGTAATAAAAAACCCTGGAACCGAAGGAATACTAAACCAGCCCCCAAGTCGGCCTTATGAAGGGTCGCCCCCACTCAATCGGGTGGGGGGGGGGAAGACTTCTGTTTGTTTTCAGGGGCTTGGCGAGAGACGATCCGGGACAGATGGGCTCTCTCCACGGTATTCCTGGGATACAAGTTGGAGTTACAGGAATTTCCTCCTCGGTTTATAACATCAAACGTCTCAAAAGATCCAATAAGGAGAAGATCTCTCCTTTCGGCGTTGGACCGACTATTATCCCAAGTGGTAATTGTGGAGGTTCCGGTAAAGGAACAGAGGTTGGGATTTTACTCAAACCTCTTTACCGTTCCAAAGCCCAATGGAGATGTAAGACCCATACTAGATCTCAAAGGTCTAAACAAATTCCTAATCGTCAAATCGTTCCGTATGGAATCAATTCGGTCAATAGCTGCCTCCCTACAAGGGGGAGAATGGTTGGCGTCCATCGTTATCAGGGACGCTTATTTACATGTTCCTATATTTCCCAGTCATCAAAAGCTTCTACGCTTTGCGGTGGAACAACGCCATTATCAGTTTGTGGCGCTACCCTTCGGGTTGGCCTTGGCTCCGCGAGTGTTCACAAAGATCTTGGCCCCTCTGTTGGCCGACTTAAGAACTCGGGAATATCTATAAGGGCCTACCTGGACGATCTATTGATAATAGATCAGTCGGCTTCCAACCTAAGGGTTGCTGTACACAACACGGTACAATACCTGGAATCCCGGGGCTGGGTCCTAAATCTGGACAAATCGGCCTTGCAGCCAGCAAGAAGACTCTAATATTTAGGCTTACTCATAGACTCAGACCAAAGAGGTTTTTCTGCCTCAGGCAAAAATCTCTTCCTTAAAGGAGTAGTAAAGGTAAATGTTTTTTCACCTTAATGCATCCTACCGACGACGCCGGGGACATTGGGAAGTCTAGGGCTTGAACCTCTTTGTTCCAGGCAGATAGGATGGTGTTCTGCAATTTCCTTGAATGGAATTGAGCATACGGAACTGCTTCGAATGAGGCAACCATCTTTCCCAGCAACCGCATGCAAAGACGAATGAATGGCTGTCTCTTTGCACAGATCGCTATGCATTAAGGTGAAAAAACATTTGACAATACCGCCGCTCCCAGCCCCCCCGTTTTACTTACCTGGCCCCTCGAAAGTCCCGTGCTCGCTCCCGTCATCCTCCGAGTTCCTGTGCCTGGCCGTTGATTGGCTACTGTGGATGGATTGAAAGCAGCGCAGCCATTGGCTGGCGCTGTTGTCAATCACATCCAATGACGCGGCACGTCGGGGGGCGGGGCAGAGTGATAGTCGGCGGCTATGGCCGCCGCTGTATCACGGGAGCGCGCCCGCAGTAACTCCACACCATGCGAGCTCACATTATGGTGTGGAGTCCTTGCGGGGAGGAGCCGAGACAGCCGCCGAGAGACCCCAGAAGCGGAGGATCGGGGCCACTGTGTGCAAAACGAGCTGCACAGTGGAGGTAGGTATAATAGGTTTGTTATTTAAAAAAAAAAAAAAACGGGAACCTGTAGTGTTCCTTTAAGAGAACGAATTCAAGCGATCTGTGCAAAGAGACAGCCATTCATTCGTCTTTGCATGCGGTTGCTGGGAAAGATGGTTGCCTCATTCGAAGCAGTTCCGTATGCTCAATTCCATTCAAGGAAATTGCAGAACACCATCCTATCTGCCTGGAACAAAGAGGTTCAAGCCCTAGACTTCCCAATGTCCCCGGCGTCGTCGGTACGCAGGAGTCTGTTGGTGGTTGGTACCCCAAAATTTACAAAAGGGAAAGTCGTTAATTCCAATCTCTTGGAGGGTAGGAACTACGGATGCCAGCCTTCTAGGCTGGGGGGCAGTACTGGAGCAATGTTCACTCCAGGGAAAGTGGTCGAATATCGAGAAGACCTTGCCCATCAACCTGCTGGAAATTCGGGCGGCACGGTTGGCCCTGGAAGCATGGACTTCCAAGCTACATGGGTCTCCTGTCAGGATCCAATCAGACAATGCCACAGCTGTGGCATGCATCAATCACCAAGGGGGCACCAAGAGCGGTGCGGTCCAGAAGGAGGTGAATCATATCCTGATATGGGCAGAAAAACATGTCCCATGCATATCCGCTATCTTTATTCCAGGAATAGAGAATTGGAAAGCAGACTTCCTGAGTCGGCAGCAGTTATCCCCAGGGGAATGGTCTCTTCACCCCGACATCTTTCAGACAATATGTCAGAGATGGGGGACACCAGATGTAGATCTATTCGCATCCAGGTTAAACAAGAAATTGAACAGCTTTGTGTCCAGGACGAGAGACCCGCTCGCTTGCGGATCGGATGCGCTGGTGTTCCCGTGGGTTCAGTTCGCACTAATATATGCGTTCCCTCCGCTGCAGCTACTACCTCGACTCCTCCGCAGAGTCAGGATGGAAAGGAGGCCGGTGATTCTGGTAGCCCCAGCATGGCCTCGGAGATCCTGGTACGCAGAAATTGTAAGAATGTCTGTAGGCAAGCCTTGGACCCTTCCGCTTCGGCCAGACCTGCTCACGCAGGGTCCGATATACCACCCTTCTTTACAAACTCTAAATTTAACGGTCTGGCTATTGAATCCCACATTCTAAGAGAGCGAGGTCTCGCTAACACAGTAGTGTCTACGATAATCAATGCTAGAAAGCCAGTATCTAGACATATATATTATAGAGTTTGGAAGGCGTATGTGGCATGGTGTGAAGCCAAGAAATGGCATCCTCGGAAGTACGTCATAGGCAGAATACTTGACTTCCTACAGTGGGCTGTTGTCAAAAATCTAGCCTTAAGTACTATTAAGGGACAGGTTTCGGCCTTATCGATATTTTTTCAAAGGCCACTAGCTACACATTCGCTAGTAAAGACCTTCTTGCAGGGTGTGACTCGTATCAACCCACCAGTGAGGTCTCCCATATGTCCATGGGACTTAAACTTGGTTCTATCAGTTCTTCAAAGACAACCTTTTGAACCATTACTCCACATTCCTTTAGTGCTCCTCACCAGGAGATTAGTGTTCTTGGTAGCTATATCCTCAGCCAGGAGGGTATCGGAATTAGCAGCTTTATCTTGCAAGGAGCCATATTTGATTATCCATAAGGATAGAGTGCTTTTACGTACACATCCAGCCTTTCTTCCGAAGGTCGTGTCAAGTTTTCATTTGAACCAAGATATGGTTCTTCCTTCCTTTTTTCCCAAACCTAGTTCGGTGGAAGAGAAATTTATTACATTCTTTGGATGTAGTAAGAGCAGTTAAAGCCTATCTTGAAGCTACTCCTATGATTCAGAAAACTGATGTTTTATTTATTCTGCCAGAAGGGGCCAGGCAGCGTCGAAATCTACTATTTCTAAGTGGATTCAGCAGGTTATTATTCAAGCCTATGGTCTGAGAAAGAAGGTGCCTCCATTTAAAATTACAGCACACTCTACTAGAGCGGTTGGTGCTTCTTGGGCAGTGCATCACCAGGCCTCCTTGGCTCAAATCTGTAAGGCCGCAACTTGGTCTTCAGTCCACACATTCACAAAATGTTATAAGGTGGATGTAAGAGGTCATGAGGATATCGCCTTTGGGCGTAGTGTGCTGCAGGCTGCAGTATAGATCCTCATGCCTGATGGCGCCCAGCTTGTTATGGTGTCTCCCTCCCCTCATTTTGTCATTGCTTTGGGACATCCCACATAGTAATTACTATGCTGCTCTGTGTCCCGTGATGTACGATAAAGAAAATAGGATTTTTAAAACCACCCCTCTTTTGGGGACACTTATTGCTTTGCTACAAAACTGAGGTACTCCCGATATGGGAGGGGTTATATAGGGAGGGGACTTCCTGTCTTGGGTGTGCCAGTGTCCATCACCTGAAGGTAAGCTCTATAACCCACATAGTAATTACTATGCCGCTCTGTGTCCCGTGATGTACTCCAAGAAAAGGATTTTACAGGTAAGCTGTTATAAAAATCCTATTATCTCCTCCTCTGTCCACTTTAGGTGTTTCCTGAAAACTCATCTCTTCAGGGAGGCCTATCCTGCCTTCAGCTAACATCTGAATCTTCTACTTACCTCATCAGTTCATTCCCCACAGTTACTACCTTTTTGTTTCACGGGCCCCTCCCTATTAGACTGTAAGCTCACAGGAGCAGGGCTCTCCTAACCCTCTTGTATTGAATTGTATTATTGCTGTATTGTCTCCCTTTATTTTGTAAAGTGCTGCGCAAACTGTTGATGCTTTATAAATTCTATATAATAATAAATTAGAGTGTATTTTTTTCTGTTGGTTTGCAGGGTAGCTGCATTCTTTTGGTACTTTGTGGAATTTTTTAATCATTTAACAGTGGGTAAAGCCTGAAAATGCTTATCGCGGGCATTGAGTTAAAGTGGTTCCAAAGCCTAAATATTTTTTACCTTAATGCATTCCTTGCATTAAGGTAAAAAATGTTTAGGCATCAACATCTCCCTTCACACCCCCTGCCCCCCCTTTACTTACCTGAGCCCTCATTCAACCCAATGCTGTGCACGTCTGCAGCTCTTCTCCCCCCTCCCTTCCGGGTCTCGTTGGTTTTGCTGGGTCACCAGGATCCATTGGCTCCCAGTTCTGTCATTTAAAGCCAGTGACGAGGGAGCAGGGATGGGGCCAAGTCCCGCTGTCTGTGTCAATCGATGCAGCAATGCTGTTTGGGAGCGAGCGCACGAGTGCCCCCATGGGAAACGGCTTTCTTTCCATGGTAGACTGACCCTAACCCTTTCACAAGCTTTCCTGCTTAGTTAGTTACAGGCCTTGTTCATCTTTACCAGAAAACGGTTTATGCAAATGAAGGATGTCTGTAGATAAAAACAAGCTGTGCAGCTTTGACCAAAGTTGAATAATGCCCTTACTCTAGGTGTAGATGTTAACAGTAATAGCTGGGAGTATTCCAGTCATGCTTGATGAAATACGTAAATGACCTACACCTATAGAATTAGAAAGGGCATTATTTTTTCTTACCTACAGACGCCTCCTATCTGCATAAGCAGTTTTTTGGTAAGGGTGAACTAACCCTTTTAAGTAGTAACCCTTGGCTAACACGTAGAATTTGGTTTGAGATAAAGCAAATATTTGTCAGGTTTACCCCAAAGCATATACCTACCTTTCCTTCAATTAACCACCACTCTGGTCAGCGCCAGGAGCTGAAGAAAATACACAAAACCTACTTTTGCATTGTCATGTCCGAACATTCTTCTGGGTCTTGGACCAAGTACTGCTGCTAAAAATAAACCGGTCATAATTGATCATTTATTCTGAAAATATACATATACAGTAAAAGCAGAACTTTTCATCCATGTGTGAAGTGCACATGGACCCTCAATGAAATGGGGCCCACTGTGCTCTCCTCCACAGCACTAATTGGTGATCGCTTCAAATCAATTTGCATCCATTACCTGTCTACCAGCAATACGTCATATATGCTGCCACTGCATCCACCCTTTAAGGGGGGGGGGGCAGGTGCCCATGATACTGAGAGAGACTTGCACATCTAATCAAGGAAGAAGCAATTGCAATACTGCCTGTGTGATTGCATGAGCTGGCCTGCACCTACCACACGCTGTGCACCTGTTTGCCTGGGAATCAGTAGAAATGTGTAGAGCGGACTGTTAGGTCAGTGTGCTTTGCCTTTTTGCATGGTACTGTTGTACCATAGGCATCTGTATCTAGTGATGATGGGTTTTGCGTGGCATGCGCATTTAGACCTATGAAAAGAGACAAGGACAATACTGTAGACTGCAGATGCAATTTTTTTTACCTTCATAAGGTATAGGCCAATGAGTAATCACTTATTTGTAATATACAGTCAAATATAAATGTTGGTGCCATTTTATTGCTTTAAAATCAGTGCTGCTATTATTCAATCTGTTATCTCTCCAGCAAGCATGCTGTAAGTATTGCTACTGTCGTTGGCAAGGGATATGCTAGGCTGGATATACCTGACTTCTGAACTGTGTACAGTACATACTCCTGAAGGCTGCACTGTGTACATAGGCATAGGTTTTAAAGTGTCACTAAATTCACGTCATAAAAATATATCAAATGCTGTATTACTCTATTCATACTCACTCGAACACCTATGAGATTTGTATTCTGCAAAAAACATTGCTGATCCTGCTGTTGTCCATCTCCCTCTTCTGTCCAAGTCCCCAATGCAGCTGGGGATTTTGCAACTGTGGTGGCAACTTTGCACATGCTCAGTTTTTCAGTGAGTTTCTATGCTGAGCATTTCCTCCCTATCACATCTGAGCAGCTCATGTGATTATAGAGTCACACGTGGGTGTATACACAGTGGTAAATGATAGGGATGCACCGAAATTTCGGCCGCTGAAACATATCGGCCGAAAATTGTGTTTTTGGCATTTTGCCGAAAGAAAAAAACACGCCGATTAATTCAGCCGAAAATGATGTGTCTTCTGGCGCGCCCCAGTCTTCTCCTCCTCTCTCATCCTCCCCTCCCTCCCTCCTCGCCGCCAGGGGCATTGTAACAATTGCGTCTTGCTGTATACAGCTGACGGCCGTAACTACACAGCGGAGCAATACGAGTGTGCCGAGTGCACTCCTGCACCCGGCTGCCACAATACTAGCACAGTAACTTCCCTGTCAAGCAGAGTGATCTCCGCCTGACAGGAGCTTCCTAGGCCCCATCCGGCGTGATGTCATTTCAGAGGCCAGAAACGTGGGATGGAAGTGGAGGAATGCTGCCTCTGTGACCTGCTGGGAGCGTCCACTACCATTGTCAAGTGAGTGAACAGAAGCTGATAACATTACTGCACTGATGTGTCTTATCTGTGTGATGCTATTGAAGTGGTTAACTTTTTTTTTTTTTTTTTTAGGGGGGGGGGGGGGGGGGTTAAATAATCTACAATGCTATTTGTAATATGCAGCATGGAGGGGGGTAATTTATTGCTATTGGTCACTGATGCAATAGTCACCAGGGGAAAATTAACCCCTTTGTGCTGCATTAGTGGCAGTGGCACCAGTGGCATTGTTAATTAACCCCTTTATGCTGCAGCATGAAGGGATTAATAAACACTGCCACTCGTGCCACTAATGCAGCACAAAGGGGTTAATTAGTTGCCCCTGGTTACTATTGCATCAGTGACCAATAGCAATACATTACCCCTCTCCATAATGCATATTACAAATGGCATTTTAAAATTCCCCCCCCCCCCCCCCTAAACAGTTAAAGTGGTTGTGAAGGTTTTTCACCTTCATGCATTCTATGGACACTGATAGGCTGCACTAATGGGCACTGGTGAGGCTGAGCTGATGGACACTGGTGAGGCTGCATTGATCTCTTGTATCATGTCCGTAGTCTCTGACCATCTCCTGTACCATGCCCCCAGTCTCTGACCATCTCCTGTATCATGTCCCCAGTCTCTGACCATCTCCTGTACCATGTCCCCAGTCTCTGACCATCTCCTGTACCATGTCCCCAGTCTCTGACCATCTCCTGTACCATGTCCCCAGTCTCTGACCATCTCCTGTACCATGTCCCCAGTCTCTGACCATCTCCTGTACCATGTCCCCAGTCTCTGACCATCTCCTGTACCATGTCCCCAGTCTCTGACCATCTCCTGTACCATGTCCCCAGTCTCTGACCATCTCCTGTACCATGTCCCCAGTCTCTGACCATCTCCTGTACCATGTCCCCAGTCTCTGACCATCTCTTGTATAAAAATATTTTTTAAAAACGGTCACTTTCGGTATCGGTGCTGTTTCGGTATTGGTTTTAGTTTCCGGGTTCCTGTATTTTTCATTTTCGATATCGGTTTCAGCACCAAAAAACCCATTCGGTGCATCCCTAGTAAATGACATAAAATAAAGTGTAGCGCTGTGACTATCGGTGGATAAATACCAAGAAATTAATACAACAAAGAAAATTTTAATACGATGTGCGCAATGATAAAGCTAGTGATAATGACAAAGAAAGTTGAAAATAAAAAATATGTAAAGCATCCAATATTTAATGTTGGTATGATCCCACATCAGAGAGGGGAAGAAATTAGGTCCAAATTAATGTCCAAATGCAATTCTCCTAATGTGCTATCCTTAGTATTGACTGATATAGGCAGCACAAAAAGTCTTATATAAAATTCAATCATAAAAGCAAATGTTCAATCTTCATAACATGCATCCGTGACATCAAACTAGAACACCACAGAACAGTGCTGATTCAGAATAGTGAAGAATCTACCACCTCTATTCAAACAAGCCGCTTACCAGAAGCACTGATCCCTGTAGGAGATCAGTCCACGCATGCGGCTGTTATCCCTGCCAAGGGCTCTTTAAGAATCAATCGGATCTCCTGGTTTCCTCTCTTGTTTAAATTAATAAACTCCCGGTGTCCCAACTTGCAGACTGCTCAGAGTCCCTTCTTTGATGTACATTGTAGAAAAACTACACTTCCCAGCATGCTTCACTGCACTTCATACTCGCCCCATAATATATATATATATATATATATATATATATATATATATATATATATATATATATATATATATATAAATAAATAAATATAATCTCGTGGAATAGTGAGTCCATAATAAAGTGCATCAGTGAAAATTCATACAAAAGATCAGCTAAATATGTGAGTAAGTTAATGTCACTTGGGTAGTAAATCAGAAATTCAATGAAGAACCAAATGGCAACAAGATATGCTGAATGATCCACACTGGGAAAAGAACTGGTGAGGTGCAATCCAATTCTGAGACCAATAGCAGATGGAAAACCACAACGGCAATTAGATCACCCAGGATAGTGCGTCCTCCAGCGCCAGTGAGTCCATCAAGCTGAAGGAAACGGAAACTGGAAATCCGGTGTTGGTCACTGGAAATCCTGGCAATGTGCACAAACACTCTCATCTGATGAGGATCATAAGAAGAAACAATGCCTCTATATGGTGTTGGTCAAACGGATGGATTTATTAAAATAAGTACAAACACCGAAAAGATATGTGTACATAAAATATGTGATCACAGTTTCAAGCAATGTGAGGAGTTATTGCCATAATATTATATATATATATATATATATATATATATATATATATATATATATTGTTATATTTGTATGACAATTTAAAACCATTTATTGATAATAGTAATTATTTTTACTCTGTATTCTAAAGACTGTTGTTTTTTTTTTTTTTTATTTGAACATGTGTCCAACAGCAGATGACTAGAAGCTCCTCTTTCCCCCCCCCCCCCCCTCCTGCTTATGTTTCCCTGCAGACAGGCTGGGAAAGAGATGGGTCATGTGACAGCTGTATATTGATTTGACCACAAAACTTGCGGTTTGCAAGTGGTTTACCAGGATTATGGCTGAACATATCGGTCATAACCCCGACATTGTTTTTTACAGCCGGCGGGTGGCCTTCTTGCTGGTGTTTCTTGGGCTTACCGTTTCTGCCAGTTTGGTGGCGCCAGCTGGTCACACAGGTGATCAAAGGGTTCATCAGCTTTGATTGCCTCTATGGCCTTGTAGGACCAGAGCGAAGTCATGTTATCACTTCTGGACCAGGCTGGAAGTAAACTATTTATTTATTTTTAATTTTATTTAATTTTTTTATCTTTTTGCTTTTAAAGGTGAAGAGATTTGGGGTCTTTTTAACACCAGATCTCTCCATGAAGAAGACTTTATTTATTTTGCAAGTAGGGGTGCAACGGATCCTCGTTGATCCGTACGGATCAACACCTTCGGGTCGGGACACACGGCGATCCGCGGGCCTCCCGGTCCATAGGAAAGGCCGCGGCTTTGGCCTAGCTCCCGGAGCGGCGGCCATCTTGGTCCACCCGGCGCGGGGGATGCAGGCTGCTCCACGGAAGGCTGCACCTTTCCCTTCAGCTCATTGTGACTGACTCCTCACAGGCACAGCCCAGCGATGTGCTCTATGCTGCACCTTGAGGGATCCACACGAGGAGCCGCTGCCGCCGCCGCACCGGACGTCCTGCTGCTGCCAGAGAAGAGAGAGGAGGAGATCGAGGGGATCTGTATGGACTGAGCACGGGGGGGGGGGGGCTTTCACTAGACACACAACACTCAGCCCGCCGATCAATGACACTGCTGTGGGATCTGATGATTGGGACAGTTAAGGTCACAGGAGGGAACTGGTGACACCACTTTCCTACATGGGGCTGCGACTTCCACTTAGCTGCACGTATAAGTATTGCGGGATGCCCACACGTGTGTGTGAGATTTGGGGGGTAAGGGAGGGCTTGTGTTTGTGTGAGTAGGGCATGTGATAAAAGGACAGCCCACGGATTACAGTGGGATGGCTAGAAAAAACACCTTTACCTGTGGGTGGAAAAAAGAGGAGGCTGCATGAGGAGAGTGCACGACACACACATAGGACACAAAACACAACACATATATTTTATATATATATATATATATATATATATATATATATATATAAAATAGAGTGAGAAGTGGGCAAGCGGACATCTTGTTACACCCACTGGAGTTTTAGATTTCAGTTATTTTTAACACAAAACTGAGCTTATATGCTTAAATACAGTATTTGTAAATCCGACAGACTGTTTACATGTTAAATCAAATGTGAAAATCAGAGGTATTCTGTCACATTAGCAACCATGTAATTTCAGCAGGTTTGCTGCTGCTTTTAAAATGTAACATCTAAACAGTCTGTCGGATTTCCAAATTCTGTATTTAAGCTTATAAGCTCCATTTTGTGTTGAAAATAGCTATGAAATCTAAAACTCCGGTGTGTGTGCGTGTAACACGATTTGTCTTGCGTTTTTTTTTTTTTTTTTGATCCGAAAATGATCCGATCCGTGACTCTGATCCGAGGATCGATCCGATCCGTGAGTTTTTTGATCCGTTGCACCCCTAGGTGCAAGGGATGTTAACTTTTATTCCTATTAAAAGGAATGTAATAAAAAAAAAATTAAAGGGACAGTGTAAAAATAAAGTAAAATAAATAATACATTTTTTTTAAACTTTTTTAAAGCGCCTCCATCCCTCTGTGCTTGCGTGCAGAAGCGAAATGCATACGCAAGTCGTGCATGCACATGTAAATGGTACCGCACATGTTTGTTATCGCCGCCAACATTAGAGTGAGAGCACTATTTCTAGTGGTAGACCTCCTCTGTTACTCTAAACTGAACCTGTAAAGGTGGTTAAAATGTCACCTATGGAGATTTTTAAGTACCGTAGTTTGTCGCCATTCCACAAGCGTGCACAATTTTAAAGCACCAAAAAATTGCGTTTGCAAAACCGCTGCGCAAATGCCGTGTGAAGTAAAAAATTGCAACAATGGCAATTTTATTGCCTAGGTTTTCTGCAAAAAAAAATATGTATAATGTTTGAGGGTTATAAGTAATTTTCGAGGATAAAATACTGATTTAAACTTGTAAAAAAAAAAAGTGCCAGAAAAAGCCTGGTGTTAACCACTTCCCTACCGCCCATAGTCATATGACGTCCTCAGCTTTGAGGGGGGGTATCTGAATGATGCCTGCAGCTAGAGGCATCATTCAGATATCCTTTTCCTGTGCCGGTGATTCTGCGCACCATAAGAACGATCATAGCGGCGGTTCCGCCGCTTGATCGTTCTTATAGGCGGCGGGAGGGGACAACCCCCCCTCCTGCCGCCATTCGGTGCTTCTCCGGGCTCTCCCGTGCCATCGGGGACCCGGAGAGAATCAACGGCGCCGGTGGTGGGTCACGTGGCGAGCATAGAGATGACTGGTGACCAGATGGTCACCAGTCATCTCTATGATCGTCAGAGGCCCGGGCGCGATGTGATGATGTCACGCCCGGGTCCTCAAATGTAAACAAAGCCGCCATTGCGGCTAGTAAGTATGAGATCGGTGAAAAATTTTTTCACTGATCTCATGCTTTCCAGCCTGGAGGAGAGATGTGGGGTCTTATTGACCCCGCATCTCTCAATAAAGAGGACCTGTCACACACATTCCTATTACAAGGGATGTTTACATTCCTTGTAATAGGAATAAAAGTGATCAAAAAAAAAAAAAAATGTAAAATAAGTAAAAAAAAAAAAAAAATTTAAACGCCCCTGTCCCCGGTAGCTCGCGATCAGAAGGGAACGCACACGCAAGTCCCGCCCACATATGTAAACGCCGTTCAAACCACATATGTGAGGTATCGCCGCGTGCGTTAGAGCGCGTGCAACAATTCTAGCACAAGACCTCCTCTGTAACTCTAACCTGGTAACCTGTAAAAAAAAATAAAGCGTCGCCTATGGAGATTTTTAAGTACCGAAGTTTGGCGCCATTCCATGAGTGTGCGCAATTTTAAAGTGTGACATGTTAGGTATTTATTTACTCAGCGTAACATAATCTTTCATATTTTCCCAAAGAATTGGGCTAACTTTACTGTTTTTGTTATTTTTTAATTCATGAAACCATTTTTTCCCCCCAAAAAAGGCGTTTGAAAAATTATTGCGCAAATACCGTGCAAGAAAAAAAGTTGCAATGACCGTCATTTTATTCCCTAGGGTGTCTGCTAAAAAAAAAATATATAATGTTTGGGGGTTCTGAGTAATTTTCTAGCAAAAGAATGATTTTTTGTACATGTAGGAGAGAAGTGCCAGAATAGGCCCGGTAATGATGTGGTAAAAAAAGCCCGGTGTTGAAGTGGTTAAAGTGGTTAGGACAGGTACTTGGATGTGTTTTTTTTTTTTTTTTTTTTTTTTTTTTTTTTTTTTATATACAGTGCCACCATCTATAATCAGAAATAGAAGGGACAATGTAAATTAAACAGTGTGTGTTTTGGTATCACTTTAAGCCCTACCTAATTAATTATTGGTGTAATGTTGCCTCACTCATAATTTTCTGTTGCCTTGCTACATCATGCTCATTCTTTTCCTATTGTTGTCCAGGGGTGCCTCTAAGTCTTTTAAAGGGTCCTACCTTATGATCTTGCACACAGGCCCATTGCATTCAGAAAATTCCCCTGATGAGAATGCATGTGGAGTGAAAGCAAAGGGTTAGTACTCAGTGATGTACTGAAGTAATTACAGCAACAATAGAATTAAACAGATGCTGCTCTGCATGATGCAATGCCTCTCTGCACAGTAACTGATCAGATTTCCTGAATATAATTTAACTAGTACAAATTCTAGCCTTTGTGCACGTTGATTTCCTTTCATCTTTTATTAACTTGTATTTCTATTGTGGCATTGACAATGTACAGCACTTTTCTTCTTTTTTTTTTTTTTTTGTACCCTTCCTTTTTATTTATCTAGCTGATGTCTGTGTCTCCATTATTGCATGAAGGTACCGACAAAATGACTGTTGTTAGTCTACAATAAAAGACGCATTGTTCAACTAGATGAATGCTATTTAATTTAATTCCACAAACCAATATCTACCTAGTGATTTTCAAAATAACACATGTAATAAGAAAGATTTAAATAAGTGGTTATGACATGGATACTCTTGGAAGTGAGGGCCTTCCTGCGTTTTTCATTGTAACATTTTATTTATAATTTTGTGTTTTATACAGGAATATACATACATTTTTTTTACCTGTTTTTTTTCCAATTTAGTCATAAAATATGCCAAAAAAGTAATATTATCTTTCACCAATCTATCAATCTGGCTTTTTTGTAAACATTGTTCATCAACCGTCTCATATCCTACGCCAAACTCAGTCAAACGACCTTCAACAGTCTGATTTTGATTTAAAGTAAGTGTAAAGCTTTTGAATATTTATTTAATAACATAATAAACCTGTCCTACTTACCTGCTCCTTCTGGAACCCCCGCCGGGTGCTAGCTTGCAAGAAAACGCCATCTTTATTATGCTAGTTCTGGTGCAATCCTACAGGGGCTGTTGCCTTGGTGGGGGATAGTTATGGGCGAATTGGCTGAGGTTCAATTTAATATAATTAGATGAAGTGAATCTTGATTGAAATTTGGGGAGCCTGAACTTAGAGGTGAATTCTATTGAAGTCTGTGGGGTGAATACTTGTTAGATTCTGGCCATTTTAGGATGAATAGACAAACTACTCTAAGAAAAGGCAAAACTAGGTAAAAGGTCAGGTAAAAAAAACACTGCCATTGGGGAAGTACCAATGCAAAAACTATTTAAAAAAAATACTGTATAGCAGGCAGACTGTCTTTTTTTATGCAGCTTCAAGGACAGCATCGAAAATGCACAAATCCTTTAAATAACATGCTATGGGAATGCCTTTTTACATGGTGTTACAGAACAGTACAGTTTTCATGGACAATCCCAGCAATGGTGCTCACTTTGAGTAAGCCATGACTAATGTCAGTTGCACAGGCAATCTTGGCGACAATGCCATGACTAATGTTGATTGCACACTAATCCGAGGTCTGTTTTCTTGCAACATGTGTGTAGCGTCCATCCCAATTTATGGGACGGTATATGTGTAAATTTAGGGGTGGTCCGAGCTCGGACCTGTTGATTAGAAAAAATTGTTTGCTCTGGGTGTGATACTGCCCGGCAGTGTTATTCTCCTTTGCCTGCAGGTGGCACTGTCACCGCTGGCACAGGCTGCATCACGGGGGTATCACAGCGCCTTGGGTGTCTTCTCTCAGCAGCCGTGCAGTAGGCGTGGTCTACCCGCTGTGTATGCTGGGAGAGGGTACATAAGGGGCAGACGCCATTTGGCGTGAGGCGAGTTCGGGGGGACCTCTGGTCCAGTGAGCGTGTCTCGTGGCCCTCATGGCATGGGATGTGTGTTATTGGTCTCGGGCACCTTTAGCCCGAGGCTCTGCTGCTGCATAGTAGGCCCAGCTCTCCTATCGAGGGCCTACGCTTTGGAGAGGGATCCCAGGCTGCCCGGTTGAAGGGGGCCCATCTTTAGGGAAGGAGTTCCAGGGGAAGATCAGTCCCGGCGGAGATAGACGATACTGCTGTCTCGGGGGGAGGCCTACCTAAAGGAGGGGGATCCATCATCTCTGGCATCCGTGCTCCACTCCGGTTGCTAGGACCGCTCTCAAAGGAACTATCCGGGTGAGCAATACCCACTCAGGCTTGAGTAACGACGAAAGTGTTCTCTAAGTGTTGTGTATCTGAACCTTCCCCTGCTCAGTTTTTTTCTGCCTGGTGTAAGAGAAGGACCTGGCTCCCGGGGGGGACAATTGGTCCTGGGGATTTTTTTTTCTGCTTTTTGATTCCTGTGATCTACTATCAACAGCCGGGCTGGGTGACAGGCTGGATAATATAGATCCTGGTAGTCTCTCCAGCCCAGCCATCGAGCGCGAGCAGGCCTTAGCTACACGCTGGGTTGGCCACTACATGCCTGTCTGATCCAGGGGTGGCCGGCAAGCTATATGCTCCGGGGCACACATATGACCGGGCTATTGCTGTCCGTGTCACAGTGTGTCGTGGCCGACAGCCACCCCCGTACCGCTCGGGTGATGGGTCTGTCCGCGGAATGCGTCCAGCAGTCCCCACAGGAGGGGTAATTATGGTTCCACCTGTCTCGGCAGGACGGAGCAGCTGGGCATTCCCTGGGAGGTCGATTTGGGGGTCTCTCTTATTCTCCTCTTCCCCCGTCCTTTCCCTCCTCCCCATGCTTGGACCGCTGCGCAACTGAACGGGGGTCTTCCGGGGGGCTCCGTGTCCGGCGAGGGGGCTGTGCTGGGTGTTGGGGGTCCGCTTGTTCTCTTCCTTATTTTTGGACATAGTGGGGTGTTCTGGTGTGCACATTGTGGGAGGCCACCGCGCGGAGGGTCAGCGTGGTCGCGCCATTTTCCTGTAGCTTTAGTCAGGAAGACCGGCGGCCATTTTCCTGTAGCCTTAGTCAGGAAGTCCGGCGGCCACCTTTCCGGAGCCCTCAGGCATTTTCTTGCTGAGGCGGCTGACGGCCATTTTCTTGTAGTCTCAGCTTGTTTTTGCCTCTAGCGCTGTCTATCCTTCTGGAACGGTGCAAATTGCACAGAACACCTCGTGAGGGAGAGCGGACAGCAGTACAGCGCAGTACCTGGGTCAGGGTGATGAGTCCTGCGCGGGGGACCCTCAGTCTGTAGCAGCTAGGAGGGTGGACAGGCGAGTGTGGGTCAGCTTCTCCAGACATCCTTGTGGTGGCAACCAGTTCCCCTGCACCTGCGGTGCCTATGGACGCTTTGTCGGCTGTCCTGGAGTCCTTTGTTGCCAGGGTGGAAGCGTCGTGCGGGCACAAGGGGGGTAAAAACGCCACTCCCCCCACCGTTTTCTGGGGAAATCTCTGATTCAGACTCAGGCCTTGCTGTGGCAAACGGCCCCTGTTCTGGAGTCTCAGAGGATGCGGACCAGGACCATTCGTACAGTGAGGATTCAGTGTCCGGGTCAGCGCAGGAAAGGGCGCTTGTAGGAGCGCTTATCACAGCGGTGCGGGATACCTTAAAGATGGAGGATACGGCGGGGGTATCTACTGAGGTGTCAGTCCCTTTTGGGTCCCACAAGCCGGCCCGCACGGCTAAGATGTTTCCCTACCTAACTTATTTTGATAAGTTTATTTACAAAGAATGGGAACGCTGCAGCGGGCCTTTTTGGTTCCAAAACACATTGAAGAAATGGACGTCTCCCCCGATTGTGGACCCCCCGGTATCCAGGTTAAATAAGGTAACCACGATTCCGGTGGAGTGGACCCCTGTTTCGAAGGACCCTGCCGATAGGAGGGCCGAGGGGGTGGCCCGGTCCATGTTTACGGTGGTGAGGTCAGTTTTGCGGCCGGTGTTGGCCACGGCCCTGGTGTCCCAGACGCTTACTGAATGTGAAAAATTGCTGCACCGCGAGTTGGAAAAGCAACAGGCTTCCCCGTCTATGTGGAACTGACAGACCAGCTGGTGCATGGCCTTAAGTATGTCTGCGATGTGGCCTTAGATACGGCCCTTTTGCTTTCCAGAGCCTCAGTATCTGCTGTAGTGCTATGTCGCCTGATTTGGCTAAAATGCTGGTCTGCGGACCAGGCATCTAAGAAGGCTCTGGCGAATTTGCCCTTTCAGGGAGAGAGGCTATTTGGAGCCTCGCTGGATGATATTATTAAAAATGTTATAGGGGGTAAGAGTACGTTGCTCCCACAATCTAGAAAAGGTAAGGAGCCACGCCTTAGGCCCTCCTTTTCTGCTCAGAAGCGTTTTTTTCATCCGCCCGGGTCGGCAGGTAAACGTTCCCAGACCGACAAGGTGTCCGCAGAGGGACAAAAGCATCCCTGGTTTCGCAAACCAAACGAGCCTAAGCACACAGCTAAAATAACGGAGTGGCTTCACAACAACTCCGTGACTGTTCTTGAATGGCCCAGTCAGAGCCCTGACTTAAACCCAATTGAGCATCTCTGGAGAGACCTAAAAATGGCTGTCCACCAACATTTACCATCCAACCTGACAGAACTGGAGAGGATCTGCGAGGAGGAATGGCAGAGGATCCCCAAATCCAGGTGTGAAAAACGTGTTGCATCTTTCCTAAAAAGGCTCATGACTGTATTAGATCAAAAGGGTGCTTCTACTAAATACTGAGCAAAGGGTCTGAATACTTAGGACCATGTGATATTTCAGTTTTTCTTTTTTAATAAATCTGCAAAAATTACAACAATTCTGCGTGTTTTCTGTCAACATGGGGTTCTGTGTGTACATTAATGAGGGAAAAAAAAAGAGTAAAAAATTTAAGGGGGTCTGAATACTGCCCTATGCGAACTGCTTGGAGTGTTAATTACAAGTTAATGACACCCCAAAATCAGTTTGCATGTGCGATCTGCAAACTCGGACAGGAATCGGATCGCATGGGTGTGAACACCCATGCGATCCGATTCTGCTGCGGACAAAAAGTGTCCTGTGCAAGTTTGATGCAAATTCAGCCATACGATTTTGTATGGCTGAAATCGGTGTGGATCACATGCGAACTCTGACATCGCAGCAGTGTGAACCTAGCCTAAAAGTGTAATTGGTTAAAAACTAGAAATTAAAGCAGAAGCATTATAGTTAAGGAGCAAAGGGGGTTAAGAAGTTAATTAGGGTAAACAAAGGGTTAATAAGGAGTTAGCCAGGAGTTCTTGGGGAAATATTGAATAGGCAGTTTCAAAAACCTAGGCTGCCTATTGGCTATCGAAAACTGCAATAGATGCATTCGGAATACAAGTAAATCTGAGTATGTACCAGTAAATTTTTTCTTGGAAATTCTTACAAAAATTGTTATTCAAAAGATTTTGTTTGCTTTTTACAATCGAATTTGGAATAAATGGTCTTTATTGAACAAAAAAAACACATACACTGTTAGAAATTTGTACATTCGAGAAAAAATTTACATCCTGCTCATTTGAATGTTCTCATCTCTGTGGTCAGGAATGTGTGTCGATTTGACCCCACTAAAGATTTAAAAAAATTGAACGTTCTTGCAAGAAAAAATTTGGAAAAAAATTCTACTAGTGTATATACTTAGCTTAAAGCGGATCTTCACTGCATCTGAGCACTGCATCTGAGCACCACATCTGAGCACCTTTCGGCTTCACGCCGGGAACCCTATTGTGCATGCTGGAGGCCCGCTCCTCTCTCCTACTGGCCCGGCGGCCTGGGGAGGGAGGAGGGAGCCCCAGCCGTGAGGTCACCACCCGCAGCTGAAGCTCCCGGAAGTGGGAAAGGATACCTGTCAGACAGGTATCCTGTCCCCCCTCCCCCCGAAAGGGGCCAATTGTGGCACCGGAGGGGGGGGGGATCAGATGAGCGAAAGTTCCACTTTAGGGTGGAACTCCGCTTTTAATTTATTTTCAATATTCAAAGCAAACTCTCCTTTTCTCCATAATCCCCTAGCATTTCCGGCTGTGGCCATCTTGAGTAAGGGCAACTGATGTAACATTTACTTCCTGGAATCCATCTGCCCTTAGCGAGTATGTATGCAGGAGAGTGTGCTCACCTGAGAAAACCCCTTCCCCTCTCCTTCCCTCCTTAAGACTCCTGGAATGTATAGCATCATTTGCCTAGGCAAGAAGCCAGGAAGTAACTGAAGAAATGTAAAAAAAAATAAGTTTGAAACAAGTAAATATGATAAAGTTTCCCATCTATTTACTAATGCTAGCAGAATTAGGATTAAAAATAGTCAATGTTGATTGGGAGAGTGAAGTTCCACTTTAAGTCTACTGAAAGCTTGAGCAACTGTAGGTAATAATTCTGAAGCCTTCTCCAACATTATTGAAAATATATCGCATGCACATTTGAGAGACTATTACTTGCTTATTCTTCCTATACCCCTCTATTGAATCATAAACATTCATATCGAATTCGTGGACCAACAGAGTTGTAGGAGGGACTTTCTGTTCTTCACTTGTGACCTATAGAGTCCTACTTAAAGTGACTGTAAAGACAGGTTTTTTTTTTTTTACCTTCATGCATTCCCCCCTGAGCCCGATCTCGATCCAGCGATGTGAACAATAGCAGAGGCTCGCTCACTTCTCATTGGCTTAGAAATAGCAGTGGGTAGTACAGAGCTGGAGTGCACATGTAGAGGAGACCTCACACAGGACTATATATATATATATATATATATATATATATATATATATATATATATATATATATATATATATATATGGGGGCACAAAGAGAATGTAAATATAGCGACAATCAAAAAATGGAACTCCCAATGGGGAAATAAAAAAAATTCAATTGCATGCAAGTCATACTATTATTTTTTGATTAGTGAAAGAAAATTTAACTTAATACCACTTTAAGGCCCCTTTCACACTGGGGCGGGCATATGCGGTGACGGTATAGCGGCGCGATTTTCAGCGCCCTATACCGTCGTGTTTACCACGATATTCGGCCGCTAGCGGTGCGGTTTTAACCCCCACTAGCGGCCGAAAAAGGGTTAATACCCCTCAGGGCTTTCACATTGAGAATGCTGGGGCAGGATAATTTCAGGCGTTATTTATGCGCTATTTTTAGCGCAAAAACGCCTGAAATACACCTCAGTGTGAAAGGGGCCTAAGTAGGATTATGCACAAATGAATTCCCCGATTTCATGGCTCCTAGGGTGCTTGAAGGGATTTATAGGTAAGTGAAACCTGTAGATACCTGTATTTTGCTGTATGTAGTTTAACATATATTTAAATTGTAATGGTTGTGCCTTTTTTGTGTTCTGTATATGTGAATACCTCCTGTTTTTTGTAAGTTCTAAAGAGTTAAGGGTTGATGACATCATGGTGTGTGTGTATATATAATAGATGATGGAGTCAGCAAGTAGAAATTGCATGATCTTCCATCTGCCCTATTTTTCCTTTCTCGGGGGAACAGAAGAGAGATGCTTTAAAAGCTTTTCTGAAGTATACACTGTGCAGTAGATATTTTAAAATTAACGACAAAAACATCTAATACTGCATAGTGCCTTTTCTTAGGATAAAACGTATTCTTGGTTATTTTAACTGTCCAGATATTTTGATGTTTTGTACATAATTATTTTTAATATATTAGGAAATGAATGCAACCAATTCAAGCAATGTAATACATACAGCTGTTTATGCCTATTGGTACTGCTCAGACTGATGAGCATATTTCTATTTTCTAAACCAGTGGTCTCCAAACTGTGGCCCGGGGGGGGGGGGGGGGCGGATGTGGTCCTTTGCTTGTCCTTAAGCGGCCATTGGGGCACTTTTCCTTCCACTGATACTAGACACTATTCCCCCCAATGACACCAACCATGGGGAATAATTATACCTGCTACTGACATCAGCGATGGGACACTATTCCTCTCACTGACACCAATGATGGGGCACTGTTCCACTTACTGCCACCAGCAATGGAGCACCACTCTTCTCCATAATACCAGATTGCACTGTTTACTCCCACTGGCCACAGTCCGGCCCCCCTAAAGTCTGAAGGACAGTAAACTGGCCCTTTTGTTTAGAAAGTTTGGAGACCCCTGTTCTAAACGACAAAATCAATCCTTCTTTATTTTTTTCTCTTTTGTTAAAGTGGTTGTAAACCCTTACAGACAACTTTTACCTACAGGTAAGCCTAGATTAAGGCTTACCTGTAGGTGGAAGAAATATCTCCTAAACCTACACGGTTTAGGAGATATTTGCAATAGACGGGCACCGATGTCTACGGCGCATGCGCCGTAGACAACGTCGCAGGCACACTGAGCGTGCCGTTTCTGAAGGCGATTGTGCCATGACTGGCGGATGCGCGGGAGTGACGTCATCGCGGCTTTGGCCAGCGCCGGAGCCGCGATACCTTTTAAATTACTCCGGGAGAGATGGCGGCGACGGAGGAGGGGAACGAGGACCGCTGCGGGGGCTTCGATCTCCGGTAGGAAATTCTTGTCTTACAGGGTTTTTTTTTTTTGTAGAGGGTTTACTTCCTCTTTAATTCGCTTTTTTTAAACATTAAGTGACATACAGAGAAATTGGTGCAAAAATGATTTACCAGCTCAGCTCAAGAGAATGCGTGATTTTCAGATAATGCAAGGCATCAGATACAACTCAAGTACAGGGCTTGTAAAATAATAAAAAGTAGACCCAGTGCCTGGGTCCAATTAGAGGTGCAAGCAAGTCCGACCATTTTATTGGATCTTCTAATGTGGCTCCCTGCGAAGAAGCGTTGGGCGGTGTTGAGCCCGTCTTTATCCCACTCTTTGCGTCTGTGGGACAAAGCATGCAAGTTGCACCCCTTAAAATTCCCCCCCCCCATCTGCCAGTAGCCCCACTTTTCAATAACCCTTACTTCCTACCGGCCAACAGATCACCAAATTCAAGTGGTGGATCAACAAGTGTCTTTACAGTATTGCTCACTTTATAGATAATAAGGGGATAAGACGACTTAACTATTTTAAGGAAAACGTTACAAATGCCCCCCACAGAAACTTATCACCTGTACCAAATTTATCCATTTCATGAGAATCTTGTTGAAAGACCAGGTGGATATAACCACTAGGACCCTTTTTGAAAACCGTTGTATGTGAGGACCTGAATCACAGGGAGGGATAAAAGTTTTATATACCCTATTCGATAATCGGGGTAACAAACCTTCCTACCAAACGGCTTGGGAATTGGACCTAGGAGAAATAGTGGAAGAGGAGGTGTGGACAAAATGGTTAACCATGGTGCACAAAGGCATACTTAACACTTCATTGGTAGAGGCAAAACTATAAGGTGCTAGCGCGTTGGTACCTTGTCCCTACAAGAATAGCAAAACTATACCCTGGTACTTTCACCGCTTTGCTTTCGGGGGTGCGGACAGGAAGGAGATATGTATCATGTCTGGTGGTCTTGCCCGAAGGTCCGACGTTTTTGGATAAGAATATTTAACCTGATCTACTCAGTGACAGGACAAAATATACCTAGAGCAGCCAAAACGAGGTTGTTCACTGACCTGTCGGAGGAGATTCCCGAGACATCTACGATCTCTCATATTTTTCATTCTCCTAGCGGCTAAAATAACTATAGCACGTGCATGGAAATCGCCTGATATCAACGTTACCGTGGTAAAACACAAGGTGTCCTGTATTATGATCAATGAAAAACTGGGCAGTATAAGACGAGCATCCTTGTTTCAACAATCTTCTGATAAATATCTGAGCATAATATTGTGTATGCTATTATGAAAATGTGATAAAAACTATTGGAAAAAAAAAAAAAGTAGACCCAGTGCTTGGATGGGAGTGATAATTTACACTGCACACTCCAGTTCCCTGCTTGTTAGGGCAGGGGATGGTACTGTATGTGTCTGCAGGTCGAAAGTCCTATAGGATGCAACTTGTGTATACCAAAGAGTAATGCCGCGTACACACGACCGCTTTTCTCGACGAGAAAAACGGCATTTTTTTTTTCGTCGAGAAAAACGATCGTCTGTGGGCTTTATGTCGTTTTTCTCGTCGAGAAAAACGGCATAAAAAACGACGAGAAAAATTAGAACATGTTCTAAATTTTCTCATCGTTTTTTCCATCATTTTTTTCCGCGGCAGTTTTCCCATAGGGAGACACTGCCGCGGAGCCCACAGACGGTCGTTTTTCTCGTCAAGAGAAAAAATGACGGGAAAAACGACCGTGTGTAGGGAACCCTTGGAACCGAAGCGGTTCCCTTGTTTTTCCTGTCATTATTCACGGCGTTTTTTTAACCGCCGTGAATAATGATCGTGTGTACGCGGCATTAGAGAGTAACAAAGGGCAAGATTTCTTGTGGGGAAAAAGAGCAACTAAAGGGGACTTGGGAAGAGAACTGGGAGAATTAGATGGTGCACAAATATAACCAATCCATAGGTGTGGGAGTCAGGGATTGGGTATCTGACAATAAGACGGCTCCTTCTTCCCTTTTTTTTTTTTTTTTTTTACTTTGGCCCATGTAATGTGCTCCAGTATTTTTTAGTGTTCAAGTTAAATAAAACATGTCCTTTTGGGAATGTGTATATACATGTAGAGTGGATGCTGGCAATATGAATACAAATTTTTGTGGACACCTTCAATACTATGTCTCCCATGATCCTTTGAGCCTCTGAAGCTTCAGGGCAAGCTATGGGAGTCACTTGTAGCAGTTCTGGGAGTTGATGTGGGTGGATCCTAGGGTTACCATGGGAGATTCTGGGCCTAAATGTGTCATAATTCCTCAATAATGGCTTAGACCTCATGTACACTGCTGCTGGTAAACGGACGTTTAGGAGCAGTTGGGCATTTTTCAACTGCTCCTGAACTCTCCTCTGTTATCTTATCAGTACATGTACACTGGTGCGTTTATAGTCGTTTCTAGGCAGTTGTGTTTAGAGGCTTTTTCTTAAACCCAAAAAAATGCGTTCAGAAGCTGTGTTTAGAGGCAGTTGAAGCGACTAAACACGGCAACTCGTGTTTTCAGCAGTGTTTTTTCGTTTTAGACGATTTTCATTTTAACAAAAAAAAAATTGTTTTACTCTTTCGTTCATGGACCGACACAGCTTCTCTATTGACAAAGTGGGTATTATCCATTATTTTGGAGTGACTAGACAGAAAAAACTTGTAAAAAGTGTTGCATCACACCTTCTACAGTGGACCCCCCGGGATTTATTCCCTCACTCTGCATCTCGCAGATCAGATTTTTTCTGTCTAGCAAGGAGTAGGACATGATTCCCTTCGGGCCCATTGGTCCAGAGAAAAAGATTATTATTATTATTTTTTGGTTCCTGCGATCTTCGATCAACTGCCTACTGGGTGACATAGCTTTAAAATCGCCGCCCAGCTGCCATTTTCTTGTAGTCCGCGCCCGCTTTTGGCCTCTACCGACTGTTCGGCTGCCATCTTTCTTAGGATTTTCGCCTGTATGTATATACTACCACTCGGCGGCCATTTTGTTGTGGTCCACGGACGCTTTTTGCCTCTATATTCAGGCTCGGCGGCCATTTTCTTAGAGCCCACATGGTTATATACAGCCGCTTGGCAGCCATTTTGCAGTAGTCTCCGGCCTCTAGGGTGCATTTCTCTGGCGCAAATTTTCACAGAAGACGCTAATAAGAATCACTGGACACAGACAGCGGTGGGATAGCATCACAGGCGCAGCACACGGCAGAATAGCAGTACCGTTCCAAGGGTGGCGAGTCCTCCGGGAGACCCTGCATCTCTGTATCAGCTAGGAGGGTGGCCTATTGATACCTTGCCTGGAGCCCTGTGGGTGTCAGCATGGTGTCTGAAGCAGACGTTTCTTCCCCTAAAACACCTGAATTGGTGGCTGGTGCCCCTGATGTTCCTATGGACGCTATGTCGGCAATCCTAGAGGCTTTTGCTGCCAGGGTGGAAGCAGCACACGGGAACACGGGGGGTAGTAAACGCTCCTGTCCCCTGCAATCTTCCGGGGATAATTCTGATGCAGAACCAGGCCCAGCTATGGCTTATAAACCTGGATTCTGATGCATCAGAGACTGCAGACCGTGACCAAGCGGACAGTGAGAATGACACCAAGTCCAGGTCAGTACGCGAAAAGGCTCGGGTATCTGACATTATTATTGCAGTGCGAGATACGCTAATGTTGGAGAATGCTGCAGAGGCAGTAGAGTCTCCGATCGCCTTTGGGTTCCGTAAACCTACCAGCACTACTAAGGTGTTTCCTTGTGTGTCGTCTTATTTTGATAAGCTCTTATACAAGGAGTGGGAGAACCCATCAAGGGTTTTTACGCCTCCAAGGAATCTTGCGGTACGGTACCCCTTTGAGGAGAGTTTTCTGAAGAAATGGACCTCTCCCCTGATAGTGGACCCTTCGGTGTCCAGACTTAATAAGGCTACCACAATTCTAGTGGAAGGGGCTCCTGTTTTGAAGGACCCTGTGGATAAGAAAGCTGAAGCACTCACTCGCTACCTCTACACAGTGGTAGGCTCAGCGGTGCGCCCGGCATTGGCTGGAGCCTTAGTGTCTCAGACACTTACTGAGTGGGCAAAATTGCTGCTCCAGAGGTTAAAGCAGCGAGATGCTCCTCCTAATGATATAACTTTGGCCGACCAGTTGGTACAAGGCCTTAAGTTTGTCTGCGAGTCAGAAATGGACACTATCCCCTTGCTCTTCAAAGCTTCAGTTTATGCTGTAGCTAAACGCTGCCTGATCTGGCTAAAGCACTGGTCTGCGGACCAGGCTTCCAAGAAGGCCCTGTTGGATCTGCCCTTTTAAGGGCGACAGACTTTTTGGAGCCTCTCTTGATGACATCATCAAGGATGCCACAGGAGGTAAAAGCACGTTGCTTCCTCAAACCATAAAGGGTAAGGGCCCTCCTTTTCTGCACGCAAGCGTTTTTTTAGTCCGCCTAGGGCGACAGAAAAAAGACCACAGGCCGACAAAGCGCCTGCGCAAGGACAGAGACGTTCTTGGTCCCGCAAGCCCAACAAGCCTGCGGACAAATCTGCGTCCGCATGAAGGTCCGCCCCCACCCAGTTCTCGGGTGGGGGGACGTCTTCGCAAAATTGCGACTCGGTGGACATCTCTGATCTCCGACCAGTGGGTTTGCGAAGTGATCTCCTCAGGCTACAAGCCAGTTCCAGAGCTCGACCCGTGTCTGCCCCTTCTAGGACAGAGGGGCATCGCTATCATGGGCTACTAGGACGACCTTCTTCTGAAGGCCCTTTAAGCTCAGAATTCGAGGTAAGCGTGTCTTTAACCTATCAGACTCTCCGAGACTGTGGTTGGGTATAAAACACGCAAAGGTCAGTATTGGTGCCAACTAGATGCCTAGTGTATCTGGGGTTGTTTCTCAGATGCCCATCATCTCTGGATTATCTAATCCGGGTAAACCACCTAGTCAGGAGATCCCTGATAGGGTGGCTGACCTCACCTGCTCTATTGGCCGGGAGGTCATTCCTTCCTGTTGATTGGATTGTGATCACGACGGACGCCAGCCTTACAGGAGCCCACCTGCCGATCAAGGTCCTGGAACTCCGGACGATTAGGCGGCGCCTCTTCAGATGGGTTCAGAGGCTGCAAGAACGTGCCCAGTCAGGATCCAGTCAGATAACGCCACAGTGGTGGCAGATGTCAATCATCAGGGAGGGACAAGAAGCTCAGCTGCAGCATCAGAGGTCGCTTGCAGCCTGAGGTGAGCAGAAAGGAGCATACCGGCACTGTCGGCTGTGTACACTCCGGGTGTGAAGTATTGGCAGGCGAACTACCTGAGTCGCCAAATGCTGGACATGGGAAAAAGGGTCCTTACACCCGGATGGGTTCTAGCTCCTCTGCTAAAGAAGGGACATGCCACATATAAATCCTTTGGTGTCCCGACTCAATCGGGAGGTATTGAGGTTTGTGGCCCGGTCAAAGGACCAAGGGGCAGACTCAACAGACGCGTTGGTAACATCGTGGGGTCTAGGCCTTCCCTCCCATGAGGCTCCTTCCCCATTTGCAGAACAGGGGCAGCGAGAATTCCAAGGATTCTGATCGCTCCAGATTGGCCTCAGCGTCCTTGGTACGCCGACCTAGTAAGTCTGGTAGCAGACGTCCCCTGGCGTCTACCTCTATGGAAACACCTCCTATCGCAAGGTCGCATACTCCGTCCTGCTTTACAGTCTCTGGCTTTAATGGCAGGGCTATTGAGAACCAGGTACTGAGAGACAGGGGCCCGTCAGACTCAGTAATATCTACTATGAGAAGTGCTCGGAAGCCATCCTCTAGGAAGGTTTATCATCGCACTTGGAAGGCCTACATGTCCATGTGTGAGGAAATGAAGTGGCATCTGCGTACTAATTTGGTTTCCAGAATCCTGCTGTTTTTACAGCATGGGGTGGACCAAAGGCTTGCCTTAAGTACTATTAAGGGGCAGATATCTGCCCTGGCTGTCTTTTTTTTTCAGCGACCCCTGGCGACTCACTCTCTCGCAAATACTTTCGTGCAGGGGGTTCGACATGTGGCCCCTCCGGTCCGTCCCCTGCTACCTCCGTGGGACTTGAACCTGGTCCTCTCGGTGCTTCAGAAACCACTGTTTGAGAATATTAGGGATATTCCCTTATTGACACTTTCTCAGAAAGTGCTCTTTTTGGTGGCTGTTACATCAGTTAGACGAGTTTCTGAGCAGGCAGCCTTGTCCTGCAAGGCTCCTTATCTGATCTTCCACAAGGATAAGGTGGTGCTGCGGGCGCAGCCTTCCTTCCTTCCTAAAGTCGTTTTGGCTTTTCATCTCAACGAGGACATTGTACTTCCATCCTTGTGTCCTCATCCGTCGAATCCTAAAGAGTCAGCGTTGCATTCCTTGGACGTTGTCTGAGCTTTGAGAGTATACCTATCTGCTACTTCCCTGTTCCGGAAGTCAGACTCACTGTTTGTTTCGGTGGCTGGTCCCAAGAAGGGCCTAGCAGTCTCATCGGCCACCATCTCTAGATGGATCCGACAGATGGTGATCCAGGCCTACGCCTTAAAGGGTCAAGCGCCCCCCTTTCCTGTCACGGCACATTCGACCAGGGAAATGGGTGCCTCTTGGCCTTTCCGACATCAACCGTCTGTTTCCCAATTATGTAAAGCGGCGACTTGGTCGTCCGCTCACACTTTCACAAAATTCTACAAGGTTGACGTAGGTGCATCTTTGGATTCCTCTTTCGGCCGCAAAGTTTTGCAGGCGGCTGTTTAGAGTTGCAACTTCTCCGTTGGAGGAGTGTTGTTTTGTGTTTGGGGTGAAGTTTACTTTATGCTGTTACCACCCCTCGTTTTTTTCTTTGACACTGCTTTGGGACGTCCCACTATGTCAATAGAGAAGCTGTGTCGGTCCATGAACGAAAGAGTAAATAGGATTTTTTGTACTCGCTGTAAAATCCTTTTCTCTGAGTTCATGGACCGACACAGCATCCACCCCTCCTTTTTAAGTTTGTACTGCTTTTTGACAATCTGATCTGCGAGATGCAGAGTGAGGGGATATACCCGGGGGGTCCGCCCCCTGGGCGGTACAGTAGAAGTTGTGATGCAACACTTTTTACAAGTTGTTGTGTTGTTTTTTTTTTTTTTTTTCTCTGCCTAGTCACTCCTAAATAACGTATAAAACCCACTTTGTCAATAGAGAAGCTGTGTCGGTCCATGAACTCAGAGAAAAGGATTTTACGGTGAGTACAAAAAAATCATATTTTTTTGCAAACGCTGCTCAACGCGGCTAAACGGCTCTTTTTAGACACTGGTTTCTAGCTGTCTAGTTAAATTGTTCAGGAGCGGTTGAACAACATCCCGTGTACATGAATCCTAACTACAGAGGTAGGGCTATGGTAGGGTAGGATGAAGGTGTTTCATATGCAAATGAATCACTTCACAAAGAGCAGGGCTCTGGGAGGATGGGATCTGAGGGGTGAGACTCTCCGTTCACACTGGTCAGCATATTTAACTGGGAAGGATTAAATTCTGATTGTGATCAATTCTATCCTGCCCAGCAGGAGCACAGCTAGCTTTTAGATGAGGCTGTGTTTCAATGTGTTCCTCCTTGAATAATGCTTAGGCAGGACTTGGGAGGTTTTGACTCTTCCTGTAGGTGTGGATGGGCCGGAATAAATGCTAATTGGGATGTATTCCATCCCACCTACCATCAGAACTGTGAGGGGAAAATTGCATCATTTGCACAGTCTAAAAGACTACAGAGGGGAGTGTTACAGACTAGCTGCTGCAGGAAGGGGCTGTGGAAGTGACAGAGTCTATCAGCAGGATATACAGAGTGTCACATGATACAAAGCCACAACTAAACCCAGAATATCAGGGGATCTGCAGACAACAGTGCAACATGGTAGGTACAGATGTATGATCTATGCTGGGATTGGTCATTCCATTCAGTTCTAGTGAAAAGAAAGTTGGACTTTAGCTTTAATGCCTAAGGCTAAGGAACAGCCTTGTCACTGCTCAAACTGATAGCAGCTGGCAGAATAAGTTGCATTGATATAAATATATACGGTACATTGTCAGTTGGATAGTAAACAGCCATCCAATCTTCTATTAAGGGTTCACTAAACGACCTGTGCTGCATAAAATACAGTGCCACCTGTCCCCAGTGCCACCTGTCACGTGCCATCTGTCATCAGTGCCACGTATTAGTGCCATGTGTCATCAGTGCCACGTATTAGTGCCAAATCAGTGTCACGTGTCCTTGTCCTGGTGCTCCAGGGCCTTCAAAAGTGTAATAGGTAGTGAACAAGTTAGATGTGTAATTTATGCTCCTAGAATGCCTGATGGTGCTCCCTGCATGTTGGGCCTCTCTATGTGGCTAGACTGTGAAATAGTCCCACATATGTGGTATCTCCATACTCGAGAGGAGTAGCAGAATGTATTTTGTGGCGTCATTTGTGGTATACAGATGCCATGTGAGAGAAATAACCTATTACAATGACAATTTTGTGGAAAAGAAAAAAAAATCGTCATTTTGCAAAGAATTGTGGGAAAAATTACAACATCAAAAACCTCCCCATGCATCTTACTAAATACCTTGGAATGTCTACTTTCAAAAAAGGGGTCATTTGGGGGGTATTTGCACTTTACTGGCTTGTTAGGGTCGCTAGAAAGGAGACAGGCCACCAGTACATCAGGTGTGATCAATTTTTTATGATTTGCACCATAGCTTGTAGACTCTAAAATTTTCACACGGTCCAAATAATATCCACTAATTTGGGCTAGTTTTACCAAAGATATGTAGCAGTATACATTGTGGCCAAAATTTCTGAAGAAAAAATAATAATTTGCAAAATTTTATCACAGAAACTAAGAAAAATTTGTTTTTTTTTTTCTAAATTTTCGGTCTTTTTTCATTTATAGCGCAAAAAATAAAAAACCCAGATGTGATCAAATACCACCAAAAGAAAGCTCTACTTGTATGAAAAAAAGGACAAACAATTAATTTGGGTACAGTATTACATGACTGAGTAATTGTCATTCAAAGTGTGAGAGCACTGAAAGCTGAAAATTGGTCTGGGCAGGAGGGGGGTTTAAGTGCCCAGTAGGCAAATGGTTAATCAGGCTAAAACTAAGGGTAAATGATGCATTTTCACATAAAAAGATTTCTAGGATAAATAGTTGGCCTCAAAGCTATCAAGAAGAGGAAACTCCCTGTAAGGTTCAAGTCGATCCTAGACAGATCTTGCACAGAGCTGCTCTCCTGCACCCACGTGACTGCACTGGGTCGATTGCCCAACACCAGTGACTGTCACATGAGAAAAGGTGTGTGAGCCATATGATTACATATCCAAAAAATACCAGGGATCTCTCTTCGGTAGCAAACAAAATGGTGAGAGAGCAAAAGAACAAAGTATGACATGCCATGGTTCACTAAGAGGTAGAATTGTCATTTTTGGGGCGCATGCGCGGCGCGAGTCTGGAAGGTCGCATCTGAGTGGAGCTCCGTACACGGCGGGGACCTTACCGCCTTCCCTGGGGCCATCGAACACGCAAATCGCTCCCTTTCTTACCTACACCCCCGGGGGATACAGCGGTGCATGCCGTCCTCACGATCTCGTCGCGGGAAACCAGCGCAGAAGACCCTTACAAATTACCTCCTCAGAGTCCGGGAGATGTCGGGGAAGTCCCAAGATGGCGCCGAGCCAAAACGTGCTCAGATCGCCGCTCACAACCCGCAGGCATCCCCAGCACACTCGTCAGTGGATGGTGAGTACAGTTTACAACTCACCAAGGCAGACCTGGACGACAGTCTTGCCGCCATGTATACCCACTTAAGCCCCGGACCATTTGGTAGCTAAAGGACCAGAGGTGAATTCAGAATTTTGCACTGCGCTGCTTTAACTGTAAATTGTGCGGACATGCAATGTTGTACCCAAACGAAATTTGCGTCCTTTTCTAACCACAAATAGAGCTTTCTTTTAATGGTATTTGATTGCCTCTGCGATTTTTATTTTTTGCGATATAAACGGAAAAAGACCGAAAATTTTGAAAAAAAATGATATTTTCTACTTTTTGTTATAAGAAAAATCGAATAAACTAAATTTTAGTCATACATTTAGGCCAAAATGTATTCAGCCACATGTCTTTAGTAAAAAAAATGTCAATAAGTGTATATTGGTTTGCGCAAAAGTTATAGCGTCTACAAACTAGGGTACATTTTCTGGAATTTACACAGCTTTTAATTTATGACTGCCTATCTCATTTCTTGAGGTGCTAAAATGGCAGGGCAGTACAAAACCCCCCCAAATGACCCCATTTTGGAAAGTAGACACCCCAAGGAAATTGCTGAGAGGCATGTTGAGCCCATTGAATATTTTTTTTTTTTGTCCCAAGTGATTGAATAATGACAAAAAAAAAAAAATTGCAAAAAGTTGTCACTAAATGATATATTGCTCACACATGCCATGGTTATATGTGGAATTGCACCCCAAAATACATTCTGCTGCTTCTCCTGAGTACGGAGATACCACATGTGTGGGACTTTTTAGGAGCCTAGCCACGTACGGGACCCCGGAAACCAAGCACCGCCTTCAGGATTTCTAAGGGCGCAAATTTTTGATTTCACTCCTCACTACCTATCACAGTTTTGAAGGCCATAAAAATGCCAAAATAGCACAAACCCCCCCCCCCCCAAATGACCCCATTTTAGAAAGTAGACACCCCAAGGAAATTGCTGAGAGGCCTGTTGAGCCCATTGAATATTTTTTTTTTGTCCCAAGTGATTGAATAATGACAAAAAAAATTTAAATAAAAAAAAATTACAAAAAGTTGTCACTAAATGATATATTGCTCACACATGCCATGGTTATATGTCGAATTGCACCCCAAAATACATTTTGCTGCTTCTCCTGAGTACGGGGATACCACATGTGTGGGACTTTTTAGGAGCCTAGCCGCGTACGGGACCCCGAAAACCAATCACCGCCTTCAGGATTTCTAGGCACAAATTTTTGATTTGACTCCTCACTACCTATCACAGTTTCGAAGGCCATAAAATGCCAAAATAGCACAAAACCCCCCCGAAATGACCCCATTTTGAAAAGTAGACACCCCAAGCTGTTTGCTGAGAGGCATGGTGAGTATTTTACAGCTCTCATTTGTTTTTGAAAATGAAGAAAGAAAAATTTTTTATTTTTTTTTCAATTTTCAAAACTTTGTGACAAAAAGCGAGATCTGCAAAATACTCACAATACCTCTCAGCAAATAGCTTGGGGTATCTACTTTCCAAAATGGGGTCATTTGGGGGGGTTTTGTGCCATCTGGGCATTCCATGGCCTCCGAAACTGTGATAGGCAGTGAGAAGTGAAATCAAAAATTTACACCCTTAGAAAGCCTGAAGGCGGTGATTGGTTTTTGGGGTCCCGTACGCGGCTAGGCTCCCAAAAAGTCTCACACATGTGGTATCCCCGTACTCAGGAGAAGCAACAGAATGTATTTTGGGGTGTAATTCCACATATGCCCATGGCATGTTTGAGCAATATATCATTTAGTGACAACTTTGTGCAAAAAAAAAAACATTTTCTTTTTTCCGCAACTTGTGTCAACATATAAAATATTCCATGGACTCGACATGCCTCTCAGTATATAGCTTGGGGTGTCTACTTTCCAAAATGGGGTCATTTGGGGGGGTTTTGAACTGTTCTGGCATTTTATACACAACATTAGGAAGCTTACATCCACTCTTCTAACCACTTATAGACAAAGCCCTTTCTGACACTTTTTGTTTACATGAAAACATATTTTTTTTTGCAAGAAAATTATGTTGAACCCCTAAACATTATATATATTTTCAAAGCAAAGGCCCTACAAAATAAAATGGTGGGTGTTGCATTTTTTTTTTCTACACAGTATTTGCGCAGCGATTTTTCAAACGCATTTTTTGGGGAAAAAATACACTTTTTTTTTTAATTTTAATGCACTAAAACACACTATATTGCCCAAATGTTTGATGAAGTAAAAAAGATGATCTTAGGCCGAGTACATAGATACCAAACACGACATGCTTTAAAATTTCGCACAAACGCGCATTGGCGACAAACTACATACATTTTTAAAAGCCTTTAAAAGCCTTTACAGGTTACCCCGTTAGATTAACAGAGAAGGTCTACTGCTAAAATTACTGCCCTCGATCTGACCTTCGCGGTGATACCTCACATGCATGGTGCAATTGCGTTCGCCATTGGGCAAGAGCAGGGCAGGACAGGGGTGTTTTTTTATTTTTTTTTATTTTGTTTTTTTTATTATTAATTTTGCTTTTTTATTTTATTTTTAAATTGTTCCTTCCATATTTTTTTTTTTTTTATCATTTTTATTGTTATCTCAGGGAATGTAAATATCCCCTATGATAGCAATAGGTAGTGACAGGTACTCTTTTTTTGAAAAAACTGGGGTCTAGACCCTAGATCTTTCCTCTGCCCTCAAAGCATCTGACCACACCAAGATCGGTGTGATAAAATGCTTTCCCAATTTCCCAATGGCACTTTTTTGTATCCGGGGGGGGGGGGACATTCCCTCCCACTGCTTGTAAAAGCAGTCCAGAGGCTAATTAGCCACTAGGATTGCTTTTACATGAAAGCCGGCCGCTGGCTGAAAAGAATCATGCCAAGATGATACCTAAACCCGCAGGCATCAATCTGGTATAACCATTCAAAGTCCAGCAACATACCAGTACGTTGCTGGTCCTTGTTGGACATGTATTGTAATCTTTTTTTTTCATGCAGCCAGATGGCTGAACGAAAAAAGAGATTGATCGGTGGGTATGCCCACCATTAGAATACCGCCCTTCATCCACCCACTTCTAATGAGGGGCTTACATGCACAATTTATATATGCCGAAGCATGGGGGCATCCTCCCGCAAAAAAGTTATGCCGCACACACATGGTCGGACTTTTCCACGGGCAAGCCTCCGTCGGAATTTCGACCGTATGTACGCGGCATTAGGAGCAAAATCACTCCGCTGCCCCAATGCTTCGGCATATTTGCTTTTTTTTTTTAACTGTGGTGGTGAAATCACCTCCTACAGCACTGGAGTCGCAGGGATCAGGCCTGTCTCTGCGAACGCTGCAGTTATGTGTGTTGCGTTTTGTAAGTGACAGTGATCGATCGATACTGCACTTGGGTGGCCTGGGCTGGACGGAGGGGCAAAACGCAGGTGCTAGCAGGTATCTGGGCTGATCCCGCTAACACTGCGTTTTTGGGAACCCTAAACTGCTGGGGACGCTAGTATAGATCTGATCAGATATTGATCTGTTCAGATACTATACCACTAAGGGAGGTGTATGCTTCACGCGTGGGTGTTAGCGTTACTGGCACTAACCTGACGCTGCCTGGGGTGTGACGCAGACCCTCTCTGACGCTAAAACCTAATTGCCCTGACACTATAAAAAGCAAACTAACTAACCAGCGTCACCCGTAACACTTATATGATGATCACTGGTGAAAGGGTTACCTGGGGGGCGATCAAGGGGGTTAAACCTTTATTAGATAATTTATGGGGGTACCTGACGCTATAAAAACCTGCGGCGAACCTAAAAAAAATTACTGGCTACCGATCTGCATCACCGACGCTAAGACAGCGATCAGAAAAATGATCGCTTAGCGACAGTGGTGATAGGGGGTGAAAGGGTTACCTGGGGGGCGATCAAGGGGGTTAAACCTTTATTAGATAATTTATGGGGGTACCTGACGCTATAAAAACCTGTGGCGAACCTAAAAAAAATTACTGGCTACCGATCTGCATCACCGACGCTAAGACGGCAATCAGAAAAATGATCGCTTAGCGATGGCGGTGCTAGGGGGTGAAAGGGTTATCTGGGGGGTGATCAAGGGGTTAAACCTTTATTAGGGGGGGGTTAGGGGGCTACACTGGACCTAAAACTAAATGTAGTGACAATTTTACAGTCACAAATGTCACTGATTGCAGTGATCAGTAAATAAATGGTCACTGCAATCAGTGACACTGTGACTGGGGACTGGGGGCTGGGGGGTGATCTGGGGGGGCGATTTATGTGCCTATGTGTGCTGGTGTTAGTGTAGTGTTTGTGCACTAACCTTGATGTCTTCTCTTGTACGGCGCTCGGTATATGTGAGCGCCGCACAAGAGATGACATCACTTCTTCCTGCTTCCTCTACCTGTGTGTACATTCCACAGACAGAGGGGGCATTTCCATTCGCCGGGAGCGATCGCGGGGGGGTGGCCGGAATCGAACGGCCGTCCCCTCATGTCGGATCGCTCCCCAACTAATTCCGACCGCTCACTGTACAGAAGGGGGGTCCGATTGGACCCCCCAACTGTACAAAGGCAATCACGTACACTGTACGTGATTGTGCCTGTCGGTGCCATTGTGCCGACGTATATATACAGTGAGCGGTCGTTAAGTGGATACAAAGCTTGCAGAAAAGTTCCAAACTGAACTCCATAAATCCACTAATACTCTGCAGCAGGAGATAGCGGTGCTGGGTGGCAGAACGGATCTCTTAGAAGCTAAGCTTGATGAGCTCCAACTTGCTTTCTCTGACCTCCGTAGTGATCATGAATCCCTAACTGACACTGTGTCCCAGCTCCAGTCCCAGTTGGAGGATTTAGACAACAGGAACAGGAGGAGCAATTTAAGGATCAGAGGGGTCCCTGAGGTGATCACGGACCTCATCCCTGCTGTCCACAGGCTGTTCCAGTCCCTGCTCCCTGCCTCCCCTGTGACCGCCTTTGCCTGTGATAGGATCCACAGGGCCCTTCGCCCTAAACCACCGGAAGATAAACCCCCCAGGGATATTGTTTTATGCCTCAAAGATTACCTGGTGAAGGAAGAGATCCTGAGGGCCTCTCGCAATACCCGCAACATTGTACTGGACGGTACCAGGCTGCAAATCTTCCTGGATATTTCTCCAGCCACCCTAGACAAACGTCGCAGGTTTAAGGAGATTACCACTCCTCTCCAGGAGGCTGGAATTAGGTACAGATGGGGATTTCCCTTCAAGCTGCAGGTCCCACACCAGGGGTCTACCTACACAGTGGTTACCATCCAAGAAGGGAAGGAACTCCTTGTTAAACTAGGTCTTATGGCAAAAGAGGATCTTCCTAGGATGCCCTCCACCCCCTGCCCGTCGGCCATATGGTCCACCCCGTTGCCGCGCAGAGATCGCAGGAGCCGGAGGCAAGATCTCAGGGAGCGCCTGAACTGAGCCGATGCATCTTCCTACCTCTCCCGGGCCCGCTCCCCTTGTTGATTCTTTTCTCTTTTTTTTTACTGTCCTGCTGTTTGATGGAGGGTCTTTTTCGGACGGCCGAGGAGTATCAACGTTATTAACTGGGGGAGGTGATACAAGTCTGACTCTTTTTCGCAACAGGGTCTCCACCCTCCCTCTTGGTATTTTGCTAACTCCTCTCTGCACCATCGTTCACTCAGTTTGGTCCCCGCTGTGTAGTCTTACAGCAGTGCCCGTTTGGTTGTCCCCCCACTCCTTGTGGTTACTCCCACGAACTAGGTTGTCAAGAGTGCTGGACTTTTTTTGGTCCTTTTGGTCAGGAAGTTTTTAGCCTGACTGGTTATTACTGTAGCCTTCTGTCGGGAAGGTCTTTCCCCTCCCGACCCCGACTGTTTATATGTGTCTTTTTTTGCTGTTATTTTTTCTTAACTGGTTTATGGTTTCAGGTTGCGGGACTATTTTTGCAGACTCCTATATTTTGGCTGTATTCTAGGTAATTGCCCCTACGGCTTATGTTTTATCGAAATGCAGGGTGATATTTGTTTTTCCTCCAGGTCAACCCGACTGTACCCGCCCGGTTGAGGCGGTGGACAGAGGTAGCCGACTCCTCGGGACCCTCCCCCAGCGTTAAGGGCCTATTGGCCCTCCTATATGCAGAATGGGCATTAGATTAATTTCCCATAATGTCCGGGGATTTAATTCCCCACAAAAGCGGAAAAAAGCTTTTAATGCCTACAAACGCCTGCAGGCGGATATAATTCTACTACAGGAGACGCACTTCTCCGTTAATAATCATCCCACTTATTTTGATCGATTATTTGGCCCAGGGTATTTTACGACATTTGGGTCCAGGTCCCGAGGGGTGGCAATATTTATAAAAAGAACCTTGATGTTTGACGTGGAGAATGTCTATAGAGACCCAGCTAGCAGATTTATTATCTTGCAGGGTTCATTACAGGGGAAGAAGGTCACGATAGCTAATGTATATGCCCCCAATGACTCTCAGGCAACCTTCTTCAGGAATTTTTTCCAGGTCTTGGACAGGTTTGGCTCTCCGCATTTGTTGCTGGGGGGAGACTTCAACTTGGTGGCGCATTCGGCTCTTGACAGAAGTAGGGCTGGCGGCGCCTCCAATGCTTTCCCCAAAACTGTGAACAGACTGTGCGCGTGCAGCAGAGTTGTTGATTCCTGGAGGGCACATAATGTGGGGGCCCGAGAGTACACATTTTATTCCCACCCCCACGATAGCTACTCCAGGTTAGACTATCTGTTTTGCTCCCCCGTACTCCTAGCAAACTCCACCTCTGCAGCCATTCACTCATGCCCATGGTCGGACCACCAGATGGTCTCCTTGAACATTTCCCACATAGGCCTCAGACCCTCAGTGGCTGGTTGGCGACTAAATGAGTCTCTCCTAACTGATCCTATCGTAGTTTCACAGCTTTCTAAACATTTAACTGAATACTTTGCCACTAATGACACAGACGACGTCTCCCCCTCAATCCTCTGGGCTGCGCATAAGTTGGTGATTAGAGGACACCTTATCCAAATAGCGGCGGAAAGAAAAAAACAGAGAATGATTGATATTACCTGGCTCACTACTAAATTAGATAAATTGTACTACTTACATTCTCAAAACCATAGTACGGACCTGCTTAAACGAATTAATGACATTAGACTGGATCTGGACAAAATCCTCTCTGAACAGACGGAAAGATCCCTTAGATGGTCTAAGGCCAAGTTCCTGTTGCACAGTAATTCGGCCTCAACCATGTTCGCCAGAAAGTTAAATCAATCGCTACAACCCCCTCATACATACAAATTGAGAAATCCTAGCGGCAATTTGGTTTCCCACCCTACGGAGGTTTTAAAAATATTCTCTAAGTATTATGCAGAACTTCTTTCCCCTCCTTCCTCCCCCCCAGACCCTACCCTTATATCATGGTTGGATGATCTACCTCTTCTGGCCCTGACCCCAGAACACTTACAAGAGTTAAATGCCCCTTGCTCAGAACTTGAAATCCTGGCAGTTATCAAGTCATTGAAACCGTCCAAAACCCCGGGCCCCGATGGGTACTCAGCCCCCTACTATAAGAAATTCAAGGACACTTTAATCCCCCACCTAAAATCACTCTTCAACCATGTTCTAGAAGGCAATGTTTTCCCTGATGACATGCTTCTTGCAAATATGTCCCTGATCCCAAAACCCAATAAGGACCACTCCCTACCTCAGAACTATAGACCGATTTCGGTCATCAATAATGATCTGAAGATCTTTGGTCGTATTCTGGCGGACAGACTTTCGAACATTATTACTACCCTAATTTCCCCTGATCAGACTGGTTTCATCCCTTTTAGACAAATTACAGACAACATTAGGCTGGCCTCTAATATCATTCAGGACGCTGACTTACACGCGCGCAGGGTGCTATTCCTTGGCCTGGATATACACAAGGCTTTTGATAGCGTTCTGTGGCCGTACCTGGAGCTAACTTTAGCAAAATTTGGCTTCTCGGGGGCCTTTGTCCACGGATTTAGAGCGCTTTATAACTCCCCGCGCACCCGTATTAAACTCCCAGGATGTAACTCTGACTACTTCACACTAGGTAGGGGTACTAGACAGGGTTGCCCGTTATCCCCTCTTCTGTTCGCCCTCGCCATCGAACCCCTGGCCCGGTCGATCAGCTTAGACCCCAATATTAAGGGATACAGTAAAGGGGATCAGGAGTTTAAACTTAGCTTATATGCGGATGACGTCCTTTTATTCCTATCAGACCCGATTGTTTCGATCCCCAATCTTATATCCTCCTTGGGCACATTCCAGGACATTTCGGGCCTAGGGGTTAACCTCTCTAAATGCTCCGCCCTCCCCATAAATCTTCCTCAGCACATTATTACCTCTCTCCAAAATGACTTTGACTTCAATATAGAAGCACAGACATTGTCATATTTGGGGATTAAGTTGGCCCCTCGCTTCATAAAATATACCTCACCAATTACCCGCCCGCTTTTGTACGCATTAAACAACTATTACACACTTGGGGCCCGTACCATATCACCTTCTTGGGCAGGATCCAGGCGGTGAAGATGTCCGTACTCCCCAAACTTTTATTCTTCTTTAGGGCCCTACCTAACTATGTGTCTCGTCATACGATTGACCTCCTGCAGAGGGATGTGAAAAAATTTGTCTGGCATTATAAAAAGCCTTGTTTGGGTAAGCAAATGGTATATAGACCAAGGGCTTTGGGGGGTTTGGGCTTGCCAAACCTTTGGCTTTATTATGTTTCCTCCAGGCTTCTGCAAATGGCACAATGGCATTCCCCCTCACGCAGAATCCCCTGGCTCCGCTTTGAGCGAACTTCTATAACCCCGTATTACCTCCAGGGTTTGCTCTGGACCAGGTCAGTTAGCCCCAGGGTTATCTCCACCCTGAATTTGGTTGTGGGCCAATCTCTACAGCTTTGGTCCATATATACAGGGATAGGCTCTCCCTACTACCTCCCAACCCCGGATTGGCCTCCTTTTATAGGGGACTCCTCGTTTCCCGCAGCTTTCCCTAGCACAAAAAATGTTGCCCTCTGGATCGCAAATGACTTGGTCACCCTGAACTCATTGCAGAAGGATGGGGTGATTCGCTCATTTCAATCCCTGCAATCCTCCCACTCCCTCCCCAGGTCAGAATTCTATAAGTATTTGCAAATCAGGCATTACTTTGACTCACTATACACAGGAGCCACAACTACTCCCAGGAATACATTCGAAGGTCTTTGTGGCCCTACCTCCAGAGATAAAGGGAATATCTCCCGGATGTACGACTCCCTAAGTGGTCTTGGCCTCTCGGATAAATCCACAGCCATCCTCGGGTGGGAGCGAGAAACCGGTGAGGTTGCTTCTCCGGAGGAATGGACTGACCGGATCTCAAATATGCACAAATGCACGAGATCTGAGGCGGTCAAGGAAACGGTGGTGAAGTTACACACCAGGTGGTATTACACCCCTGCCAAATTACATAAATTCTCCCCTGGGGTTTCCGAGCTTTGCTTCAGGGGTTGTCCGGAGAAGGGCACTCATTTTCACATCTTTTGGAGCTGTACAGCCTTAAAGGAACTTTGGAGGAGGGTGGCTAATAAGGTAGCGGAGATCATAGGGGTTTTACCTACTCTAACACATCAGATGTGCCTATTCTTTGCAGACATCCCCGGGGCCACCCCCCAGAACAAAAACTGGCGCACACACTCTTTAGTGCGGTACATTGGTCCATTTCCCTGTTTTGGCGTACCCCTGGAGTCCCCTGGGATCAGGTCCTCAAGCGTATGGCGGCTGTTCAGATCATGGAGAGGGTCTTCCACACCATCATGGATACCATGCCCATTTATGATCTGAAATGGGAGTCCTGGTCCCCTTGAATATTTACTTACTGCATGGGTCAATACCTGCATTCATCTGGTTTCACATTGTATTGATATTTTCACCTTTAGGAATGTCTTCCCGTAACCTGTTCTGTTTTGCTTCTTGCAATTCGAATTACTTATCCTTTTTATTTCTTTGTGCTCTTTTGTATTTTTTTTACCTTTATTTTTATTTTTCTTTGCTGATTAGTATATTATTCTCTTTATGAGTCGCTGCTGAAAAATAGTATCACAGGATAGTGGAGTGGCCTGGAAAGCCCCTAGTTTACAGGACTTTGTTCTCTCAATGGCTATCTCCAAATGTTACTCAATGCATGTTTGCTGACACTGTATGCTCTGTACTGGCCGTTTTCTTTTGTGTTCATTCCTTACTTTTCTCAATAAAAGCGTTTGTATTAAAAAAAGAACTGTCATTTTTTTTTAATACATTTTTTTAATTCTAAAGCAAATCATAAAACCGTAAATACCAATTGTGATTTTTTATATATATATATATATATATATATATATATATATATATATATATATATATATATATATATATATATATGAGATCATAGATTATTTACACATGTAAACCCTTAAAGGAGAAGTTTGGGATTGTAAAAAGAAAAAAAAAAAAACATACATTCACATGCTGTCACATCAGTGTTATGCTACAGCTGTCTCCTGCCAGTTCTATGACCGAGACTGCTGTTTGCTCAGTCCTCGGTCGGCTGTGAGCAAAGAGCGGTGACTGTCAGTCACTGCTCTCTGCTATGCCTTTCCAGTACTATAGCCCACTGTCGGCTGCGTGTGGGTCACAGAAGAGGACATGTAAGCACACTCCTGTGACCCACAAGATAAGTATAACTAAAAAGCTTTGGTCATACTTCTCTTGTATTAATGCCTTCATTGCGTGCAGCACGTACAATACCATTGTTCTCTATGTAAACCATTTGTTTGTCAAACTGCATTTACACATATTTGTCCTTTTTTATTTCTTATTTTAGCGTCTCTGGCCAAGGGCTTGTAATAGGCTTGTAATAGGTTTAATTTCATTATGCTGCAAAAAGGTTCTACAAGCTGCAATGCCGTGATTAGGTAAAAGGTATACAAATAATGCAATACTTCAGGATGTTTATTCAGGAGGATTATCTAATAATGTAATAATTAAAGCTAGCTTTATCTAGAATTATTGCAGTCATTGCCTGGACCTACCAAAACTGCACATGGTTACATAGTTACATTTATGGCTTATAGTAATATTTTGATCATTGCTTTGTTCTTTTGCTTGCAGTGAAATTTCTGAGAGGTCAGTAAGGCTACATTCACACCCATGCAGGTGTGACAGCATGTTGGCATTTTTGTGTGTCACGTTTAGGGCTGCTTATTCATTTCAGTGGGCTGCCCTCTGTGGGAAGATTGTACCAAATAAGTGCAATTGCTGTTATTTTTATATTTTTTTATCCTGCCACACCAAAACTCATGGTAGTTTGTTACCATGGCATTTACCACGTGAAAGCACTGTGCGTTACTTAATAATAGCACTACCTCATGTCTGCAAAAGGAATGCGTGTTTTTTGTGCATGCAGGAATCCACACACGACTGGTAAACCCTGCCTAAGACCAATACAGTGTGAACAATCAAATGTATACATTTGTATTTCGTGTTTTTTTTGTCTTTTTTTAGAAGTTGTAGACTGATGGTGCTTGGTAATAGAATGAGCAGATGGCTATCTGTAGCAAAGTTGAAAGGTGCCCCCCACGCACGTCTTTGACGTAACGCAGGTAGAATCCAACCTCAAGCTAACTAAGTGTTAGATGATGAGGTCAAAAAATAATCCAAACCTGCAGAGGACCAGGCTATCCCTCAGGGGAAGGGAATTCTTGTCTACAGTAATACAGCTGGACTGCTTGAGCTGACTTCATAATGTGATTCCATTGTAGAATTATGCAGACATCAGATAAATCACCACCGTCTTGAGCACTGCTGTTCACTGACGTAATGCATACTGCTTACAGTCTCTTCCATTAAGCTTTGCTGTAATTACCCTCAAACATTTTTCAGCTAGCTACAAGTAAATGTTTGGAATGATCAATTACTGGCTCACATGAAAAACAACTGCAGGGAAATAGTGTAAAAAATAATGACTTTCCATAAGAATTGTGGAAACTTTTATGACTATATCCACAGCAAATCAATATTAAAATGCTTTCACTTTATACCTTTTTATCATATTGATTTCTGTGTGGAAGTCTGGAAACTAAGCTGAAAGGAAAATAAGTTGTTAGATTTGCAAACACAATTGATACGATTTAACTTTTGTTACAGGATCTCCTGGGTTTCAAGTGTGCACCCATCCTTAAGGCCCCTTTCACACTGGGGCGGGCAGGTGCGGTGGCGGTATAGCAGCGATAAATTTTAGCGCTGCTATACCGTCGTTCTTGCCACGGTATGCGGCCGCTAGGGGGGTGAATTTAACCCCCGCTAGCGGCCGAAAAAGGGTTAATACCGCCCGCAAACCGCGGCTATTACCGCGGTGTCCCATTGATTTCAATGGGCAGCCGAGGTAAAGGAGCGGTGAACACACCGCTTATTTACCGCTGTAAAGAAGCGGCTAGCAGGACTTTTGGAGCGGTCCTGCTAGCGCACCGCTTCAGTGTGAAAGCCTTCGGGCTTTCACATTGAAGGCTACAGGCACAAATTTTTCATGCGGTATAATAGCGCTAATATTAGCGCTAAACCGCATGAAAAACGCCCCAGTGTGAAAGGGGCCTAAAGGTAACCTGCCATTGCTCACCATTCCTTCTGGAAATTCTAGTTGCTGGGCTGTTGAGTCACTTACCTGGAACAAGTATAGAGATGAGATATTCTGAGACTCAAAGCATTGATGCTAGAAGGCTAGCAAACCAGTATTTTTAAAAGGAGGCCAGCAATGCCCTTGGGTCACTTTAACAGCCTGAGCTTTTGCATACAAACTCCTATGGGCCAGAGCTATTTTTACTATTTGAGCCAATTGATATCTGCAATAACCCTGTCGTTTCTTTTAATGGCAAAGTTACACATACATTTTTCAAAAAGTAACAATATATTTTTGTATACGTATCTAAAAATTCTACGTACCATCAGTTGTGTGCTACATATAGGTTCTGTTTACAAATAATAGGCATTAATCTATTACAATAAAATTATTTTTCTCATAGCATTGCATTACAGAATAATAGGCTATTGGGTGCACAGACAGCGAAGTATCTGCGCTTATATCATATGTGTAGGTACCCATTCCATTCATAAATTGTAACCCCTTACTGCACAGGTGTCAAACACAAGGCCCGTGGGCCGAATTCGGCCCTCCAGGCCATTTAATGTGGCCCTCGCACCTCCAGCCAACCTCTGGTCCTCCTCCAGACCCTTACTTTCTGCTTTCAAGCAATGTATTCAGCTTCTTCCCAGCAGCAGCATAAGCAAAGGGTGGTGCACTGTGATGTAAGGGAAGGTGGGGGACTCGACTTCTGATGGTGGGGAGGGGATGCGCCGGACATCTAATCTTACAGATACAACCGGCCCTTTTAAGGGCAATCATAATCCTGATGCAGCCCACAATGAAATTGAGTTTGACACTCCTGCCCTACTGCATCCACACCACCTGTAAAACCAAAAACATCAACCAACAAATAAACAATAAATTATCCAAATCTCCTGTCTGCATGCATAATGGTTGAACCTATAATATGTATATGAAGCTGAACGACCACAACATACAGGGATATAAAGTAATACTGACATATAATCACACACAGGTTGGACTTGATGGACTTTGTCTTTTTTCAACCTCATCCACTATGTATCTATGTAAGCTTAATACAAGCCCTTCCTATATGTTACTTTCCTTTTAGTCATCGGTACATGTGTAATGGAGTCAGGTAACCAATGTACTATAGAAAATATCACACTGCCCCTTCGCCCTATATTTCCACTGCTCATTTTCTATTCTCTCATTAACCTTCGTCAACAGTTTTCCACAACACAGGCCACATCTCTCACATCAACCCCCTTCTCCCTCCATCCACCCAAACCAGCTGCCAAGGCATACATGATTGTCACTCTGGTCCAACACTCTTTACCATTTAGGATAGTTTATCTCAAGTCTCCTGTACTTTGTCAAGGTGATCCCCCACTTCCTAAGGAAATATGGGTCTTTACAGAATAATAGATTAAGAGAAGTTTTTATGAAAATGTAAGGGGTTTAGTGTCTGAGCCTCGCAATAAGCATAATTGCTAAAATTCTGTCAGCTTCTGAGATGATCTACAGGTATCACCCAAACTCGTAAAGTATTGTAGCTGGATATATCTCCAGGAATCCTCTTGGAACAGACCCCATTTTGCCCTGAACTGGGCCAGGGGTTTAAATTTCCTATTTACTGAAAATCTGCCACATTACACCTCCCCATCAGCCCCCCCAGCTCCTTAGGTAATTAGAGATCCTCATTTAGGTTGAACCATGGGATTTGACTTAGTGGGGCCAAAGGAGAACAGACAAGAAGCAGAGGGTATTTCAATCTAACCTACACCTACAGGATTTTAAATGTAGGAGGGAAGGAATACTTAGACTCGTAAACTTGCAGGCCAAACAGGGGGCACAAACTATACGACGTCCTGCCATGGACATTTTTGTGTATCTGCAGGTGCTTTTCTCCAATTGGTGAAAAGTTTTTTCAAAACTGCTGCACTGTATCATTTTTTGTTGTGATTTATTTATTTATTTTTCCCTGTTTAAAAGACCATAAAATTAGGTTTCTGGTACAAAGGTTTAATGAAGGCTAAATTAGTAGTTAAGTAGAAATAGATGTTTTTAATTTAAAAAAACAAACTTATTTTGTATCCAGGTCACACCAGGTCAAGAAATTTGGCAAATGGATGACACCAATGGGTCTAATGATAGATTTTTTTCACCCAGAAGTCACACATTTTTCTTATAAGTGGAAATATGTAAATCCTGCGTGAAAGCGTGTTTTAGAGGACCAAGACAGAATAACACTGCATCATCAAACATTTCTTACCCTGCTCCCCTCTTTTAACCACTTGCCGACCCACCACATTAAATCTAGTGCCGCGGGATGGCACGTGCAGGCTCAATCACGTACCAGTACCTCATTTTGTCTGCTTTGGGTTAGGAGCGCACACACAGTGCAACCCCCCCCCCCCCCCGTGACCGGTGGACACAGTGGATTGCAGTTACTGGTAATCCGTAACTGGGTATCATGTGATTGATATGATTACTCCTTTAAGCGCCAGTACAGCTACGGCGATTTGCGCAGGAGTGCCATTCTGCCGCCGTCAATCGACAGGGGGCAGTCGGCAAGTGGTTAAAATAGCAGTGTTGAATAGCAAAAAATGCCCTGGTCATGAAGGGGTAAAACCTTCTGGTGCTCAAGTGATTAACCACTTAAAAACTGCCCACCGCATATATACTGCGGCAGGGTGGCTCTATTGCACGAAACTACGTACCCTTACGTCATTTCGTGTAATTTGATCACCCCTAGTGTTAACCCCTTCCCTGCCAGTGCCATTTATACAGTGATCAGTGCATTTTTATAGCACTGGTCACCAAAAAAATCGCTGATCCCTGTCATTACTAGTAAAAACAATAAAAAAAAATAACCAGTCCCTAAGACCACTTTCACACTGAAGCGCTTTTTAGGCGCTTTCACGCAAAAAAAAGCGCCTGAAAACGTATTTCTATTAAAATCAATGAATCCTTTCACACTGGGGCAGTGCGCTGAAAAAACGCCCCTCTCCATTGAAATGAATTGAAAGCGCTTCAAAAGCGCCTGAAAAGCGCTTCAAAAGCGCTCAGTGTTTTACTGGCAGTTTTCTTTTTCGTACATCACGGGACACAGAGCGACATAGTCATTACTAATGGGTTATATAGTTACCGTCAGGTGCTGGCACTGGCAACTTCCAAAACCGGAAGTACCCTCCCCTATATAAGCCCCTCCCATCCGGGAGCACCTCAGTTTTTTGCCAGTGTCTAAGGTGTTGGCCAAGAAGAAACATGTGTTTTTCACTGAGCTTGCGTACAGGTTCTTTTGGGCCTCAGTAAGCTATTCCGGATCCGACCAAAAAAGCTTCATAGCTAAACGGTCGGTACCCGGGCCTTGCAGAGAAGAGCAAGGTTCTGCCTGTAATGCTTCTCTTAGGAGAGCTGGACCCTGGGATCCAGAGCTCTGGTCATACCCACGACCAAGATGTTTTCTGTGCAGGGTGCTATACAGGTCCAGGGGAGTGGAATCCTTGGGAACCCGGTCCCTGAAGGTTTGATTACAATGCCTGCCGTGATAGGTGAAGTTTGGGCTTTTGTGGACCAAACAAAGTCCTGCGGCGGGGAACAGGTAAGTGGGGGCCCCCAGGAACTTGGTTCTATTGGGGGACCCCCAAGCCTAATTTGTCTTTCTGTCTGTTACCTAACGGTATTCCCGCTAATATCTGTGCATGCCTGTAACTACTAAAAAAATGTAATAATTTTTAATGGTGGTCAAGAAAAAAAAAAAAGGAATGTTTTTTTATATATGTTTAGTATATTAAACTGCGGTACCTGTGTTTGTCCACTAGAGGCCGCTGTGGAATGTTTTTCTTGTCATATGGACTAGTTAATTCTCAGAGAGCAAAGTCCAGGCAGCTGGTGAGTTCTCCTACAGGAAACTGTTTCCTCTGCCATGTTGCAGTGTTCGTCTATCCCCCGGCCTGCGGCAAAGGGGGCCCTGGCTCCTGTCCCTGGTTTCCATGTTTGAAAATTAGCGCCGAGGCGCACGTGGCCGCGCGCGTGCGCGCGCCTCTATATATAGAGGTGGCCGGAAAAAGGGGCGGGGCCTGGGGGATGACGCTCTGTGCGCGCCGCAGCGCTTCTGCGCATGTGCGGGCGTCCCAGCAGGTTTTTAAAAAGCCACATTATTGCAGTAAGCTGGCTATGAAGTACAGAGACAGAGCTGGCAACATTTAAAGGCATACAGCAAGCGGTTGATACAGGCATCCCCTAGAAAGGCACATTAGTAGACACCAACTGTGATATAGCAGCAATTGTGCTAGACTATTCTCAGTAAAAGTGGTGTATTACGGCTGGAATACCTCAGCTTTAGGCTTAGGAATATGCCGTCCAGTAGCTCCGGAACTGAATCTTCCAGGAAGCGAAGGGGGTCTCATCGGGCTCTGAGGATCTTGGGCATACTCCTGCTGCACCAGTCTCCCCTGAAGTTCAGAGGTAAGTGACCGTAGAGACCCCGCAGGGGTACTTGGTACTGTGGCTGTCCTCAGTCACCTGCTCCTGTGTATGTAACAGAGGAGGTTTTTTCCTCAGCTCTGGGAGGATTAGAGAGAGATTGTCAAAATTTATCGCTGCCTCCCTGTCAGGGAAAGCACGCCCGATCTCCGTCTCCTCCTTCAGAGTGCCTGTTAGCAGAGCAACAGTCCCATACAGGGATCGACCTGCCTGAAGGGGATCAGGATAAGGTTGATTCTGTTATAGAGGAATCAACAGTGGGGGAACCTTTTCTCAGCATCTCAAGCTGAAAGATTATGGGTTCAGTCTCTGACTAACATGGTCCGATCAGCATTTAAAAATGCACCTTGCGGAACCATCAACCACTACTGTATCCTCGTTGGGGTCGCTAGAAGCCCCCAGACTGTTTGTTCTTTTCCACTTCACCCTTTACTGAAAGGGCTCATTTACCAGGATTGGGAACGTCCTGAGAAAATATTTATTCCCCCAAGAGATTTCCGGTGGTCTATCCCATGGAGGATAAGTTCATCAAAAAAAAAAAAAAAAAAAAAAAAAAATGGAAGGTCCCTACAGTGGACGCAGCCATCTCTTGTATGTATAAATCACTGACATGTCCAGTGGATAATGTCCAAATGTTCAAGAACCCAATAGATAAAAGATTGGAGTCCTTATGAAAATCTGCTTGGTGATACAACCAGCAGTAGCAGCTATTGGGGTCTGCTAAGCAGTGAAGGATCAGTTGAAACAGGTCTTGAGGGACTTGACAGATCAGCAGGCTTTGCCCTAGCTGATCTACCTAGAGCCTTAGGCTTTGCGGTTGACGCCATAGAGGATTCAGTCCATCAGGCCTCCCGCCTTACGCTGTCTATAGTACATATGCGTAGGCTCCTATGGCTCAGAAACTGGTCTGCTGAAGCTCCCTGTAAAGAATGGCTGGTTAGCGTCCCATTTCATGGTGAACGCTTATTCAGGGAAAACCTGGACAAATATATCCAGAAAATTTCCAGCGGTAAAAATACGCTCTTGCCGGTTAAAAGCAGAGTTAGAGGTCCCTCTTTAAGAGGCCTGCTTCTCCAGTCCCTGGGGCATCGGCTGTGTAACAGTTCCGACGGCCTCCTCGGTCAAATCCCGGGGGTAAAAAACAGGGACAGTAGCAGGGTAATGAGAAACCCTGGGTCAGGGGAGGTACAAAACCTCCCCCAAAGTTAAATTCATTGAAGCCCCCACTCAGTCGGGTGGGGGGAGGACTCCAGTTGTTCGCAAAGAGACCTGGCGGGACACGATCAAGACAGATAGGTGCTCTCCGCAGTAGGTTTGGGATACAGTTTGGAGTTAAAAGACTCTCCTCCTTCCCATTTTGAGGTCAAACGTGCCAAGGGATCCCCGGAAGAGAGAGTCCCTCCTGTTGGCACTAGAACAACTATTGCTCCAAGGAGTAATTATGGAGGTTCCCCTGGAAGAATGAGGGTTCGGGTTTTACTCAAACCTCTTTACAGTCCCGAAGCAAACGCGGACGGGAGGCCCATATTAATTCTAAAAGGGCTATACAAATTCCTGTATATCAGGACTTGCCGATGGAGTCGATCCGATCGGTGGCCACTGCCCTACAAGGGGAGGATTGGTTAGCCACGATCGACATCAAAGATGCTTATTTGCACATTCCCATCTTTCCAGTCCACCAAAAATTTCTACGCTTTGCAGTAGAAGGGCGCCATTTTCAGTTCAGAGCCTTACCCTTCGGTTTGGCCACAGCACCAAGAGTGTTCACAAAAATTCTGGCCCTTTATTGGCCAATCTAAGAACACAAGGTGTAATGATAATGGCATATCTGGATGACTTGTTGCTGATAGACCACTCAGTGAAAAAACTAGACGTGGTCGTTCACAAGACGATCAAGTATCTGGAATCTCACGGTTGGATTATCAACCGAGACAAGTCAGCCCTAAAAACCAGTCAAAAGTCTGGAATACTTGGGGCTAAGGTTGGATTCAGGCCAGAGAAAAATATTCTTGCCTCGAGGAAAGGTGTTGTCTTTGAAAGATTTGATCCACTTAGTGGGTACAAAAAAGACAGCCGTCCATACGCCTGTATATGAGGCTGCTGGGAAAAATGGTGGCATCATTCGAAGCAGTACCCTACGGTCAATTCCATTCAAGGAATTTGCAAGGGGCCATACTGTCAGCCTGGAACAAAAAAGTTCAGGCCCTAGACTTACAATGTCCTTGTCCCCTTCCGTTCGCAAGAGCCTCCGTTGGTGGTGGGTTCCCCAGAATCTGGAAAAAAGGAAATCCTTCAGTCCGATTTCTTGGAAGGTGGTCACTACAGATGCCAGCCTTATAGGCTGGGGAGCAGTACTGGAGCAATAGTCTCTCCAGGGCAGATGGTCGGATGCAGAAAAGGCCCTGCCCATCAATCTCTTAGAGATACGAGCAGCCCGGTATGCCCTAGTAGCATGGACATCCAAACTCCAAGGGTCCCCTGTCAGAATTCAATCATCAGGGGGGCACCAGGAGTCGTGCAGCCCAGAGGGAAGTAAATTACATCCTGAAATGGGCAGGAAAAATATGTCCCAGCCATATCTGCGGTATTCATTCCAGGAGTGGAGAATTGGAAGGCGGACTTTCTAAGTCGCCAGCAATTAGGCCCAGAGGAAGGGTCCCTTCACCCCGAGGTTTTCTGGACAATATGTCAGCGGTGGGGAACATCGGATGTAGATCTTCTAGCATCCAGATTCAACGCAAAGGGGGATAGGTTTGTCTCTCGGACAAGGGATCCCCTAGCTTGCGGCTCGGATGCCCTAGTGTTCCCTTGGGATCAGTTCAAGATGATATATGCATTCACACCGCCACAATGGTTACCTCGATTACTCCGCAGAATCAGGGTAGAAAAGAAACCAGTGATTCCGGTGGCTCCAGCGTGGCCCCGAAGAGCGTGGTACGCGGAGATTGTAAAATTTCAGTGGGGAGTCCTTGGACTCTCCCACGTCGTTCGGCTTTCGCAAGGACCGATATACCACCCTTCCTTACCAGCCCTAGGTTTGACGGCCTGGCTATTGAAGCCCACATTCTAAAAAAGAGAGGGCTCTCTAATGCTGTGGTATCTACCATGATCAATGCCAGGAAGCCGGTATCCAGGCAGATCTACTATAGAATCTGGAAGGCGTACATCGCGTGGTGTGAGGCCAAGAAATGGCATCCACATAAGTACGTAATAGGTAGGTTTCTGGACTTCCTACAGTGGGCTGTAGATAGGAAGCTTGCCTTGAGTACTATCAAGGGTCAGATTTCGGCCTTGTCAATATTTTTTCAAAGGCCCTTGGCTTCGCATTCACTAGTCAAAGCCTTTATACAAGGAGTGATGCGTATTAGTCCTCCGGTTAATATTCCCATATGTCCATGGGATCTAAACTTGGTTCTGTCGGTTCTACAGAAACAACCATTTGAACCATTACAGCATATTTCCTTGGTGCTTCTCACCAGGAAATTGATTTTTCTAGTAGCCATTTGTTCGGCTAAAAGAGTATCGGAATTAGCAGCTATGTCCTGTAAGGAGCCATATCTGGTTATCCATAAGGACAGAGTAGTGTTACGTCCTCATCCAGCCTTTCTTCCTAAGGTGGTATCGAGTTTTCATTTGAACCAAGATGTGGTTCTTCCTTCTTTTTTCCCCAAGCCTACTTCGGTAGAGGAAAAGTTATTGCATTCTTTGGATGTAGTAGGAGCAGTTAAACCTTATCTAAAAGCCACTGCTCAGATTCGCAGAACGGATACTTTGTTTATTCTGCCGGAAGGCCCCAGAAAGGGTCAGGCAGCGTCAAAATCTACTTTAGCCAAGTGGATTCGACAGGTCATAATACAAGCCTATAGCTTGAGAAGTAGACCGCCTCCGTTCAAAGTTAGGGCGCACTCCACGAGAGCAGTTGGAACTTCATGGGCAGTGCATCACCAGGCCTCCCTGGCTCAAATCTGTAAGGCCGCAACATGGTCTTCGGTACACACGTTTACTAGGTTCTACCAGGTGGACGTTAGAAGTCAGGAGGATGTCGCCTTTGGGCGCAGTGTGTTGCAGGCCGCAAAAGATCCTCATGTCTGATAGCGCTCAGCTTATATATGGTGTATCCCCCCCCTCATTTGGCATTGCTTTAGGACATCCCATTAGTAATGACTATGTCGCTCTGTGTCCCGTGATGTACGAAAAAGAAAATAGGATTTTTATAACAGCTTACCTGTAAAATCCTTTTCTTGGAGTACATCACGGGACACAGAGCTCCCACCCCTCTTTGGGGACACTTATTGCTTTGCTACAAAACTGAGGTGCTCCCGGATGGGAGGGGCTTATATAGGGGAGGGTACTTCCGGTTTTGGAAGTTGCCAGTGCCAGCACCTGACGGTAACTATATAACCCATTAGTAATGACTATGTCGCTCTGTGTCCCGTGATGTACTCCAAGAAAAGGATTTTACAGGTAAGCTGTTATAAAAATCCTATTTTTCAAGCACCTCAGTGTGAAAGTGGCCTAAATCTTTCCCCAATTTTGTAAACACTATAACTTTTGCGCAAACCTATCAATATACGCTTATTGGGATTTTTTTTACCAAAAATATGTAGAACAATAGATTATTGGCACAAACTGATAAAAAAAAATTGTTTTAAAAAAAATGGATGTGTATTTTAGCAAAAAGTAAAAGATCTTTTTTCTCTTTCGTTCATTGATGGACACAGCACGAGTCTTGACCTTAGGGTTATCTGCCTTCTATCAGGAGAGAACTAGGCAGTATCATGTTAAAGTGGTTGTAAACCCACTTTTTCAACTTGCACCTACAGGTAAGCCTAGATTAAGGCTTACCTGTAGGTGCAAGAAATATCTCCTAAACCTACACGGTTTAGGAGATATTTAGTTAAATGACAGGCGCCGCTGTCAATTGCTGGGCGTAGCCGAATGTGACGGCTCCCGCGCGCATGCGCAGAGTGACGTCTCCGCCGCTCCGGCCAATCACCGCGCCGGAGCGGCACTGTGATTGGCTGGTGCGGCGATACCCGGAAGTAACATTCCGGCTATCGCCGCAGCGATGGCTGCGGCTCAAGACAGGGACACGGACGGCTTTGGGGGCCCTGGTCTAAGGTAAGTGGTACATAATGAGCTAGTATGCTAGTCATACTAGCTCATTATGCCTTTCTCTTGCAGGTGGGGTAAAGAAAAAAAAACGATTAGTGGGTTTACAACCACTTTAAAAACATCAAACTTGCACAGTACCGGCCAGGGGGCAGTCCTACTGGCTATAACCCCTCACACTGCATCCAGCAGCTCCAGTTTTTTTTCTGCCTAGTATAGGAGAAGGACCTGGCTCCCGGTTGGGACCATTGGTCCTGGAGATTTTTTGCTTTTTTCTACTTTTTTGATCCTGAGATCTACTATCAACAGCCGGCTGGGTGACAGGCTGAATAATCTAGATCCTGGTAGTCACCCCAGCTCAGCCATTGAGCGTGAGCAGACCTTTAGCTATGCGCTGGGTCAGCCACGACATGCCCCGTTTGCTCCAGGGGTGGCCGGTGAGCTATTTGCTCCGGGCACACATTTGACCGGGCTACTGGTGTCCGAGTCAGTGTGCCGTGGCCGACAGCCACCCCGTACCGCTCGGGTGATGGGTCTGTCCGGAATGCGTCCAGCAATCCCTGCAGGACGGGTAAGTAGGGTTTCACCTGTTTCAGCAGGATGGAACAGCTGGGCATTCCTGGGGAGGTCAACTAGGGGTCTCTCACTCTGCCTTTCTTCTCTCCCTGTCCTTTCCCTCCTCCCCATGCATCTGTGGTGGCTGGGCCCTCTGTGTACCTGACCGGGGGTCCTCCGGTGGGGGGGGAGGGCTGCACTGGGCGTTCGGGGTCCGCTCTCCACAGTGGAAGTGTTCTTGGTCTGTCGATGTGGGATGCCTCCGCGCGCAGGATCAGCGTGTTCACAGCCATTTTCTTTACCTCAGGACAGTTGGCGCCCATTTTGGCAGAGCCCGGCTGCCATTTTCTTGTAGCCCACACTTGTTTTGCTGAGGCGGCCATTTTCTTGTAGCCCGCGCTCGTTTTTGCCCCAGCTTAGTTTTGGCTTCTAGCGGTGGGAATATTCTTTCTGAACGGCCTGAACGGCGCAAACGGCATAGAACACCTCAGACACAGGAGAGAGCAGACGGCAGTGTTGTGCAGTACCTGGGTCAGGGTGGTGAGTCCTCTGGGGGGCCCCTCAGTCTGTGGCAGCTAGGAGGGTGGACCTTTTGTGTACCTTGCCTTTGGTCCCTAACGGGTGTCAGGCGAGTGTGGGTCAGCATGGTGTCAGAAGCTGGTGCTTATGGACGCTTTGTCGGCGGTCCTGGAGTCCTTTGTTGCCAGGGTAGAAGCGGTGTGCGTGCGCAAGGGGGTAAAAAAACGCCCCTCCCTCGGGCCTTGCTGTGGCACGCGGCCCCTGTTCTGACATGTCAGAGGATGCGGACCAGGACCATTCGGACAGTGAGGATGACTCCATGTCCGGGACAGTGAGGATGACTCCATGTCCGGGTCAGCGCAGGAAAGGGCGCTTGTTGAAGCACTTATCACCGCAGTGCGGGAGACCCTAAAACTGGAGGATACAGCGGGGGCATCTACTGAGGTGTCGGTCCCTTTTGGGTCCCACAAGCCGGCCCGCACTGCTAAGGTGTTTCCCTACCTAACTTATTTTGATAAGTTTATATACAAAGAATGGGAACGGCCGCAGTGGGCCTTTTCGGTCCCAAAACGCATGGCGGTCCGTTACTCCTTTGAGGAAAGCTTCCTTAAAAAATGGATATCTCCCCCCGATTGTGGACCCCCCCGGGATCCAGGTTAAACAAGGTTACCATGATTCCGGTGGAGGGGACCCCTGCTTTTAAGGACCCTGCAGACAGGAGGGCCGAGGCGGTGGCCCGGTCCATGTTCACGGTAGTGTGGTCAGCATTGCGGCCAGTGTTGGCCACGGCCCTGGTGTCGCAGACACTTACCGAATGGGCAAAATTGTTGCACCACGAGTTGGACAAGCAACAGGCTTACTCGGTCTGCGTGGAACTGGCCGACCAGTTGGTGCATGGCCTTAAGTATGTCTGCGATGCGGCCTTAGATACAGCTCCCTTGCTTTCCAGAGCCTCAGTATCTGCTGTGGTGCTACGTCTCCTGATTTGGCTAAAATGCTGGTCCGCCGACCAGACATCCAAGAAGGCTCTGGCGGATTTGCCCTTCCAGGGAGAGAGGCTATTTGGAGCCTCGCTGGATGACATTATTAAAAATGTCACTGGGGGTAAGAGCACGCTGCTCCCACAATCCCAAAAGGGTAAGTAGTTTCGCCGTAGGCCAGGGCCCTCCTTTTCCGCTCGGAAGCGGGTTTTTTTCGTCCGCCCGGGCCCGCAGGTAAGCGTTCCCAGGCCGACAAGGTGCCCGCTGAGGGACAAAGCGCCCCTGGTTCCGCAAGCCAAACAAGCCGGGCGAACAAATCTGCAACAGCAATGAAGGTTTGCCCCTGCCCGACTCTCGGGTGGGGGGGTCGCCTTTGCGAGTTTGCAGCTCGGTGGACCTCCCTGCTTTCTGACCAGTGGGTTTGTGAAGTAGTTTCATCAGGGTGCAAGATAGTTTTTTTTCTTGTCCACCAAACAGATTTTTTCCCTCCAACCTTCATCTTCTTCCGGCTTGTCGAGACGCCTTGTTTGGGGCAGTGCAGGACTTGCTGATGCGCGGGGTGATAGTACCTGTGCCGTCGCCAGAAAGGTTTCAGGGATTCTACTCCAATCTGTTTGTAGTCCCAAAAAAGGACCGGGTCCGTCCAATCCTGGCTTTTAAGGCCCTCAACTGCTTTGTAAAAGTACAAAGGTTCAGGATGGAATCAGTTCGCTCTGCGGTCGCTGCACTCCATCCGGGGGATTTTCTGTCATCCTTGGACATCAAGGACGCATACTTGCATGTCACCATATGCGTCAGGCATCAGATGTTTCTGCGGTTTGCAGTCGGACGAGCACTACCAATTTTTAGCTCTACCTTTTGGCCTGGCGTCGGCACCAAGGTGCTTGCCCCGATTCTGGCATTGCTGAGGCAGCGAGGGATCGCTATCTTGGGCTACCTGGACGACCTCCTTCTGAGAGCAGCTTCCGCCTCAGAATTTAAAGAGGAAGTAAACCCTGGGGGAAAAAAAAAAAAACCCTGCAAAGGAAAGCCATAATGAGCTAGTATGCATGGCATACTAGCTCATTATGAATGACTTACCTGAGATCGAAGCCCCCGCTGCCATCCTCGGTCACCTCCGCCGCAATCTGGCCTCGATGTCCTGTCACGGATGTCAATGTATCGCTGCTCCGGCGCTGTGATTGGCCGGAGCGGCGATGACGTCACACGTATGCGCGCTTGGGCCGGCAAGAGCCCATTCAGAAAACCGGCAATGAAGCCGGCCCGCTAGTGCGCATGCGCAAGACGTCATCGGCGCATCGATATATAGTAAATCTCTCCTTAACCGTGTAGGAGATATTTCTTGCACCTACAGGTAAGCCTTAATCTAGGCTTGCCTGTAGGTGCAAGTTGTCTAAGTGGGGTTACAACCACTTTAAAGGAGGATGTGGCAATCGCCAGTCAGATTCTTCAGGAGTTTGGTTGGGTACTGAACCTCCAGAAGTCGGTGTTGGTGCCCACTCAGCGCCTGGAATACCTGGTCTTGATTCTGGACTCCTCCCAGAGGAGAGAGTTTTTCTCCCTTCGGACAAGTTGCAGACTCTTCAGGCTGCGTTGAAGCTATAGGCGTCCCGCAAGCTGGGCGTCGCTGCGCTTTTGCATGCAAGTCCTGGGTCTCATGGTAGCCACCTTTTTGAGGCGGTACCGTATGCTCAATTCCACACTCGAGTCTTGCAAAAGGAGATACTGTCAAAATGGGTCCGTTGTCCCTGGATTGTCAAATCTGGGCGAGCCGGCTAGTCAGGGATTCCCTGATCTGGTGACTGGGGTCTCCAGCCCTTCAGTCCGGGAAGTCGTTCTTTCCTTTTCACTGGACGATGATCACGACGGACGCCAGCCTGACCGGTTGGGGGGGAGTTTGGGGCATACAGTCGACACAGGGTCGCTGGACGCAGGAAGAATCCCGCCTGCCGATCAATGTGCTGGTACGATCAGGCGGTGCCTCTCCACATGGTCACAGAGGCTGCAGGGATGCCCAGTCAGGATTCAGTCGGACAACGCCACGGTGGTGGCATATGTCAACCATCAAGGAGGAACAAGAAGCTCGGCTGCAGCATTTAAGGTCGCTCACACCCTGTGGTGGGCAGAGTGGAGCTCTATCGGCTGTATACATTCCGGGCGTAGGAAACTGGCAAGCGGACTACCTAAGTCGTCAGATGCTGGACCAAGGAGAACGGTCGCTACACCCGGATGTGTTTCGACTCCTTTGCCTGAGATGGGGCACGCCAGACGTGGATCTACTGGCTTCTCGACTCAATCGGAAGGTATTAAGGTTTGTGGCCAGGTCCAAAGATCCCTGGGCGGACGCGACAGACACGTTGGTGGCTCCGTGGGGACATTATCGGCTAATTTATGCCTTCCCCCCCCCCCCGCTAAAATTTCTTCCTCGTCTGCTTCGCAGAGTAGAGACCGAGGGGATTCTGATGATTCTAGTTGCCCCAGATTGGCCCCGCCGTCTCTGGTACGCCGACTTAGTACGACTGGTGGCGGATGTTCCTTGGCGACTGCCGATGCGAGAGGACCCTCTGTCGCAAGGTCCTATACTTCATCCTGCTTTACAGTCACTGGCTTTAACGGCATGGCTGTTGAAAGTCAGGTGCTAAGGGACCGAGGCCTGTCGGATTCGGTAATTTCCACAATGCTGAGGGCACAGAAGTCATCTTCGCGGAAGATTTATCATTGCACGTGGAAGGCCTACATCTCTGTGTGAGGAGATGGGGTGGCGTCCACGTACATATTCGGTTTCCAGGATCCTGCTGTTTTTACAGCTTGGAGTGGATCCAAAACTTGCCTTAAGCACCATTAAGGGGCAGATATCAGCCTTGGCTGTCTTCTTTCAACGACCCTTGGCAGCTCATTCACTGAGTACGTTTGTGCAAGGGGTTCGACATGTGGCCCCTCCGGTTCGACCACCACTGCCTCTGTGGGATTTGAATCTGGTGCTCTCGGTACTTCAGAAACCACCGTTTGAGAACATTAGAGAGATTCCCCTATTGACACTCTCTCAGAAAGTAGCCTTTCTGGTAGCTATTACATCAGTCAGGAGGGTTTCTGAGTTGGCGGCCTTGTCTTGCAAGTCTCCCTACGTGATCCTCCACAAGGATAAGGCGGTGCTACGCCCGCAGCCTTTGTTTCTTCCTAAGGTTGTTTCGGCTTTGCATCTCAATGAGGACATTGTGCTTCCATCCTTGTGTCCTCGTCCGGTGCACCCCAAAGAGGTTGCCTTGCATTCCTTGGACGTGGTCCGAGCTCTGCGGCTGTATCTGTCTGCTACGGCTCAGTTTCGGAGGTCAGACTCACTGTGTCGGTGGTTGGTCCAAAGAATGGCCTGGCGGTCTTGTCAGCCACCATTTCTCAGTGGATCAGACAGATCGTGATTCAGGCTTATGCATTGAAAGGGCGGGCGCCTCCCTTTCCTGTCACGGCGCATTCAACCAGGGCAATAGGGGCCTCTTGGGCTTTTCGACATCAAGCGTCTGTCTCCCAGGTGTGTAAGGCGGCGACCTGGTCGTCCGTTCACACTTTCACTAAGTTTTACAAGGTTGATGTGAATGCATCTGCGGATGCTTGCTTCAGCCGCAAGGTTCTGCAGGCTGCTGTTTAACCACTTAACGACCGCTCACTGTATATATACGTCGGCAGAATGGCACCGACAGGCACAATCACGTAGAGTGTACGTGATTGCCTTTGTACAGTTGGGGGGTCCAATCGGACCCCCCTTCTATACAGTGAGCGGTGGCTAAGTGTCCGGGAGCGTTCCGGGATGAGGGGGCAGCCATTAGTTTCTGGCCACCCCCTCGCGATCGCTCCCGGCGAATGGAAATGCCCCCTCTGTCTGTGTCAGACAGAGGGAGCAGGAGGAAGTGATGTCATCTCTGGTGTGGCGCTCACATATACCGAGCGCCGTACAAGAGAAGATATCAGGTCAGTGCACACAACACTACACTGACACCAGGACACATAGGGACATAAATCGCCCCCCCAGACACCCCAGATCACCCCCCAGATCACCCCCCCAGCCCCCAGTCACAGTGTCACTGATTGCAGTGACCATTTATTTAGTGATCACTGCAATCAGTGACATTTGTGACTGTAAAAGTGTCACCAAAGTTTAGTCTTAGGTCCAGTGTAGCCCCCTAACCCCCCCCCTAATAAAGGTTTAACCCCCTGATCACCCCCCAGATAACCCTTTCACCCCCTATCACCACTGTCGCTTAGCGATCATTTTTCTAAACGCTGTCTCTGCGTCGGTGATGCAGATCGGTAGCCGGTAATTTTTTTTAGGTTCGCCGCAGGTTTTTATAGCGTCAGGTACCCCAATATATTATCTAATAAAGGTTTAACCCCCTTGATCGCCCCCCAGGTAACCCTTTCACCCCCTATCACCACTGTCGCTAAGCAATTGTTTTTCTAAACGCTGTCTTAGTGTCGGTGATGCAGATCGTAGCCAGTAATTTTTTTTAGGTTCGCCGCAGGTTTTTATAGCGTCAGGTACCCCAATATATTATCTAATAAAGGTTTAACCCCCTTGATCGCCCCCCAGGTAACCCTTTCACCCCCATCACCACTGTCGCTAAGCGATCGTTTTTCTAAACGCTGTCTCTGCGTCGGTGATGCAGATCGGTAGCCGGTAATTTTTTTTAGGTTCGCCGCAGGTTTTTATAGCGTCAGGTACCCCAATATATTATCTAATAAAGGTTTAACCCCCTTGATCGCCCCCCAGGTAACCCTTTCACCCCCATCACCACTGTCGCTAAGCAATCGTTTTTCTAAACGCTGTCTTAGTGTCGGTGATGCAGATCGGTAGCTGGTAATTTTTTTTAGGTTCGCCGCAGGTTTTTATAGCGTCAGGTACCCTCATATATTATCTAATAAAGGTTTTAACCCCCTGATTGCCCCTAGTTAACACTTTCACCAGTGATCACCATATAAGTGTTACGGGTGACGCTGGTTAGTTAGTTTGCTTTTTATAGTGTCAGGGCACCCGTCGTGTATATAACCCAATAAAGGTTTAACCCCCTGATCGCCCGGCGGGTGATATCAATTAGGTTTTAGCGTCAGAGAGGGTCTGAGTCACACCCCAGGCAGCGTCAGGTTAGTGCCAGTAACGCTAACACCCACGCGTGAAGCATACACCCCCCTTAGTGGTATAGTATCTGAACAGATCAATATCTGATCTGATCAGATCTATACTAGCGTCCCCAGCAGTTTAGGGTTCCCAAAAACGCAGTGTTAGCGGGATCAGCCCAGATACCTGCTGGCACCTGCGTTTTGCCCCTCCGTCCAGCCCAGGCCACCCAAGTGCAGTATCGATCGATCACTGTCACTTACAAAACACAACACACATAACTGCAGCGTTCGCAGAGACAGGCCTGATCCCTGCGACTCCAGTGCTGTAGGAGGTGATTTCACCACCACAGTTAAAAAAAAAAAAGCAAATATGCCGAAGCATTGGGGCAGCAGGGGTGGAGGAGCGATTTTGCTCCTAATGCCGCGTACATACGGTCGAAATTCCGACGGAGGCTTGCCCGGGGAAAAGTCCGACCATGTGTGTGCGGCATAACTTTTTTGCGGGAGGATGCCCCTATGCTTCGGCATATATAAATGGTGCGTGTATGCCTATCATTGGAAGTGGGTGGATGAAGGGCGGTATTCTAATGGTGGGCATACCCACCGATCAATCTCATTTTTCGTTCAGCCAACTGGCTGCATGAAATAAAAAGATTACAATACATGTCCAACAAGGACCAGCAACGTACTGGTATGTTGCTGGACTTTGAATGTTTATACCAGAATGATGCCTGCGGGTTTAGGTATCATCTTGGTATCATTCTTTTCAGCCTGCGGCCGGCTTTCATGTAAAAGCAATCCTAGCGGCTAATTAGCCTCTGGACTGCTTTTACAAGCAGTGGGAGGGAATGCCCCCCCCCCCGGATATAAAAAGCGCCATTGGGAAATTGGGAAAGCATTTTATCACACCGATCTTGGTGTGGTCAGATGCTTTGAGGGCAGAGGAAAAATCTAGGGTCTAGAAGACCCCAGTTTTTTCAAAAAAAGAGTACCTGTCACTACCTATTGCTATCATAGGGGATATTTACATTCCCTGAGATAACAATAAAAATGATTAAAAAAAAAATACTTGGAAGGAACAATTTAAAAATAAAATAAAAAAGCAAAATTAATAATAAAAAAAAAAAAAAAAAAAAAAAAAAAAAAGCACCCCTGTCCTGCCCTGCTCTTGCCCAATGGCGAACGCAAGCGTCGGTCTGGCGTCATATGTAAACAGCAATTGCACCATGCATGTGAGGTATCACCGCGAAGGTCAGATCGAGGGCAATCATTTTAGCAGTAGACCTCCTCTATAAATCTACTGGGGTAACCTGTAAAGGCTTTTAAAGGCTTTTAAAAATGTATGTAGTTTGTCGCCAATGCGCGTTTGTGCGAAATTTTAAAGCATGTCGTGTTTGGTATCTATGTACTCGGCCTAAGATCATCTTTTTTATTTCATCAAACATTTGGGCAATTCAGTGTGTTTTAGTGCATTAAAATTAAAAAAAGTGTATTTTTTAACCCAAAAAATGCGTTTGAAAAATCGCTGCGCAAATACTGTGTAGAAAAAAAAAATGCAACACCCACCATTTTAATCTGTAGGGCCTTTGCTTTAAAAATATATATATATAATGTTTGGGGGTTCAACATAATTTTCTTGCAAAAAAAAAAATGTTTTCATGTAAACAAAAAGTGTCAAAAGGGGCTTTGTCTTCAAGTGGTTAGAAGAGTGGATGTAAGCTTCCTAATGTTGTGTATAAAATGCCAGAACAGTTCAAAACCCCCCCAAATGACCCCATTTTGGAAAGTAGACACCCCAAGCTATATACTGAGAGGCATGTCGAGTCCATGGAATATTTTATATGTTGACACAAGTTGCGGAAAAACAACGATTTTTTATTTTTTTTTTGCACAAAGTTGTCACTAAATGATATATTGCTCAAACATGCCATGGGCATATGTGGAATTACACCCCAAAATACATTCTGTTGCTTCTCCTGAGTACGGGGATACCACATGTGTGAGACTTTTTGGGAGCCTAGCCATGTACGGGACCCCAAAAACCAAGCACCGCCTTCAGGCTTTCTAAGGGTGTAAATTTTTGATTTCACTTCTCACTGCCTATCACAGTTTCGGAGGCCATGGAATGCCCAGATAGCACAAAACCCCCCCAAATGACCCCATTTTGGAAAGTAGACACCCCAAGCTATTTGCTGAGAGGTATTGTGAGTATTTTGCAGATCTCGCTTTTTGTCACAAAGTTTTGAAAATTGAAAAAAAAAAATATATACATATATTTTCTTTCTTCATTTTCAAAAACAAATGAGAGCTGTAAAATACTTGCCATTCCTCTCAGCAAATAGCTTGGGGTGTCTATATTCCAAAATGGGGTCATTTGGGGGGGTTTTGTGCGATTTTGGCATTTTATGGCCTTCGAAACTGTGATAGGTAGTGAGGAGTGAAATCAAAAATTTGTGCCTAGAAATCCTGAAGGCGGTGCTTGGTTTTCGGGGTCCCGTATGCGGCTAGGCTCCTAAAAAGTCCCACACATGTGGTATCCCCGTACTCAGGAGAAGCAGAAAAATGTATTTTGGGGTGTAATTCCACATATAACCATGGCATGTGTGAGCAATATATCATTTAGTGACAACTTTTTGTAATTTTTATTTATTTTTGTCATTATTCAATCACTTGGGACAAAAAAATTATATTCAATGGGCTCTACAGGCCTCTCAGCAATTTCCTTGGGGTGTCTACTTTCTAAAATGGGGTCATTTGGGGGGGTTTTGTGCTATTTTGGCATTTTATGGCCTTCGAAACTGTGATAGGTAGTGAGGAGTGAAATCAAAAATTTGCGCCCTTAGAAATCCTGAAGGCGGTGCTTGATTTCCGGGGTCCCGTACGCGGCTAGGCTCCCAAAAAGTCCCACACATGTGGTATCCCCGTACTCAGGAGAAGCAGCAAAATGTATTTTGGGGTGAAATTCCACATATAACCATGGCATGTGTGAGCAATATATCATTTAGTGACAACTTTTTGTAATTTTTTTTTTTTTTTTTTTTTAGTCATTATTCAATCACTTGGGACAAAAAAATAAAAAATTCAATGGGCTCAACATGCCTCTCAGCAATTTCCTTGGGGTGTCTACTTTCCAAAATGGGGTCATTTGGGGGGGTTTTGTACTGCCCTGTCATTTTAGCACCTCAAGAAATGAGATAGGCAGTCATAAATTTAAAGCTGTGTAAATTTCAGAAAATGTACCCTAGTTTGTAAACTCTATAACTTTTGCGCAAACCAATAAATATACGCTTATTGACATTTTTTTTACTAAAAACATGTGGCTGAATACATTTTGGCCTAAATGTATGACTACAATTGAGTTTATTCGATTTTTCTTATAACAAAAAGTAGAAAATATCATTTTTTTTCAACATTTTTGGTCTTTTTCCGTTTATATCGCAAAAAATAAAAATCGCAGAGGCAATCAAATACCATTAAAAGAAAGCTCTATTTGTGGGAAGAAAAGGACGCAAATTTCATTTGGGTACAACATTGCATGTCCGCACAATTTACAGTTAAAGCAGCGCAGTGCAAAATTCTGAATTCACCTCTGGTCCTCTAGCTACCAAATGGTCCGGGGCTTAAGTGGTTAAGGTTGCAACTCCTCCGTTGAGGAGCTCTGGTTGTTTTGGGTGGAAGTTTGTTTGCTTGCTGTTCCCACCCCTCTTTTTTTTGACATTGCTTGGGGATGTCCCTAAGGTCAAGACTCGTGCTGTGTCCATCAATGAACGAAAGAGAAAATAGGATTTTTGTACTCACCGTAAAATCCCTTTTTCTTTGGTATGGATTATTATATAGATGTTTAGAAAAAGACTATTTAAAAAAAAAGCACAGTTTTGCCAGAGAATTCAGCTTAAGCAGAACTCCTTTTATTTATGCCCCAAGCTAAAATATTAAGACATGTTACCTCCTTGTTATATATTTTTTTTTTTTTTTTTTATGTTCTTTAAGGTTAACATAGCATTAATTCTAAAAATCTGATAGGAATTAGTTAACTAAGGAATTTTCACTATTTCTACTTCTATGTGTGACGCTCAGAGGGCTATGCAGATGAAAACTTGTCTTAGGCATTTGTTTACTAGCACGGGAGAGGTCTGACCAACTGCAGGGCAGTTTTAATGTGGAGACCTCTTGCTCTGTTTTGAAGGTCCATTCCAGTGACCATGAGGCGAAGTAAGAATTTTGCCGCTGGCATAGATGTGATGGCATGAAATGAAGCTCTCACAAGCTGTGCCCAGAATGTATAATGTTTGGGTAGACAGCGTAAGGATGCAAAAGAATGTAAAAACCAATCGCATTTTAAGTGACTTTTCACCGGCACTAAGGGAATAAGCATTTTAACCACTTACAGACCGGAAGATTTTCCTGCTTAATGACCAGGCCATTTTTTGCGATACAGCACTGCGTCGCTTTAACTGACAATTGCGTGGTTGTGCAACGCTGTACCCAAACAAAATTTACCTTTTTTTTTTTCTCCCACTAATGGAGCTTTCTTTTGGTGGTATTTGATCACCTCTTCGTTTTTTTTTGGGTTTTTTTTTGCGCTATAAATAAAAAAGACAATTTTGAAGAAAAACATTTTGTTTTGCTATAATAAATATCCCCAAAAATGTTTTAAAAAAAAAATAAAAATTTCTTCATCAGTTTAGGCCAATATATATATTCTTCTACATATTTTTGCAAAAAAAAATCGCAGTAAGTGTATATTGATTGGTTTGCGGAAAAGTTATACTGGTAATGGCGGTGATCTGCATTTTTATTTTTTTGCGGTATAGACAGATCGGACCCTTTTGACAGATTTTTGGGACCATTTACATTTATACAGCGATCAGTGCTATAAAAGTCCTCGTTCTTCTGGCTCTCGTGCCCGCAATTGCGACCGGCGGCGATCGCGGCCACGCGTACCGGGTCCCCTGCGGGTACCCATACGTTGTTTTGCGGGAACGTGCCACTTTGCCGACGTAGATCGGCGAGTGGTATGTAACGTAAATGTTAATATGGAAATTAAGGGAACGTGTAGTGAGATAAATGTAGGGCTGCCTTTGCTTATCTCATTTTGAAAATGCTAGTTACCTGGCTATTTCTGGTATTAATACTTAAAGATATAAAGGTTGATTTACTAAAGATAAATGGACTTTTCACTTTGAAAGGGAACGTGCCCTTAGCTTAAAGAATAAGGCGAAGCTCTGCTGACTTTCATCCAATTATGTGTAAGCATAAATCCTTTTTTTTTTTTTTTTTATTACTTTGGGCGTGTTTGGGTATACTTTGCAAAGTGAGTTTTCGCCACACGAAGTGCAAAGTGAACATCCTATTTCCCTTTGGTAAATCGACTCTATTGAATTGGAACAAGCTTACAGATTAGGAAAAGTATGAGTCCTGTTAGAACGCCTGAGTTGAATACTTTTCCAAGTCAGTGACTTAGAAAATACTGACACCATTGAATTGGCATACCATTTACACTAGTATTTTTTTTTTAGAAGGGGTCAGCAATGACAGCTTGTATACTTCCTTTAATAATCAGTATGAGTTTCCTTTAACAATCTAGCTGCCAGGTCAAGCATGATCCAGCCTCTGGATTATTAATGTTTTAATGAGTATTGTACTGGCATTCATGTCCGCACACTTGTTTATATAGGGAGGGAGTCATATATTTATTGAGAGGGGTGGGCTGATATATTATGGGCCCCACATCCAAAATATAATAACCTTTAATGGAATGCCAAATCGAAGTGGACTATTAAGGTACTACAAAATCTTTACAGTTAAAATAGGTTCACTTTAATAACATCCTAATAAAATATGTCAGTATGAATTGTTCTATTAGATTGCCTTAATATTCATAACTGTCCCCATCTATGCAACTATAATTTTTATATATTCCTATAATGGCTTATATCTAGTTGTCTAACCATTTTAAAGTGCTGTCACTATTTGTTATGTTGCAATTTTACTAGAGGGAATGTTGAGAGAAGTTTCTACTCCCATACCTGTCTAGCAGACCGGTGTGGACCCAGAGGGGGATAAAACTCTGACCGATGTTTTAAGCCTTTCTCATGTTATCCTATATGGTATCCCATATGAACACTTAAAGCCTAGTAAACATGAGGGTTTTTTTCTGTGGGTTTCTGAAGGAAAAAAAAAAAAAAACATGAGCCCTGGTCGGAGCTGCTGTACTAAAGATCCCCCGCTGAGCTGTTGTGTTCCCCCCCCCCCCCCCAAGAACACTCCAATCAGTGCTCTCAGCCATTGCCAGTAGTAAAGCTTGAATGTTCTAATATAGCCTAATATATTGCTCAAAAACCTCTAAACTTAAAGAACAACGTTTTTATCTTCATGATCTTAATCCCAAGAAGACTCTAAATCGGGGGTCTCCAAAGGGTCAATTTATTGTTCTTCAGACTTTAGAGGGGCCTAACTGTCACCATCAAGAGTGGAATCTTTCCTGGCATTAGTGAGAGTAATCTGCCTTGTCTGGTATTGGGGGGAGGCATAGTGCCCCGTCGCTGGTGTTAGTATGAGGAATAATGCCCCATCGCTGGTGTCGGTGGGAGGAATAGTGCCTCATCGCTGGTGTCGGTGGGAGGAATAGTGCCCCATCACTGGTGTCGGTGGGTGGAATAGTGCCCCATCGCTGGTGTCGGTGGGAGGAATAATGCCCCATCGCTGGTGTCGGTGGGAGGAATAGTGCCCCATCACTGGTGTCGGTGGGTGGAATAGTGCCCCATCGCTGGTGTCGGTGGGAGGAATAATGCCCCATCGCTGGTGTCGGTGGGAGGAATAGTGCCCCATCGCTGGTGTCGGTGGGAGGAATAGTGCCCCATCGCTGGTGTCGGTGGGAGGAATAGTGCCCCATCGCTGGTGTCGGTGGGAGGAATAGTGCCCCATCGCTGGTGTCGGTGGGAGGAATAGTGCCCCATCGCTGGTGTCGGTGGGAGGAATAGTGCCCCATCGCTGGTGTCGGTGGGAGGAATAGTGCCCCATCGCTGGTGTCGGTGGGAGGAATAGTGCCCCATCGCTGGTGTCGGTGGGAGGAATAGTGCCCCATCGCTGGTGTCGGTGGGAGGAATAGTGCCCCATCGCTGGTGTCGGTGGGAGGAATAGTGCCCCATCGCTGGTGTCGGTGGGAGGAATAGTGCCCCATCGCTGGTGTCGGTGGGAGGAATAGTGCCCCATCGCTGGTGTCGGTGGGAGGAATAGTGCCCCATCGCTGGTGTCGGTGGGAGGAATAGTGCCCCATCGCTGGTGTCGGTGGGAGGAATAGTGCCCCATCGCTGGTGTCGGTGGGAGGAATAGTGCCCCATCGCTGGTGTCGGTGGGAGGAATAGTGCCCCATCGCTGGTGTCGGTGGGAGGAATAGTGCCCCCACGGTTGGTGTCGGTGGGAGGAATAGTGCCCCCACGGTTGGTGTCGGTGGGAGGAATAGTGCCCCCACGGTTGGTGTCGGTGGGAGGAATAGTGCCCCCACGGTTGGTGTCGGTGGGAGGAATAGTGCCCCCACGGTTGGTGTCGGTGGGAGGAATAGTGCCCCCACGGTTGGTGTCGGTGGGAGGAATAGTGCCCCCACGGTTGGTGTCGGTGGGAGGAATAGTGCCCCCACGGTTGGTGTCGGTGGGAGGAATAGTGCCCCCACGGTTGGTGTCGGTGGGAGGAATAGTGCCCCCACGGTTGGTGTCGGTGGGAGTAATAGTGCCCCCACTGTTGGTGTCGGTGGGAGGAATAGTGTCCCAAGGGTCAAATAAAGGCAAGCAAAGGGCTGCATCCGTCCACCACTACTCTAAATCAACAAAAATCTGATCCTAAACCAGAAAAGTAAAAAAAACTCCATATGTGTATTTTAGCTAGGAATTCAGTGGTTTTCCCGGAGTATGGCTCCTATTTATTTGGGTAGGCATAAGGTAGTCCATTTTTTTTGCTGTGTGTTGTGGTGTTTTTTTTTTGCTGTAAACTGAAGATAGGTTAAATCTGATTAGTTTGCTTGATCGCTGTACCTATTACATTAAATTTACTCAGAGTGGGCATCCCCATCTTCTCTCCTCTACACTGCGCTTCTCCACAAGCCGTGTCCCCTCTCATTTATAATATTCCTTTCATCCAAAAAGGACATGACTGGCCATAGTAGATGGGTTTAATATGATGTATCAATAATAAAGATTACGGGGGATTCTAGTGAACTCCATGATCAATGAGTGCTGGATTTTTGAATTAGTATGTGTGTGTATTACAATGCTACCATGCACTTGGGTTTGAAGATTTTGCTTAGCCAGGTGAGCTGATTTAATGAGACTGGTATTTCTAAAAATTGGACCACAGTGTGTAGCAAGTGAAGCCCCGTACAATGCAGCCAAACCACTGCTTCTTAAAGAGGAGGTCCAGCCCCCCCACAAATACTGCAGCTGTTGACTTTTAATATATGGACACTTACCTGTCCAGGGAGCCTGCGATATCGGCACTGCAGCCAATCTTTGGATCGCCATTCCTGGTAAGGGAACCTGGCAGTGAAGCCTTTTGGCCTCACAGCCGGTCCCCTGCTGCTCATGCGCAAAGCGGGCTGCGTTTTCCACTTGGTCCGGTGGTGGAGGAAGGAGGAGGGGGCCGAACTACCTGGAAAAATGGGCAGCGTCAAAAACGGGTACCCCCCCCCCCGAAAGGTGCCAAATGTGGCACCGAAGGCGGAAGGAGATGGATAAGCGGAAGTTCCACTTTTGAGTGGAATTCCGCTTTAAATGTCCCATTTAGTAGCCCTATGGAAGCACGGATGTCAGCGGAGACATGTCCGCTGACATCCGCTCCGCTCCGCCAAAGTGTGACGGAGGAAAACCCTATTTTTCCTTCCGTCAGCGGATCGGATGACAATGGACTCTACGGTCCGTCGTCATCCGATTCCCCATAGGGGAGAGCGGCGCTCTGACAGGGCGGTCCCTGCACAGTGTGCGGGGACCGCCCAGTCATCCGTCGGCTCAGCGGGGATCAACGGTGCGATCCCCGCTGAGCAAGCGGAGCTTCGCGGGGCGGATCTGCACGGATCCGCCCCGTGTGAAAGGACCCTTAGGGTTGCAACACCATCCAGGTGTATATGTATGAGTGATTGACTTTTCCAAAAAAAAAAAAAACAGCTCTGTTTTGTACTTTTGTATCAGTCTAACATCAGTAAAGTTAACAATGAATCATTGAAATACGTAGCTGCTACTAAGATCCATTATGTTGTACATCACTTGGATACAGAGGAATATGAAAGTAAGTCTGTCTTTCTGGAACATGTTATGCTTGCTGGTATGTGAGTAGGAGAAAGCTGATTCATCGTTCTGATTCGAGCCGTTTTCTCACAGCCCAGAGCTCTTAACCTACATCTGAACCATACCACGCCAATCCTTCATTATACACCCCAGCACAGAGTTTATTTTATACCTATAGGGTGTGCCAGGCTTTTTCCATCACAATACAGGTCACTAATAAGTATTAGTATGGCTACGTAGTTGTTTGTATAAAGCAAGATAAACATTTTCAAGGGTTATGCTGGTTATACAAATTAACTTTGTACAATTTTTTTATTTTTTTCATTGAAACATTTAGAAAATCAAATACAAAATATTGTGAAACAGTCTTTTCAGAAAAGACAGGTATCATAACAAATACCTGGGAATAGAATAACAGTCATGTGCTTTCTGCATTATCGAATGTTAGGCCCCTTTCACACCAGCAAACCAATCGGGTCCACCTGTCAGTTTTTTAGACGGACCCCTTCGGACAACCCATTGTCTATGGGATGGCGGATGTCAGCAGACATGTTTCCGCTGACACCCGCCAGGCGTTTGATCCGACAAAATCTGCTATAAACAGACGTTTGGCGATACGCCCAGCGGATCGAATTGGATGACAATCGGTTGGAAACAGACATGCAGTCTGTTTCCTTCTGACCACCCCATAGAGGAGAGTGGGCTGTGTCCGTGTGGGGATCAGCAGAGAGATCCCCTGCTGAGCACGTGGATTCTGCTTGGATGGATCTGCTCCATGCGAGAGGGGCCTTATTGAAAAGACTTGTTCCAAGCATTGTATTCCCTTTGCTAGTTCTACTTTGTTTGTTTGAGTTTTGCCTAACGGAGATACAACCCATACCTACTGATACCATACCATAACTACTGATGAATTTGAAATAAGTTCTGTGTGACAGGAGGGGCACGTTGGACACAGGGTGAGCCAGGAAACCATGGACATTAAGAATATGGCTTGGATTGCTTGAAATTGAAATAGTAATATTAGTCCACAATCTGTACTGGATGTTTTACCCTGAACTCAACAGGTTAATTGGGAGATGTGTTACCTGCCTGTGTGATGTAAATGAATCTAGGATGGCGTCTAAAGATCTTTCATTGTGTTAATTAAGTCTGTACTTGTGTGTATTGTAAAGTATCAGACAGTCTGGTGAATATAAAGGTCATGCATAGTCATCTAAACATAAAGGGGATTAGAACCTGTTGTCTCCTAGCAGATGTCAAAATAATGTGTATTGAGTCTTGTTATGTTGTGGGTGGAGCTGGACCATTGTTCATTTTAGGTTAATGCAGTATTGGATGGGTATAAAAGTTTCAATGTTTTTCTCAATAAAGTCATTTGATCCTAGGAAGATACAGAGTGCGTCTCGTTCTTTCAGAAGGATTAATTCCTATGGGAAGGGGTCGTCTGGCTGTGGAGGATCGACAGGGAATTTGTGTCCAGGAGAGGGAAGATATTTAAACGGCATTACCCCCTTTCGTATTTGGGGCGCCGTTACATTCTGTGTCGGGTAAAACACGCAATTTGAATGTAACTAACCCAGAGGGCTGTAAAACCTAAATACTGATGATCAAAGGGAAGCGATGGTTATTTTAATGTTATGTAGCTACACATATAAAATTGATAAACGTACTGTAAAAACACATGATGGTTGCTATTGTTGACTTAAGGTCAGCAATGGTGGATCTTGTATTTTTGTTTTTAACAGTATATTAAAAAAAATTCAGCATTCACATTGCAAGTAATCCCTATAATCTGTCTAATATGTTTATTTCCCAATGAGTGCCAGTTCCCTCCAGTGGCCATAGTGTGGTGCTTTCCTGAAATACCTCGATCAGGAAAAGACCACATTAGGGCCACTAGATGGAGCTATTTAAAAAAAATTTAATAAATAGACCCATTTGCGTATATGATTTGTTTGTAATTATCTGTGTAAATCAGTGGAAGCCCTTTTGATTTACTTTAATCTACTTCAATCTTAACCACTTCAGCCCCGGATCATTTTGCTGCCAAATGACTGGGCCACTTTTTGCGATTCGTCAAAACTGACAATTGCGCGGTCGTGCGACGTGGCTCCCAAAGAAAATTGATGTCCTTTTTTTTCCCCCCACAAATAGAGCTTTTGTTTTGGAGGTATTTGATCACCTCTGCGGTTTTATTTTTTTTTCGCTATAAACAAAAATAGAGCGACAATAGGGGGGCAGGTTCAAAGTAACGTGTGTGTGTGTGTGTGTGTGTGTGTGTGTGTATATATATATACGTTGCTTTGCCTGCCCGTGCCATTCTGGCGACGTAAATGTGCGTTAGGCAGTCAGCAAGCGGTTAAAGATTGAAAAAAATGGAACTTCATCGTTGGTAGCTAGAGACCATATGATATAATCAGTCCAGACTGAACTTTGGAACAGCTGTTTGTTTGTTTTTTTTTTGTTTTTTTTATTGCTAGATAGAATGAGGTCTATTTTGATATGTAACACCATAAACTAATATGGAAACTGGCATTATTGAATACATAATTTAGATTAATGATTCTCAGGTTCTTATGCCAAGTTTCACTTGGCTACTTTTTGAAATAGTAATAGGACATGTTATTTAGAGCTTTTCTGGATTCAGTACATTCTTCACTGGCTTAGAACAAGTATATTAATCGGGGAAGTCAGAGTACAGTTAGAAGTCTTTGTAAGTATATGTCTTCTAGGTCAGTGACAAGTATTGAAACAAGGTTGGTACAAAAGCCAGACAACTAACACTTTTAGACTACTTTCTCACTGGCGGTGCCGACGTTGGCTGTCAAGTGCGCTGCGCTTTACCGCTGTTATAGCGGCATTTTTCGGTGGCTAACGGGGCGCTTTTACCCCCGTTAGTGGTCGAAGAAAGGGTTAAAAACGCCCGTGTTGCGACGCTGCCGAAGCACTTTGGCAGCGCTGCCCATTCATTTCAAGGGGCAGGGCGTTTTGGTAGTTGTGTGTATATATTGCTCCTGCACTGCCCCAAAGATGCTGCTTGCAGGACTTTTTTTCCCGTCCTGCAAGCCCACCGCCCCAGTGTGAAAGCACCTAGGCTTTCACACTGGGGTAGCTTGAGAGGCACTTTACAGGCGCTATTTTTAGTGCTAAAATGCCTGAAAAGCGCCCCATTGTGAAAGGGTTTTTAGGGTAACAAGTTTGCAATTGCAGTCTGGAATTGCTCAGGAAATGTTTCCTTAATCCATTCCTCTATCTTGACTATCCAGTCCCTCTAAAGCAGAGCTTCAATTTACATAATTTTACTTGTCTGTGCTAGAAGGTGATGAGCAGACGTCTGATGAATACACAGATGAAATGCATATATGGGGACTATTTTACCTTACAAAGGATTTGTATTTTTGTCCCTACAGTTCTGAGACTTGCACAGCTCTGCCACACAACATACCTCTGGCAGGACAGGAGACCTATTTTTTCTCTCTCACGCGGCACTTACAGGCCTACTTCCTCCTGTACCAGTTTGTGCCTGGATTGTGAATAGAGAAGCAACAGGCTGATGATCTGTCACTCTGCTTTTTTCTCCTATCATCACGCCCTTATAGCACATGAGTACTACTTGAACAAAACTGATGGTCTCCTTGTTCTGCTTCTCCCAGCCTCAGCCCTGCAATAAAGGGGATTGCAAGAGACTGAATCGTACTGCATCATATTAGGGTACTTGACACTGCTTGCATTTAAAGGAGAAGTACAGCCAAAGCTTGTTGGGCTGTATTTCTCCTGTGGATCACAGGAGTGCAGTTTGTTCTACACTTCTGTGACACGATTTCAGCTGACAGGGGCTCATGCAAGATGGAGACAATGGCGTCTGGATCCGCCCACGTAACGGACTGGCACCCGGCTCAGCCTCTCAGCGAGAAGCTGAAAGGCTGAGCCGACAGCTCCCGCCCCCTCCACAGCCCAGCGCTCCATTGAGCGTGGGGGGTGGCTCTAAGAACCGAGTGATCGGCAGTGTCTGATCGCCCGGTTTTCAGTGTTAGAGCCAGGGGGGCAGGGGACAGATGCAGCATCGGACCAATGCTGCATCCACCTAGGTAAGTATGAATCTGCAAAAAAAAAAGTCCATCTTTTTAAACTATAAATTTACAATATCTTAAAGCGGAGCTCCACCGAAAAAAAAATATTAAAAGCCAGCAGCTACAGCAGCTGCTGACTTTTAATATTTGGACACTTACCTGTCCTGGAGTCAAGCGACGTCCGCAGCAGAGGATGAGCGATCGCTCGTCACTCTGCTGCCCCCTCCGCCATCCTCGCTGAGGGAACCAGGAAGTGAAGCCTTGCGGCTTCATGCCCGGTTCCCTACGGCGCATGCGCGAGTCGCGCTGCGCCGTTCTGATTCGTCCTCCTGTGTTCTGGGAGCCGAGTGTCTCCCAGAACACTACGGGAAGTCTGGGGGAAGTGACGTCACTCCCGCAGATTCCCGGAGAGAGCACTCCCGGATGTGGGTGAAAATACCTGTCTTAGACAGGTATCTTCACCCCCCTCCCCCCTGAAAGGTGTCAATTGTGACACCGGAGGGGGGGGAGGGTTCCGATTAGCATAAGTTGTAATTTAGGGTGGAGCTCCACTTTAATGAACACAGACCTGTATTATTTGTGCCTTTTTTATGTCATCCTGGATTTAATCTTCAAGGTAAGTTTCCTAGGGACTGTGTTGTTGGGCTTTGAACCTGTGTCAATGTCACTCTGTTTGACATTGGTTTAGGCTGGGTTCACACCAGTGCGGTGCGAATTCCAGCTCCGTTTTCCCTGCGAAGAGAAAAATCAGTTGTTTAGCGTTTCACATCAGTTTTTGATCAGTATCAGGTCAGGTTTACATCAGGATCAGGTCAGGATTTTATCCCGTTCACAACAGAATGCATCTGCGAATCAGATGCGTTCCCATAGAAGATAATGGGCCTGAATTCGCACCTGAGCCGGACCGCACTGCCTAGAAAACACACACGTTTTTTGGGCAATGCGGAGTGCAATGCACCACAGATATGTGAACCAGCCTCATTCAAATGAACGTATTTTAAAACTTCATGCGAATTGGATGCTGTTTAAGCTGCATCCAATTCGCATAGGTGTGAACCCAGCCATAAGATACTTTTGGGACTTTTGAGATCATGAATCGCTTCAATACAGGGCACTTTCAATCCCTTCCTTCCCCTGACCAATTTTCAGTTTTCAGTGCTCTCGCATTTTGAATGACAAATACTCAGTCATGTTACACTTTACCCAAACTAAATTGTTATCATTTTGTTCACACAAATTGGTTTTTTGTTTGTTGTGATTTAAGCGGGAATTTTTTTTTTTTTTTCAAACAATTGTGGGCAAAATATTGCAAATGAAAAAAACTCACTATGGCTCTTACTAAATACCTTGGCCTTTCATTTGGGGATATTTGTACTGTCCTTACATTTTAAGGCCTCAAGAAATGAGATGGGCCGTCAGTACATCAGGATTGATACATTTTCAGTGATACACAGCATAGCTTGTAGACACTATAACTTTCACAGAAACCAATTATCATACACTTATCAGGATTTTTTTTTTACCAAAGACATGTAGCAGAATACATTCTGGCCTAAATTTATGACAAAATGGGGTTTTATTGGATTTCTTTTAAAACGGAAAGTAGAAAACATTTTTTTTCCCCTCCCACAAAATTGTCATATTAACCAGTTATTTATCACACATGGCATAGCTAAACTTGCAATTACACCCCAAAATATATTCTGCTACTCCTGAGTATGGCGATACCACATGTGTAAGACTTTTCCATAGGCAGGCCACATATAGAGGCCCAACATGCAGGGAGGTTCTAGGAGCATAAATTTCACATTTAGTTTCCTGACAACCTATCGCATTTTTAAAGGCCCTGGAGCACGAGGACAGTGTAATACCGATAAAATGACCCCATTTTGGAAAGAAAACGCCCCAATGTATATTCTATGAGGCATAAATTAGTCTTTTGAACATTTTGGAAAACGTGGAAAGAAAATAAACTTTTTTTTTTTTTTTTTACACAAAGTTGTCCATTTATAAGATATTTCTAAAACATAGCATGTACATGGCAAAAATGATGCCCCAAAATACATTTTGCTACTCCTACGGAGTATGGCAATACCCCATGTGTGAGACTTTTCCACAGTCTGGCCACATACAGAGTCCCAACATCCAAGTAGCACCGTCAGGCGTTCTAATGGCATAAATTGCACATTTAATTTATTGATGACCTATCACATTTTTGAAGTCCCTGGAGCACCAGGACAATGGAATGGATTATATGGAAAGCCTTCTCGCTGACGAATAATTTTTTTTGCCATGTTGACAGATTACTGGGACAGATGTGACAAATGTTAATCACTGGGACAGATGTGCGCAGCTGTTCACTGGGACAGATGTGCGCAGATTTTCACTGGGACAGATCATTTTACTGGGACAGACGGCTCACAGCACAGATCCGCTCTTCTTCTCCTCACTGACAGGCTCTATGTAAGGAGAAGGAGAGCCGATCGCCTGGCAACGGCTCTCTATTTACACGATGGCTGTGATTGGACACAGCCATCATGGGATCAGGAGGGCCAATCACAGAGCCCTCCTGCCAATCGGAGATGCGCCATGTCAGGGGGACACGAGCACATCAGGATCACGCAGCTGCTCGATCCTGCTCTCTCTGAGGGACATTCAGGATTGTCCACTTGGGAGGAAACCCCCACCCAGCCGTTTCATATGCAGTGGCCGGGTGGGAAGAAGTTAAAGTAGTACTATGGGCAAAACCTTTTTTTTTTTTTCCATTTTGGATAGAGCAAGAGAGGGTTATAACCCCTGTCAGATTTTTTTTCACAATCTGTGTCCCATTGTGGAGATTTCCCTACACTTCCAGTCCCATAGACAAATAGGAAGTGATAGGAAAACCCTGCAAATTAAGGGAATTCCTTGGAGATTCCCAGGCCACCAGAACCATTGTCCCCATTGAAAGTTATTTCCCTCTATTACTTTTCTGGGGACAACCCAAAATGTGGGATTTTCTTTTACTTTCAATGATAATGGTAAACGGGACAAATTGAGAGGATGAATCTCTTTAAAGGGCTTACAGACGGCAATAAAAATGGACATGTGCTCTAATCCATCTCCACTGTGTCCAAAAGTAATAAAAAGTGCCTTTAGTTACACTTTAAGAAATCATTGACAGGTGCATTAGACCTGCAGTTGACTTCCTTCTTACCTGAAAGTTATCTCCTGTAAAATGGAATTAAACTCCTGAAAATACTCGCCTCCACCTTCTAGCAATGCCGCAGTTACATCCCTCACTGGCCACTGTCCTCTTCTCCCTGGACTACTTCTGGGTGCTGGGTGTTCGACCTCTTGATTGGCTGATGAGGAATGACGACATCCGACGCATGCACATGTGAGTAAGTCTATCCAACACAGCAGGAGTGTAGCGGGAATGCCCACTGAGATGCTTGCGGGCAGCTCAGTATACATTTATAGAGTGCGAGCAGGCAGGAAAGCCTGTGTTATTACAGAAGAGACGGCATGTGTCTTCTACAATGAAGAGCTGCGTGTTTGCAGGTTTTTAGTTGGCTTTAATTCTACTTTTAAGCAGACTTGCACAGATATAGTTGTATGGGTTTGCAAAAACCGGAGTGAACAAAAGCCTCTTGGCACAGGCCCTGTTCCATTGACTGCAGTTCACAAAAGGTAATGCCAATACAACAACTCCATCTCCTTGCCAGTTTCAAACACTGCTGTAGATTTCGTCACATGCATCTCCTTATCTATGCTAGTGCACACCTTGCAGAAACAAATGTTTTGAGTTTATTTTTAGCGTGTCCCCAAATTTAGGAGAAAGTGAACCTGTTTATATAATCTGCAAGATTTACTAGGTAATGTCATGCCTTACAGGGCCTATAATTTCATGCTTGCCACTAAAAAAGTGCCAGTTTAAAAGCGAAAGTTCAAGGCTTTGAAGAAATGTAAAACAAATAATTTAAGTCAAATGGAAAGAATGGAAAGACGACATTAAAATAGGGATTCATAAACCCCTTCCATTTGTATTGTCCTGGGAGGATGTGCTGTTGAAACATTTATTGTCCTATTTTATTTATTGTCATGTGTCATGCCTATTCTTATATGGACATGCCTTTCTAAGAAAACCACTTCATTAGTGTAAAATACCTTTGTTCCAAAACTTGGCATAGTAACCTGAAGTGAAACCACAATAATGACATTTATTTTGTCAAAGCTCAAGCCAGTTGACGTACGTTTTCAGTACTGTAGTGATAGAAATTTGTGTTGTAATCCTTGACATTTCATACCTTATCTTGTGCTAGACTGTACAGTTGCCAAGACTTGTGCTCCAGCTATGCTTTACTTGTTAAAACAGTGAAGATATCTTAGGAATGATGCTACAATTTTGCGCAGACCTGTTTACAACAGATTGATGTGTTTTAGTGAAGTGAGGTCCCTTACCAAAGGAGAGCGAGAACAGAAGCTGAGTAGACAAGTGTTTTACCTTACACACTTCACTTGCAATTTATTACATAGCAGTGCTGCAAAAACTGTTGGCACTATATAACTCCTGTATAATAATAATAAAATTAGCTGGTTACATATATATGCATGAGTCCAGTTGATGAAATCAACACCACATCCACAACAATTTATAAAAGGCGCTTCCAAACAAAAAATCATGGTATTTCAAAGGTGTTGAAACCTTCTATCAGAGTAATCCAGCCAACTACATTATTAAAGAATCACATTTATTAGAAAATGAATTAAAAGGAATTTGGGTTGACAATCCCCCTAAAAACACGAAGTCCGCAAACCTGTGAGGTTCTTTGGCTCCACAGCATTGAGGACTAACCATACCGGTTTCCATCTGTGTTTGAGGTCAACCCAATACTGGGACTAGGCAAGCTGGTTTGTTTGGATGACTTTTAAAGATACAGACCCTTGTGCCCTAGTTGAGGGACAAACATAGGACCTACCTTTCCCTGGCCCCTTGTGGGTATTGGCAGGAACCCTGAGACTGCTTTCCTGTTTGGGCGGCTGTCGCTCCTGTATCAGCATACCATCATATGCCATTTATGCTCTTCCTGCGCCTAATATAGCAAGCAACCTGTGACTTACTTGCACCCTTTTAGGGATTTGATATTGGTCTTTTTTTGCAAATTGTCGACCACACCTCATAGGATCCCTGGGGAAGCATTCAGTGCAAAATTATTGATAGTTTGGACGTGCATTTTATCGAACACAATATACAGGGACTATCTACATGAACACACACCCCAACATACGTTGAACTGTATGGACTATTTTTATTCAACCTTACCAACTATGTAACTATCTAATACCATATTGGTGAAAGGGAGGGGGCTGCTTTAATATCATGGGGTTGGTGTTTGTCACTATGGTTTGTTAACTTCATGTTTTTAGGGGGATTGTCACACCAAATTCCTTTTTTTAATGAATTTTCTAATAAATGTCATTCTTTTTTAACAATGTAGTTGGCTGTATTACTCGGTTTCAACACCTTTTTAAAGTCCCATGATTTTTTTGTTTGGTTACTTTTTTTAATAATAGCTGTCAACATTTTAAAATGATTGTTATGGACACCCTACGACTATCAGAACTGTGGAGGCTGTGCCCCAAAAAAGGCAGAGAACATGCATGTTCCTCATTACGGCAATGTTCCTTCTTACTAACTTCCTAAGCCTTATTCTGCACTGCGTCTCAACGTTAAAGTGGCCATCTTGGTCAAGGCAAAGCTTTGCTTATTTATCTGCTACATACCCCTCTGATTGCTTGTGGGGGGAAATTCAAGAAACGGCAGGAGAGGAAAAGGAAGCACAAATCCACAGAAAAAGTGAAGCAAAAGCAGGGAGATCCTTGCATGGCTAGTTCTCAGGTACAGCTTTCTTTTTGGCAAAAAAAAACATCATTCCTTTACAGGATAGTTAGCATAGGCCTAAGAATTAAGTTGGGAGTAGGTTTAAAGCGGTTGTAAAGTTTCAGCTTTTTTTTTTCCTTCTTAAAATAACGTGTTTATACTTACCTGCGCTGTACAATGGTTTTGTACAGACTGACCCTGAACCTCCTATTCTTGGGTATCCCACCGGCACTGACCGCTCTTCCTCTTCTGTGTCTGCCCCCAGCAAGCGTTTGTTATGGGGGCAGACGTGCGGGCTCACGCCCGAGCCGGGCTGTGTGCCCATAGGCACACACTGTGAGACCTGGCCATGCCCCCCGCACACTCCTCACAGCATTTGATTGATTGCAGCAGGAGACAATGGCGAGAGAGCGAGCAGCGATGCTGCTTTTAGGCACTGCGCTAGATCGAAAGTGGAGCCAGATGGGGGGCTGATACTGGAAGGTTTTTTGCCTTAATGCATTGAATGCATGAAAGTGGGTTTTAAAGGCAGAAGGTTTTTTATCCTAATGCATTTTATGCATTAAGATAAAAAACCTTCCATGTGCAACAGCCCACCTAATACTTACCTGAGCCCCATCTCTATCCAGCGATGTTGCACAAGAGCCTCGGCTACCCGGGGACTCTCCCTCATTGGCTAAGACAGCAGCGGGAGCCAATCAAAGTCAGTGAATCTACACACAGAGCAGTGGCTCGGCTCAGGTGCCCCCAGAGAGTAAGCTGCTTGCTGTGGGAGCACTTGACAGGAGGGATGGGCCAGGAGCGCCGGCGGGGAACCAAAGAGGTGGAGGATCTTGGCTGTTCTATGCAAAACCACTGCACAGAGCAGGTAAGTATAGCATGTTAAAAAATAATCATGAAACGTGAAAAAAAAGGGACTTTAATATCACTTTAAGGTAAAATGCATTCTCTGCATTAATGTAGAAAACCTCTGTCTGTGCGTCTAATCCCCCCCCCCCCTTCGCTTTTCCAACACATACCTGACACCATTCGATCCAGCTCTTTGCCCCCCATCAGCCCCACTCTCCTCTCTTCCTCTTTTCACAGGTGACACAGGCAGCAGCGGAAGCCAGTGACTCCCACTGCTGTCAGCAGATCCTGTGACAGAGTGGGTGGTGGGGCCGAACCACACTCTGTGCCAATAGATGCACATAGCCCGACTTGGGAGCGAGCCCATTGGGCCCCCATAGGAAGCAGCTTCCCATGGGGGCTCACTGGGAAGAGGAAGAGCCAGGAGTGCTGGCAAGAGCCAGGAACAGAGAAGAAGAGGTGCAGGCCCACTCTGTGCAGTACCATCTTAATTATTAAAAATAAAATAAAAACCTTTACAATTACTTTGTAGTCTTTAGAACCCTTTAAGTTTAGCTAGGTTTAGCTAGGTTTTTACCAGACTTCTACTTTATTCAACTACTGTATAAAAGTTATCTGTACAGAAGGGATTTGCAAGGAGAAATATTTTCGAGCAAAACTGGAGACCGTGTGGCTCTTCTGAAAGTCAGGGATAGTTGACAACTATGGTATGCACTGTTGAATGATCTGTGCCAAGGTTAGATGAATAGGCAATGAGACCAATCTGCTGCCATACCAGAGCAGGTTTGGATAGTAGTTGTCTAGCAGCAATTTTTTCAGATCATTACAAGGATATAAGAGACCTATGTACCACAGTTTGCCTAACCTTGGAGAGTAAAAAATGTCCTGTTTTGACACCTCCGGGGGTACAAAGAAGTTAAAGCGGTATTAACAAAAATGTTATATATTGCAGCTTACCAATTTTTATATGTGATGGCTGCATTAATTAATATTTTTTTTTAGGCTTTTTTTTCCCCCTTTATTTTCACTTGGTGACCTGGACTGTACCATACTTCCTGTCTTAGGGTGTCTCAACTCTGGATGGAGGCGCAATGAAAAGACCTTTAGACAGAAATATTGTCAATTGGGTGAGAACTAGCAGATTTAGATGGACTTTGATAACAAATTAAAGCTGAACGCCAGCCAACACTTTTTTTTTTTAAGCAGTTACAGCATAATGTTGCCTCCCCACCACCTGTTTAAACCTATAAAAGCCTGCACCACTATGCAATACCTGTGTAAATAGGTCTCATTCAGCAACCGGTACTGCCTTCTGTCGCTCCATGATTCAAAGCATTGTGGTCAAAGCATGTGTATTAGGGTGTTTCATTTTCTAAGGCAAAAAATAAACTGTAAACTTTTTGCAGACTTTGCTTACGCCCCAAGTCTCAGTGATGTAAAAGATATATATGCTAAATTTAAAGAACATTGGATAATATTTAGAGGTTGCACACTTTGATTTGTTTTGTAAAAGTAGGCAAAAAATATGATTTTTTAATGTTAATTACTTTTATTGGGAAAACTAGAAATCACAAACTTAAAATACTATTAAAACTATACACCAAGATTGATAGGTAATATGATAGGCAAAACATGTGTTAATCAACTTAACGATGCAATCCCTTGTTTTGTTTGCTTGGTGACGACATTTCTGTGATGCTCGACTACCCTCAACAAGAATTGTTTTTGTTGTTCATCCCTGATCGATTCGTTATACTTTTTTATCAGAGCAATTCCTTTTTCTGCGGTATCATTGACAACTTTAAGAGCGTTCACATGGCTTCTTAGAGAATCATTGCAATATTCTGTCACGTCGTGGATCCCAAACAATTCAAAGAACGTCTTTGTTTTATTAGTAACGAAATGGCTTAGGTCCTTTTCTTCAAACACTCCTTTCAATATTAGTTCATGGATGTGATGACGGCAAGCCAACCACAACAATGTTCGTCCGATTTCCCTTTCAATTCTGGTACATGCCCCTTGGATCAGTCCTGTATTAGATGCTGTAGTATCAAAAGATATACCGATTATATTGTCACGTAGCCCAAATCGGTCCACTTCCCGAATAACTACTTCAGCCATCTGCTCACCAGTGCCTTTCAGGTCAGGGGCATGGTCAGGGGCATGGTCAGGGTCAGGGTCAGGGATAGGGATTAGGGTTTTCCCTTTAAGAATAAGGCTAGGACCCAGGCTCTTGAACAGGGACCTCCCCCAGAGGTCAAAGGTCAGAGGGCGGGTCCCCAGAGGTCAAAGGTCACTGGGCGTGGCTGACCCACCCCCACCAAAGTGTACCGCCTACCCCAACTAAGTCGGGGAATAAACAAGTTGGGGAATGAACAAGTCGGGGAAATGCTCAAAATCTTTGCCAGTCACTAGAACTGCAACGCTATCTTCCAAAGTTTTGACATTCCCATGGGCAACTGAGGACAACAGTTTACTATCCCAATGCAAGACCATATGAGGAGGATTTTCAAAGAGTGACTTTTCTATTTTCTTTGCCATTTTACTTCTATTGATGGCCCGAGCTCGGTAAACGGTAGCTAGAGATATGGAGATTTTTAAAACTTCGTGGCCAAGGCTGTTTGCAGTTGCTATAAATTAAGTGCTTGCTTGTCGAATAGATAGCTTTTCTCGATCCCAAGTAGACGTGAGTGTCTGATCAAGAGGTTTTAATCTAGGACTTGAATGTAATTTTTTCGTTGCTGGAGGCGAAAACTCAGCCTCTTCGTCACTAGCTGCTTGTGATGATGGAGATAAGTCTTCCAGTATAACTGTCTTTTTTTTGATTTCAGCGATAGCTTTGTAATGTTTATTCTTATATGAATCTTTTTCTTCTTTTGTACACTTAGTTCAATATTAGAAATTTCACTAGTTTGTGATAAAAGTGATCAATTTGTGCAACCCCTAAATATTATCCAATCTTCTTGAAATTTGGCATATATATCTTTTACATCACGAGACATATGAAAATCACATCTTTGGAAAAATGATACACCCTAATGTGTGTACACCTGTATGGCTGCTTTTGTAGCTTAGGGCGATTAGGTGGGGTGATATGGCCTTGTGTTTTTACTGCCCCCCAACTGCAAGTGTAAACAAGCTCTTATTGGCCAAATCACCAGGTGATGCAGTCCCCACATCTAAGAATTTTTCTAAGAACTACTTGTTGCAGTTAACTTTTTAGCAATTACTGTATTTATTGGCGTATAACACTCACTATTTTTAACCCTGAAAATAGAGGGTAAACTCTGCATGCGTGTTATATGTTTTTAAACCATTGAAAAAAAAAAACGCTAAAAACCGTTATTGCAAAAACTTTGACTGCAAAGCTACTGGCGTTTTTATAACGTTATTTTAACGTCCAGTGTGCATGAGGCCTCAGAGTTTTTTTTTTTTTTTTTTGTGAAGATATGTCCCTACAATTGTTTTCTTTCAGTTTAAATTTATCACTTACAGTGGGTATAGAAAAGAACCACCCTCCTTTTTAAAATAATCCGATTTTTTTGCTTTGCATCCTGGAACACCGTTTTTGTTTTATCCAGCTGTATTTACTCAGTGCAAAGTATAAAATCCAAGTGAAAAATATAACACCAACATCGCTGAGTTGGGAAAAGGATCACCCTCCTCCTAAAAATGACTTGTAAACCTATCAGGTGTAGCTAATCACCTTCTCAATGGCACACAAAGCCATTTGACTTTCAACTGTGATCAGCTGTGGTCATTTTGATTAGCTCACCATGCAAATAGCTTTCCTGGAGCATTTCAGTCCCTGGTAGTGCAATTGAAGCAAACAATCAACTATGGGTGTCAAGGCACTGTCAAAAGATCTCCAGGATAGTTGTGAACAGGCACAAGTCAGGAGCTGTATACAAAAACAAAAAATCAAATGCTTTATCAATGCCTAGAAGCACAATGAAATCTATTATTAAGAAGTGGAAGGTATTTGGTACAAAACAGACCCTCCCTGGATCAGGACATCATTCCAAACTGGTTGAAAGCACCAGGAAGAAACTGTTCAGAGGCCTCCAGCAACTCTGAAGCCGTTGCCGAAAAATGTGACGAGTGTGCATGAAGTAATATCACAAATTCTCCACAAATGTGCCTTGTATAGGAGGGTTGCAAGAAAAAATCCACTCCTTAAAGGCCACATGCGGTCACGACTGAGCCTTACCAAAATGCACCTTGAAGATTCTGAGGCCGCATTGAAAAAGGCGTTCTAGTCAGATGAGGCTAAAATTGAATTATTTGGCCTCAACACCAAATGATATGTTTGGTGGAAATCCAATACAGTTCACCATCTAAATAACACAATTCCTACCGTACAGCGTGGAGGTGGCAATATCCTGTTATGGGGGTTTCTCTGCAGCAGGGACTGAAGCACTTGTCAGAATAGAAGGAAAAATGGATGGGGCAAAATACTATCAAATTCTTGAGGAAATTCTGCTGCCCTCTGCCAGAAAGTTGTCAATGGGAAGAAGGTTTACATTCCAACATGACAATGACCAAAAGCACACAGGAAAAATGACCACACAGTGGTTGAAGTAGAAAAAGGTGAATGTCCTTGGATGGCCTAGTCAGAGCTCAGGCTTAACCACTTAAGCCCCGGACCATTACGCAGCTTAATGACCAGAGGTGATTTCACAATTTGGCACTGCGCTGCTTTAACTGGAAATTGTGCGGACATGCAATGTTGTACCCCAACAAAGTTTGCGTCCTTTTCTTCCCACAAATAGAGCTTTCTTTTATTGGTATTTGCTTGCCTCTGCGAATTTTTTTTTTTTTTGCAATATAAACGGAAAAAGACTGAAAATTTTGAAAAAAAATGATATTTTCGACTTTTTGTTATAAGAAAAATCGAATAAACTAAATTTTAGTCCTACATTTAGGCCAAAATGTATTCAGCCACATGTCTTTTAGTAAAAAAAATGTCAATAAGCGTATATTTATTGGTTTGCGCAAAAGTTATAGCGTCTACAAACTAGGGTACATTTTCTGGAATTTACACAGCTTTAAATTTATGACTGCCTATCTTATTTCTTGAGGTGCTAAAATGGCAGGGCAGTACAAAACCCCCCAAATGACCCCATTTTGGAAATTAGACACCCCAAGGAAATTGCTGAGAGGCATGTTGAGCCCATTGAATATTTTTATTTTTTTGTCCCAAGTGATTGAATAATGACTAAAAAAACAAAAAAACAATTACAAAAAGTTGTCACTAAATGATATATTGCTCACACATGCCTTGGTTATATGTGGAATTGCACCCCAAAATACATTTTGCTGCTTCTCCTGAGTACGGGATACCACATGTGTGGGACTTTTTATGAGCCTAGCCACGTACGGGACCCCGAAAACCAAGCACCGCCTTAAGGATTTCTAAGGGCACAAATTTTTGATTTCACTCCTCTCTACCTATCACAGTTTCGAAGACCATAAAATGCCAAAATAGCACAAAACCCCCCCAAATGACCCCATTTTGGAAAGTAGACACCCCAAGCTATTTGCTGGTAGGCATGGTGAGTATGTTGCAGCTCTCATTTGTTTTTGAAAAAGAAGAAATAAAATAATGTATTTTTTATTTTTTTCAAAACTTTGTGACAAAAAGCGAGATCTGAAAAATACTCGCCATACCTCTCAGCAAATAGCTTGGGGTGTCTACTTTCCAAAATGGGGTCATTTGGGGGGGGGGGGGGTTGTGCCATCTGGGCATTCCATGGCCTCCGAAACTGTGATAGGCAGTGAGGAGTGAAATCAAAAATATATACCCTTAGAAAGCCTGAAGGCGGTGCTTGGTTTTTGGGGTCCCGTACGCGGCTAGGCTCCCAAAAAGTCTCACATGTGGTATCCCCGTACTCAAGAGAAGCAACAGAATGTATTTTGGGGTGTAATTCCACATATGCCCATGGCATGTTTGAGCAATATATCATTTAGTGACAACTTTGTGCAAAAAAAAAAAAAAATCTTTTTTCCGCAACTTGTGTCAACATATAAAATATTCCATGGACTCGACATGCCTCTCAGTATATAGCTTGGGGTGTCTGCTTTCCAAAATGGGGTCATTTGGGGGGGTTTGGAATTGTCCTGGCATTTTATACACAACATTAGGAAGCTTGCATCCACTCTTCTAACCACTTGAAGACAAAGCCTTTTCTGACACTTTTTTTTTTCTTTACATGAAAACATATTTATTTTTTTTGCAAGAAAATTATGTTGAACCCCCAAACATTATATATTTTTTTTAAAGCAAAGGCCCTACAGATTAAAATAGTGGGTGTTGCATTTTTTTTCCCACACAGTATTTGCGCAGCGATTTTTCAAACGCATTTTTTGGGGAAAAAATACACTTTTTTTAATTTTAATGCACTAAAACACACTATATTGCCCAAATGTTTGATGAAATAAAAAAGATGATCTTAGGCCGAGTACATAGATACCAAACACAACATGCTTTAAAATTTCGCACAAACGCGCAGTGGCGACAAACTACATACATTTTTAAAAGCCTTTACAGGGTACCACGTTAGATTTACAGAGGAGGTCTACTGCTAAAATGACTGCCCTCGATCTGACCTTCGCGGTGATACCTCACATGCATGATGCAATTGCTGTTTACATATGACGCCATACCGACGCTTGCGTTCGCCATTGCGCAAGAGCAGGGCGGGACAGGGGTGTTTTTTTTATTTTTATTTTTTTTATTATTAATTTTGCTTTTTTTATTTTTAAACTGTTCTTTCCATATTTTTTTTTTAATCATTTTTATTGTTATCTCAGGGAATGTAAATATCCCCTATGATAGCAATAGGTAGTGACAGGTACTCTTTTTTTGAAAAAACTGGGTTCTTCTAGACCCTAGATCTTTCCTCTGCCCTCAAAGCATCTGACCACACCAAGATCGGTGTGATAAAATGCTTTCCCAATTTCCCAATGGCGCTTTTTATACCCGGGGGGGGGGGGACATTCCCTCCCTCTGCTTGTAAAAGCAGTCCAGAGGCTAATTAGCCGCTAGGATTGCTTTTACATGAAAGTCGGCCGCTGGCTGAAAAGAATGATACCAAGATGATACCTAAACCCGCAGGCATCAATCTGGTATAACCAAAGTCCAGCAACATACCAGTACGTTGCTGGTCCTTGTTGGACATGTATTGTAATCTTTTTTTTCATGCAGCCTGTTGGCTGAACGAAAAAAAGAGATTGATCGGTGGGTATGCCCACCATTAGAATACCTCCCTTCATCCACCCACTTCTAATGATGGGCATACATGCACCATTTATATATGCCGAAGCCTGAGGGCATCCTCCCGCAAAAGTTATGCCGCACACACATGGTCGGACTTTTCCACGGGCATGCCTCCGTCGGAATTTTGACCGTATGTACGCGGCATTAGGAGCAAAATCGCTCCTCCGCCCCTGCTGCCCCCCTGCTTCGGCATATTTGCTCTTTTTTTTTTTTTTTAACTGTGGTGGTGAAATCACCTCCTACAGCACTGGAGTCGCAGGGTCAGGCCTGTCTCTGCGAACGCTGCAGTTGTGTGTTGTGTTTTGTAAGTGACAGTGATCGATCGATACTGCACTTGGGTGACCTGGGCTGGACAGAGGGGCAAAACGCAGGTGCTAGCAGGTATCTGGGCTGATCCCGCTAACACTGTGTTTTTGGGAACCCTAAACTGTTGGGGACGCTAGTATAGATCTGATCAGATATTGATCTGTTCAGATACTATACCACTAAGGGAGGTGTATGATTCACGCATGGATGTTGGCGTTCCTATCACTAACCTGACGCTGCCTGGGGCGACGCAGACCCTCTCTGGCGCTAAAACCTAATTGATATCACCCGCCGGGTGATCAGGGGGTTAAACCTTTATTGGGTTATATACGGCGGGTGCCCTGACAGTATAAAAAGCAAACTAACTAACCAGCGTCACCCGTAACACTTATATGGTGATCACTGGTGATAACTAGGGGCAATTAGGGGGTTAAAACCTTTATGAGATAATATATGGGGGTACCTGACGCTATAAAAAACCTGCGGCGAACCTAAAAAAAATAACTGGCTACCTATCGGCATCACCGACACTAAGACAGCGTTCAGAAAAACGATCGCTTAGTGACACTGGCAAAAGGGGGTAAAAGGGTTAGTTTGGGGGGCGATCAAGGGGTTAAACCTTTATTAGGTAATATATGGGGGTACCTGACGCTATAAAAACCTGCGACGAACCTAAAAAAAATAACTGGCTTCCTATCGGCATCACCGACACTAAGACAGCGATCAGAAAAACGATTGCTTAGTGACAGCTGTGAAAGGGTTACCTTGGGGGCGATCAAGGGGTTAAACCTTTATTAGGGGGGGGTTAGGGGGCTACACTGGACCTAAAGCACTCTGCCCTGACACTTTTACAGTCACAAATGTCACTGATTGCAGTCATCAGTAAATAAATGGTCACTGCAATCAGTGACACTGTGACAGGGGGCTGGGGGTGATCTGGGGGGGGCCTGGGGGGGCGATCGTGTGCCTATGTGTCCTGGTGTCAGTGTGCTGTTTAGTGCACTAACCTGATGTCTTCTCTCAACGGCGCTCGGTATATGTGAGCGCCACAGGAGAGATGACATCACTTCCTCCTGCCTGTGTAAACATTACACAGGCAGAGGAAGCTTTTCATTCGCCGGGAGCGATCGTGAGGGGGTGGCCGGAAACGAATGGCCGTCCCCTCATCACGGATGGCTCCCGGAACGATGCCGACCACTCACTGTATAGAAGGGGGGACCCCCCAACTATACAAAGGCAGGCACGTACAGGTACGTGATTGTGCCTGTCTGTGCCATTCTGCCGATGTGTATATATACAGTGAGCGGTCGTTAAGTGGTTAAACCCCATTGAAAATCTGTGCAATGATTTGATGACTGCAGTCCAGAAACGGTCACCTTCAAATTTAACTGAACTTAAGCAGTTCTGCAAAGTGGAGTGGCCAAATATTGCAAAGTTAGTCGAGACATATCTCAACAGACTAAAGGCTGTAATGAAAGCAAAAGGTGGTTTAACAAAATACTGACACAAGGGACAAGGGGGTGATCCTTTTTTCAACTCAGTGACTCTGTTTTTGAATAAAATTTTATTTTTTTCAGACATGATGGTGTTCTATCTTTCACTTGGATGTTATAAGTTGCACTGAGTAAATACAGCTGGATAAAACAAAAACTGTCTTCATTTCAGGCTGAAAAGCAACAAAATGTGATTATTTTAAAGGGGGGTGATTTCTGTAAATAGAACAAATTCCTTCAATTTAATGGTTTTCCAAAACCGTTTCATTCAAGGCATGTCATGAATAATAACAGTCTCAATAGCAAACTATCATACCCTCAAATAGCTGGTGTCAAAACTGATCACATGTGCAGCACCATGGCAACTGCAGATCAACAGTGGCCACGATGGCAGCTTCCTTGGCAGTAAAGTAGAGGAGGGTTTAATTCTGCTTTAACCACTTAACAACCACCTGCCGACAAATAACGTAGACAAGGTGGTTGCTTAACTCTGGGAGGACGTTGTATAACGTCCTCCCAGAATCGCGCTCCCGCGCGCCCCCTGGGGCGCGCACACGGGAAACTCCGTGACCGCCGGGTCCAGAGGACCCGGCGGATCACGAATCGCGATAAATCGCCGCTGATAGCGGCCGTTTACCACGTGATCGCTCCGTCAAATGACGGAGCAATCACTTGTAAACAGACCTGCGTCATTTCATGACGCCGGTTCCTCCCTCCCCTCTCTGTACCGATCGGTACAGTGTGAGAGGGGAGGGGGAGGGAGCGGATGGCAGCAGCAGCACTGTGGGCTGGATCTGTGACAATTGCAGTCACAGATCCAGCCATCCATCCATCCCTGCTCAGCCATCCCTGTGCTATACCCTGCCAATACTCTGCAATACACCCTGCCAATATTCTGCAAAATACCCTGCCAATACTCTGCAAAATACCCTGCCAATACCCTGGTGCAATACTCTGCAATACCCTGGTGCAATACTCTGCAATACCCTGGTGCAATACTCTGCAATACCCTGGTGCAATACTCGGCAATACCCTGGTGCAATACTCGGCAATACCCTGGTGCAATACTCGGCAATACCCTGCGCAATACTCTGCAATACCCTGCGCAATACTCTGCAATACCCTGCAAAATACTCTGCAATACCCTGCAAAATACTCTGCAATACCCTGCGCAATACTCTGCAATACCCTGCGCAATACTCTGCAATACCCTGCGCAATACCCTGCGCAATACCCTGGTGCAAAATACTCTGCAATACCCTGGTGCAATACTCTGCAATACTCTGGTGCAATACTCTGCAATACTCTGGTGCAATACTCTGCAATACCCTGCGCAATACTCTGCAATACCCTGCGCAATACTCTGCAATACCCTGCGCAATACTCTGCAATACCCTGCGCAATATGCTGCAAAATACTCTGCAATACCCTGCACAATACTCTGCAATACCCTGCACAATACTCTGCAATACCCTCCACAATACTCTGCAATACCCTCCACAATACTCTGCAATACCCTCCACAATACTCTGCAATACCCTCCACAATACCCTGTGCAATACCCTCCACAATACCCTGTGCAATACCCGTGCAATACCCTGCCATACACCGCAATACCCTGCCATAGTCCGCAATACTCCGCAATGCCCTGCAATACTCCGCAATGCCCAGCAATACTCCGCAATGCCCGGCAATACTCTGCAATAACCACTTCCCGCCCTCCGGCCATCATATGACGTCCTTGACTTTGTGCGGGGATATCTGAATGATGGGAGCAGCTACAGGCATCATTCAGATATTAGCTTTTTCAGCCGGCGATTCGCTACACCATAAGAACAATCATAGCGGCTGTTCCGCCGCTTGATCATTCTTACGGGAGGCGAGAGGGGATGTCCCCCCCCCCCCCCCCGCCGCCCTCCGGTGCTTCTACCGACTCACCGCTACGATGAAAGCCAGGATTGTTGTTTTTTTTTTGTATTTTTTTCAGGCTTCCCAGCCTAGAGGTGAGATGTGGGGTCTTATTGACACCCCCCCCCCCCCATATCTCACTGTAAAGAGGACCTGTCATGCCATATTCCTATTACAAGGGATGTTTACGTTCCTTGTAATAGGCATAAAAGTGATAAAAAAAATGTTTAGGGCGGAAAAACATGTCAAACTAAAATAAATAAAGTAAAATGAAGAATAATTTTTTTTATTTTTTTTAAAGCGCCCCTGTCCCCGTGAGCTCGCATACAGAAGCGAACGCATACGTAAGTCCCGCCCACATATGAAAACGGTTTTCAAACCACACATGTGAGGTATCTCTGCGAACGTTAGAGCGAGAGCAATCATTTTGGCCCTAGACCTCCTCTGTAACTCAAAACATGTAACCAGTAAAAATATTTAAAGCGTCGCCTATGGGGATTTTTTAAGTAGCGAAGTTTGGCGCCATTCCACGAGTGTGTGCAATTTTTAAGGGCGACATGTTAGGTATCTATTTACTCGGCGTAACTTCATCTTTCACATTATGCAAAAACATTGGGCTAACTTTACTGTTTTTTTTTTTTTTTTAAGCACAAAACATTTTTTTTCCGTAAAAAACGCGTTAAAAAAATTGCTGCGCAAATATCGTGCGAGATAAAAAGTTGCAACAACCACCATTATATTCTCTAAGGTCTTTGCTAAAAAAACATATATAATGTTTTGGGGTTCTATGTAATTTTCTAGCAAACAAATGATGATTTTTACATGTAGGAGAGAAATGTCAGAATTGGCCTGGGTGCTCCAGAACGCCTGAAGGTGCTCCCTGCATGTCGGGCCTCTGTATGTGGCCACGCTGTGTAAAAGTCTCACACATGTGGTATCGCCATACTCGGGAGTAATAGCAGAATGTGTTTTGGGGTGTAATTTGTGGAATGCATATGCTGTGTGTGAGAAATAACCTGCTAATATGACAATTTTGTGAAAAAAAAAAAAAGAGAAAAAAAAAATCTTGATTTTGCAAAGAATTGTGGGAAAAAATGACAACTTCAAAAAACTCACAATGCCTCTTTCTGAATACCTTGGAATGTCTTCTTTCCAAAAAGGGGTCATTTGGGGGGTATTTGTACTTTTCTGGCATGTTAGGGTCTCAAGAATTGAGATAGGCCGTCAGTACTTCAGGTGTGATCAATTTTCAGATATTGGCACCATAGCTTGTGGACTCTATAACTTTCACAAAGACCAAATAATATACACCAATTTGTACTTATTTTTACCAAAGATATGTAGCAGTATAAATTTTGGCCAAAATTTATGAAGAAAAAATAGTAATTTGCAAAATTTTATAACAGAAACGAAAAAAAAATCATTTTTTTACAAAATTTTCAGTCTTTTTTCTCTTATAGCGCAAAAAATAAAAAACCCAACAGTGATTAAATACCACCAAAAGAAAGCTCTATTTGTGTGAAAAAAAGGACAAAAATTTCATATGGGTACAGTGTTGTATGACTGAGTAATTGTCATTCAAAATGTGAGAGCACCGAAAGCTGAAAATTGGTCTGGTTATTAAGGGGGTTTAAGTGCCCAGTGGTCAAGTGGTTAAAGTGTCCATTACGTTTTGGGAAAAATGGGCAGCTATGTTTGCTGTGGGCTGACCTAGATTACCTAGTATCCTCCTAAATTCAGCATTGGGAGAGTTAGTTTGTCTACTGGGCTGAGGATACACAGTAAAATGATAACATAAAAGCGTATACTGTATCTAAAAACAATCAGTTTTTATTGAAGGGGGTTCTTGTGGAGTTGACTGTAATCAATATGGTCCCTGAAACCCCTGGGCAGAGGCTATATCCTTCTTTTTTTTTTTTTCACAAGAAAGGGCAGAGGCTATATCTAGTACCATGGCTTTGTTTATGTCACCTGGACTCCAGAGGAGCCCAGAGACCAATTTTCTTATGTAGATGTATGTTTTACATCTTCACTGATGTACATATAGGGGCATAATGAAGCATGATTTTAAAGTATCTGGGATCAGCCATAATTTTCAGATACTTTTACTTCGGAAGAATAGTAATCCATGTGCAATGTTGGTAGCGAGCCACATTAGAACATTATGGCCTTTACCAACATCATGGTAGTGACTCCACAGTGCTTTTGTTTTATGACGGCTTAAGGCTTGATGAGTGGATATTCCCTTATGTGCACACTGCATTCAAGTTTATCCCACTGGCATTTTGGCATAGCCCATGTCGATCATTAAAATGTTGCAGTTGGGAACAGGACAAGATAGGTGGAGACAAGATTCTTTTAGTCTCCACCTGTCCAGTACTGATACTTCTAAAGTAGGGTACACACTATAATAAATCAGAAGAAAAAATTCCACACAAGGCACGATTGTTCGATTTTCGTATAACGTGTACACAACTTTCGACGTCCGATTCAGACTTTCCAACGAAAACTTCCAAAGGGACAAACTCCCAAAAATGTTCTCGTATTTCAACAGAACTAACGATTTTCATTTAATGTGTACTGTTTTCGTACCAAAGAAATCTGATTTACCCCACCCTTCATGACCATAATTTGCTTTTTGGCGCTGCATTACTTTAATTTCTAAATTGGCAAATGTCAGAGTTGAGCCTATTTATTCTGGGAGGCAGGGTTTCTGTTTATTCACGACAAACTGTATATTTACAGTCAACACATATTTTGCCTATTCAAAGTAACAGGTTCACTTGTTTGTCCAGAGCCAAGTTTAATAAGCAGTTAATGTAATGTAATCAGTGTCCTGGCTTGTGACCTGTTATTACCCCAAAGGAGATGGGGCTTATAGGCATACAGTTAGCTTTTAAAAAATTTCACCACCCCAAACACACTTTTACATGAAATATTTTCTTCTACCACATTACATGTCTGTTTTAATGCTTGTGATGTATATTGGCTCCAAGTTGGGCTTTTCAGTGACCTTGTTGCTTTGTCGTAAATGGGCAAAGTATAGGTTAAATTTAAGAGATCTACAAAAAAATATATAAAAATTGCATAGTTTTCTAGCAGTCACTCAAAATTAAAATCTGAAGTCCAAAATGTTTTGTTTTGGATTGTTTACAGAGCAATGCTTGTACGCCTTGGTAACAGTAACACAATCGAAAGGGGAAACAAATAAAACATTGCGGTACTTGGCTATGAAAGGTCAGTGCAATTAAACCACTGAGTGCAAAGCCAACTCCAGCTATTCAATACACCTGTACCGTGAGAAGCCTTTTTGTCAGATGACAGATAAAGGACTTGGTTTCACTGAAACAGTGAGCTGATAAAAAGAAATTCACACATTGTTTTACAGGTAGGGTTGCCACCTTTTTTTGCTAAGGTCAGCATGGACACGTCCGTGGAGGAAGTTTACAATGGCATGGCACAATAGGAAATGTGGTCATCCTTCTAATCCATCTGACTGCCTGTCACCAAAACAGGAAGTAAGCGGAAAATTTAAACTTGGCAGAGACATTAGTGATGTGTAATTCCCTGCAGCCCAGCAGGTGGCGCTGTCGCTCTGGGTTGGGGTTGAATCATTGCTGTGTGTCGCGCCTCCTTTTTGTCCTCCCTCGGCAGCGGTATGGTGGGGCGGGGAACACGCCGTGCTTGCTGGGAGAGGGTATAAAGGGGCCGGCCATCTTTGTCACGGGGTCGAGTCCCAGGCACCTTCAGCCTGTGGACGGTGGTTTGTGTCTGTTCTCTAGGCGGGCCTAGGCCTAGAGGACAGCCGGAGGTCGTGTTCCATCCCAGGCACCTTGGGCCTGGGGTGAGGTACTCGGATGGAGGTCTAGAGCTCAGTGCCCAACACTGAGTTCCGCGAGGGAAGTTGATCCTAGGGAACCCCGGGAGTGGTTACCTGAATCCGGAAGGCGTAATGGACCGGGGGGAGCTCCTCACTCGAAGACCTGGTGCAGCATATTGCCAGTGGCGGGTGAGTCTCTCATCGGAGACCAATAAAAATAAAATATGCAGCGCTAAATAGGTGAATAGAGGACCAGTTAACCTAATCTAGTCCAAACAATAAAAACCAAAGTGAATAAATGACCAAAAATCACAAATAAACACACCGTGAAGTGATACTAAAGAGATTACCAAACAAAGGTAAAAATAAAAAATAAAATAAAAATGATGCTGTAAATAATTAGTGAAATGAATACAATAACTAAAACATCATGAGCAAAAAGTCCCAGAACGGTAAAAGAAGTGAGTGGCTAGAGAAGCTTCTTCCCAGGGGAGCTGTGCAGACTGGCAAACGTGACACCCAGGTGTGTGGTGGTCCTGCTTACCGGATAGCCATGACTGTATCCACAGTCTCACCTAACACAGGGAATAAGGCTTCCCCACAGCCCAACGATATCCTGAGCAGTTCTCACCAGCCCGAAATTATTCCGAATGGGAGAGAAAACAAAGAAACTCCATAGTGTAATAAGTAAAAATCCGGTTTAATGAATTAATAAAGGTTGCACTTATTGGTAGATGGTCAGTCAGCGATAAAAAACAGATAATGTGCAGCAATAACAGTGCTGCATACGGCAGCGTTGGTTCGAATTTTCCCGAGCTCCTGTGCTCCGCAGATACTTCCTCGTGTGTACTCAAATGCGTGATGACGTCACCGGCCCCCTACGCGTTTCATCACCACGGACATCAACTGGGGATTGGCCGAAGCGAGCGTCACCACGCTAGAAGAATAAATACATGTCGGCGCCATTTTGGATCATGGCAAACACTCGGCATGTAACAGAGGAAGTAATGGCAACCCAAAAATGTAATGAAATGTTGGGTAAGTCGCACAGGAAACAGAATAGGAACAGAGGGGAACGAACCCAAATAGAGACATCTAGTGGTAATAAAGAGGAAGTACCAGCGGGAGCCGCAAAAAGCAAGGGAACAGCCGAACCAAATTACAAACAGTATGAATATGACCATCTTAATGCAAAAAATAAATAAAAAATAAAATATAAAAACTAATCCACCTACCTTAATAGAAACATATAAAAAAGCCCATAAAATCTATAAAATATATATATAGCTGGGACATAACAACAAATCAGGAATTATTAATAAAGCTGTTAATGTCCCAGTCTATATTCAAACCAAAAGGTTTGAAAGACTTTAAAAGAAAAATCCATCTAGTTTCAGATCTGGATATAGCCCTAACCATATTAGTACCTCTCCAGTGGGGCCGCACCAAATCAATAGCAAAAAATGTAGTACCCTTAAGTTGACGGTTGTGATGTTGATCATAATGTTTGGATAGGTTATGCTTAGGGAAACCCCTCTTAATGTTACCTACATGTTCATTGAGCCTAATATGCAATTCCCGCTTAGTGCGGCCTACATACTGTTTTGAACATGGACACTGAATCATATATACCACATATTTGGAGGAGCAGGTGATAAATGAATCAATGTCATATGTTAAATTAGTTACAGATGATGTGAACTGAACACATTTGCGGCCTATCAGGGGATTAACTTTACAGATACTACACTTACGACACGGATAAAACCCTTTCATACTCTGAAAGAAAGAGGGCTTAATAGGGGGATCTATCACATCAGGGGCAATACTTAATCTAAGTGATGGTGCACCCCTATAAATAACTCCTGGATTTTTTGGAATTACAGGTCCCAATATTTTATCATTTTTGAGTACATCCCAATGTTTTTTGAGGATCTTTTTTATAGAAAAATGTTGGTTAGAAAATCTAGTGATCATAGACCAGCCAAATCTATCAGAAATGGACTGGTCTTTGGGTTTGGGAACTAAAAGGGTCCCTCTATCCAAAGTAGCCACTTTGGTAATGGTCTCATCAATTACTGCAGGTGAGTATCCCTTACTCACAAACCTATGTTTCAATACATCTGCTTGTGCAAAATATTCTGAAATATTAGTACAATTGCGCCTGATCCTCTGAAACTGTCCCTTAGGGACCGCTGAGAGCCAGGACCTGTGATGACAGCTAGTAGTTGGTATGAAAGAATTGCGGTCTGTTTCTTTAAAGAAAGTGCTAGTACTAATATGGCCATTCTGAATGGTAATATTTAAATCAAGGAAATTCACCTGTTCAACACTAGCAACATATTCCAAACATATGCCTCTATCATTGGTATTCAATTGAGAAAAGACATTTTCAAGAGACACCATATCTCCTTCCCAGATGAGAATGATATCGTCAATGTACCTTTTCCAAAGTAACAACTCTCTGGGGGGACAGGTATCAATGACACCCAATTCCCAATGTGACATAAAAAGGTTGGCTAAGCTGGGGGCAAATTTAGCCCCCATAGCCACACCCTTTTTTTGTAAATAGAAATCTCCTCCAAACCAGAAATAATTATGACTCGTGGCAAACCTAAGTAGTTCCATAATAAAGTCCCTTTGTAAACAAGAAAGAGAAAAATCTTTTTGTAAATTAAAAATCGACCGCCTCAAAACCCTGTTGGTGCGAAATAATAGTATAAAGGGAGGCAACATCAGCTGTCGCTAAAATGCAACCCTCTCTCCACTGGAATTCACCAAGTAGATTAAGCACCTGCATGGTATCTCTCAAATAAGCTGGTGTTTGAGTCACAAGAGGTTGTAGAAAATGATCTACATATTTACTGATTCTAGAAGTAACAGAATCGATACCGCTAATAATGGGGCGGCCAGGGGGTTGAGTAGGGTTCTTATGTAATTTGGGCAAATAATAAATCACGGGTACTCTAGGGATAATAGGAATGAGGTGAGTCTTCTCTTTTTTGTTTAGAATGTCACTCTCAAAGCCATAGTCTATCAGATTAGACAATGCTTTTCTAAATTTAATAGTAGGGTTAGAGGCAAGTGGAGCATAGGTTGACCCATCGGATAATAGCCTAGTCATTTCCTCGATGGACCCCATGAACCAAGGGATATTCCTATTCGCCACACTGGATTGATTAATGCCTCACTATTCAACCCACCCGGCTTTGTAGCCCCATCCATTCAGGTTTTCAAGGAATTAGTTCTTCATGATCTGTTGGAATTGAAAATACCAAAAAAGAAGACTAAAGATGACCTCCGAACACATGTTAAAAGTATATGTGAACGGAAGGACATCATGATGAGACCTGCGGATAAGGGTGGGGGCATTGTGGTGTTGGATAAATCTCAGTACATCGAGGAAATGACTAGGCTATTATCCGATGGGTCAACCTATGCTCCACTTGCCTCTAACCCTACTATTAAATTTAGAAAAGCATTGTCTAATCTGATAGACTATGGCTTTGAGAGTGACATTCTAAACAAAAAAGAGAAGACTCGCCTCATTCCTATTATCCCTAGAGTACCCGTGATTTATTATTTGCCCAAATTACATAAGAACCCTACTCAACCCCCTGGCCACCCCATTATTAGCGGTATCGATTCTGTTACTTCTAGAATCAGTAAATATGTAGATCATTTTCTACAACCTCTTGTGACTCAAACACCAGCTTATTTGAGAGATACCATGCAGGTGCTTAATCTACTTGGTGAATTCCAGTGGAGAGAGGGTTGCATTTTAGCGACAGCTGATGTTGCCTCCCTTTATACTATTATTTCGCACCAACAGGGTTTTGAGGCGGTCGATTTTTATTTACAAAAAGATTTTTCTCTTTCTTGTTTACAAAGGGACTTTATTATGGAACTACTTAGGTTTGCCACGAGTCATAATTATTTCTGGTTTGGAGGAGATTTCTATTTACAAAAAAAGGGTGTGGCTATGGGGGCTAAATTTGCCCCCAGCTTAGCCAACCTTTTTATGTCACATTGGGAATTGGGTGTCATTGATACCTGTCCCCCCAGAGAGTTGTTACTTTGGAAAAGGTACATTGACGATATCATTCTCATCTGGGAAGGAGATATGGTGTCTCTTGAAAATGTCTTTTCTCAATTGAATACCAATGATAGAGGCATATGTTTGGAATATGTTGCTAGTGTTGAACAGGTGAATTTCCTTGATTTAAATATTACCATTCAGAATGGCCATATTAGTACTAGCACTTTCTTTAAAGAAACAGACCACAATTCTTTCATACCAACTACTAGCTGTCATCACAGGTCCTGGCTCTCAGCGGTCCCTAAGGGACAGTTTCAGAGGATCAGGCGCAATTGTACTAATATTTCAGAATATTTTGCACAAGCAGATGTATTGAAACATAGGTTTGTGAGTAAGGGATACTCACCTGCAGTAATTGATGAGACCATTACCAAAGTGGCTACTTTGGGTTTGGGAACTAAAAGGGTCCCTCTATCCAAAGACCAGTCCATTTCTGATAGATTTGGCTGGTCTATGATCACTAGATTTTCTAACCAACATTTTTCTATAAAAAAGATCCTCAAAAAACATTGGGATGTACTCAAAAATGATAAAATATTGGGACCTGTAATTCCAAAAAATCCAGGAGTTATTTATAGGGGTGCACCATCACTTAGATTAAGTATTGCCCCTGATGTGATAGATCCCCCTATTAAGCCCTCTTTCTTTCAGAGTATGAAAGGGTTTTATCCGTGTCGTAAGTGTAGCATCTGTAAAGTTAATCCCCTGATAGGCCGCAAATGTGTTCAGTTCACATCATCTGTAACTAATTTAACATATGACATTGATTCATTTATCACCTGCTCCTCCAAATATGTGGTATATATGATTCCGTGTCCATGTTCAAAACAGTATGTAGGCCGCACTAAGCGGGAATTGCATATTAGGCTCAATGAACATGTAGGTAACATTAAGAGGGGTTTCCCTAAGCATAACCTATCCAAACATTATGATCAACATCACAACCGTCAACTTAAGGGTACTACATTTTTTGCTATTGATTTGGTGCGGCCCCACTGGAGAGGTACTAATATGGTTAGGGCTATATCCAGATCTGAAACTAGATGGATTTTTCTTTTAAAGTCTTTCAAACCTTTTGGTTTGAATATAGACTGGGACATTAACAGCTTTATTAATAATTCCTGATTTGTTGTTATGTCCCAGCTATATATATATTTTTTATAGATTTTATGGGCTTTTTTATATGTTTCTATTAAGGTAGGTGGATTCGTTTTTATATTTTATTTTTTATTTTTTATTTATTTTTTGCACTCAGATGGTCATATTCATACGGTTTGTAATTTGGTTCGGCTGTTCCCTTGCTTTTTGCGGCTCCCGCTGGTACTTCCTCTTTATTACCACTAGATGTCTCTATTTGGGTTTGTTCCCCTCTGTTCCTATTCTGTTTCCTGTGCGACTTACCCAACATTTCATTACATTTTTGGGTTGCCATTACTTCCTCTGTTACATGCCGAGTGTTTGCCATGATCCAAAATGGCGCTGACATGTATTTATTCTTCTAGCGTGGTGACGCTCGCTTCGGCCAATCCCCAGTTGATGTCCATGGTGACGAAACGCGTAGGGGGCCGGTGACGTCATCACGCATTTGAGTACACACGAGGAAGTATCTGCGGAGCACAGGAGCTCGGGAAAATTCGAACCAACGCTGCCGTATGCAGCACTGTTATTGCTGCACATTATCTGTTTTTTATCGCTGACTGACCATCTACCAATTGTAAGTGCAACCTTTATTAATTCATTAAACCGGATTTTTACTTATTACACTATGGAGTTTCTTTGTTTTCTCTCCCATTCGGAATCATTTCGGGCTGGTGAGAACTGCTCAGGATATCGTTGGGCTGTGGGGAAGCCTTATTCCCTGTGTTAGGTGAGACTGTGGATACAGTCATGGCTATCCGGTAAGCAGGACCACCACACACCTGGGTGTCACGTTTGCCAGTCTGCACAGCTCCCCTGGGAAGAAGCTTCTCTAGCCACTCCCTTCTTTTACTGTTCTGGGACTTTTTGCTCATGATGTTTTAGTTATTGTATTCATTTCACTAATTATTTACAGCATCATTTTTATTTTATTTTTTATTTTTACCTTTGTTTGGTAATCTCTTTAGTATCACTTCACGGTGTGTTTATTTGTGATTTTTGGTCATTTATTCACTTTTGGTTTTTATTGTTTGGACTAGATTAGGTTAACTGGTCCTCTATTCACCTATTTAGCGCTGCATATTTTATTTTTATTGTTTTTGTTATTTGGTCTTTTTTGTATAGGACTTTTTATGCTAGCTGCTTGTAGGTGTCTATTTTCATTATTTGTTACACTGTTCTTCCACATATTATCATCTATCACTATTAGCGCAACGTTAGCCCTTTGGGCTTTTCTTTTCTTCTCATCGGAGACCGCCTGGAAGGAAATTCCCCCTCGCTCGGAGACCGCAGCCCACTTTCAGGGAGGAAAGTGAAGAACACATTGTGTCTGGGGCTGGCCTACTCGCATCCACACCTCCTTTTCTGTTCTGTTTCTACCAAGGGAGTTCAACTGATTGTGTTCATTCGAGAAGAATAAAGGAGTGTTGAACTTTTCCTGACAGACATTGTTCAAGGTAACTCTCGGTGGAGGCTCCAGGTGCACAACACTGACCCGAAGGTAAAAGAACTTTGTTTGTATCACACTGACACCTGTGGTGAAGGCCAGGCGTGGTGTCCCCGCTCCCTTCCCCTCTGAAAGATACCACCAGACAAGAGACAGACGAGCTGAAGAAAAAGAGGGGAGTGAGGAGGGCGCGACAGTAGTAAAGTCTGTGCTTGGTCTACACCAGTGGTCTCCAAACTGTGGCCTGTGGACCTTTTTTCTGGCCCTCAGGATACTAATCCTCCCACTGACACCAACTGTGGGGAGCCATTCCTATCACTGACATCGACAATAGAGCATTTTTCCTTCCACTGATACCAATGATGGGACACCATTTCTTCCCTCTAATACTAATGATGGCGCACTATTCCTTGTTCTACTGACTACAGGCACTATGTAATTTTTGGCACTGGGGCATTTTCTACTTCCACTGGCCACTCCTGCCCCCCCCCCCTATAGTCTGAAGGACAGTAAAAAGGCCCTTTGTTTAGAAAGTTTGGAGACCTCTGGTCTACACTGTCAATAGCTGCTAGCTATAGTAGGTAGTAAAAATGCGGTTCAGCTAAGGGGTTTTGCTGCCTCCCAACTACTAGTGTTAACAAGCCCTAACGCACAGACCACGTTACAAAGTACCACCAAAATGAACCCCTCTGCTCAATGCAATTCACTCCTTACCCATATTCCTCACAATAGACACCTCCCATAACTTTCCTCATCCAATCAGCTTTCCAACACAGAAGCCCCCCCCACCCACTCAGTACAAACCCCCCTTCTCAGTCCAGGTGCCTCCATACAGAAAAACCCACCCCCTCCTTACAAAACTGCAAGAACAAAAGACACCCAGCTCAGAGTGAGAAGCCTGGAGGACTTGCTCTGGCACTGAGCTAACTTTTTTTCTGAAGCAGCACAGCAGGTGTGGGCTCAGTGGGGCTGCTGCAGCCACCTTAGTCTTTTCTTTGTGTTACACACTGCTAAAAAATCTTCGGCCGCAGCCCCAGTGATCCCACACGTGCTGTGCTGCTTCAGTGAGAGAGGTAGCTCAGTGCCAGAGCAAGTTTACCCCACTGCTCCACTCAGCTGGCTCCACCTTCTGGGTTCTCTCCTTCCTGATCTGCCTGCCCAGCTCTCTTCTTCCCTGGTCCAACAGCTGCAGCAGCCCCAGTGAGCCCACACCTGCTGCCTCAGTAGCTCAATGCCTTAGCAAGTCTCCTCCAGTGCTCAGCCCGCCCAGCTCTCTCCTTTGCTGCTTACCCGCCTGACTCTCTCCTTCTCTACCCCGGATTTCATCTTCCTAGTCTGTCCAGTATGCCACTGGGAGGAACAGTTTAGCCCGGGGTCGGCAATGTGACAGGATCTACCCACGATGGGTTGCCGACCCCTGATTTAGGCCAATATATATTCTGCTACATATTTTTGGTAAAAGAAAAATCCCAATAAGCGTATATTGATTGGTTTGCACAAAGTGTCTGTAAACTATGGGATATTTTATTTATGTATTGCGGCGGACAGTCGGACACTAACTGACACTTTTTGGGGACCAGTAAGACTAATACAGTGATCAGTGCTAAAAACACAGGAGCCATGCCTTCCCTACTGACAGAACAGCGATCTTCCTTGCTTACATAGGCAGACCGCCGTTTTGCCTCTGTGCTGGATGATCAGCCGGTACCAGCGGACATCGAGTCCACGGTACTTGCAGATAAGCTCCCGCTGTGTATAATCACAGTGGGAGCAAGCCGCTGGAGGCGCGCATGTGTGCCCCAACCCCGGAAGCATCGGATCTTGTACTAGGTATGTGATCCAGCACAGCAGTGGCACCTTGCCACTGTATAAGTCAGTTATACGAGCGGCAAGTGGTTAAGCAAAACTGATAATGTGATTTAGGCTAAAATTGCAAGCTGTGTACAAAACTCAGTTTTAGAAATCCAGTGATGTCATCTCTTTACACAGAATTTTCTCTATCCCTGGGATCTCTCAAGTGGCGACATCACTTCCTGTTAGTGTTTGTCACCACATACTAAGACTACAAATCCCACCCATCCTTCTTTATTCTGTGAGGAGCCCTTTGTTCCCTTCATATCCTGTTCCCTTCATATCCTGTTCATAAGACCAGTGGCCAGTCTCCTGGTCTGTCCCGCCCACTGGGATGGACATGGTCAGCAAAAATACTGAGGTAGACCATGGCATTTTAACAATGCTCAATAGGTAGTAAGGGGCCCAAAGTGTGCCAAGAAAATATCCCCCACACCATTACACCACCACCAGCCTGAACTGTTGATCCAAGCAGGATGGATCCATGCTTTCATTTTTACGCTAAATCCTGACCCTACCATCTGAATGTCACAGCTGAAATTGAGACTCCTCAGACCAGGCATTGTTTTTCCAATCTTCTATTGTCCAATTTTGGTGAGCCTGTGCGAATTGTAGCCTCAGTTTCCTGTCCTTAGTTGACAGGAATGGCACTCAGTGTGGTCTGCTGCTGCTGAAGCCCATCTTCTTTGAGGTTCGTTGTGTTGTGCATTCAGAGATGCTATTCTGCATACCTTGGTTGTAACGAGTGGTTATTTGAGTTACTGTTGCCTTTTATCATCTCGAACCAGTCTGCCCATTCTCCTCTGACATCAACAAGGCATTTTTGTTTACACACCGGCCACCCACTGGATATTTTCTCTTTTTTGGACCATTCTCTGTAAACCCTAGAGATGGCTGTGTGTGAAAATACCAGTATATCAGCAGTTTTTGAAATACTCAAACTAGGGGCTTTTTGTTTTTTTACAGAATATACCATGGGAGGATAGACTTCCAAAAGTTTTTTTTTTTTTTTTTTTTTATAGAATCGCCCAATGTTTTTGTGGTAAAGCTTGTAATAAACACATTCACTTTAAAAGAGAAGTATGGGATTTTTTTCCCCATAATTATTACTTACCTAGGCTTCGGACCCCCGCCTTCTCTATCCCCTGCAGCTCTGCTGCTCTACTTCTCCACGCTCATTGGATCGCCGAGCTGTAGAGGGGCGGGGAGCCATCAGTCCAGGTACCTGGCAGATCCAGACTCCCAGAGTCGGGATGACGCGGTGCCTGGACTCATCTGTGTGTTGTCAGTGGAGAGCGGACTTCAGACCACTCCTGTGACCTGTTTTCAGCAGAGAGTGCAAAACTAATTGCACTCCTGGGACCCAAAGGAGAAGCCCAGCCTAACAAGCTCAGGTTGGACTTCTCCTTTTAAGCACTACATAATCTGAAAATGTGTCACATAGGACTGTATATCATCCCTCAGATGGCGTATGGCTAAATGGCTTTACTGACCGTTATAAGTTTTGATATAATGTTTGGTCGCAGCTGTTAAATAGTGGAATTTTAGATTTTCAAGCACAGAAATGTTACGAAGAGTAAGGTATTAATTTCTTCTAATGTGGATAATAATACTGATGGTATTCTATTCATTTAAAAATGTAATGACCTCAGAATTAAATATTTGTGGTGTGATATTGCCTTTTTAGAAAAATATATATGGCTGGTATTTGGAAGCCCTTTTGTTAAGGGTTGGTTTAGAGGAGGATAAAGCCTTTAAGGAGTTGTGGTTCCAATCTTTTAATCAGTCAGACCTTAATTTGCTACAATTTTTATTGCAGAGAAAGAAAAGGAAATTAAAACTTTTAGATGAGAAGATTTGTAGTTCAAAAGAAAAATTGATTCCTTATAGAAGGATTTGTATTCTTTGCTCTAACGCTGCAGAAATATAACTCTAAAGAAGGTGAAACGAGATAATTATAAAAAAAAAAAAAAAAATATATAAAGGATCTTGAAAAAAGAAGGTATATAGGTTTAAAAATAAAATAAAAAAGGTTATTCTCCCCTAGGTGAATGCAGCATCAGTCCCCCGCTCTTTCTAAGACTGAGAACTGAGCGATCAAAGACCACTGATTGCTCAGTACTCATTCTTCAGTGTGCAGAGAGCCGATGAGTGTCAGTCACCGCCTCTTTGCTCTGAGCCTCCAGCGCTCACTAGAGTATCAGGCTGGGGAGGGGGAAGGGAGATTTGGCCCACTGTGGTCTGAAAATGGGTCACAGGAGTGCAGTACGAACTGCACTCCTGTGAGCCATAGGAGAAGGCCCAAAAGAGCTTTGACCATTTTTCTCCTTTTAATTATAGAAAGAGGTTTTAAAGTGTATCTATGGTCAAAATGTATAATCATATTCCACATTGTGTTATCTTGAAGTTTGGGGGGGGGGGGGGGTTAGAATTTAAATAAAAATATTTCCTTTCAAATCCCATTTTCCCTTACCATCCATGGACTGACACGGTGTCTCTTTACACTTTACACGTGGGTTATGTCCCTGCTTGCAGGAGAAGACCTAGGCAGAATGTGAAATGTAATACATACATTCTAAAAGCCAGAGCTGAACAGCCCCACCCAGGGGGCGGTCCCTCCGGACATAACCCTCCCACTACAGTCAGCAGACTTCAGTTTTTTTCTGCCTAGCAGAAGGAGAAGACGTGGCTCTCTCAGGAGCCAGTCTCCTGACCTATTTTTATTCCTTTTCTGGAATTCTTTTTTATTTTATTTTTGAGAATTTTCTATCAACTGTCGGCTGGGCAACAGGTTGGGTACAGGATATCCTCGTAGTCTTCCCTGTCCGACCATCGAGCGTGCTGATCCTCGCCTTGTGTGCGTGAGACTCAGTTCACGACAGGCCCCATGACTCCAGGGGTGGCCGGGTTTGCTTTCATGCTCCCACGGTCCTCTCAAGACTGAACAGTTCCTGACTGACTGTATCTTTCGCGGTGGACCGGGCCGACAGCTACTCAGTACTACACTGTGATAGTCCTGTCAGAAACACACTAGTGGGTCCCTCAGGGGACGGGTAAGTAGTCTCTCCTGCCTGCAGGTGAGTACAAAAGGCTGTGTGTTTCTCTGTGGGGGATTTTCCCTGTCTCCCCCTGTATTTCATTGTCACTCTCTGTCACTATTGCTGGCGCTGTGCTGTGTGGGGTGCCTGGGGGTCACACTGTTCTTGGAGGGGCTAATGCTGGTCTGCAGATATGCTTGGGGCCTTTGTGTGTTTTGGGGCCTGAGCGCCGAGTGGCGCTGTGTGTGTGCTGTTTTTTTTTTTTTTTCACTTTTGCTGAGTCATGGCGGCCATCTTGCCGCGGATCGCCTCAGTGAAGTGCGGAGGCCATTTTCTTGTAGCCCGCGCGCTCTTCAGCACTAGTTTTGGCCTCTAGCGCTACTGTAACAGCGCAAATCTCCTCACAATCTCCTCACAGCTCACCAGCGCTGACACAGCGCGGTACAGACAGCGGAACTGAGCGGTCCCTGGTCCGGTTTGGTGAGTCCCCTGGGTGCCCCCTCCTCAGTCAGCACAGCCTGTGGGTGGACTTTTTATCTGAGGAGTCTCAGAGGGGGGCAATATGGAGTCTCTGTCACCAGCTTCCCCTAAATGTCAGTGGACAACAGGCAGTGCTTCAGCACCTGCGGTCCCTAGGGACCAGTTGTGGGCAGTCCTGGAATCATTTCTGACCAGGATGGGAGCTGTGTGCAAGCGCAAGGGAGCAAAAAAGCGCCCTCTCCCCACCTTACTACATGAGGGCAGTGCGCTGATTCAGATATGGGCCTAGCCACTACCGCTCAGGACCCTAGTTCTGAATGTATTGGATGGTTTTGAACAGGACATTCCTTATGAGGAAAACTCCAGTTCTGAGTCAGTAAATGACAGGGCGCTTGTTAGTGTACTCATGACTGCGGTGAGGGACACTCTCAAGCTAAAATGCTGCGGATGCAGAACCTCAGGCGGATACAGTCTCCTTTGGTTCTTTTAAGGCCAGGCCTTCTAAATAGGTTTTTCCATATGTACTTTCTTTGACCAGCTCATTGATAAGGTCTGGGAAAAGCCGCAGAAGAATTTTTTTATGGTCCCGCGGCGTTTGTCTATCAGATACCCCTTGAAGTTGCCCTACTTAAAAAGTGGGCTTCTCCCCCAGGGTCGACCCTCCAGTCGCCCGGTTGAACAAGGCCATCACTCTCCCGATGGAGGGGACTCCTGCATTTAAGGGACCCACTGACAGGAGGTCAGAAGTAGTAAGCAGAGCCATGTTTGCCTTGTTGGGATCCGCCCTACGGCCTGTGGTAGCGGCGACCCCTGTGTCTTAAACACTTACAGGTTGGGCAAAAATGTTGCACCTAGCTGTACAGGAGCATAATCTTCCTCCAGACACAGTTGCTTTGGCCCACCAACTGGTTCAGGGCCTGGTTTATGTGTGCGACGCCACGTTGGACGCGGCCCCTTTAATATCCAGGGCCTCTGTCTCGGCGGTGGTATTGCGTCGTCTTATCTGGTTGAAGTGCTGGTCTGCTGACCTAGCCTTAGGAAGCTCCTGACGGATCTACCATTTAAAGGTGGTAGACCTTTCGGTGCTGCTCTGGATGACATCGTCATGGATGTCATGGGAGGTAAAAGCACTCTTCTTCTTTAGACTAGCAAGGGTGAGGAGGCCCGCCGCAAACAGGGGCCTTCCTTTCCAGCAAAACAGGGTTTTTTTCGTCAGTCAGAGTCCACGGGTAGGCCCTCTCAGACTGACGGCAGTGCGGCTGGTGGGCACAAGTGCCTCTGGGTGCGTAAGCCGAACAAGCGGCTCCCAAGCCCGACTCCGCGTGAAGTCTTGCCTCCGCCCGACTCTGGGGTGGGGGCACGACTTCGCAGGTCACGAATCGGTGGTCCTCCCGAATCTCCAACTGGTGGGTGTGCGAGGTGGTCACCTCAGGATACAGGATAGTACTCCGATCCTGGCCCCCAGACAGATTCTTTCCCTCAAATCTTCCTCTCCTTCCTACCTGTCGGGCAGCCCTCTTGGGGGCTGTACAGGATTTGATCAGGTCCGGAGTGATTGTGCCGCTTCCGTCACAGGAGAGTTTTCAGGGATTCTACTCAAATCTGTTTGTCGTCCCAAAAATAGGACGTGGTTCGACCTATCCTGGACCTCAAGGCCCTGAATGCCTTCGAGAAGGTGCAGAAATTCCGCATGGAATCCATTCGCACGGTGATCGCTACACTCCACCAAAGGGATTTTCTTCTGGCGTCCTTGGACTTCAAGGACGCCTACTTGCATGTTCCGATCTGCGCAAGTCACCAGAAGTTTCTGCGCTTTGCGATCAGCGAAGTCCACTATCGATTGTGGCTCTTCCTTTCGGCCTAGCCTCTGCACCAAGGGTGTTCACCAAGGTGCTTGCTCCGGTTCTAGCCTTCTGTTACAGCGAGGTATTGCTGTCGTGGGCTATCTGGACGATCTTCTGCTAAGAGCAGAAAGTGGATCAGACTTAGAGGAAAGGTGACTATCGTCAATTAGACCCTCAGGGGCTCGGTTGGTTCCTGAACATTCAGGAGTCAGTCCTGGTCCCGACTCAGTGTCTGGAGTATCTAGTTCTGATTCTGGACTCCTTGGAGGCAAAGGTATCCTACCTCTGGAGAAGTTGCTGACACTTCAGTCTGCGGTGCGGGTGCTGACCTCCCAAAAATGGTTGTCAATCCGTTTTTTGCATGAGAGTCCCGAGACTCGTGGTGGCCTCCTTCGCGGCCGTTCCGTATGCCCAATCACACACCAGGGCATTGCAGAAGGAGATCTTGTCCACTTGGGACAAATCCCCGTTGTCCTTGGATCTTCAGATCTAGGTGATTCACCTGGTCAGGGCGCCCCTGACATGGTGGTTGAGATCCTCTGCTCTTCGGTCCGGAAAGTCGTTCCCCTCCCATCCAATGGACGGTACTCACAACGGACACCAGCCTGATGGGCTGGGGTGGAGTCTGGGGAGTCCTGTCGGCTCAGGCCTTGGACTCCGGACGAGCCCGTTTACCAATCACTGTTCTGGAAATAAGGGCCATCGGACTGTGTCTCTCCTCAGGTCGGAGAGAGTACGGGGTCGCTCCATCAGGAGCCAGTCGGACACCGCCACGGCGGTGGCGTATGTAAACCATCAAGGGGGAACTCGGAGCTCAGCTGCGGCTTCCGAGGTAGTCCGTATCCTGAAGTGGGCCGGAAGAAACGTGCCGGCTCTGTTGGCCATTTTACATTCTGGGCATAGACAATGGGCAGGCGGACTATCTGAGTCGCCAATCGCCAGACACCGGACCAAGAAGAGTGGTCCTTGCATATTTCAACTCCTTTACCGACGGTGGGGCACGCCGGATGTGGACCTGATGGCCTCTCGACTCAATCGCAAGGGTCGAGGTTGTGGCCAGATCCAGGGATCCTTGGGCGATGCCTCGGATGCGTTGGTGGCCCCATAGGGTCCTTATCGCCTGATATAAACTCCGGCGATCCTAATTGTTCCGGATTGGCCTCAGCATCACTGGTACGCTGATCTGGTACGTCTCGTCGCGGACGTTCCCTGGCGGTTGCCGATGAGGGAGGACCTTCAGTCTCAAGGTCCTATGTTTCATCCGGCTTACAGTCTCTGGCTTTAACGGCAGGGCTGTTAAAAGCCAGGTGTTGAGGGACCGAGGTCTCTCGGACTCTGTCATTTTGACCATGTTAAGGACACGGAAGTCTTCCTCCAGGCAGATCTATCACCGTGCCTGGAAAGCTTATATCGCCATGTGCGAAGCGCTGGACTGGCGTCCTCGGACGTATTCCGTCCCCAGAATCCTGCGTCCTCTGCAGTGTGGAGTGACCCAAAAGCTTGCTTTGAGTACCATCAAGGATCAGATTTCGGCCTTGGCCGTCTTCTTTCAGCGACCTCTAGCGGGTCATTTTCTTGGTTAGCACCTTGTGTTGGGGGTTCGCCATGTGCTCCCTCCTGTCAAGCCTCCTCTCCCACCATGGGATCTGAATTTGGTGCTCTCGGTCCTCCAGGAACCTCCTTTTGGGAATATCAGGGATATTCCCCTCTTGTCTTGTCTCAGAAGGTGGCCTTTTTAGTGGCGAGTGTCTGAGTTGGCGGCTTTGTCCTGCAAGTCGCCATATTTAGTCATCCATGAGGATAAGGCGGTGTTGCATCCGCGACCTTCCTTTTTTGCCAAAGGTGGTGTCGACCCATCACCTACATGAGGACATTGCCCCTCCCGTCCTTGTGTCCTCACCCATCGCATCCCAGAGAGTTTGCGCTGCACATATTGGAGGTGGTACAAGCCTTACGGGTGTACCTGTCTGCTACTGCTTCTATTCGGAAGTCTGACTCACTGTTTGTGACTGTCTCTGTCTCTGGTCCATAACGGGGCCAAGCGGTTTCGTCTGCCATCATTTTTAGGGGAATCAGACAAACCGTCATTCAAGCCTATGCTCTCAAAGGGTGGGCGCCTCCCTTTCCGGTTACGGCGCATTCCACCAGGGCAATTTGTGCTTCCTGGGTTTCCCGACATCAAGCATCGGTTGCACAAGTGTGCAAGGCGGCGACCTGGTCGTCTGTTCATGCCTTTTAAGTTTTATAAGGTTAATGTGGCTGCATCTTCGGATGCTTCCTTCGGCCGCAGGGTGCTGCAGGCCGCTGTTTAAAGTTGCGACTCCTCCGTTGAGGAGCTCTGCCTTATTGGAGTGAAGTTTTGGTTTTTCCATTTATACTGCTCCCATCCCTCTTGACACTGCTTTGGGACATCCCACGTGTAAAGTGTAAAGAGACACCGTGTCAGTCCATGGATGGTAAGGGAAAATAGGATTTTTTGTACTCACCGTAAAATCCTTTTCTCTGACATCCATGGACTGACACGGCACCCACCCTTCCTTTTTAAGTTTGTACTGCTTTGTTACGAACTGAAGTCTGCTGACTGTAGTGGGAGGGTTATGTCCGGAGGGACCGCCCCCTGGGTGGGGCTGTTCAGCTCTGGCTTTTAGAATGTATGTATTACATTTCACATTCTGCCTAGGTCTTCTCCTGCAAGCAGGGACATAACCCACGTGTAAAGTGTAAAGAGACACCGTGTCAGTCCATGGATGTCAGAGAAAAGGATTTTACGGTGAGTACAAAAAATCCTATTTTTGCAGGGCCAGATTAAGAAAATCATGGGCCTGGTGCTGAGGATTTTGGTGGGGCCTTTTATAAATAAATAGAAATGCAAACAATTTTTTGTTGTAACAAATTAAATTAAAGAGAGAGGGAGGATGAGAGAGAGAGATAGAAATGCCATCAAACGGAGCCACTGTGCCATCAAATAGAGAGAGAGAGAAAAGGGATGAGAGAGGGGTGAGGGGTAAGGGAGGGAGGATGAGACAGAAAGTGGGGATGAGATAGAGAGGATGCGCATGAGCATGCGTGGAAATGACATGAACGCAGCCCGGCCAAGGCAAGTGACCAAAGGCACAGAACCCAGAAGGAAGACCAGGTGAAGATGGAAGCACCCGTGCCCCGCCGGATTGATCACAGTGCAGCACTGGAGGGTTCAGTCTGACAATTTAAGTGTACCCTAATGTGCTAATATGCTGTGCATACTTGTACATTGTGACATAACCTACCTCAGGGCCTCTAAAAACTAGTAATGTTAGCAAAGTTTACTACCGCTTTAATATCACAGAATCCCAGGAGCCTTTCTTGGGGCCCCGTACTGACCCGGTGGCCCTTGGAAGTGCCTAAGTGCATAGTTTCCAACATTTAAAAAATATTTTCAGGGACACTTTGTTTTACAAGTGCTATTTTTAGAGTAGCTAAGATCCCCTATGTTCCTCTATACATCACAGTAGTAATCATAAAATTAAATGAGTACTAATAATGGGGCAGAATAAATATGAGGACTGAGATTTCCTTTAGTTTAGCTAACAAAACTGTGCCCATTCTAGAGCTGGTAACATTGAGGATATTCAGTATAATTTTAAAGAACTGTTTTTGTGGGTAAGAGGCATAGGGGAGGAGTATGGACGGTATGAAAGTGGGAAGTATGTGCATGTGAAGGAGCGGAATGTGGAGGGTCCAACAGTGGGCACTATGTACAGGAGAGGAGTGCGGAGGGTATGGCAGAAGGCACTATGTACAGGAGAAGAGTGTGAAGGGTATGACAGTAGGCACAGCAGAGGAGTGTGGAGGGTATGCCAGTGGACAGTATGTACAGGAGGAGTGTGGGGGGTATGACAGAGGATAGTATGTACCAGAGAGGAGTGTGGAGGGTATGACAGTGGGAAGTATGTGCAGGAGAGGGGTGTGGAGGGTATGATGGGGGCAGTATGTACAAGAGAGAAGTGTGGAGAGTATGTACAGGTGAGGAAGATGAAGGAATCTGGGAAGGAAAAATGTAAAGGTTTGTGGAAGGATGTTTAGGGACTGCGTAGTGGTTAAGCGGGCCATACATGGATTAAAATTACGCCAATTAAGCAGAGACCAGCCATAGTCAATCTATGTATGGGCTAGCTGGTTTTACACAAGTCAAGCTATTAACCGACTTGAGTACAACCAGCCTGTCAGGTTTTTCCCAAAACAATCAGTGCTGCCAGCTATAGTTAGCAACACTGATCATTGTATTCACAGGCAGAACACAATAACACTGCAGGAGTGAGGTCAGCAGGTGAAAGGGTGTGTGGGGACAGGCTGGGGAGAGATACTAGTCAGTGGCTGGGTAGGCACTGGCTAGTATCAGAGCCAGATACACACAGGTTACATACGCCGCGATCATTAGAGCGAGAGCAAAAATTCTAGCACTAGACCTCCTCTGTAACTCTAAACTTGTAACCTGTAAAAAAACTTAAAGTATTGCTTAGTATACAAAAAAAAATTGTGCTAACGTTTAGTGTTTTTTTTTTTTTAATGAATGAAACCGTTTCTTTCCAAAAAAAACTCTGCGGAACAACATAAAAAGTTGCAAAGACCACCATTTTATTCCATAGGGTGTCTGCTAAAACAATTTATACGGTATAATGTTTGAGGGTTCTGAGTAATTTTCTAGCAAAATGTAGGAGAGAAGTGTCAGAATTGGCCTGGGTGGCAAGGGGTCAATTACCATAAGTAATATACAAATAATTATTATAAGCACTGTGAGCTCATCCTCTGTCTGCTGCAGAGTGTGCCGGCTTGTATTCAAACTGGCCGCTCTGTATGTAGCTTCTGACAGGCTGCACAAGCAGCCGTGTATCTCCGGAACCATAAATGATAGCAGCCCCATATTTTAACCAGTGGTGGGGTAGGTCTCCATCTACCTACCTCCCAAATGTGGGGTCTGTGACCCCTGGTCGCTGAACTACAATCCTCGAAGTCGATCTTCTTTTTTTTTTTTCTTTTGTGATTTCTTTTTTCTTTTTTCTTTGGCAAATGGGCCTATCTTGAGGAAGGGGCCTGGAGCTGCAGCTCCAATAGCCCCTATGTTAATCCGGTCCTGCATTTTTGAGAGTAATAAGGATAAGATCATACTTTTTAGATGACATTGCTTAACCTCTTTAATGGTGGAAATAGGAATATTACAACATTCAAGGAAATACCATTAATAGATTTAGGAAGACTGAAATTGAAGAATAATAGAAATGATCCAGGTGTGATGAACTATGTTAAGGATTTTGCAGCTAGCAGTTATTATAATCTATTAAATTATTATCTTTAATAATTTGACCAGTTTGGAATGGAGATGGAATAGTGTTGCTATATGGAGGAAATGTATCATATCTTGTCGGACACATTGTTTAAAAAGGAGTTAGACCCCATTCACACAGGGGCGACTCAGCCGCCTGACAAGTCGCGTCCCGTTCTGTACAATGGAACCGTTCTAATAGGAGCGACTCAAGTCGCTCCGACTTAGAAAAAGGTTCCTGTACTACTTCAAGATGACTTCAGGGCGACTATACAGAAGTCATTTTGCAAGTCACCTTTGAAGTCGTCTTCAGATCGCCCGGCACAGTCGCGGGACAAGTCGTGCCGCCCCTGTGTGAATGGGCTCTTAAAATCATTACCAGAACAGGGAAGAGGTCCTTAATTTAACAAAAGAAAAACGGTTTCTAATCCTTTTTAGGACCAAATGTGCCTGTGACTTTATTAGCCAAAGGTCCATAAGGACTCAAACACTCTCCGGCTGACCAATAACTTCTAGACTTGGCCAATATATTGATTTATTTTATTTTTTTACAAACTTCAGTTCAGGACCTACTGTCCTACCTAAAGGACACAAAACATGTCATTAATTATTTTAAAGGAATTACATTTTGAAATTAGGATTTACAAAAAAATTACATTCCTTAGCAGACCATTTAGATAGGGGACAAATATTATCCAGTAAAAACAGAATAAACATGAAAAATGTATTGATGTGCATTTATTACAAGCTTTCCACTCGGTGTTAATTATTTTTTAGAATCAGTTTCTAAGAAAAATATGATTTAAATAATAAAGTACTTTCAAAAGTTTTGCGAGATTGCCCTCCCAAGGTATATAGAAACATTTTTAGTACACCGAGAATAAACTTTATTTTTTTATATTGAAGGGTTTTTATTTTTGTACAGATGGGGTCCTTTTACACGGGCGTTTGGCGGACTCCGTTTGCTCAGCGGGGATCATCCGGCTGATCCCCGCTGAGCAGGCGGATGACAGGTTCATCTCTGCTCACTGTGTGGAGACGGACCTGTCAGAGTCCCGCTCTCCTCTATGGGGAGATCGGATGAAAACGGACCGCCTGTCCATTTTTCATCTTATCCCATCCGATCCGCCAGATGGATGAAAAATAGGGTCACCGTCCGTCTGGATTTGGCGGACAGGATCAGATCGGATAGCAGCGGTTGTCAGCGGACATATCACCGCTGCCCCATGGGGGTGAATGGAGGGTCCGATCAGGTCCGCCAGAAAAACTGACAGGCAGACCTGATCAGAAAGCCCGTGTGAAAGGGGCCACAGAGGGATAGATTGTAACAACAAAATGTAATTTATTTCACATGATACAGGTAAAAAAACATAAATTTAAACATTTAATACATGCACATTGGAGTATTTGGTATACCTCTTGCAGTGTCTGTGTGGTCCTCAATTTGTTGGTGAACCATATGAATACAGTAGGTGAGATGAAGGGAAACATGTCTGTATTATACAAATGTTTTTGCGTTCACATTGTTTGTGTTTTTGTTACCCACTACAGAAAATATATTACTGGAATAAAGTTAATGGCTATTGGGGAGTTGGGGAAGATGTAACAGGAAAAGGGAAATTTCTAAACGGAAAACATAATTGATATACAAATTAAAAACGTGTATCCCATATGGTCTTAATGTAGACTGGGATATTGTTTTTATAGATAACAGATGAATATACTGTGTGGAAATTTAGTTATGCTTGCATAAGGAGTTGATGTCTTATTTATTATGAGTTTTGCTGAGGACAGTATTTTTCACTCTTTTTCATGTACGGTGGGGCAAAAAAGTATTTAGTCAGCCACCAATTGTGCAAGTTCTCCCACTTAAAAAGATGAGAGAGGCCTGTAAATGTCATCATAGGTAAACCTAAACTATATGAGAGACAAAATGTGGAAACAAATCCAGACAATCACATTGTCTGATTTGGAAAGAATTTATTTGCAAATTATGGTGGAAAATAAGTATTTGGTCACCTACAAACAAGCAAGATTTCTGGCTCTCAGACCTGTATCTTCTTCTTTAAGAGGCTCCTCTGTCCTCCACTCATTACCTGTATTAATGGCACCTGTTTGAACTTGTTATCAGTATAAAAGACACCTGTCCACAACCTCAAACAGTCACACTCCAAACTCCACTATGGTGAAGACCAAAGAGCTGTCGAAGGACACCAGAAACAAAATTGTAGACCTGCACCAGGCTGAGAAGACTGAATCTGCAATAGGCAAGCAGCTTGGTGTGAAGAAATCAACTGTGGGAGCAATAATTAGAAAATGGAAGACATACAAGACCACTGATAATCTCCCTCGATCTGGGGCTTCACGCAAGATCTCACCCTGTGGGGTCAAAATGATCACAAGAACGGTGAGCAAAAATCCCAGAACCACACGGGGGGACCTAGTGAATGACCTGCAGAGAGCTGGGACCAACGTAACAAAGGCTATCATCCGTAGCACACTATGCCGCCAGGGACTCAGATCCTGCAGTGCCAGACGTGTCCCCCTGCTTAAGCCAGTACATGTCCGGGCCCGTCTGAGGTTTTCTAGAGAGCATTTGGATGATCCAGAAGAGAATTGGGAGAATATCATATGGTCAGATGAAACCAAAGTAGAACTGTTTGGTAGAAACACAACTCGTTGTGTTTGGAGGAGAGAGAATGCTGAGTTGCAACCAAAGAACACCATACCTACTGTGAAGCATGGGGGTGGCAACATGCTTTGGGGCTGTTTGTCTGCAAAGGGAACAGGACGACTGATCCGTGTACATGAAAGAATGAATGGGGCCATGTATCGTGAGATTGAGTGCAAACCTCCTCCCATCAGCAAGGGCATTGAAGATGAAACGTGGCTGGGTCTTTCAGCATGACAATAATCCCAAACACGCCGCCTGGGCAACGAAGGAGTGGCTTTGTAAGAAGCATTTCAAGGTCCTGGAGTGGCCTAGCCAGTCTCCAGATCTCAACCCCATAGAAAACCTTTGGAGGGAGTTGAAAGTCCGTGTTGCCCAGCGACAGCCCCAAAACATCACTGCTCTAGAGGAGATCTGCATGGAGGAATGGGCCAACATACCAGCAACAGTGTGTGACAACCTTGTGAAGACTTACAGAAAACGTTTGACCTCTGTCATTGCCAACAAAGGATATATAACAAAGTATTGAGATGAACTTTTGGTATTGACCAAATACTTATTTTCCACCATAATTTGCAAAAAAAATCTTTGCAAATCAGACAATGTGATTGTCTAAATTTGTTTTCACATTTTGTCTCTCATAGTTCAGTTATACCTATGATGACAATTACAGGCCTCTCTCATCTTTTTAAGTGGGAGAACTTGCACAATTGGTGACTGACTAAATACTTTTTTGCCCCACTGTTCTGAACGGCCACGTGCTGAGGATGCACCATGTCCACGACCAGCACTGTTAGACACAGAGCCTGCTTGCCCTCTTTTAGTTGCCTGTGAGTGTCTGCCTCTCCTTGTTTGCCTTCCAGACATACTGTATTTGATGTATTTGTAATGTATTTAAATAGGTACACCAGGAATGGCCTGCAGTGAGAACTTTTGATATTGACCAAATACTTATTTTCCACCATAATTTGCAAATACATTTTTTCCAAATCAGACCATGTAATTGTCTGGATTTGTTTCCACATTTTGTCTCTCATAGTTGAGGTATACCTATGATGACAATTACAGGCCTCCCTCATCTTTTTAAGTGGGAGAACTTGCACAATTGGTGGCTGACTAAATACTTTTTTGTCCCACTGTATGTGGCTGCTGTAGAGGAGTTTGAAAAGAAAGATAAATCTGTACTTTGTGTTTATATCTTGTATCAGCGTGAAGATAATGGATTATCTATCTCTGCAGTATTTTGCTTATATGGAGTGTGATAACATCACAATCCCATGTGTATTGGCCGACCTGTCAGCCTGTAAAGCTGGAAACCTCCCTTTGCTGAGGGAGTAGGCTGTCTCGGTTAATCCACTGCAGAGCTGTACATTATAGGAGCATACCGACCTTGTCTTCTGTAGTATTAGGAAGATCGGGGGAGTCAATACATTTTAAACGCATACTGACCATGTATTCTGTGGAGGGGTTGATTTACTAAAGGCAAATTGTTCACTTACAGTATCTCACAAAAGTAAGTACACCCCTCACATTTTTGTAAATGTTTTATTATATCTTTTCATGTGACAACACTGAAGAAATTGCACTTTGCTACAATGTAAAGTAGTGAGTGTACAGCTTGTATAACAGTGTAAATTTGCTGTCACCTCCAAATAACTCAAGACACAGCCATGTCTAAACCGCTGGCAACAAATGTGAGTACACCCCTAAGTGAAAATGTCCAAATTGGGCCCAAAGTGTCAATATTTTGTGTGACCACCATTATTTTCCAGCACTGCCTTAACCCTCTTGGGCATGGAGTTCACCAGAGCTTCACAGGCTGCCACTGGAGTCATCTTTTACTCCTTCATGATGACATCACGGAGCTGGTGGGTGGTAGAGACCTTGCGCTCCTTCATCTTCCGTTTTGAAGATGCCCCACAAATGCTTAATAGGGTTTAGGTCTGGAGAAATGCTTGACCAGTCAATCACCTTTACCCTCAGCTTCTTTAGCAAGGCAGTGGTCATCTTGGAGGTGTGTTTGGGGTCGTTATCATGTTGTCCTTGATGATGCCCTGGAGGAGGGGCGAAAGGTGCAGACGTAATTTCCGGCCAACTCTAGAACCAGTGACGTTGCTTCCGGTTCCCGTGGAACGCACGCCTTTGTGAACCCGGAACACTCTGACGCTCGTTTATTATTGAAGTCTTGTGAGTCTTTCAAATAACAGCGCTATGATATATGGTTCCTAAGCGGTACTTCACAAGATTGTTGTTTTTTTTGTTTTTATTCTCCCTCACATGGTATCTCGATCCCTGTTGCTACTATTGAGTCAACTGCTGAATTTCACCGAATTTTACCGGACTTAGACGTTGGGTGACTCTTTTTTATATATTTTTTTTCTCTTTCTGTGAACTGCTAAATCCACTGAATCTTACTGGACACAAGTTCCTCCTTGGTGATTGTTATTTCTTGTAGGTTTGTGGGGCCTTAAAGGGGTCATTACCTGCTTGTAGCCAGTTTTGATATATTCAGTTTACTCTCCTAGCACAGTTTATGTGCCGATGATATTTACTCGCTTCAATTATTTTGGTCACTCTTTTTTATTACCAGTGGATAATTTGTTATTTATTGGAAACACTTCGTTCCACACACTTAGCACAGTCATGTGCCATTATTATTGATTCACTTCAATTATTTTGTTATTTTATCACCAGTGCATAATTCATTCACTCTATTCAATATTAGTGGGTGGTATCATTCCCAAGGTTGATTCACAGGTGTTATTCACATAATTCCAAGTGTTGTGCCCTCTTAATTATTTCCACTAGCGCTGCATTCTATATGTTTAATGTTGGAATACTGCCCTTCCGCCCGGTCTCCGAAGGGAGGGGATTATGCTGTGCTTTAGTATGTCACAGTACATGTTGGCATTCATGGTTCCCTCAATGAACTGTATATCCCCAGTACCGGCAGCACTCATGCAGCCCCAGACAATGACACTCCCACCACCATGCTTGACTGTAGGCAAGACACACTTGTCTTTGTACTCCTCACATGGTTGCCACCACATACGCTTGACACCGTCTGAACCAAATAAGCTTATCTTGGTTTTATTAGACCACAGGATATGGTTCCAGTAATCCATGTCCTTAGTCTGCTTGTCTTCAGCCAACTGTTTGCGGGCTTTCTTGTGCACCATCTTTAGAAGAGGCTTTCTTCTGTGACGACAGCCATGCAGACCAATTTGATGCAGTGTGCGGTGTATGGTCTGAACATTGACAGGCTGACCCCCACCCCTTCAATCTCTGTAGCAATGCTGGCAGTACTCATACGTCTATTTCCCAAAGACAACCTCTGGATATAACGCTGAGCACATGCACTCAACTTCTTTGGTCAACCATGGCGAGGCCTGTTCTAACCTGTCTTGTTAAACCGCTGTATGGTCTTGGCCACCATACTGCAGTTCAGTTTTAGGGTCTTGGCAATCTTCTCATAGCCTAGGCCATCTTTATGTAGAGCAACAATTCTTTTTTCAGATCCTCAGAGTGTTCTTTGCCATGAGGTGCCATGTTCAACTTCCAGAGACCAGTATGAGAGAGTGAGAGCGATAACACCAAATGTAACACACTTGTTCCCCATTCATAACAAGTCACATGACACCAGGCAGGGAAAATTGATAATTGGGCCCAATTTGGACATTTTCACCTAGGGGTGTACTCCCTTTTGTTGCCAGCGGTTTAGACACTAATAACTGTGTGTTGTGTTATTTTGAGGGGGCAGCTAATTTACACTGTTATACAAGCTGTACACTTACTACTTTACATTGTAGCAAAGTGTAACTTCTTCAGTGTTGAAAATATATAATAAAATATTTACAAAAATGTGAGGGGTGTACTCACTTTTGTGAGATACTTGTAGATTAGTTAATGAAGTAAAGTTTGTTCTGACTTCCATCATCCAATCATATGTAAGCAAAAACGTTTTTTTTTCTTTTCCTTGCACAAGATTCTTTTTTTTTTTTTTTCACCACATTCACTAAACTAAGAGAAAAATCTCTTTCATAGTGAACTGTTTAATGTCATTGATTTACCAAAAGAAAAATAAAGGGTTACTCTTTTATTAAATTTACTTTTCCTTTTCAATCTGCAGCACTATCATTTTCTATAGAATTCAATATAACAACCTAGAGGCATTCTGTGCACAGATGGTGTACAGGACAGACCCCAGAAATGTAATTTCCTGCTTTTAATGATTGGCTCACTGATTTTTCCAGAAGTCTGCACTAAGATACAAATCTGTTTTTTTTTTGTTTTTTTTTGCATCCTCTGAGTCTTCAACAAAAATTTCATTTTTTGTGAGAATTCCAAAGGGGTAATCATGTCTAAGGGGATACAGACTCTGCTACTTTCTTCATTAGAACTCTGTAAACAGGGTGACTTTTTCACTATTGATCAGCTTTTGCACTTGCAATCACTTTGCACGTGGGCACGATTAAACAAATGGCTATTTCTTTGGACTAACAAATGTTAGGAACTTGCCACAAAGTTTGTTAAAATCCTTGCATAGATCACTGAGAGGGGTATGCTTTTTTTCTCAGCAAAATTGTAGTTACTCTTTAAGGCTAGTTTGCATAGTCACAGTGATCATTCATTCCATGCGCTACATAATCTGAATAATTTGACCACTAGATTCACCCACAGATGAGTCAACATTAAATCAGGGGTACTCAACCTTTTAAAGAGAGCAGGCCAACTAAATGATTTGGTAACCCATCGCAGGCCACCATTAAATTTTAAATGGTAAAGAACTTTGATTTTTTTTTTTTTTTCAATAGCATAATGAAAATTTTTAACAATCAGGATCACCATTTTCTGTGGCACCAATTCCCGTTGGATGTTTACCCACTGTTTAAAGTGGGAGTAAATTCCCATGCATGAATTTTACTTGTAGGTAGGCCTATAATAAGGCTTACCTATAGGTACAGTAAATATCTCCTAAACATGCACCACTTAGGAGATATTTACTGTAGATGCAGCCAGTGATGTCACCGGCGCATACCCGTGCTCTTCCTTCAGAGTCCTGTGCCATAAACTGCAGCTCCTGGGAGTGACGCCATCATGGCTCCGGCCACTCACACAGCCGGAGTCTGCGAATCCGGAAAGAAGATCAGATGAACATGGAAGCACCTTTAGCGGTGACAAATAGATACCTAACATGTCACGCTTTAAAATTGCGCACACTTATGGAATAGCGCCAAACTTCGGTACTTAAAAATCTCCATAGGCGACGCTTTGAACATTTTTACAGGTTACCAGGTTAGAGTTACAGAGGAGGTCTAGTGCTAGAATTGTTGCACGCGGCGATACCTCACATATGTGGTTTAAACAGCGTTTACATATGTATCTTCCGTGTGCGTTCGCTTCTGATCGCGAGCTACCGGGGACAGGGGCGTTTAATTTTTTTTTTATTATTATTATTTAGTTTTTTATTTTACTAAAAATTTTTTATTACTCTTTTTTACATTTTTTTTTTTTTTTTTTAATCACTTTTATCCCTATTACAAGGAATGTAAACATCCTTTGTAATAGGAATTGTTAGTGACAGGTCCTCTTTATGGAGAGATGCGGGGTCAATAAGACCCCACATCTCTCCTCCAGGCTGGAAAGCATGAGATCGTGAAAAAAAATTCACCGATCTCATGCTTACTAGCCGCAATGGCGGCTTTGTTTACTTCTGAGGACCTGGGCGTGACGTCATCACATCGCGCCCGGGCCTCCGACGGTCATAGAGATGACAGGTGACCATCTCTATGGTTCACCTCCGGCGCCGGACGATTCATTCTCCGGGCCCCCGATGGCACGGGAGAGCCCGGAGATGCACTGGATGGCGGCGACTATAAGAACGATCAATCGGCGGAACCGCCGCGAAGATTGTTCTTTTGGTGCGCAGAATCGCCGGCAGAATAGAAGGATATCTGAATGATGCCTCTAGCTGCAGGCATCATTCAGATATCCCTCCACAAAGCCCAGGACTTCATATGATGTCCACCCAGGATGGGAGATCCCATCTGTGGACGTCATATTACTATGGGCGGGTAGGGAAGTGGTTAAAAATAAAAATAAAAGCCTGCGGTTTACTACCGCTTTAACCACTTAAGCCCCGGACCATTTCGCTGGCCAAAGACCAGAGCACTTTTTGCGATTTGGCACTGCGTCGCTTTAACTGACTTGCGCGGTCGTGCGACGTGGCTCCCAAACAAAATTGACGTCCTTTTTTTTCCCACAAATGGAGCTTTCTTTTGGTGGTATTTGATCACCTCTGCGGTTTTAATTTTTTGCGCTATATACAAAAATAGAGCGACAAATTTGAAAAAAATTCAATATTTTTTACTTTTTGCTATAATAAATATCCCCAAGAAATCTATAAAAAAACAATTTCTCTTTCGTTCATGGACGGACACAGCCTTAATCTTGACAAAGTGGGCATTGGACTTCCTTCAGGATTGACTAGGCAGAAAGTGTTCTCTTCAAAGCTGAACAGCCCCGCCCAGCAGGCGGTCCTACTAGCTATATCCCCTCAGCCTGCACTAAGCAGATCAGTTTTTTTATGCCTAGCTAAGGAGAAGACATGGCTCCCTTCGGGCCCATAGGCCTGGGTTTTTTTTTTCCAGATTGAAATTTTATTATTTTATTTTTATTTTTGTACCTGTGATCTTCGATCAACTGCCGACTGGGTCACAGGCTGGATCCCAGATCCTTGTAGTCTCCCCAGTTTTGGCCATCGAGCGTGTGCCGACCGTAGCTACGCATTGGGTCGTCCACGACATGCCCGTCGCTCTACGGGTATGCATGCTATATGCTCCAGGGCATGCATACGACCGGTCTATAGAGCAGAGTCGCAGCAGCCAGGCCAACAGTCCCCTCCGTCACCATGCGGAAGGTGGTCTGTCTGGGATGCTTCCAGCACAATCCACGCAGGAAGGGTAAGTAGTAATCCCCTGCTTCGGCAGGAAGACAAAGCTGGGCATTCCTAGAGAGGGTGAGTAAGAGGTTCTATCCTTCCCTTCCTCCCTCCCTTCCGTCCCTCCTCCCTAGGCTCTCTGAGCTGGCTGCTTGGGCGGGGGTTCACCTGGGGGGGCCTCCACCTGTGTGGGAACTGTGCATGTATGTCCGCTAGATAAATGTTATGAGCTGCCATGAAAAAAGTTTGCCTACCTGTGTGTGTCTGCTCCATGCTGTCGGCGGCCATTTTCCTGGTGATCCATGCTGTGTTTGGCCTCTAGCTGCGTGGCGGCCATGTTCTTGTGGTCCGCGCTGTGTTTGGCCTCTATTGGCCGCTTGGCAGTCATTTTTCTTGTGATCCATGCCGTTTGGCCCCTATCTGTGCTCAGCGGCCATGTTCTTGTGGTCTGTGCTATGTTTGGCCTCTATCGGCCGCTCGGTGGCCATTTATCTTGTGATCCATGCTGTTTGGCCTCTTCTGCGCTGGCAGCCATGTTTTTGTGGTCCGCGCTGTGTTTGGCCTCTAGCTGCTGCTCGGCGGCCATTTTCTCAGGGTCCACGTCGATCAAATAGCATGTAAACGGCGCAAGCCTACAGACGCATGCTGCAGAGTCATCAGACTGATAGCTGACAAGGAAGCAGCTCTTCTAAGGAAGCGGACGGCAGCCGTACTACTGTTCTAGGGTGGTGAGTCCTCTGGGGGGAACCCCTCGTCTGTCGCAGCTAGGAGGGTGGGCTGTTGGTACCTTGAACTGGAGTCCTTGTGTCAGGTGCGTGGGTCAGCATGACATTAGAAGCAGACGCTTCTCCCCCTGATACACCCGAATTGGCATCTGGTGCTTCTGCACCCGCTGTGTCAAACGCTAGGTCGGCGTCCTAGTTGTTGCCAAGGTGGAAACGGCGTGTGGGAACACGGGGGGTAAAAGGTGCCCCCTCCCCCCGCCATCTTCTGGGGATAACTCTCATGCGGACCCGGGCCCAGCTACTGCTCATGGCCCTGGTTCTGACACATCAGAGGATGCGGACCGTGGCCGGTCGGACAGTCCGGGTCACCATGCGATAAGGCTCTGATATGTGACCATATCACCGCAGTGCGGGATTACTCTAAAGATAGAGGAGCCGGGGCGTGGCCTGACGCAGCATGTGAGCAGACGTTCCTCTCTGCAGCTCCAAGATCCCTCTGCACAATCCTTCGCAATCCTGCTAACCTGCCAAACCAATCGGCCCAAAACTTTCTCCAGACACCCAAGAGGGACCCTGCTACTCATCCACGGAAGAATTTTGGTGGATGGGAGGAAGAAAAGGGAGAAAACAGCCCCCGGTCGGGATGAATATTACCACTCGGTCCTCCCAAGATGGCCGCCGCTCCACCATGCTACATGTGCCTCTCTCATCTACACCGGAACTCTTCGGTGACGATCTGGACCCCTCACTACCACCATCCCCTGGGGCTTCAGCCCCTTCAATACCCCTGGCCCACCCCGCTCCGAGTGATGATGGTCTCGAGGAGGGGCCGGAACCGGAGCCCACCTTGCTGGATGTTCTCAAAATCCTGAAGGTAAATCATTCTGATATTATGGGGAAGGTGGAGGAACTAAAGCTGGACATTACTATAATGCGCCAGGACATGCATAAGGTCAGGGACCGGGTCGCTGAGACAGAACGCCGCATTAGTGACCTGGAAGACACTGTAGGCCCGGCCCTGCCTGTGCTGAAAACCCATGGCAACAGAATTCAATCGTTGGCAGATAAGATCGACGATTTGGAAAATCGTTTACGTAGGAATAACCTGCGCCTGGTGGGCCTCCCAGAACGGGTCGAGGGTGCAGACCCGGTATCCTTCCTTGAATGCTGGTTTACCCAGGAATTTGGCAAAGACTGCCTGTCCCCATGTTTTGTGATCGAACGGGCCCACAGGGTCCCTGGGAGACCGCTCCCTGCTGGAAACCCCCCTCGCACCATGGTTATCCGCCTCCTAAATTATAGGGACAGGGACGCTATCCTGAGGGCTGCCCGCATAAAGGGAAGCCTGAAAATCAACAACGCATCGGTCTCCCTCTACCCAGATTACTCCCCAGCAGTTCGTGCTGCGAGAGCCAAGTATCAACATGTTAAACAGAAGTTGAGAGAACAGACCATACAATACTCCATGCAATTTCCCGCGACGCTGAGAGTCGTCCACCAGGACCAAGTGCACTTTTTTCAGAACCCTGCTACTGCGCTTTCCTGGTATGAATCCCTGTCCAAACCCGGCCGCGCATCTGACCGACCACCTGCAACCTGATCGGGGTATCCCCCCCGCACAGGCTACAAAGCCACTTCATTTTCTTTTTCTCACCCCAATCGGGGGCTCTTTGTGCCTATGGCAGGTACCTTATTCTACAGCTCGACAAGAGGCTATGGATCTTTAAGGGGAAGATTGGGATGCTGCAGTGGTTTTCCTTTTTCTTTCCCCTTTGGTTTTCTTTTTTTTTTTTCTTTTTTTGTTCTCTGATCATTGACTGATCGAAATAGTTTGCTGACTTGCCTGTATTGGCCATGTTCCTAGTGTCTACTAGCAGTTTTGGGACAAAGCCGGCCCCTTGTTCTTGGGGTACGGCAGGGGTAGTAACGAAATCAATGTGGATTTCAACTGGTAATGTATGTGTAATGGTTTGTGTGTTTGCATGGATGGTGGTTGTGTGGATGTGTTCATGGGTACTCCTTTTCTCCTGCTCCCCCCCAGTGTTGGATTGCAGCCGCGCCGGTGACAAGTGTCTGATTTGTATTACCATATATGGGCCCCTTTTTAACCCCCCGCCATGTCTATAATCACATGCATCTCCTGGAATGTCCGGGGGTTAAATTCTAAATTTAAAAGAGCATCCTTATTTGAATTTCTCAAGCCACATAGGCCACAGATACTATGCCTACAGGAGACACATCTCCTAGGCTCCAAAATACTTGCTTTGAAAAAACACTGGGTGTCACAGGGGTATCATTCCACGTACTCAAATTATGCTAGGGGAGTCTCTGTCCTCATAAGGAGGGGACTCCCTTTCTCCTGTGACCAGGTAGTTATTGACCCAATGGGTCGGTACGTTTTTTTACTGTGTAAAATCCACGCCACCCCATTGCTCTTGGTGGTGGTGTATGCCCCCCCCCCTGTCACGGCTGCAATCTTCACTGACTTAAGTTTACAGTTTTCTAAATTGCCGGGTCTGCCTACCCTTGTGCTGGGGGATTTCAATTCTGTCCTGGACCCAGGTCTGGACAGGTTGAGGCCCCTCCAATATGAATCCAAGCTATTTAGCCACTGGTGTGCCTCCTTTGGTTACGTCGACCTTTGGCGGCGTGGCCATCCACTGATAAAATAATACTCCTGTCAATCCAGAACATATGGTACTCTTTCCAGGCTGGATTATGCCCTGGGAACCTCTGATATGGTCCCTTATGTTAAGTCGGTCGCATACATCTCGCAGACAATCTCAGACCATTCGGCCCTTAAGATAGAGTTGGTGATGGGTCACCGACCCTCTTTTCGGCAGTGGAGGCTCAGCCCTTGCTGGATCTCCACCCCCGAAATACAGGACCCGGTGGGACAGGACATGTCCCACTTTTGGGCGGATAATGAAGGATCTGCCTCCCCTGGCCCCACATGGGACGCCTTTAAGGCGACTGTGCGGGGTTCATACATCTCTAACACTACCAGACATAAAAAAAACCTCCAGGCCACTCTTTTAGCCCTAGAGTCCTCCTTGGAGATTGCGAGGGCCCAGTATTCTGCGTCCCCCACCCCGGACTCCCACGGGGTCCTGGTGGGGGCGCATAGGGCCCTGGACCTCCACAGGGTGGATGTAACGCAGAAACAACAGAGATATCTGACGGCCAGGCTGCTTGAACACAGTGGGAAAAATGGCAAGATGTTGGCATATCTCTCCCGCATGGACTGTGTTGATAGGACTATTCCGCAAATCCAGGTGCCGGATGGCTCCATCGCTTCAGACCCTAGGACCATTAATCTAACTTTTAAATCCTTCTATGAGGACCTATATTCGTCCCAGCCCTCTCCACCTGAATGGGAAACTATGGGTTTCTTCGAGTCTCTCCGGTTCCCTGTACTGGAGGACTCACACAGATCCATCTTAAATGAACCTTTGACGGTAGAAGAAATTACCACTGCCATATACTCACTCCCCCCGAACAAAACTCCTGGATTGGACGGTTTGCCCGCTGAATGGTACAAACACTATGCTGGGGACTTGGCACAGAGGTTGCACTCTCAGTTTGGGCAGGCAATGGAGGAGGGCGTTCTCCCCTCCTCCATGTGTGAGGCCCTGATTGTGGTGATCCCCAAGCCTGATAAAGATCCAACGCTATGTGGCTCATACCGTCCAATCTCCTTACTCAATAGCGATGTTAAGATACTGGCCAAGGTACTGGCAGTGAGACTACAAAAGATTATCCTACACCTTATCCATAGGGACCAAACTGGATTCATGCCTGGAAAGAGTACATATGACAACATTAGACGATTGTTCATACATATCCATAGAGCTGACACTGAGCATAAAAGTGGCCTGGTGTTGTCCCTGGATGTGATGAAGGCCTTTGATACTGTGAAATGGACCTTTTTGTGGGAAGTCATGCACCGAATGGGTTTTAGTCACCAATTTATAAAATGGGTTCGCCTGCTATATATCAATCCCAGGGCAAGAATATGTACTAACAAGGATGTATCGGATGTCTTTTCTTTACACAGGGGAACACGGCAGGGCTGCCCGCTCTCGCCACTCCTGTTCGCACTTGCCATAGAGCCTTTGGCTCTGGCGGTGCGACAGACGGCGTCGGTGGGCGGCATATGTTATGGTAATCTTACAGAGAAGATCTCATTATATGCTGATGACGCATTAATATACCTTGATGGCACAGAACAGTCCTTTAAATCTTTAATGGAAGTGGTGGAGGAGTTCGGGAGGGTCTCGGGACTAAAGGTGGGCTGGGACAAGTCTGTTGCTTTTCCCATAGGCCCCAAACAGGATTATACTTACTTATCTCACTCTAACCTGTCAGTCAGATCCACTTTTAAATATTTGGGCATTCACATTAATGCAGACCTGGCCCTCTTTGAATCTCTTAACATTGCCCCAGTTGTTACACACATGGAGACCAGGTTGCAAACTTGGGCCTCATTACCTTTGAATTTGATAGGGCGGGTGAACATATTTAAAATGATATACCTACCTAAATTTTTATATGCCTTTAGGGCATCCCCTATTTTTCTCTACAAAAAGCTCTTCAAAAGAATAGACTCGTTATTATCCTCCTTCCTATGGCAGGGGACCAATCCCAGAATAGCGAAGGCTTCCCTCCAGGCCTCTAAGGGTGATGGGGGACTGGCCTGCCCCAACTTGCGACACTATTTTATAGCAGCCCAATTAACCTATGTCTATGAATGGTTCCAGGGGGCCTCCGCATCCTGCTCTACCTATCTACTGCAGGCACTTGCTGGCCTAGAGACCCCATTGGTAGATATTATGCATAGATCTTTACCAAAACGATGCTCCCGCGGCTCCCCGATAGAAGTGAGTTGGTTGGCCTGGCATGAAGGGAATAAGACGATTTCAGAATTGGGGGGGTCTCACCGAAAACCCCCCTATGGCATAACCCCAATCTTCTGGAGCTCATGGGTCACCCCGATGCATTGTGGTGGACACGGCTGGGCATTACCCACGCTGCCCACATTTTTCTCAATGGTGAATTTATCTCTTTTGAAGTCCTAAAAGCTACAAGTGGATTATCAAATAAATTCTATTTTAAATATCTTCTCATACGACACGCTGTCCGTGCGCAGTTTCATGGCCTGACTCTTGAGCTCGCTGAATCCCCGCTTGAGGCATTGATGTCGTGTTCTGGCATTACGAAATTAGCCACGACCATTTACTCCCGACTGCAGACGGGTGGGAGTTCTCCCTTCCGTGCTGCACAGCGGAAGTGGATGGTCGACATCCCTGGGCTTTCAGAGGAGGGGTGGGAGGAGGCCTCTGGGGCCTGTTTCTTGGATATTGTTGGGTCTAACGACCAATATATACAGTTCAAATTTATTCATCAACTGCATTAAACGCCGGCCCGTCTGGCTCGCATGGGTTATGTTTCAGGGGCCCTCTGCCCTAGATGTAAGTGCACCAATGCTGGTTATGTACACATGTTTTGGTCCTGCCCGGCCCTCTTGGGGTTCTGGGTGGACCTATTCTCTTTTTTTGAAAACAATCTATGCCTAGTGACCCCCCACACTGTTGAAGTGGGGCTCCTGGGCATCCTTAATGACCACATACCCAGAACCCACGAACGGACCCTAGTCCGCTTGATACTCTTTTATGCCAGAAAACTGATATTGCTACAATGGAAGTGTGAATCTGCTCCCAACATCCAACTGCTGTACCGCATGATAAACAAAGTCGTACCAACCTTTAAACTAATCTATAAAGGAAGGGCCTGTATACAGAAATTCTACAAGATCTGGCAACCTTGGCTGGATATAGACAGCTCCTTTTGGAAGGATACCCCTCTGTCTCAGCAGTAGTGGGCCCTGATTCAGCCCCTCCTGTTTGATGGGGGGGGGGAGAACTACCTCCTATCCTAAATAAAGAAGCTGGGGACATGAAACATATCCCACATAAATGTGGGGGGGAGTAGGAGGAGTGCCCCCACCCAGCTGTAGTTTCGGCTGGGGAAATGGGTGGAAGTGCTGGGTGAATGGGTATGAGTGTTGTGTGAGTGAATGCAAGCACTTAAGTATTACTGAATAAGGATAACCGAATGAGTCCTGTGAAAATCACAGTTAAATACTCTCGATACACCTTTGGTATTAGGGTTTTGTGTTTCTTTTTTTTTTTTTTCTTCTCCGTTGAGGAACTGGGACATCTATGTGGCCATGTGGCCACAAGCTGTAGGCCTTATTAGGCTTGAATGTTATTTCGAGACTATATTGTTTATGCTCCCGCTTCACGGTGTAATACTGGTATATTGCTACTGAATACAAGAAAATAATGTGTAAGCGTGTATGTTGATATGCTCTGTAATTTTTCTCTGTTCAATGGAAAAATCAATAAACATAAATTTAAAAAAAAAAAAGATAGAGGAGCCTGCAGAAACGCAGAGGCGTCGGGTCCCTTTCGGGTTCCTTAAAGCCGACCCGCACTGCTAGGGTGTTTCCTTGTGCGTCTTATATAGACAAGCTTCTATACAACGCGCGGGACAAACCACAAAAGGTTTTCAGTCCCCAAAAAGTTTGGCGGTGCGTTACCCTTTTGAGGAGAGTTTCCTGAATAGATGGACCTCTCCTCCAATAGTGGACCCTCAGGTGTCCAGATTAAACAGGGTAGCCACAATTCCGGTGAAAGGGACTCCTGCTTTCAAGGACCCTGCGGACAGGAAGGCTGAAGCGGTCATCCGCTACCTATACGGCTCGGCTGCGCGCACAACGGTGATTAGGGCCCTGGTGTCTCAGACACTCTCTGAAGGGGCAAAGATGCTGCTCCATGGGTTTAAAGCACATGAGGCTCCCTCGGACGAGGGGGCTGTGGCCGACCAGTTGATACTGGGCCTTAAAATTGCGGTGGTGTTACGCCGTCTGCTCTGCCTAAAAGGTTGGTCGGCTGACCAATCTTCCAAGAAGGCCCTGATGGATTGCCCTTTAAGGGCGACAGTCTTTTTTGGAGCATCCCTGGATGACATTATTAAATATGCCACAGGAGGTAAGAGCAGGCTGCTCCCACAATCCAAAAGAGGTAAGGAGCCACGCCATTGGCTAGGGCCCTCCTTCACCGCAAACAAGCGTTTTTTTGTCCGCCTAGTGTGGCAAGTAAACGATCCCAGGCCGATAAAGCGCCTGCTGAGGGACAGAAGCGTCCCTGGTTTCGCAAGCCCAACAAGCCTGCAAACAAATCTACGTCCGCAAAAAGGTCTGTCCCCACCCATCTCTTGGTTAGGGGGACGTGTTCGCGAATTCGCGACCTGGTGGACATCTCAGATCCCCGATGGGTGGGTTTGCGAAGTAGTTTCCTCAGGGTACAAGATAGAGTTTCTCTCTTGCACTCCGAACAGATTGTTATTTTTTCCTTTCCCCTCCAACCGCCAGCTTCTGCCGACTCGTCAGGAAGCCCTATATGGGGCGGTTCAAGACCTGCTGATACGCGGGGTGATAATTCCTGTTGCAGTACAGGAACGGTTTTAGGGGTTTTACTCAAATCTGTTCGTAGTACCAAGAAGGAGGGGGGGTTCATCCAATCTTGGATCTCAGGGACCTCAATTTCTTGTGAAGTACAAAGATTCTGGAGGGAGTTGGTTCGCTCTGTTGAAGGACGCATACTTGCAGGTCCCCATAGCCACCAGGCATGTCTGCGCTTTGCGGCCGGGGAAGACCACTACGAAGTGGTGGCGCCCCCCTCAGCCTGGCATCAGCAACGAAGGTGTTTTGTTTTGGGTGAAGTTGTTTTTAATGCTCTTCCCACCCCTCATTTTTGACACTGCTTTGGGACGTTCCACTTTGTCAAGATTAAGGCTGTGTCCGTCCATGAACGAAAGAGAAAATGGGATTTTTATACTCGCCGTAAAATCCTTTTCTGAGTTCATGGACGGACATAGCACCCACCCCTCTTTTTTTAAGTTTGTACTGCTTTTGACAAAACTACAAAATAGGGGTAGTTTTATGGCATTTTTTTGTATTAATTTTTTTTTTTTTTACTAGTAATGGCGGCATTCTGCGATTTTTTTTCTTTTTTTTTTTTTTTTTTTTTTATCGCGACTTTATGGCAGACACATCTGACACTTTTGACACATTTTTGGGACCATTGTCATTTTTACAGCGATCAGTGCTATAAAAATGCACTGATTACTGTGAAAATGTCACTGGCAGTGAAGTGGTTAACCACTAGGTGGCGCTGAAGGGGCTAAACATGTCCTAGGGAGTGATTCTAACTGTTAGGGGCGTGGCTACGAGTGACGCGTCACTAATCGCTGCTCCCGATGAGAGGGAGCAGATGATCAGTGACAGTGTCACTAGGCAGAACGGGGAGATGGTTGTTTAAACTTGCCTCTCCCCGTTCTGCATCTCTGTGACCTGATCGTGGGACACCGGCAGGCACGGTCACGGAGCTCGTGGCAGGGGCGCGTGCACGGCGTGAATTTCAAAGTGCTGTAAATATACGTTACTTTGCCCAGCCGTGCCATTCTGCCAACATAAATGTACAGGAGTCGGTCGTTAACCGGTTAATCACAGTAACAAAAGTCACATTTCTTATTAACCAGATAACCATTAATCCCACTCTCGCTCTCAGGTGTGGCAAGCCCAAAAAGCTCTGAACCAGTGTTGCAGCCTTCAATGTATCACGGTCTTTGCAGCCATCCCTTGAATTGCCTAAGTAGGAACGGTGGACAGTCTAAACAAAAAAACAGACCAGGTTAGTGCATGCCCTAGTATTGCAATAAACGTCTTTAGTAAGCAAAGATAAAATGACACATAATGCACTTGCGTGCTCCAGCAATGGTACCAAGCTTATCGCACTCCTGTGAGAATCCACTTTCAGAACCCTTGTATGAATAGTTGGATACCACTAGATGTAATCCTCTTGGTTTAAAGGCTCCTCTCCCAGTGTCTGCTTGTTAGGAAAGAAAGGGAAGAGCAGGGAGTCACCTGCAATAGCGTATTGCAGCCGCCAGGATTATAGAGGACCAGCAGTCATTCAGTAGAGCAGCGTATACCCAAAGGAGGCTGTGTGGGTTGCTATAGGTTAGAGGTCGCTGGCCACAATAAATGGCTCTGCGGGTCACGTTTGGCTCACAGGTTGCGCATGCTTGATGTAGATTCAATGTACAGTTGCATGTAAAGGTAAAGTATTCGTTTTGGGTAGAACTAGTCTTTAGTAGACTTCTATTGGCCTGCATCAACCTGGCTAAGAAGCAGTGCCACTTAACACTCATATACAGTAGGTAGACAAGCTCTTTGAAAGTAAACTTTGGGCCTCATACACATGAGCATATTATATATGCCCAATTACATGTTATCTTTCTGCCAGGAGCTGGCAGAAGAAACCATCATAAAAAAAAATACTTAATCTGGTGCGTATTTATGCATGTTGATGTGTGCAAGGCATATGCACATAAATTAATTGTATTAGAACCTTAAATTATTCTAGCCATTATGCTCATATGCCCGCTTATGCGCGTATATGCGTAAATTATGCCAGTATGCTTCTCTCTGAACACACAGTTGTGTTGAATTATTTTATGCCCCTAAACGCTACTCCTAAAATACAAATATGAATACCACAATGTGCATTATCACATTGACTAATACTGAGCTGTGTTGATGGGCATAAATTTTTTTTAAATGCTTCTAAAAGCTGATTGATTTTTTTTTTCTGACTGTATGCATGCATCCTTACAAGGTACATTAACATAGCTCCTCCATATGAAACACATGGAATCAGATGCAAATTGATATCTTCCACTCTCTGACCACCATTTACATGGTCATTTATGAAAAAGAAAAAACTGCGCTAGTGAAATAAAGATTAAAGCTGCAACCAACAGTGTTATACTACACCAAACAGATAATATAAAAGAAAAAAAGTTGCGCTATTGAGAATATCACCAGTACAGCAGCTGGTGAAAGTGTAAATATGAGCCAAAAGGCTCACACGGTAAATATATGACACAAATTGATGAAAGGGAGTGATGCGAACATGTGATAAAAAATCACATAAACAAAAAACCACAAAAGTTGTCGCATATAGTCCAAACAATAAAGTTCATATGCACAAAGAATGCTCCTCCACCGTGCTGATTGTGATCCAATGTATTACACCACGAGCAAGTGTAGGATAGGACAGCCTCCACCAATAGATTTACTGCCTCTTACCGAAAGTGATGGATCCCTTGTCACAGGGGATCAAAGAAAGCCTGTGGCTATTCCCCAGCCAAGGGTATGGGGCAGGCAGCGTCTCACTGACCAGGAGATCCACAACTCTCAATGATAGGAAACACGGTCCCCGTAAATAAAAAGAAGGATATACTATAGTGTAAAACCTTTTTACATGTTTAATAAAAAAAGACGAATGCACACTTACATGAATGCAGATAAAAACGAGCGAAAATAAGCCGGCCGGCTCTTAGACATAAAACAGCCCGTATGCCTCCGGGTAGCGTGGGCGCGATGACGTCAGAACGGGAGGAGCCACGTTCTGACGTCATCGCGCCCACGCTACCCGGAGGCATACGGGCTGTTTTATGTCTAAGAGCCGGCCGGCTTATTTTCGCTCGTTTTTATCTGCATTCATGTAAGTGTGCATTCGTCTTTTTTTATTAAACATGTAAAAAGGTTTTACACTATAGTATATCCTTCTTTTTATTTACGGGGACCGTGTTTCCTATCTTTGAGAGTTGTGGATCTCCTGGTCAGTGAGACGCTGCCTGCCCCATACCCTTGGCTGGGGAATAGCCACAGGCTTTCTTTGATCCCCTGTGACAAGGGATCCATCACTTTCGGTAAGAGGCAGTAAATCTATTGGTGGAGGCTGTCCTATCCTACACTTGCTCGTGGTGTAATACATTGGATCACAATCAGCACGGTGGAGGAGCATTCTTTGTGCATGTGAACTTTATTGTTTGGACTATATGCGACAACTTTTGTGGTTTTTTGTTTATGTGATTTTTTATCACATGTTCGCATCACTCACTTTCATCAATTTGTGTCATATATTTACTGTGTGAGCCTTTTGGCTCATATTTACACTTTCACCAGCTGCTGTACTGGTGATATTCTCAATAGCGCAACTTTTTTTCTTTTATATTACATGGTCATTTATGATACAAGAAAAAACTTTTTTGAAAATAAAGTATGTGCAAGTTACGGTATTTCAAACACTGATTGTGAATGTGCTCTGTGTATACAGCTAGAGAAAACCTGCTTACTTGAACGGATCAACGATCCCTGCCTTTAGATTGTTTTTATCTGAAATTGATTCAGGAATGCAGCTTGATGGCATTATTACTCTGCCACACCTCATAGTTACAAGAGATCATTGACATGTGTGAGAAGTAATAGAATAAAAAAAATGTCCCTGTTTTCTCAAACGCCATGCTATTTAACCAAATGAAAGCCTTTTAAGCCAGATACTGTAGTGGTAATACATTTGTCAATGTAAACCTTCTTTTTTAAAGTATGTTCATCCACAGATAGGACTATAAAGGTAATTGATGTATGTCATCAGACTCCTTTTTTGGACTATAGTTGGATAAAAAAAAAAATCTGTTTGGCGACCATGGAGATCCATAAGATGTAGCAATGGAGGATCTGGAATAAGGGAATCAAAATAACCCAAATGGAATATTGTTGTATTGCCACAGACATTCACATACTTTTCCACAGGGAATTAAACCTTGTCTGGATTGCTGGATGTAAACCTAGTCCTTCATACTCGTTTGGAAGAGATTTTTTTTATTTTTGTTACTTTATTCCATTCCAAAAGTAAAGTATACTTTTACCAACGTTTTGGCAAAATGCTGAATATTTCCTGCAGCACAAATCAGAAACCCCTTTAGAAGTTTGCCTTTTTATTTTCTACTTTTTTTTTCCCCGCCTGTTGTGGAGTCCTTTTACTTTTAAAAGCAAATTTATTCCAGACATTTTTTCATACTTTTAGTATATTTCAGTAAAACGTTGAAATCCTGCAAAAAGTCTTATGCCGCGTACACACGATCGATTTTCTCGACGGTGAAAACACCGGGAAATTTTTTTTCTCTTGGTCGCGGAAAAAAATGCCGTGAATCACGATGAGAAAAATTAGAGCATGTTCTAATTTTTCTCGTCGTGATTAATGCAGTTTTTCTCGTCGGGGAAAAATTATCAAAAGCCCACACACGGTCATTTTTCTCGTCAAAGAGAAAAAATTTCATTTTTCCCGACGAGAAAAATGGTCGTGTGTACGCGGCATTAGAATGTAATGTGGTTCTCCAGCACATGTCCTAATCTACAGCCACTAATCTCAATGAGCAGGCCAGGGGCAGATGCAAGATTTCAAGACACCTCCTTAGAAAGTCTATGTAGAAGGTGTCTCTTGATGTAAGATGGTAAGCCATACACTGGCTGCAAGGACAAATTGTAAAAGTCTTTATTGGGCAGAGCAACCAATAGCTAAAGACAAAATGTTTTGCACAGGCAACTGTAAAGCATACAAAAAATGACCATGCACTTATCCATGAAAAGCCACCAAAAGTATTGCTTTCATAGGCCAAGGGGAGCATTAGGAGTAGACTGGCAAAGTCTGGAAAAACAGTGTAGGATCCAGTAAATCCCAGTCCCAGCTGCTGTATGGTAGGTATAAAGTGTATTTTTAGCCAAAAACTTTTTCTAGCTTTGTATAGACTAGGAAAGGGTTAGAACACTTGTAAAGTTTTTATTGCGATCTGTGTCCTGAATATACTGTATATGATTTATGGTCACACAGCACCTTAAAATACAGAGACCCTTTCTTCTAAGAAACCAAAGCTCCTAGCCTTTTGGATGATTAATAACAGAATACATATACAGTATATACCGGTAATCACTTTTATGAGACCAGTATGTGATTGTAGCAGCTAATCAGACTTGTATGGTTAAGTACAATGATGATAATACCTTCTTTTGATCCAGTAAGCACATAATTAGTAGTAAAAATAGCATGCATTCCTTTGGGAGTAAAGGTTTGATTGCACCATAACATTTATATGGCAGTTACCATAGGAATACATCTTCTAGTCCCACTGTAGTAATGAGGAAGGACGGGAAGAATTATTAAGCTATGCTGCTTGCCCTCAGGGAGATCGACAGAGGTTAATTGAATAATATGTGTTGCGTGTGTTCGAACTTCTGCCTTACATAATTTATAATATTTGCTATTAATAGGTGATCATACATGCATGCATGCATACATACATGCTTTCCTTTAAGAGAATGAGTTTATACTGTATATTTACAAATGTATTTCAACTACTGTTTTTACTAAGAAATCGCAAAATGTCTTCTTAGTGTGTCTTAGTTGGCCATAGATTTTCCATCCATGTGTGGCTGCTTTCACTCAACAGAGGTCAATCTAATGATCGCTCAGCAGAGAGGATTCCTCTATCCACCTAGATTGTGGATCTTGATCAATTTGTGGCCAGCCTTAAAAGCCGGCCATGCATATATAGAAATGTATCTGGTACCTGCTGAATTTTCGATCCTTCTATGGGCAGGCCGGTTGACTTGTGTACAGCCAGCCTGTTGGGTTTATCCCAAATGATCAGTGCTACCGACTATAGCCGGCAGCAATGATCATTGTATTCTGTCAGCGGGGAAGAGTGCAAAACCACAGTGGGAGTAATTTCCCTGTACACATCAAGTGTGTGGATGAGGGAATCTAGGCAATTTCTTTAATTCAACCCGCTTTTCTTGCCTTATGCTGTTCAAACCTTAATACCATACATAACTTTTTTTTTTTTTTTTTTAACATTTTTACTCCAGGAGTATAAAACGAGTTTGTCAATTCTAGAGAAATGCTTAAATCATGCATTACAATTTACCTAAACCCATTCGATTTTAGTCAACTATACTGTACTGGAAATTTTTGTAGACTAAAATTTACTGAAGATTTTAGTCCACTAAAATACTACTAAAACCATTCAGATGACTAAAATACGACTATGACTAAAACTAAATCAAAATTTAACATTCAATTTAACACTCTGTTAAAAGGCATCCAGTCAGGTCTGATAGCTAGTTGTCCCATCACTGAATCCTGCCAGGACCTGCTGAGAAAAATAACTGTTAGGCCTCATGCACACAGGGCGTTAAAAAAAAATGCAAAGCCAGTACCGATGCCAAGAAAAAGTGGCTGTAAAAATGTACTTTTAGAAGCGTTTTGCATTGGCGTTATTGCGCATTTAGCTGCGTTAGCGTTTAGCATAATTTCTCGGCCCTCTTCCATTTTGCACTCCCAAATCCAATTATTACAGCTTAAAATGCTTTATATGGCTCAACGCCGTATACAGCGTTAACACGTGTTTAGCCACATCAGGCATTTTTACAGCTGTAATGCTGTTGCTCCAGAACACACTGGCCCTGGGTTTATTGCAGCTTGAAAACACCTATGCCACTTACAGCTCCTAAAAGCCTATGTGTGCATGGACACATAGACGAACATGGAAAGGTGTTTTTAAGCTGTAAAAGATGCCTGACGCCCCTAGGAGCAACTGTAAATACGGCCAGTGTGCATGAGGCCTTAAACTAGTACTGTTTGACACATGAGATTCAAGTTGTCAAGTAAAGCCCAGATCTCAAAACCTGAAAGGGGGATAGATCTAAATTTTTTGAAGATTTACACTCTTATTTTTCTTTCCTTTGTTCAGACAGTGCTATTAAGACAGCTCCAATCATTGTTGTTTGTTTCCACAGATGTCATGGCAGCCTCAGTATCGAAGCTCAAAGTATCGCCATGTATTTGGAAAGCCTGCAAACAAAGAGAACTGTTATGACAATGTGCCTATCACAAGAAGTGTACATGACAACCATTTTTGTGCGGTAAATCCAATTTTCATTGCTGTAGTGACGGAATGTGCGGGTGGAGGAGCCTTTATTGTAATTCCTATACACCAGGTAAGAAAAGAAAAACTTTTATAAGTGATGGAACTACTGACAATGTGTCTACTCTGGGGTTGGGGCCCCTTTACACAAGATTCCTGAAAAGGGGGACCATTTGCACTCGCCGTTGAAGCCATCTGTTGGCTTTTCCTCTTTTACCTTAGCCAACAGCATTCTTTTTTTTTTTTTTTTTTATAAATTTTTTTTTTGGACACATTCGATTTGTCTTTTTATGCGTTTATAATTGAATGCTATCCCCCTGCTGTGTACTTCTTGTTAAAATGAAGTGTTAATTCCTAAATTTCACCGTCAGTGCCTGGTTATTTTGCCTGCAGTGTTCACATGATTGTTATTATACGTAGCTGGGATCCCACTCTCAGCTGCCATCATTCCTGTTAAGGCTGGCCATACATCATCCGATTTTCTTTCCTTCCACCACGGGTGGAAAGAAAGAAAATTGCTTGATTCCCTCATCAACACATTCAGTGTTGGTGGAATGCCCCCTGCTGCCCTATTATATTCTGCGATCAGAGGGCGTTCCCGGCTGACAGAATACAATGGCTACTGCTAGCGGCCATAGCCTATAGCTATACAAAGTATTCTGTGAATGGACAGGGAAGAGGAGAGGTGGGCATGACAATCGGCTTTAAAGTGGATGTAAACCTCTGAAAAATGGAACAAACCATACCCCCATATAAAAAGTGTACTTGCCACAGTACATAACACCTAATGTGTATTCTGGCTGATCTATCCTTTCTATCTGCATCTATCACTTCTGACAATTTTCTAACACCAGGCAATCTATGGTGATGTCTCCGCCCTCCTCTATAGCATACATCAGGTGAATGACAGCCTTACACATGTTTACCAGTGAGACAGGGTAAAGGGGGTGTGTCCATTCCCTCCACTCAGACATCAGATTACACTCAGCTATGTGCTGTGCAGTGTGTGATGTCAGATCACCACACCCTGCCTTCTGGAAGCTCAGAAATATTATTTGCTCTGTATACTTTGAAAGGCCTTGGAGGAGAGAGGGCTGCGTGGAAACAGGAACAGCTTATTTGTTTCATCACTGTGCATCACTTGAGGCTAGTCCCGTCAGTGGGCTTATGAAAGGTGTTTTTTTATCACTTTTAACTATTTGTAATCCAGCAGAATAAAAAAAAGGAGAAGATCTAGGCAGAATGTTAGATTGTTCGAAACATACGTTCTAGAACAAACCAGAGCTGAACAGCCCCGCCCAGGGGGGCGGTCGCTCCGGACATTACCCTCCCACCTGCAGCTAGCAGCATCAGTTTTTTTCTGCCTAGCAGAAGGAGAATATGTGGCTCTCTCAGGAGCCAGTCTCCTGGAAGATTTTACTTTAAATTTTTATTCCTTTGGGAATTTTATTATTTTATTTTTGAGACCTTTAATCAACTGTCGGCTGGGCAACAGGTTGGGTACACTGGTATCCTCGTAGTCTTCCCTGTCCAACCATCGAGCGTGCTGATCCTCACCTTGTGTGCGTGAGACTCAGTTCACGACATGCCCCATGACTCCAGGGGTGGCCGGGTTGCTTTCATGCTCCCGCGGTCCTCTCAAGATTGAACAGTACCTGACTGACTGTATCTCTCGCGGTGGACCGGGCTGACAGCTACGCAGTACTGCTCTGTGATAGGTCTGTCTGAAACAAGCCAGTGGGTACCTGAAAGGGACGGGTAAGTAGTCTCTCCTACTGCAGATGAGTACATGCTGGCTGTGTTTCTTTATATGGGGGGTTTCTCCCTGTCTCCCCCCTGTTATGCTGCTCTCTGCACCCTGTACTGGTGCTGTGCTGTGGGGGTGCTTGGGTGTCACTCTGGCCTGGCTGGGCGCTCATGTCTGTAGTGGGTTCTGGAGAGAGGGGCAGTTTTTCTGGTGTGTGAGGTGATTATTGCGCTCGCATTGGCGCTGTTTGAGGTGGTTATTGCGTGCGCCATTAGCGGGCATTAGAGCTTTGAATTTCGCGCTCGGCGGCCATCTTGGCGTGGTTCAATGGCGCAGTTATAGCTGCAGCCATTTTCTTGTAGCCGCCGCACATTTACTTTCGGTTTCGGCCTCTAGTGGCGGCGCGAATCTCCTCACAATCTCCTCACAGATTCTTCACTCTCCTCAGGCTCACAGCGCGGTTTCTTCAGCAGGACTGATCGGTCCTTAAGGGTTGGTGAGTCCTCCGGGTATCCCCTCCTCAGCCTCAGCGTAGCCAGTGGGTGGACTGTATAATCACTGTATAGTGTATAAGGTCTCAGAGGGTGGCGTTATGGAGTCTGATACACCTGCTCTCCACACTTGCCTGGGGCAACTGGCAGTGCTGCACAGTTAAAGATGTTCATATGTTTCCTGCACCTGCGGTCCTTATGGACCAGTTGTTGGTAGTCCTGGAATCATTCCTTGTCAGAATGGAAGCGGTTTGCGAGTGAAAGGAGCTATAAGCCCCCTCTCCCCACAAAAATCTTTAGAGAAGGAGTGCTCTGATTCAGATATGGGCCTAGCTACTGTGCTCAGGACCCTAGCTCTGAATATTTAATGTTTATGAACAGGACATTCCCTTGTGAGGAAGACTCCAGTTCTGTGTCAGTGAATGACAGGGCACTTGTAAGTGAACTCATTGATGATGTGAGGAACACTCTCAAGCTGGGTGCTGTGGCTGAGGTACCTCAGGTGGATGCTGTTTCCCTTGGTTCCTTCAAGCTTTTCTTTTACACAGCTTCCTCACTGTTTTTCTCACACGCTGCATCAAGAGCAGCATGGATGATACAGTGGTACACAGTGTTTCCCTCCCCCTGGTCGGTGCAGCATGGTGGGGGGGGGGACTTTATTCATTTATGTCTCTAGTCCCTGTGAGCCTTCTGTGTGATGTCCTGAGGCAACAACAGAGTCTCTGCACCTGTGGTTTCCCGCCATTTCCTGGGGAACGCTCTGAGATCTGACAGACACACGGTCTGAGGATCGGAGGTTACCTGTTACCTGCATGCTGCTTCGGCAGCACAGTCAAGCAGGTTGGAATGATACAGAGAAGATTATGCGCATCTGCGCCATAATTTAACCACTTCCCTACTGTGCACGAAAACCCCCTTCCTGCCCAAGCCATTTTTCAGCTTTCAGCGCTGTCACACTTTGAATGAAAATTGCGCGGTCGTGCGACGTGGCTCCCAAACGAAATTTGCGTCCTTTTTTTCCCACAAATAGAGCTTTCTTTTGGTGGTATTTGATCACCTCTGCGGTTTTTATTTTTTGCGCTCTAAACAAAAGAAGAGCGTCCAGTTTGAAAAAAAAACACTTTTTTTCTTTTTGCTATAATAAATACCCATTTTTTTTTTTTTCAAAAAAAAATTTCCTCAGTTTAGGCCGATACGTATTCTTCTACATATTTTTGGTTAAAAAAAAATCGCAATAAGCGCGTATTGATTGGTTTGCACAAAAGTTATAGCGTCTACAAAATAGGGGATAGATTTATAGCATTTTTATCTTTTTTAATTTTTTATTAGTAATGGCGGCGATCTGCGATTTTTATTGTGACTGCGATATTGCGACGGACACATCGGACACTTTTGACACATTTTTGGGACCATGCACATTTATACAGCGATCCCTGCTATAAAAATGCATTGATTACTGTATAAATGTGACTGGCAGGGAAGGGGTTAACCACTAGGGGGCGGGAAGGGGTTAAATATGTTCCCTCAATGTGTTCTAACTGTGGGGGGAGGTGATTGACTGGGGGAGGTGACCGATGGTTTTCCCTATGTACAAGGGACACACCATCGGTCCCCTCTCCCTCACAGGGGTTTACACACAGAGATCCACTTTCCTGCTCGTTTCCCGGGCAATCGCGGGTGCCCGGCGGCAATCGCATCGGGGCCTTGGGAACGCGGCGCGCGCGCAGCCGGCGGCGCACACGCGCCCCCTAGCTCGTTTTAAAGGCAGGACGTCATATGACGTCCTGTCAGAACGAGAGTGTCCTCCGCCCGCCGTCAATTGACGGCGGGCGGGGGACAAGTGGTTAAACTCATCCTATACCTCTACACTGCATACATTCACAGTGTATGTATGTGTTATTGGTCTCTGTGTCTGCGTGGGTGTCCCCCCACATTCCAATGCTGTGTTTCAGTGCCATACATGATATAAACGTACAAAATATGTTTATGCATGACTCCAGATACATTCACAGTATATGTATGTATTATGCTCTCTGGGTCGGCGCGGGTTTCCGCCGGGGGCTCTGGTGTCCTCCCGCGCTCTCATGGTATGTGCGCTTCGGCTCTCTGCACAGTATGGACATGTCCAATATGTTTATTGCACATACTATACATGTTTACAGTGTGGGTATACTGTTTGCGTGGGGTTCCTCCGTGTACTCCGGTTTCCCCCCACGCTCCAATGGAAATGCACAGCATAAACATGTGCAATATGTGTTTATTCACACGCTATCATTCCTACACGGTATCTGTGTGCTGTCTGCGTGGGGTTCTTCCGGGTGTTCCGGTTTCCTCCCACGCGCTGACGGTATGTGAGCCTTTGGCATTCTGCACAGTTAACCACTTGACAACTGGGCACATAACCCCCTTCCTGCCCAGGCGAAATTTCAGGTTTCAGCACTGTCACGCTTTGAATGACAATTGCGCGGTCGTGCGAAGTGGCTCCCAAACAAAATTGACTTCCTTTTTTTCCCACAAATAGAGCTTTCTTTTGGTGGTATTTGATCATTTCTGCGGTTTTTATTTTTTGCGCTATAAACAAAAATAGAGCGGCAATTTTGAAATAAACACAATATTTTTTAATTTTTGCTATAATTAATATCCCAATTTTTTTTAAAAAAAAAAAATTTTTTCCTCAGTTTAGGCCGATACGTATTCTACATATTTTAGGTAAAAAAAAAAACGCAATAAGCGTATAGTGATTGGCTTGCGCAAAAGTTATAGCGCCTACAAAATAGGAAATAGAATTATGATTTTTTTTTTTTTTACTAGTAATGGCGTCGATCTGCGATTTTTTTTTTTTGTGACTGTGACATTATGGCGGACACATCGGACACTTTTGACACATTTTTGGGACCATTCACATTTATACAGCGAACAGTGCTATAAATATGCACTGATTACTGTATAAATGTGACTGGCAGGGAAGGGGTTAACCACTAGGGGGCGATCAAGGGGTTAATATGTTCCCTGCTAGATGTTCTTACTGTGGGGGGAGGGGACTGACTGGGGGAGGTGACTGATGGGTGTCCCTATGTACAAGGGACACACCCATCCGTCTCCTCTCCCTGACAGGACATGGATCTCTGTGTTTACACACAGAGATCCACGTCCCTGGCTCTGTGACAGCCGATCGCTCGTACCTGGCGGACATCGCGGCCGCCAGGCACGCGCATCGGCACCCGCCTGACACGGCGGGCACAGCTTTTCCCCGATGCGCGCCCGCGGTGGCGCGTATCGCGGAAGTGAATGGGAGGACGTCTATCAGCAATTGACGACCGCTTTGCGGCCGTCTTTTTCATATGGCCCGGGCGCGAAGTGGTTAAACATGTTCAATGTTTATCACGCATGCTACAATACCTACACGGTATGTGTATGCAGTCTGTGTGTGTTTCCTCCGGGTACTCCGGTTCCCTCCCACACTCCATTGGTATGGGCGCTTCGGCGCTATGCACAGCCTAAATTTTTGCGATGGGATATCCACATACTAACATACCTACCCGGTATGTCTGTGCAGTCTGCGTGGGTTTCCTCCGGGTCTCCGCCCACGCTACATGACATGCGTGCCTTTGGTGCAATACACGGTGTAAACATACACATTATGTTTATACACAACACTAAATACATTCACAGTAGTTGTAGGTATTGCACTCTCTGGGTATGTGTGGGGTACTTCGGTTCCTCCCACGCGCCAACGGTGTGCGCGCCTTTGGTGCTATGCACACATGGGCTTGTGCAAAATGTTTAGCACACATACTATAATACCTACATGGTATGCGTATGCAGTCTGCATGGGTTTCATCCGGGTGCTCAGGTTTCTCCCCTGCGTTCCAATGGTGTGCGCATTTTCAGCGCTATGCACAGTATAAACATGTGCAATTTGTTTATTCGCAGGCTAACATACCTACACGGTTGTGTACGCAATCTGCGTGGCTGGTTTACGTCCAAGCCCCGATGATGTGCGCGCCTTCGTCGCTGGCACAGTATAAAAGTGTTTAATAGGTTTATCCACACATACTAAACTACATACGCCGTATGTGGTTGTATTATGCTCTTTGTAGCTGGGTAGGTTTCCTCCCACACTCTATTTGCGCGTTTGACGCAATACATAGTATAAACTATGTGTTTGTACAATCAGCACTTATCCATGGGTAGCTGCTGGATGGAGCATTGTCACAAGGATCCCTGGTTTCAGGGGTACCACTTTCCACCTGCTTTCAGTGGTGATCAGAAGTGCTGGCTTGGACTCTGTTCGCCAGGCTGAGGTTGGCGTTACGCCCGTTAGTGGCTGCGTCTCTGGCGTTTTTGTAGCTCAATGACTGAGCAAAAGCCTCTGCTTCATCCATCAGTCGACTAGCAGGTGCACTGCAACTGCTTTAGCCTTTAGGGTCTGTGTGCCCGTGGTGGGTTTGCACCACCTGTGGAGGCTGAGGTACTGGTCCTCTGACCGAGTTTCTAGGGAAGTTCTGTCAAGTTGCCTTTATTGACCAACAGTTGAGGCACCCTGTACACCAGGGCCTCTCTTCTCCGATACACTGCGGAGTCTCTTTGGGATTTTCATACATCTCGCTGCAAGACAGTCCTGTCGGCAGTGTGCATTGCAGGGGAAGGGTCCTTGCATCCGGAGGTGTTTCCACCTCCTTTACCGGAGGTGGGGCACCGGAAGTGGACCTTATGGCCTCTCGACTCACTCGCAAGGTAGCAAGATCGTGGCCAGGTCCAGGGACCCCTGGGCGGACGCGTCAGACGCGTTGGAAGCCCATGGGGGCAGTATCGCCTGATATATGCTTACCCTCCGCTACTGTTGTTGCCTCGCCTGCTTCGCAGAGTAGGGGCTGAGGCCATTCCGGTGATCCTCATTGCTCCGGAACGGCGACATTGGTACGCCGATCTACTTCGGCTAGTCGCAGATGTTCCTTGGCGACTGCCTATTGGGGTGGACCTTCTGTCTCTTGATCCCATACTTCATCCTGCTTTACAGTCCTTGGCTTAATGGCATGGCTGTTTAAAGCCAGGTGCTGAAGGACCGAGTTCTCTCGTATTCGGTCATCTCTTCTATGTTGTTGACATGGAAATCTTCCTCCAGAAAGATATCTCACCGTACCTGGAAGGCTTACATCGCTATGTGCGAGGAACTTAAGTGGCGTCCTCGGATGTATTCCGTTACCAGGATTTTGCTGTTCTTACAGCGTGGTGTGACCCAAAAGCTGGCCTTGCATACCTTTTTGAGGGTCGGATTTCGGCCCGGGCTGTCTTTTTCAACGACCGCTACCAGGCCATTCCTTGATTAGCACCTTTTGTGCAGGGGGTTCGCCATGTGATCCCCCCTGTCAAGCCTCCTCTCCCTACTTGGGATCTGAATTTGATGCATCTCGGTTCTCCAAGAACATCCCTTTGAGGATATCGGAGAGATTCCTCTCTTGACCTTTTCCGGAAGATGGCCTTCTTAGTGGCCATTGCTTCGGTTAGACGGGTGTCTGAGTTGGCGGCCTTGTCCTGCAAGTCGCCTTACTTGGTCCTCCATAAGGATATGGCGGTGTTGCGCCCACGACCGTCCTTCTTTTCAAAAGATGGTCTCGGCCTTTCACCTTAAGAAGGACATTGTTCTTCTGTCCTTGTGTCCTCACCCATCGCATCCCTGAGAGTTTGCGCTTCATACATTAAGATGGGTACAAGCCTTACGGGTGTACCTGTCTGCTACTGTTTCCATTCGGAAGTCTGTCTCTGGTCCAAAACAGGGCCGAGCGGTGTCGTCTGCCACCGTCTCTAGGTGGATCAGGCAGACCGTCATACAGGCCTATGCCCTTAAAGGGCGGGCGCCTCCCTTTCCGGTTGCGGCGCATTCCACCAAGGCAATTGGTGCTTCCTGGGCCTTCCGACATCAAGCATCGGTTGCACAAGTGTTTAAGGCGGCGACCTGGTCGTCCGTTCATACCTTTTTCAAAATTTTATAAGGTTGATGTGGCTGCATCTTCGGATGCTTCCTTCGGCCGCAAAGCATTGCAGGCCGCTGTTTAATGTTGCAACTCCTCCTTTGAGGAGCTCTGCTTGTTTGGAGTGAAGTTTTGGTTGTTCCTTTACTACTGCTCCCACCCTTCTGATACTGCTTTGGGACGTCCCACATGTTTACAGTATCCAGCTGTGTCAGTCCATGGACGATAAGAGAAAATAGGATTTTTGTATGCGCCGTAAAATCCATTTCTCTGACGTCCATGGACTGACACAGCACCCACCCTTCCTTTTAAGGTTTGTACTGCTTTGTTACGAACTGAGGCTGCTAGCTGCAGGTGGGAGGGTAATGTCCGGAGGGACCGCCCCCCTGTGCGGGGCTGTTCAGCTCTGGTTTGTTCTAGAATGTATGTTTCTAACAATCTTAACATTCTGCCTAGATCTTCTCCTGCGAGCAGGGACATATACCCACACGTTTACCGTATCCAGCTGTGTCAGTCCATGGACGTCAGAGAAATAGATTTTACGGTGAGTACAAAAATCCTATTTTTCTTCCCTCATTTTTCGAACAATGGATTCTCTCTGACAACCATTAATATTAGTACGACTTCAAGTCGTTCCGACTTCTAAGTAGTCCCTGCAATACTTTGGGCCGATTTTAATGCCACTTACACATGCATTCCCTGAAATCGCGGCCGCTATTCGCCGCAAAATTGCGGTAAAATTACGCGACTTTGAAGTATCAGTAGTGTGAAAGGGGCCTTAAGCTTTTGTTGTACTGATTTCATTAACTGTAAAAGACAAAGTAAGCTAAAACAAAAAATTATAACACTTCAGTAGTTGTATGACTTTCATTTGAAAGGTGCCGTTAGAACAACACAGCTGCATGTTATTAGAAAACATTTTTTATGACAGATGCATTCTGTTTGCATAGCCTAAAACTCTGTCATAAATGTTAACTATGACTTTATAATATTGCTACTGCAATTATCTAGGATGTATACTGTTCAATGTATTTTTGCCTCTCAGTGACAATAAATCAAGGTCCGATAATAAGGAACTGAAATCCTATTTTCTACAGTGGGTTCTTTGGTCATTATCATTCCTCTTTGCAGTATGCTGAAATAGCACAAGCTAAAATTTGTAACAGCTGGACTCCGTACCAAGCAATACTAACATTAAAGTGGTTGTAAACCCACTTTTTCAACTTGCACCTACAGGTAAGCCTAGATTAAGGCTTACCTGTAGGTGCAAGAAATATCTCCTAAACCTACACGGTTTAGGAGATATTTAGTTAAATGACAGGCGCCGCTGTCTACGGCGCATTCGCGCCGTAGACAACGGCGCATTCATGGGGTTAATCCCATTCACAAATTTGGCTACTTCCCAGCAATCGCTGGGCGTAGCCGAATGTGACGGCTCCCGCGCGCATGCGCAGAGTGACGTCTCCGCCGCTCTGGCCAATCACAGCGCCGGAGTGGCGCTGTGATTGGCTGGAGCGGCGATACCCGGAAGTAACCTTCTGGCTATCGCCGCAGAGATGAGGGAGATGAGGACGGCTTCGGGGGCCCCGATCTAAGGTAAGTGATGCATAATGAGCTATTATGCTAGTCATATTAGCTCATTATGCCTTTCTCTTACAGGTAGTTTAAAAAAAAAAAAATTTATAAGGGTTTACAACCACTTTAAGGGCTTAACCCATTCAGGAGAATATGCATTCGTTTCCCTAAATGCATGGGAAAAAAAAAAACATGAAAATCTCTTTAGTTTTTCTAGCCAGCAGCTCTATGCCTTTTTACCACATATTTACCAGACTAACCTTACGGATACGGATGAGCACTGATGTGACATGGATATGGCACAGATGAGCACTAATCTGGAATGGATATGGCACAGATGAGCACTAATGTTGCATGGATATGGCACAGATGAGCACTAATTTGGTGTGGATGCGGCAAGGATGAGCACTGATGCGGCAAGGATGAGCACTGATGTGGCAAGGATGAGCCATGGATGGAGATGGGTGAGCATGAATGAGCCATGGATGGAGATGGGTGAGCATGAATGAGCCATGGATGGAGATGGGTGAGCATGAATGAGCCATGGATGGAGATGGGTGAGCATGAATGGGTCATTGATGGAGCACGAATGGATGGATGGTGCATGGATGGATGAGCCATGGATGGAGCATAGATGGATGGATGAGCCATGAACGGAGCATGGATGGATGAGCCATGAACGGAGCATGGATGGATGAACCATGAACGGAGCATGGATGGATGAGCCATGAACGGAGCATGGATGGATGGATGAGCCATGAACGGAGCATGGATGGATGGATGAGCCATGAACGGAGCATGGATGGATGGATGAGCCATGAACGGAGGATGGATGGATGGATGGATGAGCCATGAACGGAGGATGGATGGATGGATGAGCCATGAACGGAGCATGGATGGATGGATGGATGAGCCATGGATAAAGCATGTATGGAGCATGGCTGGGCACAGATCAGCGCTGTGGGCACTTCAGATCCAGCCCACATCGCTGCTGCACCCGGCTCCCTCTTCTCCTCATACGCTGTACCGATCAGCTTGTTTACAAGTGATCACGCCGTCATTGGATGGCGTGATGACATGGTAAAGGGCCGCGGTCATCGGCCCTTTTACCCCAATCCGTGATACGCAGGGTCTGGGAGACCCGACGGTCATGGAGATTCCCTGTTGCGCGTGATTCTGGGAGGACGTCATAGTACGCCCTCCCAGAGTTATCCGACCATGCTGTAGCCGTCATTCAGCTGTGGCCCGGTCGGCAAGTGGTTAAAGGAGAAGCATAGCCAAAGCTGTTTTGGCTGTACTTCTCCTATGGATCACAGGGGTGCAGCCCGTTGTCAACTGATATCACAGATCCAGTCCAGGCTCTGAAAAGATCTCATACATAAGGTCGGTATCCACCTAAATGCCTAGACTGGAAGCTTGCTCACGCTCTCAGCCGCTTCCGCCCCCACCCCCTCCACAGCTTAGTGCTCCAGTGAGCTCTGGAGGGGCAGAGCAAAGAGCCGGTGACTGAAAGTCACCAGCTCCCTGCAGGCTGAAGACCTGGAAACTGAGTGATCAGCTGTGTTTAAGTGCTCATTTCCTGATCTTAGAGGTGGTGAGGGAAAGCTGCAGCTTTTTTTTTTTTTTTTAAGATGTATATATACTTCTCTTTTAAACACACCGTAGAATATGTCAAAGCAGTGATCATAGCTCCTTGACTGTTATGTTCATATAGGGCCATACATAGATTCAATGGAACAGAGATAATGGGAAGCAACTTCTTCTAGGCTTCCTCTTCAGAAAAACATAATACTTTGCAAAATCAGTTTATTATTAAAAATGATTTAAAGCTCCCTCCCCTACAGTTCAACTATCTCTTGATTTTGCATTGCTCTTTGCCTTCCCCAGTTTCATTACTGCAGCCAAAAAAAACTCTTGTAAGACTTCTTCATATGCAAAGTCAGTGCTATTATTCCTAGATATGGGAAAACTACCAAAATTCCATCACCCATGACTGAGTAATGGTACTGTGCCACACAGTGTGGCTGGAACAATTGGTAGCTCAAGACCACAACACATGTCTCATTCATGAACAAGTGATCTACCTGGATCATCTTCATGAGCTCAGAGTTTGGGACTGATTCTGACATTAACCTACCAATCTGCCATTTTTAAACAAATTTTTGCTCATAATATTTTGAACCAGTCTTGAGATATGAGTCTTCCTCCCCTTCCCCATCTACCTACTTATATTGCAATTTGTGACCCCCTCCCTTTCTCTATTGTTGTAGTAGCCATGATGTATTTAATCAGTCATCAACATTTAGGCCCCATGCACACGAGACATCGGTGCAAACTCTGCTGAACACACGTTTTTTAGGCCTCATGCCCACGGACGTTTTTACAGCCGCGTTTTTTCCAGCTTAACCACTTCCTTACTGGGCACTTAAACCCCCTTCGTACCCAGACCAATTTTCAGCTTTCAGCACTGACGCACTTTGAATGACAATTGCGCGGTCATACAACACTGTACCCAAATGATATTTTTATCATTTTTTTCCCACAAATAGAGCTTTCTTTTGGTGGTATTTGATCACCTCTGCGGTTTTTATTTTTTGCGCTATAAACAAAAAAATACAGAAAATTTTGAAAAAAAACTCAATATTTTTTTACTTTTTGTTATAATAATATCCCAATTTAAAAAAAAAAAAATTTTTTTTCTCATTTTAGGCCGATACGTGTTCTTCGATTTATTTTTGGTAAAAAAATTGCAATAAGCGTATAGTGATTGGTTTGCACAAAGGTTATAGCGCCTACAAAATAGGGGATAGAATTATGACATTTTTATTATATATATATTTTTTTACTAGTAATGGCGGCGATCTGCGATTTTTGTCAGGCCTGCGATATTGCGGCGGACACATCGGACACTTTTGACACTATTTTGGGACCATTCACATCTATACAGCGAACAGTGCTATAAAAATGCACTGATTACTGTATAAATGTGACTGGTAGGGAAGGGGTTAACACTAGGGGACGATCAAGGGGTTAAATATGTTCCCTATTAGTGTTTTTTACTGTGTGGGGGACAGGACTGACTGGGGGAGGTGACCGATCTGTGTCCCTATGTACAAGGGACACAGCATCGGTCTCCTCTCTCCCTGACAGGACATGGATCTCTGTGTTTACACACAGAGATCCACGTCCTGCCTCTGTAAAAGCCGATCGCATTTATCTGGCGGACATCGCGGCCGCCAGGCATGCGCATCGGCATCACGTGATGCGGCGCGCACAGCTGTTCCCCGCCGCGCGCCCTCGGAGGCGCGCGGCGGGATGTAAACAAACCAGGACGTCCACCCGGCACTTGAGAGCCGCGCTGCAGCCGTCTTTTGGCTATAGCGCGGGTCTAAAGTGGTTAAAAACGCCTGTCCATGTTATTGTATAAATTTTTTACCTTTTTTTTCGGAAAAAGAAAAGTCGGAGCTCAAAAACGCAATCGCTGCGTTTTCGCGCGTTTTTTTTATGCCTAACGCCGACGCCGAGGAACGCTCTGGTCCTGGGTTTTTTTTTACAGCTTAATAACGCCTATGCTATTTGCAGCTCAAAAACGTCTAGGTGGGCATGAAGCTATAGACCAACATGAACAGGCGTTTTTAAGCTGTAAAAAACGCGGCTGTAAAAATGTCCGTGGACATGAGGCCTAAAGGCTAAAACCGGCGTTTAAAAACTACAGTTTTGCCGCGATTTTAGCGGCGTTTTACCGCGTTTGCGTCTATAGGTGTTTAGTTAAACATCATAAGACCCTCCCTAAGCTCAAAAAACAGTATTATTTAACCATTTCAGCCATTTTGGGGAGACCAGCAGCTGAGAGAGCAGCAGTGTACTTGTATTTAGCGTATCACTTGCCACATCATCTGCCACAAGCTGTGGATTGTCCACTTGCCACGTCACCTGGCCACGTCACCTGGCCACAAGTTGTGGATTGTCCACTTGCCACGTCACCTGGCCACAAGTTGTGGATTGTCCACTTGCCACGTCACCTGGCCACTTCACCTGCCACAAGTTGTGGAATGTCCACTTGCCACATCACCTGCCACGTCACCTGCCACAAGTTGTGGATTGTCCACCTGCCACGTCACCTGGCCACGTCGCCTGCCACAATTTGTGGATTGTCCACCTGCCACGTCACCTGCCACAATTTGTGGATTGTCCACCTGGCCACTTCACCTGCCACAAGTTGTGGATTGTCCACCTGCCACGTCACCTGGCCACGTCACCTGCCACAATTTGTGGATTGTCCACCTGCCACGTCACCTGGCCACATCACCTGGCCACGTCACCTGCCACAAGTTGTGGATTGTCCACTTGCCACGTCACCTGCCACATCACCTGGCCACGTCACCTGCCACAAGTTGTGGATTGTCCACTTGCCACGTCACCTGCCACATCACCTGGCTACATCACCTGCCACAAGTTGTGGATTGTCCACTTGCCACGTCACCAGCCACATCACCTGGCCACGTCACCTGCCACAATTTGTGGATTGTCCACCTGGCCACGTCACCTGCCACAAGTTGTGGATTGTCCACCTGCCACGTCACCTGGCCACGTCACCTGCCACAATTTGTGGATTGTCCACCTGGCCACGTCACCTGGCCACGTTACCTGCCACAAGTTGTGGATTGTCCACTTGCCACTTCACCTGCCCACGTCACCTGCCACAATTTGTGGATTTCCACCTGCCACGTCACCTGGTAACATCACCTGCCACAAGTTGTGGATTGTCCACTTGCCACGTTACCTGTCACAAGTTGTGGATTGTCCACTTGCCACGTCACCTGCCACAAGTTGTGGGTTGTCTACAGTGCAATGCAGGCAATTATAGTTTTTTTTTTTTAAATATTTTTTTTATGGTTTTTCATCATTTGCCATCATTTTTGAGATTTCTAATGTAAAAAAATAGGACACCTTTAGAAACCCTTATAAACGAAAACGCGGCAAAGCGCCGGTTAGCGGTGTTTAGCCGCGTTTTGCGCCTAAACCCATTTTTTTGCTTCTGGAAAAACGAGGTTAAACGCAACTGCCTAAAAACGGCAATAAACGAGACTGTGTGCATGGACACCTAGGATAACATTGAATGTGTTCAGGAGCAGTTGAAAAAAGTGTCCAACTGCCTCTGAACACGCGTTTAACAGCGTCCCGTGTGCATGGGGCCTTAGGTCCCATGCACACGAGACGTTGTTATTTGCTGTTAAACGCGCGTTCAGAGGCAGTTGGACGCTTTTTTCAACTGCCTCTGAACCCATTCAATGTTATCCTATGTGTCCATGCACACACTCTCGTTTTTGGGCGTTTACAAGCAGTTGCGTTTAACCTCGTTTCTCTTACCATCCATGGACTGACACGGTGTCTCTTTACACTTTACACGTGGGTTATGTCCCTGCTTGCAGGAGAAGACCTAGGCAGAATGTGAAATGTTATACATACATTCTAAAAGCCAGAGCTGAACAGCCCCACCCAGCGGGCCGTCCCTCTGGACATAACCCTCCCACTACAGTCAGCAGACTTCAGTTTTTTTCTGCCTAGCAGAAGGAGAAGACGTGGCTCTCTCAGGAGCCAGTCTCCTGACCTATTTTTATTCCTTTTCTGGAATTCTTTTTTATTTTATTTTTGAGAATTTTCTATCAACTGTCGGCTGGGCAACAGGTTGGGTACAAGATATCCTCGTAGTCTTCCCTGTCCGACCATCGAGCGTGCTGATCCTCGCCTTGTGTGCGTGAGACTCGGTTCACGACAGGCCCCATGACTCCAGGGGTGGCCGGGTTTGCTTTCATGCTCCCGCGGTCCTCTCAAGACTGAACAGTTCCTGACTGACTGTATCTTTCGCGGTGGACCGGGCCGACAGCTACTCAGTACTGCACTGTGATAGTCCTGTCAGAAACACACCAGTGGGTCCCTCAGGGGACAGGTAAGTAGTCTCTCCTGCCTGCAGGTGAGTACAAAAGGCTGTGTGTTTCTCTGTGGGGGATTTTCCCTGTCTCCCCCTGTATTTCATTGTCACTCTCTGTCACCATTGCTGGTGCTGTGCTGTGTGGGGTGCCTGGGGGTCACACTGTTCTTGGAGGGGCTAATGCTGGTCTGCAGATATGCTTGGGGCCTTTTTTTGTGTGTTTTGGGGCCTGAGCGCCGAGTGGCGCTGTGTGTGTGCTGTTTTTTTCACTTTTGCTGAGTCATGGCGGCCATCTTGCCGGGGATCGCCTCAGTGAAGTGCGGCGGCCATTTTCTTGTAGCCCGTGTGCTCTTCAGCACTAGTTTTGGCCTCTAGCGCTGCTGTAACAGCGCGAATCTCCTCACAATCTCCTCACAGCTCACAAGCGCTGACACAGCGCGGTACAGACAGCGGAACTGAGCGGACCCTGGTCCGGTTTGGTGAGTCCCCTGGGCACCCCCTCCTCAGTCAGCACAGCCTGTGGGTGGACTTTTTATCTGAGGAGTCTCAGAGGGGGGCAATATGGAGTTTCTGTCACCAGCTTCCCCTAAATGTCAGTGGACAACAGGCAGTGCTTCAGCACATGCGGTCCCTAGGGACCAGTTGTGGGCAGTCCTGGAATAATTTCTGACCAGGATGGGAGCTGTGTGCAAGCGCAAGGGAGCAAAAAAGCGCCCTCTCCCCACTTTACTTCATGAGGGCAGTGCGCTGATTCAGATATGGGCCTAGCCACTACCGCTCAGGACCCTAGTTCTGAATGTATTGGATGGTTTTGAACAGGACATTCCTTATGAGGAAAACTCCAGTTCTGAGTCAGTAAATGACAGGGCGCTTGTTAGTGTACTCATGACTGCAGTGAGGGACACTCTCAAGCTAAAATGCTGCGGATGCAGAACCTCAGGCGGATACAGTCTCCTTTGGTTCTTTTAAGGCCAGGCCTTCTAAAGAGGTTTTTCCATATGTACTTTCTTTGACCAGCTCATTGATAAGGTCTGGGAAAAGCCGCAGAAGAATTTTTTTATGGTCCCGCGGTGTTTGTCTATCAGATACCCCTTGAAGATGCCCTACTTAAAAAGTGGGCTTCTCCCCCAGGGTCGACCCTCCAGTCGCCCGGTTGAACAAGGCCATCACTCTCCCGATGGAGGGGACTCCTGCATTTGAGGACCCCACTGACAGGAGGTCAGAAGTGGTGAGCAGAGCCATGTTTGCCTTGTTGGGATCCGCCCTACGGCCTGTGGTAGCGGCGACCCTTGTGTCTTAAACACTTACAGGTTGGGCAAAAATGTTGCACCTAGCTGTACAGGAGCATAATCTTCCTCCAGACACAGTTGCTTTGGCCCACCAACTGGTTCAGGGCCTGGTTTATGTGTGCGACGCCACGTTGGACGCGACCCCTTTAATATCCAGGGCCTCTGTCTCGGCGGTGGTATTGCGTCGTCTTATCTGGTTGAAGTGCTGGTCTGCTGACCTAGCCTTAGGAAGCTCCTGACGGATCTACCATTTAAAGGTGGTAGACCTTTCGGTGCTGCTCTGGATGACATCGTCATGGATGTCATGGGAGGTAAAAGCACTCTTCTTCCTTAGACTAGCAAGGGTGAGGAGGCCCGCCGCAAACAGGGGCCTTCCTTTCCAGCAAAAGGTTTTTTTTTCGTCAGTCAGAGTCCACGGGTAGGCCCTCTCAGACTGAAGGCAGTGCGGCTGGTGGGCACAAGTGCCCCTGGGTGCGTAAGCCGAACATGCGGCTCCCAAGCCCGCCTCCGCGTGAAGTCTTGCCTCCGCCCGACTCTGGGGTGGGGGGACGACTTCGCAGGTCACGAATCGGTGGTCCTCCCGAATCTCCGACTGGTGGGTGTGCGAGGAGGTCACCTCAGGATACAGGATAGTATTCCGATCCTGGCCCCCAGACAGATTCTTTCCCTCAAATCTTCCTCTCCTTCCTACCTGTCGGGCAGCCCTCTTGGGGGCTGTACAGGATTTGATCAGGTCCGGAGTGATTGTGCCGGTTCCGTCACAGGAGAGTTTTCAGGGATTCTACTCGAATCTGTTTGTCGTCCCAAAAATAGGACGTGGTTCGACCTATCCTGGACCTCAAGGCCCTGAATGTCTTCGAGAAGGTGCAGAAATTCCGCATGGAATCTATTCGCACGGTGATCGCTACACTCCACCAAAGGGATTTTCTTCTGGCGTCCTTGGACTTCAAGGACGCCTACTTGCATGTTCCGATCTGCGCAAGTCCCCAGAAGTTTCTGCGCTTTGCGATCAGCGAAGTCCACTATCGATTGTGGCTCTTCCTTTCGGCCTAGCCTCGGCACCAAGGGTGTTCACCAAGGTGCTTGCTCCGGTTCTAGCCTTCTGTTACAGTGAGGTATTGCTGTCGTGGGCTATCTGGACGATCTTCTGCTAAGAGCAGAAAGTGGATCAGACTTAGAGGAAAGGTGACTATCGTCAATTAGACCCTCAGGGACTCGGGTGGTTCCTGAACATTCAGGAGTCAGTCCTGGTCCCGACTCAGTGTCTGGAGTATCTAGTTCTGATTCTGGACTCCTTGGAGGCAAAGGTATCCTACCTCTGGAGAAGTTGCTGACACTTCAGTCTGCGGTGCGGGTGCTGACATCCCAAAAATGGTGTCAATCCGTTTTTTGCATGAGAGTCCCGAGACTCGTGGTGGCCTCCTTCGCGGCCGTTCCGTATGCCCAATCACACACCAGGGCATTGCAGAAGGAGATCTTGTCCACCTGGGACAAATCCCCATTGTCCTTGGATCTTCAGATCCAGGTGATTCACCTGGTCAGGGTGCCCCTGACATGGTGGTTGAGATCCTCGGCTCTTCGGTCCGGAAAGTCGTTCCCCTCCCATCCAATGGACGGCACTCATGATGGACACCAGCCTGACGGGCTGGGGTGGAGTCTGGGGAATCCTGTCGGCTCAGGCCTTGGACTCCGGACAAGCCCGTTTACCAATCACTGTTCTGGTAATACGGGCCATCGGACTGTGTCTCTCCTCAGGTCAGAGAGAGTACGGGGTCGCTCCATCAGGAGCCAGTCGGACACCGCCACGGCGGTGGCGTATGTAAACCATCAAGGGGGAATTCGGAGCTCAGCTGCGGCTTCCGAGGTAGTCTGTATCCTGAAGTGGGCCGGAAGAAACGTGCCGGCTCTGTAGGCCATTTTACAAAGGACACGGAAGTCTTCCTCCAGGCAGATCTATCACCGTACCTGGAAAGCTTATATCGCCATGTGCGAAGCGCTGGACTGGCGTCCTCGGACGTATTCCGTCCCCAGAATCCTGCGTCCTCTGCAGTGTGGAGTGACCCAAAAGCTTGCTTTGAGTACCATCAAGGATCAGATTTCGGCCTTGGCCGTCTTCTTTCAGCGACCTCTAGCGGGTAATTTTCTTGGTTAGCACCTTGTGTTGGGGGTTCGCCATGTGCTCCCTCCTGTCAAGCCTCCTCTCCCACCGTGGGATCTGAATTTGGTGCTCTCGGTCCTCCAGAAACCTCATTTTGGGAATATCCGGGATATTCCCCTCTTGTCTTGTCTCAGAAGGTGGCCTTTTTAGTGGCAATCACTTCTGTTTGACGAGTGTCTGAGTTGGCGGCTTTGTCCTGCAAGTCGCCATGTTTAGTCATCCATAAGGATAAGGCGGTGTTGCATCCGTGACCTTCCTTTTTTGCCAAAGGTGGTGTCGACCTTTCACCTACATGAGGACATTGCCCTCCCGTCCTTGTGTCCTCACCCATCGCATCCCAGAGAGTTTGCGCTGCACATATTGGAGGTGGTACGAGCCTTACGGGTGTACCTGTCTGCTACTGCTTCTATTCGGAAGTCCGACTCACTATTTGTGACTGTCTCTGGTCCATAACAGGGCCAAGCGGTTTCGTCTGCCATCATTTTTAGGGGAATCAGACAAACCGTCATTCAAGCCTATGCTCTCAAAGGGCGGGCGCCTCCCTTTCCGGTTTACGGCGCATTCCACCAGGACAATTGGTGCTTCCTGGGTTTCCCGACATCAAGCGTCGGTTGCACAAGTGTGCAATGTGGCGACCTGGTCGTCTGTTCATGCCTTTTAAGTTTTATAAGGTTAATGTGGCTGCATCTTCGGATGCTTCCTTCGGCCGCAGGGTGCTGCAGGCCGCTGTTTAAAGTTGCGACTCCTCCGTTGAGGAGCTCTGCCTTATTGGAGTGAAGTTTTGGTTTTTCCATTTATACTGCTCCCATCCCTCTTGACACTGCTTTGGGACATCCCACGTGTAAAGTGTAAAGAGACACCGTGTCAGTCCATGAATGGTAAGAGAAAATAGGATTTTTTGTACTCACCGTAAAATCCTTTTCTCTGACATCCATGGACTGACACGGCACCCACCCTTCCTTTTAAGTTTGTACTGCTTTGTTACGAACTGAAGTCTGCTGACTGTAGTGGGAGGGTTATGTCCGGAGGGACGGCCCCCTGGGTGGGGCTGTTCAGCTCTGGCTTTTAGAATGTATGTATAACATTTCACATTCTGCCTAGGTCTTCTCCTGCAAGCAGGGACATAACCCACGTGTAAAGTGTAAAGAGACACCGTGTCAGTCCATGGATGTCAGAGAAAAGGATTTTACGGTGAGTACAAAAAATCCTATTTTTTCCAGAAGCAAAAAAATGGGTTCAGACGCAAAAGTTTTCCATGTTTCCGACGCTAAACGCCGCTAAACGCGGTACCGGCGTTTTGCCGCGTTTGCGTTTTTAAAGGTGACCTATTTTTTTACATTAGAAATCTAAAAAATGATGGCAAATGATGAAAAACCATTAAAAAAATATAAAAAAAATACTGTAATTGCTTGCATTGCAATGTAGACAATCCACAACTTGTGGCAGGTGACGTGGCAAGTGGACAATCCACAACTTGTGACAGGTAACGTGGCAAGTGGACAATCCACAACTTGTGGCAGGTGGAAATCCACAAATTGTGGCAGGTGATGTGGCCAGGTGACGTGGCAAGTGGACAATCTACAACTTGTGGCAGGTGGACAATCCACAAATTGTGGCCAGGTGATGTGGCCAGGTGACGTGGCAAGTGGACAATCCACAACTTGTGGCAGGTGACGTGGCAGGTGGACAATCCACAAATTGTGGCATGTGATGTGGCCAGGTGATGTGGCAGGTGACGTGAAAAGTGGACAATCCACAACTTGACGTGAAAGGTGACGTGGCAGGTGGACAATCCACAAATTGTGGCAGGTGACGTGGCCAGGTGACGTGGCCAGGTGACGTGGCAAGTGGACAATGCACAATTTGTGGCAGGTGACGTGGCAAGTGAACATTCCACAGCTTGTGGCAAGTGATACGCTAAATATAAGTACACTGCTGCTCTCTCAGCTGTTGGTCTCCCAAAATGGCTGAAATGGTTAAATAATACTGTTTTTTGAGCTTAGGGAGGGTCTTATGATGTTTCATAACTAAACGCCTATAGACGCAAACGCGGTAAAACGCAGCTAAAATCGCGGCAAAACGGGTGTTTTTAAACGCCGGTTTTAGCCTTTAAAAACGTGTGTTCAGCAGAGTTTGCACCGGCGTCTCGTGTGCATGGGGCCTTAGATTCTAGTTGCTGTTCCACAGTTAATTTTACACATGGTTCATTGGTTTGTATACATGACAATAAGCTTTGTAGCTCATGTCCTCTTGTATTCAATTGTATTATCTTGAGTGGTGACTCCTGTTGAATGAACCCCCTCTATATAGGGGAGGGGCTTTTCTCTTTTGAACCCTGGAACTCAAAAAAATAAACATCTGCTTAAAAGTATATTTTCTCTTATCATCCATGGACTGACACTGCGTCTTACACTTTACACGTGGGTTATGTCCCTGTTTGCAGGAGAAGACCTAGGCAGAATGTGAGATGTTATACATACATTCTAAAAAGCCAGAGCTGAACAGCCCTGCCCAGGGGGGCGGTCCCTCTGGACATAACCCTCCCACTGCAGTCAGCAGACCTCAGTTTTTTTCTGCCTAGCAGATGGAGAAGACGTGGCTCTCTCAGGAGCCAGTCTCCTGACCTATTTTTATTCCTTTTGGAATTTTTCTTATTTTATTTTTGAGATCTTCTATCAACTGTCGGCTGGGCAACAGGTTGGGTACAAGATATCCTCGTAGTCTTCCCTGTCTGACCATCGAGCGTGCTGATCCTCCCCTTGTGTGCGTGAGACTCAGTTCACGACATGCCCCACGACTCCAGGGGTGGCCGGTGGGCTTTCGTGCTCCGCGGTCCTCTCAAGATTGAACAGTCCTGCTGTATCATTCGCGGTGGACCGGGCCGATAGCTGCTCAGTACCGCACTGTGATAGTTCTGTCAGAAACACACCAGTGGGTCCCTCAGGGGACGGGTAAGTAGTCTCTCCTGTCTGCAGGTGAGTACATGCTGTGTGTTTCTCTGTGTGGGGGATTTTCCCTGTCTCCCCCTGTGTTTTATTGTCACTCTCTGTCACCATTGCTGGCGCTGTGCTGTGTGGGGTGCCTGAGGGTCATACTGCCCTGGGGGGGGGGGGGGGGGCTCATGCTGGTCTGTATATCGCTGGGGCTGTTTTTTGAGTGTTTTGTGTTTGTGCATTACTTTACATTGGCGGCCATTTTGCCGTGGATCGCCTGAGCACATTGCGGTGGCCATTTTCTTGTAGCCGCGCGCTTTTCAAGCACTTGTTTGGCCTCTATCGCTGCTGGGAACGGCGCGAATCTCCTCACACTCTCTCCTCTCAGCTCACTCATGCTGAACAGTGCAGCGCAGAGAGACAAGGCAGCGGGACCGAGCGGTCCTGGTCAGGTTGGTGGGTCCCCTGGGCATTCCCCTACTCAGTCAGCACAGCTTGTGGGTGGACTTTTTTTCTGAGGAGTCTCAGAGAGGGACAATATGGAGTCGGTGTCACCAGCTTCCCCTTACATGCCAGAGGCGACAGGCAGTGCCCCAGCACCTGCGGTCCCCATGGACCAGTTGTCGGCAGTCCTGGAATAATTTCTTACCAGGATGGAAGCGGTGTGCGAGCGCAAGGGAGCAAAAAAGCGCCCTCTCCCCACTTTATCTCCACAAGGGGAGTGCGCTGATTCAGATATGGGCCTAGCTAGTGCTGCTCAGGACCCTAGCTCTGAATATTTGGATGGTGTTGAACAGGACATTCCTTGTGAGGAAGACTCCAGTTCTGAGTCAGTAAATGACAGGGTGCTTGTTAGTGAACTCATTGATGCTGTGAGGGACACTCTCAAGCTGAATCCTGCGGCTATGGAACCTCAGGCAGAGGCAGTCTCCTTTTGGTTCTTTTAAGGCCAAGCCTTCTAAAAAGGTTTTTCCATATGTTCCTTTCTTTGACCAGCTCATTGATCAGGTCTGGGAAAAGCCACAGAAGACTTTTATGGTCCCGCGGCGTTTGTCTATCAGATACCCCTTTGAAGACGCCCTACTTAAGAAGTGGGCTTCTCCCCCAGTGGTCGACCCTCCAGTCGCCCGTTTGAACAAGGCCACCACTCTCCCGATGGAGGGGACTCCTGCATTTAAGGACCCCACTGACAGGAGGTCAGAAGTGGTGAGCAGAGCCATGTTTGCCTTGTTGGGATCCGCCTTACGGCCTGTTGTAGCGGCGACCCTTGTGTCTCAGGCACTCACGGAATGGGCAAAAATTTTGCACCAAACTGTACAGGAGTATAATCTTTCTCCGGACACTATTGCTCTGGCCCACCAGATGGTGCAGGGCCTGATTTATGTGTGCGACGCCATGTTGGACGCGGCCCCATTAATATCCAGGGCCTCTGTCTCGGCGGTGGTATTGCGTCGTCTTATCTGGTTGAAATGCTGGTCTGCTGACCTAGCCTCTAAGAAGCTCCTTACAGATCTAACTTTTAAGGGTGGTAGACTTTTCAGTGCTGCTCTGGATGACATCATCAAGGATGTCACTGGAGGTAAAAGCACTCTCCTTCCTCAGACTATCAAAGGTAAGGAGGCCCGCCGTAAGCCTGGTCCTTGCTTTCCAGCAAAAAAGTTTTTTTTTCGTCAGTCGGAGTCCACGGGTAAGCCCTCCCAGACTGACAACAGTGCGGCGGGTGGACACAAGCGCCCCTGGGTGCGTAAGCCGAACAAGCCGGCTCCGAAGCCTGCCTCCGCGTGAAGTCTTGCCCCCGCCCGACTCTGGGGTGGGGGGGACGACTTTGCAGGTTCACGGATCGGTGGACCTCCCGGATCTCCGACCGGTGGGTGTGCGAGGTGGTCACCTCAGGATACAGAATAGAGTTCCGTTCCTGGCCCCCAGACAGATTCTTTCCCTCAAATCTCCCTCTCCTTCCTGCCCGTCGGGCAGCCCTATTGGGGGCTGTACAGGATTTGATCGGGTCCGGAGTGATTGTGCCGGTTCCGTCCCAGGAGAGGTTTCAGGGGTTCTACTCAAATCTGTTTGTTCCAAAAAAAGACGGGGTTTGGCCAATCCTGGACCTCAAGGCCCTGAATGCCTTCGTGAAGGTGCAAAAATTCCGCATGGAGTCCATTCGCACGATGATCGCTACACTCCATCTGGATTTTCTGGCGTCCTTGGACATCAAGGACTCCTACTTGCATGTTCTGATCTGTGCGAGCCACCAGAAGTTTCTGCGCTTTGCGATCGGCGAAGTCCACTATCAATTTGTGGCTCTTCCCTTCGGCCTAGCCTCGGCACCGAGGGTGTTCACCAAGGTGCTTGCTCCGGTTCTAGCTTTGCTGAGACAGCGAGGCATTGCTATCGTGGGCTAGCTGGACGATCTTCTTCTAAGAGCAGAAAGTGGCTTAGAATTAGAAGAAAGTGTGACTATCGTCAGTCAGACCCTCAGGGACTTCGGGTGGCTCCTGAACATTCAGAAGTTGGTCCTGGTCCCGACTCAGCGTCTAGAGTATCTAGGTCTGATTCTAGACTCCTTTGAGGCGAAGGTATTCCTACCTCCGGAGAAGCGGCTGACACTTCAGTCTGCAGTGCGGGTGCTGACGTCCCGAAAATGGTCGTCAATCCGTTTTTGCATGAGAGTCCTGGGACTCATGGTGGCCTCTTTCGAGGCCGTTCCTTATGCCCACTCGCACACCAGGGCATTACAGAAGGAGATCTTGTCCACTTGGGACAAATCCCCATTGTCCTTGGATCTTCAGATCCAGGTGAGTCAACTGGTCAGGGCGTCTGTCACGTACCTGGTAGGAGTCTGATATGATGAGGTCGGCCTCTCTTGTATCTCCAATCCAAGCCCCACTGAGGGTGGAACAGATGGTGGCTAGGGCCAGGAGGAACACGAGTGCCTGAGGAAGTTGCTTGCAGGACTTGCTGGAACAGATGTGGCTTGGAGACCCAGACAGCCGGACAGACACCGGACACAGGAACACTTGGAGGATGGGTAGAGGTTTGAGGGGAACTCCAACCCACTTGCAGGTTCTGGGAACGAAGCTCACAGGAACAGAGGTCAGGAGGATAGCCAGGGTTCAGCAACAGACAGGCGGCACGGTACAAAGGATCAATCAGAAGCAGGGTCAGTGGAAGCCGGGATCAGAAGCCAGTAATCAGGAAGTGTTTCAGAGTCCAAAGACAGAGTCAGGGAAAGCCACAGTCAGCAACGGTTATCAAGCAGCATAACCGGAACCAGGAAGTTTTCAGGACACAGCTGAAGACCAGTCAGCACTTGCTTGAGAGTCAGGACTTCCTTAAATAGATAGGAAGTCTTGTAATCAGGCTTCAGGTCACAGCTGAGGGCAGGAAGTGCTGCCTGTCCCACACTGCCGGAATACACCCGCTGGTGGACACTGGTACTACATTCCGTGGAACATGCATTACCACCAGCAGGTGAGATCCTCGCAGACTGGCGCCAAAGGAGATTAGGGGCACGCACCCGCGTGTGCACATCGTCCACGCGCATGTGTACTAGCACTCTGGAAGGGCTGCTGCAGCCCGGGGGTGCGCGCGCCAGTATTCCGAGACTGCTGGCGAACGCGCGCCTGTGTAGGAGAGTTCCTATCAGTTCTCTTACATTGCCCCCCCTTAGGGGCAGCCTCCAGATGCCCCTCAGGTCTCTCTTCTCCGGGTGGCGTTGAAAGAAGGCTTGTACCAGTCTTGGGGCATGAACATCAGAAGCTGGTTCCCAAGAATTTTCCTCAGGGCCGTAGCCCTTCCATTTAACAAGGAACTGCATCTGGTTACTCCTACGTCTACAGTCCAGCACGGCCTCCACTTCAAATTCCTCATTACCTTCGATGAGAATCGGAGGAGGGGTTCCAGACACCCGATCAGGGAAGGGATTAGGCGTGGTGGGTTTCAACAAAGAAACGTGGAATACTGGATGTATCTTCATGCTTTTGGGTAGCACCAATTCAAAAGCTACTGCATTGATCCTCCGCTTGACAGGAAAAGGGCCCAAAAATTTTGGACCGAGTTTCTTAGAAGGACAGCTTAACTTTAGATTTTCCGTGGACAGCCAGAATTTGTCCCCAGATTTTAAATCCAGGTTACCCCTCTTCTTTCTGTCGAAAAACTTCTTGTTGCTAGCCTGGGTCTTGGAGATCGTCTCCTGTAAAACCTGATTGTTAGTACTGAAGAAGTCTAATCGGTCTTCCACAGCAGGTAAAGAAGACTCAACAGGTATTTCCGGCAGAAAAGAGGGATGGTACCCAAAATTGGCAAAAAAGGGGGACTGTTTGGTTGCTGAGTGGATGGTATTATTATATGAGAACTCCGCAAGCGGAAGGAGGGATAACCAATCATCTTGAGCAAAAGAGGAAAAACACCGTAGATACTGTTCAAGGGTTTGATTCGTCCTCTCAGTCTGTCCATTGGTTTGTGGGTGGTAAGCTGTAGAGAGGCAGAGTTCAATATTAAGTGCTTCGCATAGGGCCCTCCAGAATCTAGAGGTGAACTGCACCCCACGGTCGGAGATAATGCTATCAGGAATACCGTGCAATCTAACGACCTCTTTGATGAAGGCTGAGGCAGTCTCAGTAGCGGAAGGAGTTCCTTGTAAGGGTACAAAGTGCGCCATCTTGGTCAGGCGGTCTACCACGACAAAGATGATAGTGAAGTCTTCAGACGGAGGGAGTTCTACAATAAAGTCCATTGAGATCATACTCCATGGTTTCTGAGGTATGGGAAGAGGCTCCAAGAGACCCCAAGTTTTAGTTCTGTCGGTTTTGTTTTGAAGGCATGCAATACAGGATCTAACGTAATTTTTACAGTCCTGCATTAAATCGGGCCACCAGAAGGTACGGGAGACCAGATCGGCAGTCTTGCGGATCCCGTAATGTCCTGTTAGAGGGTGGTCATGACAGCGACTCAGAATGGACACTCGAAACTGCTCCGGGACAAAGATTTGTTCCTTATGGAAGAAAAGGCCATTCCTTGATTGAAGAGCCAAGTCCTGGGAGGGTGGTTGGTTAACCACACTGGTCTTAATTTGAGATAACAGAGCTTGAAGAAACGAAAAATTCTTGGCCGGGAGAATGGTATCAGGCTCCAAGGGACTCACAGGACCATTAAACATACGGGACAGGGCATCTGGTTTTCCATTCTTAGAACCAGGACGAAAAGTAATATGAAATGAGAAATGGGAGAAGAACAGCGCCCATCTTGCTTGTCGAGGTCTTAATCGCTTAGCTGTTCTCAAGTACTCTAGGTTCTTGTGATCCGTGAATATGAGGATTGGGTGGGCAGCACCCTCCAAGAGGTACCGCCACTCTTCAAGTGCGGCCTTGATGGCCAGCAGTTCCCGGTCTCCCACATCATAGTTCCTCTCGGAAGGATTTAATTTCTTGGAGAAAAAAGCCACAGGGTAGAGTAAGGATTTCGGGCCCTGACGTTGGGACAATATAGCCCCGACTGCACTTTCAGAAGCATCAACTTCCAATACATAGGCCAAGGATGGATCAGGGTGCTTCAGGATGGGAGCTGAGGTAAATAAAAGTTTTAACTGTTCAAAGGCCTCTTGAGCTTTTGGTGTCCAACAGAAAGGGATGTGTTGCTTAGTTAGATGGGAGCGATGATACCAGAGCCATCGGCCAGGTGAACCCGGAATCCCTGTTTCTTGGGGCACACGGGAAGCTGGTGTAAAGAAACAAATGAGGAATCCACAAAACAGCTGCAGGCCCCTGAGTCTATTATGGCGGATACTAAGAGTGTCCTTCCGGCAACAAAAAGATTAACTGGGAGAGAGATGTGAGACCGAACCTCTCCAGAAGGATGCTCCACAGGAAGCTGACGAAGGCAGGTTCTACTGGTTTTTGCCGGGCAAGTCTGTATGAAGTGACCTGCTTCTCCACAATAGAGGCATAGATTGGCACGTAATCGTCTGAGACGTTCTGCCGGGGAAAGAGGCGATCTGGGGAAACTCCTGTGGCATGTCTTATGCTGAGCCTTCTTTCCAAAAGATGTGCTCAACGGGACAGCAGATATGCTGGGTGTAGAAGTCACAGAAAGGATTCCTTGAGTCTTTTCGTATTGCCTCTCACGTAGTCGCCGGTCGATCTGGATGGCTGAGCTAATCAGTCTTTCCAAGGATGTAGGAACTTCAATTCTGGCCAGTTCATCTTTGAGAGTGTCGGAAAGACCAAGCCGAAACTGATGGCGAAGAGCAGGATCGTTCCATCGAGTGTCAGCACTCAGGACACGGAAGTCAGTGATATACTCCTCAACAGGCCTTGACCCCTGTTGTAACCTGCCAAGCTTGGATTCTGCAGACTGCTGGCGGAAGGGGTCAGCATATAGCTGAGCCATAGCCGAGAAGAACGAAACTGTGGTTGCCAGAACTGGGGTCATGCTGCTCCTGGAGGTGATGAGCCCAGGAGAGTGGTTCGTTCACGAGAAGGGTGATCACAAATCCCACTTTAATGTCTTCAGATCTAAAGGTCCGGGGCAGCAGGGAGAAGTAGAGCTCGCAGGAGTTCCGGAAGGTTCTGAACATCGTACGATCTCCGGAAAATCGTTCGGGAATAGGCACTCTGGGTTCCGGGAGAGGAATAATTCCATGGAAGGAACTTGAATCGGTTTGAGCAGAGGGATCTGCGACAGAGGGAGAAATGCAAGCTGATGCGACTCCTATCTTGTCAGAGAGTCGCTCCTCCATGCGACTGAGATCGCTCTGTAAACTCTGCACGACATGTGTGAGTGTAGAGATTGTCTCAAACAAGTCCTCTGGTGGAGAGACCTCCCTTTCAGACTCCATCCCTGGCTGACTGGTACTGTCACGTACCTGGTAGGAGTCTGATATGATGAGGTCGGCCTCTCTTGTATCTCCAGTCCAAGCCCCACTGAGGGTGGAACAGATGGTGGCTAGGGCCAGGAGGAACACGAGTGCCTGAGGAAGTTGCTTGCAGGACTTGCTGGAACAGATGTGGTTTGGAGACCCAGACAGCCGGACAGACACCGGACACAGGAACACTTGGAGGATGGGTAGAGGTTTGAGGGGAACTCCAACCCACTTGCAGGTTCTGGGAATGAAGCTCACAGGAACAGAGGTCAGGAGGATAGCCAGGGTTCAGCAACAGACAGGCGGCACGGTACAAAGGATCAATCAGAAGCAGGGTCAGTGGAAGCCGGGATCAGAAGCCAGTAATCAGGAAGTGTTTCAGAGTCCAAAGACAGAGTCAGGGAAAGCCACAGTCAGCAACGGTTATCAAGCAGCATAACAGGAACCAGGAAGTTTTCAGGACACAGCTGAAGACCAGTCAGCACTTGCTTGAGAGTCAGGACTTCCTTAAATAGATAGGAAGTCTTGTAATCAGGCTTCAGGTCACAGCTGAGGGCAGGAAGTGCTGCCTGTCCCACACTGCCGGAATACACCCGCTGGTGGACACCGGTACTACAGTCCGTGGAACATGCATTACCACCAGCAGGTGAGATCCTCGCAGACTGGCGCCAAAGGCGATTAGGGGCACGCACCCGCGCGTGCACGTCGTCCCCGCTCACGCGCATGTGTACTAGCACTCTGGAAGGGCTGCTGCAGCCCGGGGGTGCGCGCGCCAGTATTCCGAGACTGCTGGCGAACGCGCGCCTGCGCAGGAGAGTTCCTATCAGTTCTCTTACAGCGTCCCTGGCGTGGTGGTTGAGGTCCCCGGCTCTTCGGTCCGGGAGGTCGTTTCTCCCCATCCAATGGACGGTGATCACGACGGACGCCAGCCTGACGGGCTGGGGGGGAGTCTGGGGAGTCCTGTCGGCCCAAGGGCTTTGGACTCCGGACGAAGCCCGTTTACCGATCAATGTTCTGGAAATACGGGCAATCAGACTGTGTCTCTCCTCATGGTCGGAGAGATTACAGGGTCGCTCCATCAGAATCCAGTCGGACAACGCCACGGCGGTGGCATATGTCAACCATCAGGGGGGGACTCGGAGCTCAGCTGCGGCTTTCGAGGTCGCCCGCATCCTAAGGTGGGCCGAAAGAAGCGTGCCGGCTCTGTCGGCTGTCTACATTCCGGGCGTAGACAATTGGCAGGCGGACTATCTGAGTCGCCAGACGCTGGACCAGGGAGAGTGGTCCTTGCACCCGGAGGTTTTTCAACTCCTTTGCCGACGGTGGGGCATGCCGGATGTGGTCCTGATGGCCTCTCGACTCAATCGCAAGGTGTCGAGGTTTGTGGCCAGATCCAGGGATCCTTGGGCGGATGCCTCAGATGCGTTGGTGGCCCCATGGGGTCATTATCACCTGATGTACGTTTATCCTCCACTGCAGTTGCTCCCTCACCTGCTGCGCAGGGTGGCGACCGAGGGAATTCCGGTGATCCTCATTGCTCCGGATTGGCCTCGGCGTCACTGGTACGCGGATCTGATACGTCTCGTCGTGGACGTTCCCTGGCGGTTGCCAATGAGGGAGGACCTTCTTTCTCAAGGTCCTATATTTCATCCTGCTTTACAGTCTCTGGCTTTAACGGCATGGCTATTGAAAGCCAGGTGCTGAGAGACCGGGGTCTCTCGGATTCGGTAATTTTGACCATGTTAAGGGCACGGAAGTCTTCCTCCAGAAAGATCTATCACCGTACTTGGAAAGCTTACATCGCCATGTGCGAAAAGCTGGACTGGCGTCCACGGACGTATTCCGTCCCCAGAATCCTGCGTTTTCTGCAGCGTGGCGTGACCCAAAAGCTTGCCTTGAGTACCATTAAGGGTCAGATTTCGGCCTTGGCCGTCTTCTTTCAGCGACCGCTGGCGGGTCATTCTTTGGTTAGCACCTTTGTACAGGGGGTTCGCCATGTGCTTCCTCCTGTCAAGCCTCCTCTCCCCCCGTGGGATCTGAATTTGGTGCTCTCGGTTCTCCAGGAACCTCCCTTTGAAAATATCAGAGATATTCCCCTCTTGACTTTGTCTCAGAAGGTGGCCTTCTTAGTGGCCATTACTTCTGTTAGACGAGTGTCTGAGTTGGCGGCCTTATCCTGCAAGTCGCCCTATTTGGTCATCCATAAGGATAAGGCGGTGTTGCGTCCGCGACCTTCTTTTTTGCCAAAGGTGGTCTCGGCCTTTCACCTAAATGAGGACATTGTCCTCCCGTCCTTGTGTCCTCACCCATCGCATCCCAGAGAGTTTGCGCTTCACACATTGGATGTGGTACGAGCCTTGCGGGTGTACCTGTCTGCTACTGCTTCTATTCGGAAGTCCGAATCACTGTTTGGCCCTGTTTTGGACCAGAGACAGTCACAATCGGCTTTGTCTGCCACCATTTCTAGGTGGATCAGACAAACCGTCATTCAAGCCTATGCTCTCAAGGGGCAGGCGCCTCCCTTTCCGGTTACGGCGCATTCCACCAGGGCAATTGGTGCTTCCTGGGCTTTCCGACATCAAGCGTCGGTTGGACAAGTGTGCAAGGCGGCGACCTGGTCGTCCGTTCATACCTTTTCTAAGTTTTATAAGGTTGATGTGGCTGCATCTTCGGATGCTTCCTTCGGCCGCAAGGTGCTGCAGGCCGCTGTTTAAAGTTGCAACTCCTCCGTTGAGGAGCTCTGCCTTGTTTGGAGTGAAGTTTTTGGTTTTTCCATTTATACTGCTCCCATCCCTCTTGACACTGCTTTGGGACATTCCACGTGTAAAGTGTAAGAGACGCCGTGTCAGTCCATGGATGATAGGAGAAAATAGGATTTTTGTACTCACCGTAAAATCCTTTTCTCTGACATCCATGGACTGACACGGCACCCACCCTTCCTTTTAAGGTTTGTACTGCTTTGTTACGAACGGAGGTCTGCTGACTGCAGTGGGAGGGTTATGTCCGGAGGGACTGCCCCCCTGGGCGGGGCTGTTCAGCTCTGGCTTTTTAGAATGTATGTATAACATCTCACATTCTGCCTAGGTCTTCTCCTGCAAGCAGGGACATAACCCACGTGTAAAGTGTAAGAGACACTGTGTCAGTCCATGGATGTCAGAGAAAAGGATTGGTGAGTACAAAAATCCTATTTATTTTTTTTAGGAAAAATTGATACATGCAACATTGTATCGTCCTGTAAACATTACAGTGCACAGGTGCCTTGGCCACCCCAAAATAACACTACGGGCTCTGTAGCCAAAAACTGGAAAAGTAAAACTGGTCCAATGAATGAGTATTGAAATGGGTGTGCAACTGGCTATAGAGTCCATAAGCACCAGTTTTGGGTGGCCTAGGCCCTGCTTAATGCAATGTTCGCTCTGCGCTGCATCGCTGTCAGGGTTGATCATTTCCTGGGGACAGACTGTTTAAAACAGGGACTGTCCCTAGGCAACGGATATGAATTGTAACCTTATTCTAGAGTTCAGTTAAAAGCCCAATAAATGTAAAAGGCTTTCCTGCACCATATACACCATATACAGTATTTGTTTAGGCAGTCCTGATGACAATCTTCCCCTCTAGCCTATTTGTAGTAATACTAAACAGCCCAGAATTGGCTTTCTCTGAAAACAAGATGATTGTGCAGGTTAGAAAACCTTCCCAAATGCTCTATTGGTCGCCAGAGGCTTCTCTGACCTTGCCATATACAACTACTAGGCTTCTCTTTTTGGGACACATTTTCCCAGGATGTTTAGTGTTTATGGCAAGCTTTTGTTTTTTGATTTTTGAAGACTGTGAGGTGAAAATAGGAATCGTTTAGTTACTTTGAATTGACCAAAGGCACTCAGCTCAAATGTAAATGTAGCCTTAAAGTGGATGTATACCCACTCTCATCCTTTCTAAACTACTGCCATAGTGCTGATCTATAAGGATATAGATGCCTCCTGTATCCTTACCTGTCAAATGTCTCCCCTCTGTCTGTTATAAGAACTGAAAAACTGCAGATTCTGTGGGTGGATCTGTTGTCTGGAGCTCCATGGGTGGAGTCGTGATGTCAGTAGAATCCCCGCCCACCTCTACACTCCCCTTGTCAACATGCATTTTCTCCTGTGTGTTCCTTCTGCTATGATCACTAACATCCAGTCAAAATCCAGAAAAGTAACCACATGACTTCAGAAAAGGAGTGGGGGTGGGAATTACATATCTAGTGCACGAGATATGTGAATAACCTGTCGCTCAAAGCAAGGGGGCGGAACGGACAAAGGTAACTCTGTTTGTCCGTTTTATCTCACTGAACAATAAAAGAGGATTGCTCAGAGCTGGATTAACTCTTTGTGGCAAGACCTGGCACAAATGATAGGAAATCTTATACTCTACATTGTGACAGCAAAAAATAAATAAAACATTTCGGGTTTACATCCACTTTAAGCCTAGTACACGCGGGCTGAATGTTTCGACAGGCAATGGCTGAGAACGCTGACCGGAGTGTTTTGTCAGGGGGGGGTGGGTGGGCAGTCCCCCTGTCAGAACACAATAGCACAGCAGGGGAGATTGCTGTACTATCATTGGATTATTAGTACAGCAGATCCGACCTGAGTTGTCAGTTTTTTTTTTTTTATTCAACTCTGGGTTGAAAGAAAAGAATGTAAAAAGCGGGTGTAGCGATACTGTCAGGGACGTGCTGGGCTTGAACCTGGGACCTCGTCTGTGTCTGGCATTGACTCTTCCAGCGGAGCTATCTGAGATGCTGGACAGTTCCCTGCCTGATCTGCTGGATAACCTATCTGATCCATTAGACTACTCTGCTTGGTGTCTGATTACTGTTGAACTCTGAACCCCTTGCTCCTCCCATGTACTTCCTATAAAAGACATTCCAGAGATGTTGCCCCTTGCGGTTTGATCTGCTTATGTTCCCTGAGTTCCTGATTCTGTGCTTGTATCCTGTTCCTGTGTTTGACCCGGCTTCCTGACCACGCTTCTGTCTCCAGTCCTGACCTCGGCTCGTTTGACCCTGCTCAGTTATCTGCCAGTCTGCCTGTTGCCAAGATTCGGCCTGGACTTTGACTACTCTCTGCCTGCCACTTGTGATGTTTACCTTGATGTGTATGACCCGGCTTGTCTGACTCTGCAAACCTGCACCAGCTTACCTGCATCCTCTGCTCTGCAAGCTGCACACGCTGACCTGCATCCTTTGCAATGCAAACCTGCACCTGCTGACCTGCATCCCTGCTCTGCAAACCTGCACCTGCTGACCTGCATCCCTGCTCTGCAAACCTGCACCTGCTGACCTGCATCCCTGCTCTGCAAACCTGCACTTGCTGACCTGCATCCCTGCCCTGCAAACCGGCACCTGCTGACCTGCATCCTCTGCTCTGCAAGCTGCACCTGCTGACCTGCATCCGCTGCTTCCGGAACCAGCCGTTCCAGTCTCCACTCGGCTCCACCACTCCAAGCAGTGAGGATCAGACAGGCACCCTTACCTCACCGTGCTCTTACCACCACTGTCCCCACTCCAGTGGTCTCCGAGCCGGGGTTGTACGGGAGGTCCCTCTCCGCACGTCAGGCTCACACCCAAGGTACGTTACAGATACCTTCAACTAAGAGGGCCGCAGATTTAGTTTGGGCCCTGAAGACGGCTCCGCCAACCCCCAGCAATGTACTCGACCCCCTACTGGCACAGTTGGTTATGGCAGCAATATATTTCTTATACTGTATGATTAAACTCAGACACCAAGGCAATAATGAAAGGGGTATCTAATTTACTTTAGGCTTGTTGTAAAAAGGTTAACAGTGATAACAGTTTACAGGTAATAAGTTGCAGAGCCCTGCAGCAATAAACATACTATGCATTAAATGAACAGTAAAGGTGCGCCGCGTGGGCGACAGTTAACTAGGCGCCCTGTGGCGCAGTAACTAAATGAACTAACTAGCTGGCCAGGCCTGGCTCAGATATCTAAAACTCAGTCTATAGGGGATGATGGTTTCTTCACCGGCAAGTCTTTAAAGGTGGTGCACATAACAGAATAGCATTTGTAATCCAGTGGGAAGATTGTAATGGAATAAACACTTTACAGAAGAACCTCTGAGTTCAGCTCTGATATGGATCTCCAGCGAGAGTATCAGACATAAACTTGTGGGCCACGGCAGTCTATAGGCACATCAGCAACAAACAGTATATGGTCTGAGCACACGCTCGCTCACCCCTCCGGACGCGATCCCAGTCCGGGAACTTCCACCGACTGTGTCCTCACACACAGTGTCTCCAGCGATCGGGTCCCCGATCCAACCAAGGCTGTAGATAAGCGAAGTCAGATGCCACCCAGGCTCGCAGTGGGGTGGAAGGCTCTTTGGTGCTGCGCAAGGCTTCAGGCCTTGCACTCCGGCACATCCGCACAGGAGGATCAGTCACTGAAGTCTCGTGTCCCAAAGAGGCCGAGCCCAGCCTCGCCTCCTCCTTTTATAACCCCTCCCATGAGTCTCTGGGGTGGAAACATTGCCGAAAGGGATTCTGGGCAAGGTAGTCCCGGGAGTCTTAAAGGGGACCGCGCTACACGGGCAAAAGCATTGGGGCCTGCTTTCTTGGAACTGGGGCTACCTGACCCCTCTGGATATTAGGGGGTTAAGGAGTGATAGGTGAGGGGAGGGGTGGTACTGTCCCTTTAATTTATGGTGCAGGTGGGGGCAACCCAATAGCGGTCCAGAGAAGGTTCTGGTTCCCCAGGGAAGCTATTTAAGGGCTGCAGAGGGTCTGGGGCGTCCTCTGCAGCGGCCCAGGAAGAAAAAAGAAGAACTTCACTTTCCTGACGTAAGGGGGAGGCCTGGCTGCAGGAGTGATTGAACATGCCCATGGAAGAAGACGTGCCGTCTGTGGTGGAGGAAGAGGTACAGCAGCATGGCAGCGGAGTGGCGCAGCTTTCCCCTAGGTGGCTCACACGCCAGAGTGTACCCCCGGAGCGGCAGGTGAGGGAGGACAAGTGCCGTGACCCCGCGGCTAGTGCGGTGGTAGTCAGCGAAGAGACGGAGCCCAGGTGGCGGCCTGGGCAGAAGAGGAGACTCCAGTCACAATCCCTTGCGAGGAGGCGGGGCGGGAACTCTGGGCCTCAGGGAGGAAGATCCAGAAGAATGGCGCCGCCTACCTCGGCGGGCGCCGGACGTCGGGCGGCAGCTCCCTCTCAGCTGCTGGCTCTGCAGAATGGCCTGGTCCCAGGTGCAATGTTTGGCATGGTGCAGCCAGGTACGGCGGCGTCAGCACATGCTACAGCACCAGCTGTGGTTCTTGCAGCTCTAGCGTCAGCTCCTGTTCCAGCAGCTCAGTTACCATGTCCAGTATCAGCTACTGTGCCAGGTCCAGTACCGGTTCCAGTACCATCCCTGGTCTCAGGTCCAGAGCCAGCTCCAGTACCGGGTCCAGTGCCAGCTCCAGCACCAGTCCTAGCTCCAGCTGCGCATGGTGAGTTAATGCATAATGTGATGCCGGATTTAATGGTTTACCTGTCTGCTATTTCTGCTTCTCTTTCTTCCGCTGGTATTCCTATTCCTGTTTTCCCTGCTTCTGCTGCTGCATCCGCCCTGGGCTCTACTTCCTGTTCTTTACATGCCTCTAATGTCACTACTCCCGTGTCACATAGTTTGTTAGGTAGCACTGTGAACAGCCCTGATTCGCGCTTGCCTAGGGAGACGGCTAGAAGGTCAGTCCCGGAGGTGAGTATGAAAGAAGTGTTGCCGTGTGAGATGTCCCTGTTAAGTTATCATCTACCGGGGTCCGTGAAGGATAAAATTTGGGCCGGGGAGTTTGTTAATATGTTATCCCTTCTTCCGGCATCTAAGGATTTTATTTTTAAAATGGAGAAGGGGGAGGACAGGCAGGAGGAGGATAGGTGCAGGCCTGTGGCTCGCTCATTTAGTAACTGGTTGCAGGCATTTTTTGTTTTTGCCAGTGTATTGGTTTAGAAACAGCCAGAGCTGAGCAGAGGCCTTTTTCAGCATATGGATCATGTGTTGGAGGCCTATAAAAGTTTTGGCGGTTTGGGCTGGTACTTTTATGACGAATCCTTTCTTGGCAGGTTTCAATGGTAGATCCTTTTTTCAGTCGGATTTTATTTTTGCACCAGATTTTCGTTTATTCACTGATGCAGCGGGTTCCAAGGGTTTTGGGGGTCGCATTGGAGTTGTGGTGCCTGGCCGGAGGCTTGGGTCCACACGAAGACTACGAGGAACATTGTGCTCCTCAAGCTATTCCCAATACTGGTAGCAGTCTCGCTGTGGGGCCGGTTCTTTGCCAATAAACTGATTTTGGTGGAGACCGACAATAAAGGGGTCCTTTTCGCGGTCAACTGTCTCTCTTCAGGTTCTTTGAAGTTAAAATTCTGCGTCATTTGGTTTTTTTATGCCTGAAGTTTAATATATGGATTAAGGCATGGTATACGCCAGGAGTGCTGAATGTGGTTGCTGATTCTCTCTCTCCCGTTTCCAGATGCGGCATTTTCAACGGTTGCTTCCGGAGGCGGACGAGGAGGGCACGCCGTGCCCCGGACTACCTCTGGGAGTTGATCTGACACCGGTTTTGGAGGTTATCAGGCAATCCGTCGCTCCTCGTACATGGGTGGATTATTCTACTGCATGGAGGAAGTGGGTGTCGTTTGCCGGCAGTACTTGTTTTGCTTGGGACGCACCCTCTGAATCGGCTATTTTGGCTTTTCTGGTTTCTTTGATGGATCGGCAGTTGTCCCACAGCTACATTGCGAAGACGCTTGCCAGGGTATAATTTTTCTTTCGGCTGCGGCGGCTCCTGCCTTGCTCTAGTTTTTTCTCAGTGAAGCAGGCACTGAAGGGGGGTTACAAAAAGCATAATTTCACCCCGGGTGGGAAGGAGGCCCATTAGTCGGGAGTTACTGAGGCTACATCGGTGGTGTGTTTTACTGGGTATGAAGCATTGCTATTCCAAACTGCCTTTGTGTTGGCTTCTTTTGGAGCGTTTCGGGTCTCGGAATTGCTTCCGGGTTCCAAGGGGTGTTCTCGGGCATGTTAGCCAAGCATGTTCTAGTGTACCTTTTCTTGCGGCAATCCAAAGGGGACCAACTGGGTCGTGGGGAATGGGTGACATTACCTGCAGGCGAGGATAGCTCGCTGTGCCCGGTGGTGGTGGTCAGCTGTTTTTTGTTGATTCGTCCAAGGGGGGTTGGCCATTTGTTAGTACATTTGAATCGGTCCCCGGTCACTAAGTATCAATTTACGTATGTACTGCAGCGCTGCATGGCACATTTGGGTCTGGACAAAAGTTTTCCCCTCATTCTTTTAGGATAGGGGCTGCGTCTGACGCAGCTGCTCAGGGTCTCCCGGCTTCGGCCATTATGAGTTTGGGTAGATGGACGTCCGACTGTTTTAAGCGTTATGTCAGACCTAATCTCTTTTTAATTCATAGGTTTTCATCATTGTGTGGATTCTGGGCCATTCCTATATCTTCTGGGCACGAAAGCGTGCAGCTCAGCGTAGGTATTCGACCAATCTGTCTTTACAGCCGGAATCCTTCACTTTGTACTGGAAAGGTGTGCGCGGCATGAAGTGGCACCAGCTTTATTTTTATTTATCGCAATTGTGTCAGGTTTGGCCCCTTCCCTCGGTACTGATGGTGCATCTGGGTAGGAATGATTTAGGGAACATCCGAACATTAGATTTGTTGGCTGCAGTTAAGAGGGATCTTTATCGTTTTCATTTAACTTCCCCAGGTACAACCATTGTATTCTCGGAGATCGTGCCACGGATGTGTTGGCTATCTTCTCCGTTTCATAGGGTGATGGAAAAAATGAGGAAGAGGATTAATCGAGCAATGGCTAAATTTATGCCGTCCTTGGGGGGTTTTGCGTATCGGCACGTGGATCTGGAAGGGGGGATCCCAGGATTGTACCGACAGGGCGGGGTCCATCTTTCAGATGTGGGTTCCGATATATTTAACCTCGGGTTGCAGTACAGTATTGAAAGGGCCGCGTATGTTGGGTAGGCTGGGTTTGTTGCTCAAGTCCGGCTGGTGGGGACATATTTGGTGATGATACAGTGATGCTGCCCGAGTTCCAAAAACTGGGCACACTTTAATGTTAATGATTTATGGTTTTTATTGTACAAGTTTCAGTTATAATGGTTGTGTTTAAATATGTGGTAAACCAATAAAGTGTCGCTGCCTTTTTATGCCAAATAAACATGTTGTGGTGTTTGTTTGTGTGGTTGTATCTGGGGTGTAGGTGGGGGGCGGGTGTGGCCTACAGTCCCATGTAAAAAGCAGGCAAAAGCATTGGGGCCACCTGACCCCTCTCTGGGTATTAGGGGGTTAAGGAGTGATAGGTGAGGGGAGGGGCGGTACTGTCCCTTTAATTAATTTATGGTGCTGGTGGGGGCAACCCAATAGCGGTCCAGAGAAGGTTCTGGTTCCCCAGGGAAGCTATTTAAGGGCTGCAGAGGGTCTGGGCGTCCTCTGCAGCAGCCCAGGAAGAAAAAAGAAGAGCTCCCTCCCTCCCTCCCTCCCTCCCTCCCCGTCGCAACATTTTATGTGGTAGGGTCACCCCGGAAGCCGGGGGGGGGGGGGGCATATTTGGCGATGATACAGTGATGCTGCCCGAGTTCCAAAAACTGGGCAGAGTTTGTGAATGATTTATGGTTTTTATCATACAAGTTTCAGTTATAATGGTTGTGTTTAAATATGTGGTAAACCAATAAAGTGTTGCAGCCTTTTTATGCCAAATAAACATGTTGTGGTGTTGGTTTGTGTGGTTGTATCTGGGCTATAGGTGGGGGGCGGGTGTGGCCTACAGTACCAAACTAATGGTGTGTATGAAGCTTTTGGGAGTGAGTAGGGCTTGCTTGGTTTTTCCTAATAAGGATGAGCTCCGGTCTGTTCGCACACCCCACGTTCAGAGCACGCCAGGAATTCGGCGCTGCGCTAATCACAGGCAGTGAGACATTTCCCGATCTCAGCAACCACGCATCGGGACAATGTCTCACTGCCTGTGATTAGCGCAGCGCAGTGCCTACTTCCTGGCGGGCTCTGCACGTGGGGTGTGCGAACACGCCGGAGCTCATCCTTAATCCCTAAGCAGAACGCTCAGGAGTTGTGATGGCTGGTTGGCAAAAAAAAAGTGTAAGTAATTTATGCACAAGGGAAAAAGCAGCAGCTGAGATTATAAAATAGGATCCTGTTCTATAATCTCTATTGTCTGTGTTGATAAAGCCCCAGTAAAGGGGGACTATTTGGATCCCTAAAACATGTTGGGTTTTTATGATACAAAAGTCTGAATTAAATTAAATCAGAACTTTATATGTTCTGCTTTTGCAACTTTCCTCCTTGCACACCAAGTTACCTTTGTCAAGAAAGGACAGGCTCAATTACAGTCTGTAATACCTTTTTAAACTAGTGTCTCTTAATAATGATTGTCTAAATCTGCAGTATAAGTAGAAAAAGAAGAGTGGTATTGGCAGTTCAATGGCAATTTTCGTTAAAAATGTAGTTTCATTTTAGAAAAACTAGCTGATGTATCCTCCTTTTTCTTTTGAAGCATGTTAGTTCCCTGCATGCTCTGTTATGAAAGAGCATAACTCTGATTCATTGGCCTTGAATGCACATCAAAATCATTGCAGACATAACGATAGTGTCGACATGCTGCGCCCTTGATGCCTTTGTTTCACAAATCTGCAAGCTTCATATATTTCCTTGTAAACAGGAAGTCTTTAGTACTTACTGTATCTCTCAATGTGAAAATCATTACCACTTGACCTCCTCTTTACCCCCTTCATGACAGGCCATTTTTTGCTATTTGGCACTGCGCTACTTTAACTGGCAATTGCGTGTTCATGCAACACTGTACTCAAATTAAATTTTATATATTTTTTTTTTACACAAATAGAGCTTTCTTTTGGTGGTATTTGATCGCCAATGTTTTTTTTTTTTGGATTATACAAATGAAAAAAGACAAGATTTTGGGGGGGGAAAAAAACTATTTTTTACTTTCTGCTATAAAGCAATCCAATAAAAAAAAATCTTCATAAATTTAGGCCAAAATGTATTCTGCTACATGTCTTTGGTAAAAAAAACAAAAAACAATAAGTGTATATTGGTTGGTTTGCAGAAAGTTATAGCGTCTACAATCTATGGTAGGGTTCAGCAACCTTTTTCCACTTAAAGTGGAGCTCCACCCTAATTTTACACTTATGCTAATCGGATTCCCCCCCCCCCTCCGGTGTCACAATTGACACCTTTCAGGGGGGAGGGGGGTGAAGATACCTGTCTAAGACAGGTATTTTCACCCACATCCGGAAGTCCTCTCTCCGGGAATCTGCGGGAGTGACGTCACTTCCCCCAGACTTCCCGTAGTGTTCTGGGAGACACTCGGCTCCCAGAACACAGGAGGACGAATCAGAACGGCGCAGCGCGACTCGCGCATGCGCCGTAGGGAGCCGGGCATGAAGCCGCAGGGCTTCACTTCCTGGTTCCCTCAGCGAGGATGGCGGAGGGAGCAGCAGAGTGATGAGCGATCGCTCGTCCTCTGCTGCGGACGTCGCTGGACTCCAGGACAGGTAAGTGTCCAAATATTAAAAGCCAGCTGTAGCTGCTGGCTTTTAATATATTTTTTTTCCGGCGGAGCTCCGCTTTAGGGCTCTTTCACATGGGGCGGATCAGTCATGATCCACCCCGTGAAGCTCCGCTTGCTCAGCGGGGATCGCTCCGTTGATCCCCGCTGAGCCGGCGGATGACTGGGCGGTCCCCGCACACTGTGCAGGGACCGCCCTGTCAGAGCGCCGCTCTCCCCTATGGGGAATCGGATGACGACGGACCGTAGAGTCCGTTGTCATCCGATCCGCTCCGCCGACGGAAGGAAAAATAGGGTTTTCCTCCGTCACACTTTGGCGGAGCGGATGTCAGCGGACATGTCACCGCTGACATCCGTGCCTCCATAGGGCTACATGGAGCGTCCGTGCAGGTCCGCCTAAAAAACTGACAGGCGGACCTGAACGGACCATCCGTGTGAAAGGGGCCTTAAGGGCCGGATTCAATGTATGTGAATGCATGGAGGGCCATATTCACCTGCTAATAAATGAAGATAATAATAATAATAAATATAAAGTTTTGTCTTGAGTTTCACTTTACACCAAGACTTTTATAAAGGGTACTGTATAGTCTATGAACAACTAATATAAAAATGTGACATGAGCTAACTCTGAATAATATTTTGATTGCAGTCGGGAAAACTTGATCCTCATTATCCCAAAGTTTGTGGTCACAGAGGGAATGTGCTGGACATCAAGTGGAACCCTTTTGATGACTACGTAATTGCTTCCTGCTCGGAGGATTCATCTGTAAGTGAATAAGACAATATGCCCGGTTGTTTAAAATTGTTGTTAAAGTAATTATAGAAGAGTAAAATTCATGCATACAGTTCATTTTAAACCACATGTAGATCATGGATATGCAAAGCCTGAAAAGCAGTTAGATTTTTCATGAAATATTCCTGTTGTGATTCCATTATATAGTTTATTGCTAAAGAAAAACACTTCAGTGTATATGAAAGAGTAAAGTGACATTACAGACAGGATTCAGCCACTAAGCTCTGAAGGTGACATACACTCACTGGCCACTTTATTAGGTACACCTTGCTAGTACCGGGTTGGACCCCCTTTTGCCTTCAGAACTGCCTTAAAGTGGTTGTAAACCCTTAGAATTTTTTATTTTTTTTAAAACTACCTGTAAGAGAAAGGCATAATGAGCTAATATGACTAGCATAATAGCTCATTATGCATCACTTACCTTAGATCGGGGCCCCCGAAGCCGTCCTCATCTCCCTCTTCAGCCGCATCCATCGCTGCGGCGATAGCCGGAAGGTTACTTCCGGGTATCGCCGCACCAGCCAATCACAGCGCCGCTCGGGCGCTGTGATTGGCCGGAGCGGCGGAGACGTCACTCTGCGCATGCGCGCGAGAGCTGTCACAATCGGCTACGCCCAGCGATTGCTGGGAAGTAGCCGATTTTGTGAATGGGATTAACCCCATGAATGCGCCGTTGTCTACGGCGCGCATGCGCCGTAGACAGCGGCACCTGTCATTTTTTGTAAATATCTCCTAAACCGTGTAGGTTTAGGAGATATTTCTTGCACCTACAGGTAAGCCTTAATCTAGGCTTACCTGTAGGTGCAAGTTGAAAAAGTGGGTTTACAACCACTTTAATTCTTTGTGGCATAGATTAAACAAGAGAGATTTTGGTCTTTATTGACATGATGGCATCACACAGTTGCTGCAGATTTGTCAGCTGCACATCCATAATGCAAATCTTCTACCACATCCCAAAGGTGCTCTATTGGATTGAGATCTGGTGACGGATGAGGCCATTGGAGTACAGTGACCTCATTGTCATGTTCAAGAATCCAGTGGTGAGATGATTTGAGCTTTGTGACATGGTGCATTATCTTGCTGGAAGGAGCCATCAGAAAGTGGTAACACTGTAGTTTTACAGGGATGGACATGGTCAGCAACAATACTCAGGTAGGCTGCGGCATTTAGACTATACTCAGTTAGTACTAAAGGATCCAAAGTGTGCCAAGAAAATATCCCCCACACCACCAGCCTGAACCATTGAAACAAGGCAGGATGGATCCATGCTTTCATGTTGTTTACACCAAATTCTGACTCTACCATCTGAATGCCGCAGCTGAAATCGACACTCATCAGACCAGGGTTTTTCCAATCTTCTATTGTCCAATTTTGGTGAGCCTGTGCGAATTGTAGCCTCAGTTTCCTGTTCCTAGCTGACAGGAGTGGCACCTGGTGTGTGGTCTTCTGCTGCTGTAGCCCATCTGCTTCAAGGTTCGATGTGTTGTACATTCAGAGATGGTATTTTGCATACATTGGTTGTAACAAGAGTTTTATTTGACTGTTACCTTTCTATCATCTCAAATCAGTCTGCCCATTCTCTGACATGAACAACTGCCACTCACTGGATATTTTCTCTTTTTCGGACCATTCTCTGTAAACCCTAGAGATGGCTGTGCATTAAAAATCTCAGTAGATCAGCAGTTTTTGAAATACTCAGACCAGCCCGTTTGCCACCAACGACCATGCCACGTTCAAAGTCACTTAAATCCCATTTTTTCCCCATTCTGATGTTCTGTTTGAAATTCAGCAAGTGGTCTTCACCACGTCTGCATATATACCTAAATGCATTGAGTTGCTGCCATGTGGCTGGCTGATTAGCAATTTGTGTTACCAAGCAATTGAGCAGGTGTACCTAAAAAAAACCCAAAAAAAACAAAGTGACCGTGTGTCTTACTTTGGAATGGCAAAGATATTATTATAAATTAATATATTAAATATGTAACAATACGTGGTGTATCTATAGTATCCTTTTTATATAGAGTAAAGAATGATTAAACCCTTTTCCGATTTATTTTTCTTTTTTTTCTTTTTTAGAGAGCTTTACTTTCACTTCCTGTCTTGGAGACACAACTTCAAGTCAAAGGGAATCATTCCAAAATAAGAGGAGTTCCTCTTAGGACTAGTGGTGTTGGGCTTGTGTTTTGCTGCAGAATGACTTTTCTTTTCATGCAAGTCTCTAAAGAATGTAAGAATTGGATGGTAGAAGGTCAGAAGGAGGTCAACTGCACCTGTCAGTTGACTCTGAATGATCTCCAAAGCATCTGTAGTACTCTCACCCCCAGTGGGGGTGTCTTTTTAGAAATTATTGCTGAGTAACTTGAAACAGTAGAGGAAATGCAAGGGTTCAGGATTCTCCAAAATAATCAATAAAACTGCAATTTCTCTTATCGTCCAGGACTGACACAGCTTCTCTTACACTTTACACGTGGGTTATCTCCCTGCTTGCAGGAGAAGACCTAGGCAGAATGTGAAATGTTATACATACATTCTAAAAAGCCAGAACTGAACAGCCCCGCCCGGCGGTCCCTCCGGACATAACCCTCCCACTGCAGTCAGCAGACCTCAGTTTTTTTTTTGGTTATAAAAAGTAAAAATTCGCGCTAGGTGCAAAGTGATTTAAAAAAATAAATAAATGAATATGTCCCTTAAGGAAACCTGCTGCTAAACACCAAAAAAAACTTTGATATAAGGTACAAACAAAATGAGTATACAAAAATAGTGTAGCGCTGGAAAGAACTGTATATATCTATACAGTTAAAATTAAATACGTGAAAAAAGTATCAAAAACACTAATAAAACAATACAAATAAACCAATCAAGTTCATAAGTGCCCGTGAAGAAAGAAGATTATAAAATAAATGTGTAGAGGATTTCCTCTATATTGATGATAAGAGTTCCACAGAGAAGATATCCGATGAAGCTGGTAAGTGCTATTCCAACAATAAGTGAAGATCCCGCCACCAAAGTGAGAAATGAAGGCTTACCAAACAGCCTGCGACCGCCCTTCTCAGGGGGGTCAAAACAAGCTTAGTAGAGCGATGTTCACTCCATGGAAGGCAGAGAAATTCCAGTGAAGACACTTCATCCACAATAGGCGAGTCTCCAGAGACGTGTCTGCACAGCTGATCCAAATCGGAGATGAAAAACACTCTTGATTGATCAGAGTGAATAATCCTCAGCAGTTAAAACAATGTCCAAAGAGAAAAAAGAAAAACTTTCCATAGTGTAGCATTCATCAGGGAAGTTTTATTAGAAATGAACAGGAGAGAAAACAGCTCTCACATAGGTATATAAAAATAATGATAAAACGAGAAAATCCTTGCAAGGAAATAAAAAAGCTCCGAGTTTCTGTCAAAGGCTGATTCGCGTGTGCGCAATGCATGTGCGTGTCACCCTACGCCGTTTCGTCAAATGTGACATCATCAGGGGCACCTCAGTTTTTTTTTTGCCTAGCAGAAGGAGAAGACGTGGCTCTCTCAGGAGCCAGTCTCCTGGAAGATTTTACTTTTTAAATTTTATTCCTTTGGGAATTTTCTTTTTTTCTTTTTGAGACCTTCAATCAACTGTCGGCTGGGCAACAGGTTGGGTACACTGGTATCCTCGTAGTCTTCCCTGTTCGACCATCGAGCGTGCTGATCCTCGCCTTGTGTGCGTGAGACTCAGTTCACGACATGCCCCATGACTCCAGGGGTAGCCGGGGTTGCTTTTATGCTCCCGCGGTCCTCTCAAGATTGAACAGTACCTGTCTGTATCTTTCGCGGTGGACTGGGCCGACAGCTACTCAGTACTACTCTGTGATAGGTCTGTCTGAAACAAGCCAGTGGGTCCCTCTGGGACGGGTAAGTAGTCTCTCCTGCTGCAGGTGAGTACATGCTGGCTGTGTTTCTTTATATGGGGGGTTTCTCCCTGTCTCCCCCCCTGTTATGCTGCTCTCTGCACCCTGTACTGGTGCTGTGCTGTGTGGGGGTACTTGGGGGTCGCTCTGGCCTGGCGGGGGGCGCTCATGTCTGTGTAGTGACTCTGGGAGAGGAGCAGTGTTCTGGTGTGTGAGTGTTTGACTTTATTGTGTGCACCATTAGCGCTGTGTGGTGATTTAAAAAACGTGCTCGGCGGCCATCTTGTCGTGGATTAATGGCGCAGTAATGCATGCGGCTGGCGGCCATTTTCTTGAAGCCGCGGCACTTTCACTTTCGGTTTTGGCCTCTATCGGCGCTGCTGCAGCGCGAATCTTCTCACAATCTCATCTCCTCACACTCTCCTAAGGCTTTACTCGCGCGGCAGCGCGGTTTCATACAGCGGTACTGAGCGTTCCTTAAGGGTTGGTGAGTCCTCTGGGTATCCCCTCCTCAGCCTCAGCGCAGCCAGTGGGTGGACTGTATTATGCACTGTAATGGTGTATAAGGTCTCAGAGGGTGGCAGTATGGAGTCTAGTTCACCTGCTACTCCACACTTGTCAGAGGCAACTGGCAGTGCTCCTGCACCTGCCGTCCTTAGCGACTAGTTGTCGGCAGTCCTGGAATCATCCTGGTCAGGATGGAAGCAGTGCGAGAGCGCAAGGGAGCTGTAACAGTGCCCCCTCCCCACACATTCTCCTGTAGGGGAGTGCTCTGTCTCAGATATGGGCCTAGCTACTGCTGCTTAGGACCCTAGCTCTGAGGATTTTCATGTTTTTTTTAACAGGATATTCCTTGTGAGGAAGACCCCAGTTCTGAATAACTGACAGGGTGTTTGTAAGTGAACTCATTGATGCTGTGAGGGTCACTCTTGGGGTTTTGGTAGATCATAAGCTCAATAATTGCATGCAATGCCAAGCTGCGGTTTCCAAAGCGAGCAAAGTCCTTTCTTGTATTAAGAGAGGTATGGACTCCAGAGAGAGAGACATCATTTTGCCCCTGTACAAATCATTCGTAAGACCTCATCTGGAATATGCAGTTCAGTTTTGGGCACCAGTTTTCAAAAAGGATATCGGGGAACTGGAGAAAGTGCAGAGAAGGGCAACCAAACTGATAAGAGGCATGGAGGAGCTCAGCTATGAGGAAAGATTAGAGGAACTGAATTTATTCACTCTTGAGAAGAGGAGAATAAGGGGGGATATGATTAACATGTACAAATATATAAGGGGTCCATATAGTGAACTTGGTGTTGAGTTATTCACTTTACGGTCAACACAGATCACAAGGGGGCACTCTTTACGTCTAGAGGAAAAAAGATTTCATCTCCAAATATGGAAAGGTTTCTTCACAGTAATGCCGCGTACACACGGCCGTTTTTCTCGTAGAAAAAAACGAAATTTTCTCTTGTCATCCATGGACTGACACAGCGTGTCTTATACACCTTTGCAGGAGAAGACCTAGGCAGAATGTGAGATGTTATACATACATTCTAAACAGCCAGAGCTGAACAGCCCCGCCCAGGGGGGCGGTCCCTCCGGCATAACCCTCCCACTGCAGTCAGCAGACCTCAGTTTTTTTCTGCCTAGCAGAAGGAGAAGACGTGGCTCTCTCAGGAGCCAGTCTCCTGGAAGATTTTACATTTTAAATTTTATTCCTTTGGGAATTTTCTTTTTTTCTTTTTGAGACCTTCAATCAACTGTCGGCTGGGCAACAGGTTGGGTACACTGGTATCCTCGTAGTCTTCCCTGTTCGACCATCGAGCATGCTGATCCTCGCCTTGTGTGCGTGAGACTCAGTTCACGACATGCCCCACGACTCCAGGGGTGGCCGGTGGGCTTCCAGCTCCGCGGTCCTCTCAAGATAGAACAGTCCGGCTGTATCTTTTGCGGTGGACCGGGCCGACAGCTACTCAGTACCGCACTGTGATAGTTCTGTCAGAAGCACACCAGTGGGTCCCTCAGGGAACGGGTAAGTAGTCTCTCCTGGCTGCAGGTGAGTACATGCTGTGTGTTTCTTGTGTGGGGGATTTCCCTGTCTCCCCCTGTGTTTTTTAATGTCACTCTCTGTGCACTTCGCTGGCGCTGTACTGTGTGGGGTGCCTGGGGGCCATACTGTCCTGGGGGGGGGCTCATGCTGCTCTGCATTTCGCTGGGGCTATTTATTTGAGAGTGAGGGGCCTGGGCGCCGTTCGGCGCCATGTTTGGTGACTGTGCTGTTTTTTACATTGGCGGCCATCTTGCCGTGGTCCGCCAGAGCACATTGCGGAGGCCATTTTCTTGTAGCCGCACCTTCTTCTAGCTCTAGTTTGGCCTCTAGCGCCGCTCAGGAACGGCGCGAATCTCCTCACAGTCTCTATCCTCTCAGCTCACTCACGCTGAGCAGCGCGGCGCGAAGAGACAGGGCAGCGGAACCGAGCGGTCCTGGTCAGGTTGGTGGGTCCCCTGGGCATTCCCCTACTTCAGTCAGCACAGCCTGTGGGTGGTCTCAGAGGGGGACATTATGGAGTCAGAGTCACCAGCTTCCCCTAACATGCCAGAGGCAGCAGCCAGTGCTCCAGCACCTGCGGTCCCTATGGACCAGTTGTCGGCAGTCCTGGAATCATTTCTGACCAGGATGGAAGCTGTGTGTGAGCACAAGGGAGCAAAAAAGCGCCCTCTCCCCACTTTATCTCCACAAGGGGAGTGCTCTGATTCAGATATGGGCCTAGCTATTGCTGCTCAGGACCCTAGCTCTGAATATTTGGATGGTTTTGAACAGGACATTCCTTGTGAGGAAGACTCCAGTTCTGAGTCAGTAAATGACAGGGCGCTTGTTAGTGAACTCATTGATGCTGTGAGGGACACTCTCAAGCTAAATGCTGCGACTGCAGAACCTCAGGCGGATACAGTCTCCTTTGGTTCTTTTAAGACCAAGCCTTCTAAAAAGGTTTTTCCATATGTACCTTTCTTTGACCAGTTCATTGACCAGGTCTGGGAAAAGCCGCAGAAGACTTTCATGGTCCCGCGGCGTTTGTCTATTAGATACCCCTTTGAAGACGCCCTGCTTAAAAAGTGGGCTTCTCCCCCGGTGGTCGACCCTCCAGTCGCCCGTTTAAACAAGGCCACCACTCTCCCGATGGAGGGGACTCCTGCGTTTAAGGACCCCACTGACAGGATGTCAGAAGTGGTGAGTAGAGCCATGTTCGCCTTGTTGGGATCCGCCCTACGGCCAGTAGTAGCGGCGACCCTTGTGTCTGACACTCACGGAATGGGCAAAAATTTTGCACCAAACTGTGCAGGAGTATAACCTTCCTCCAGACACACTATTGCTCTGGCCCACCAGATGGTGCAGGGTCCGATATATGTGTGCGACGCCACGTTGGACGCGGCCCCTTTAATATCCAGGGCCTCTGTCTCGGCGGTGGTATTGCGTCGTCTCATCTGGTTGAAATGCTGGTCTGCTGACCTAGCCTCTAAGAAGCTCCTGACGGATCTACCTTTTAAGGGTGGTAGACTTTTTGGTGCTGCTCTGGATGACATCATCAAGGATGTCACGGGAGGTAAAAGCACTCTCCTTCCTCAAACTATCAAGGGTAAGGAGGCCCGACGTAAACCGGGTCCTTCCTTTCCAGCAAAAAAGGTGTTTTTTTTTTTTCGTCCGTCAGAGTCCACGGGTAAGCCATCCCAGACTGACAACAGTGCGGCTGGCGGGCACAAGCGCCCCTGGGTGCCTAAGCCGAACAAGCCGGCTCCCAAGCCCGCCTCCGCACGAAGTCTTGCCCCCGCCCGTCTCTGGGGTGGGGGGATGACTTTGCAGGTTCACGGATCGGTGGACCTCCCGGATCTCCGACCGGTGGGTGTGCGAGGTGGTCACCTCAGGATACAGAATAGAGTTCCGCTCCTGGCCCCAGACAGATTCTTTCCCTCAAATCTCCCTCTCCTTCCTGCCCGTCGGGCAGCCCTCTGGGGGCTGTACAGGATTTGATCGGGTCCGGAGTAATTGTGCCGGTTCCGTCCCAGGAGAGGTTTCAGGGGTTCTACTCGAATCTGTTTGTTGTTCCAAAAAAGGACGGGGTTCGGCCAATCCTGGACCTCAAGGCCCTGAATGCCTTCGTGAAGGTGCAAAAATTCCGCATGGAATCCATTCGCACGGTGATCGCTACACTCCATCAAGGGGATTTTCTGGCATCCTTGAACATCAAGGACGCCTACTTGCATGTTCCGATCTGCGCAAGCCACCAGAAGTTTCTGCGCTTTGCGGTCGGCGAAGTCCACTATCAATTTGTGGCTCTTCCCTTCGGCCTAGCCTCGGCACCGAGGGTGTTCACCAAGGTGCTTGCTCCGGTCCTAGCTTTGCTGAGACAGCGAGGCATTGCTATCGTAGGCTATCTGGACGATTTTCTTCTAAGAGCAGACAGTGGCTCAGAATTGGAAGAAAGTGTGACTATCGTCAGTCAGACCCTCAGGGAGTTTGGGTGGCTCCTGAACGTTCAGAAGTCGGTTCTAGTCCCGACTCAGCGTCTGGAGTATCTAGGTCTGATTCTGGACTCCTTGGAGGCAAGAGTCTTCCTACCTCCAGACAAACTACTGACACTTCAGTCTGCAGTACGGGTGCTGACGTCCCGAAAATGGTCGTCAATCCGCTTTTGCATGAGAGTCCTGGGACTCATGGTGGCCTCCTTCGAGGCCGTTCCTTATGCCCAAGCGCACACCAGGGCTTTACAGAAAGAGATCTTGTCCACTTGGGACAAATCCCCGTTGTCCTTGGATCTTCAGATCCAGGTGAGTCACCTGGTCAGGGCGTCCCTGACGTGGTGGTTGAGGTCCCCGGCTCTTCGGTCCGGGAAGTCGTTCCTCCCCATCCAATGGACGGTGATCACGACGGACGCCAGCCTGACGGGCTGGGGGGGGAGTCTGGGGAGTCCTGTCGGCCCAAGGGCTTTGGACTCCGGACGAAGCCCTCTTACCGATCAATGTGCTGGAGATACGGGCAATCAGACTGTGCCTCTCCTCATGGTCGGAGAAACTACAGGGTCACTTCATCAGGATCCAATCGGACAACGCCACAGCAGTGGCGTATGTCAACCATCAAGGGGGGACTCGGAGCTCAGCTGCGGCTTCCGAGGTCGCCCGCATCCTGAGGTGGGCCGAAAGAAGCGTGCCGGCTCTGTCGGCCGTCTACATTCCGGGCATAGACAATTGGCAGGCGGACTATCTAAGTCACCAGACGCTGGACCAGGGAGAGTGGTCCTTGCACCCGGAGGTCTTTCAACTCCTTTGCAGACGGTGGGGCACGCCGGATGTGGACCTGATAGCCTCTCGACTCAATCGCAAGGTGTCGAGGTTTGTGGCCAGATCCAGGGTTCCCTGGGCGGATGCGTTGGTGGCCCCATGGGGTCAGTATCACCTGATATACGTTTATCCTCCGCTGCAGTTGCTCCCTCACCTGCTCCGCAGGGTAGCGACCGAGGGAATTCCGGTGATCCTCGTTGCTCCGGATTGGCCTCGGCGTCACTGGTACGCTGATCTGGTACGTCTCGTCACAGACGTTCCCTGGCGGTTACCAATACGGGGGGACCTTCTGTCTCAAGGTCCTATATTTCATCCTGCTTTACAGTCTCTGGCTTTAACGGCATGGTTATTGAAAGCCAGGTGCTGAGAGACCGAGGTCTCTCGGATTCGGTCATTTCTACCATGTTAAGGGCACGGAAGTCTTCCTCCAGAAAGATCTATCACCGTACTTGGAGAGCTTACATCGCCATGTGCGAAGAGCTGGACTGGCGCCCACGAACGTATTCCGTTCCCAGAATCCTGCATTTTCTGCAGCGTGGCGTGACCCAAAAGCTCGCTTTGAGTACCATTAAGGGTCAGATTTCGGCCTTGGCCATCTTCTTTCAGCGACCGCTGGCGGGTCATCCCTTGGTTAGCACCTTTGTGCAGGGGGTTCGCCATGTGCTACCCCCTGTCAAGCCTCCTCTCCCCCCGTGGGATCTGAATTTGGTGCTCTCGGTTCTCCAGGAACCTCCCTTTGAGAATATTAGAGATATTCCCCTCTTGACTTTGTCTCAGAAGGTGGCCTTCTTGGTGGCCATTACTTCCATTAGACGAGTGTCTGAGTTGGCGGCCTTGTCCTGCAAGTCGCCCTTTTTGGTCATCCATAAGGATAAGGCGGTGTTACGTCCGCGACCTTCTTTTCTGCCAAAGGTGGTCTCGGCCTTCCACTTAAATGAGGACATTGTCCTCCCGTCCTTGTGTCCTCACCCATCGCATCTCAGAGAGTTTGCGCTTCACACTTTGGATGTGGTACGAGCCTTGCGGGTGTACCGGTCTGCTACTGCCTCTATTCGGAAGTCTGACTCACTATTTGTGGCTGTCTCTGGTCCAAAACAGGGCCAAACGGTTTCGTCTGCCACCATTTCTAGGTGGATCAGACAAACCGTCATTCAAGCTTATGCTCTCAAGGGGCGGGCGCCTCCCTTTCCGGTTACGGCACATTCCACCAGGGCAATTGGTGCTTCCTGGGCTTTCCGACATCAAGCGTCGGTTGCACAAGTGTGCAAGGCGGTGACCTGGTCGTCTGTTCATACCTTTTCTAAGTTTTATAAGGTTGATGTGGCTGCATATTCGGATGCTTCCTTCGGCCGCAAGGTGTTGCAGGCCGCTGTTTGATGTTGCAACTCCTCCGTTGAGGAGCTCTGCCTTGTTTGGAGTGAAGTTTTTGGTTTTCCATTTATACTGCTCCCATCCCTCTTGACACTGCTTTGGGACATCCCACGTGTAAAGGTGTATAAGACACGCTGTGTCAGTCCATGGATGACAAGAGAAAATAGGATTTTTGTACTCACCGTAAAATCAGTTTCTCTGGCATCCATGGACTGACACAGCACCCACCCTTCTTTTCGAGTTTGTACTGCTTTGTTACGAACTGAGGTCTGCTGACTGCAGTGGGAGGGTTATGCCGGAGGGACCGCCCCCCTGGGCGGGGCTGTTCAGCTCTGGCTGTTTAGAAAGTATGTATAACATCTCACATTCTGCCTAGGTCTTCTCCTGCAAGCAGGGACATAACCACGTGTAAAGGTGTATAAGACACGCTGTGTCAGTCCATGGATGCCAGAGAAACGGATTTTACGGTGAGTACAAAAATCCTATTTTTCCCATTCGACGAGAAAAACGATAGTCTGTGGGCTTTCTGTCGTTTTTTTCGACGAGAAAAACGGCATTAAAACGACGAGAAAAATTAGAACATGTTCTAATTTTTCTCGTAGTTTTTTTCGACATGTTTTCCGCGGCAGTGTTTCCCATAGGGAAACACTGCCGCGGAGCCCACAGACGGTCGTTTTTCTCGTCAAGAGAAAAAATGACGTGAAAAACGACCGTGTGTGGGGAACAAGCTGTTCCCCCGTTTTAAATGACATTATTCACGGCGTTTTTTAAACCGCCGTGAATAATGATCGTGTGTACGCGGCATTAGAGCTGTGAAAATGTGGAACAGACTGCCTGCAGAGGTGGTTCTGGCCAGCTCAGTAGATTGCTTTAAGAAAGGCCTGGATACTTTCCTAACAGTACATAATATAACTGAGTACTAACATTTATAGGTAAAGTTGATCCAGGGTAAATCCGATTGCCTCTCGGGGGATCAGGAAGGAATTTTTTCCCCTGCTGTAGCAAATTGGATCATGCTCTGCTGGGGTTTTTTGCCTTCCTCTGGATCAACTGTGGGTATAGAATTGGGTATATGGGATTGTACGATATTTTTCATTTTATTTATTTATTTATTTATTTTATTTTTTATGGTTGAACTGGATGGACTTTGTCTTTTTTCAACCTGACTAACTACGTAACTATGTAACTATGTATGTAACTCTCAAGCTGAATGTTGAGGCTGAGGAACCTCAGGTGGAAGCTGTCTCCTTTTGGTTCCTTTTAAAGCCGTTTCTTCAAAAAAGGTCTTTCCATAAGTGCCTTTTTTTGATACATTCATTGACCAAGTCTGGGATAAGCCGCAGAAGACTTTGACGGTCCCGCGGCGCCTAGCCTTAAGGTACCCCTTTGAGGAGGACCTGGTTAAGGAGTGGGCTCTCCCCCCAGTGGTCGACCCCCCGGTCGCCCGTTTGAATAAGGCTACCACGCTCCCTATGAAAGGGACTCCTGCATTTAAGGATCCCACTGTCAAGAGGTCAGAGGTGGTGAGTAGAACTATGTTTACCTTATTGGGGTCTGCCCTATAGTGGCGGCGACACTTGTGTCTCAGACACTCACAGGATGGGCAAAGATTTTGCACCAGACAGTACAGGAGCATAATCTCCCTCCTGAGACCATTGCCCTGACTCACCAACTTGCGCAGGGTTTAGTCTATGTGTGCGATGCCACTTTGGATACGACCCCTTTAATATCTGGGGCCTCTATCTCTGCTGTGGTGCTGCGTCGCCTTATCTGGCTGAAATGCTGGTCGGCCGACCTAGCTTTCAAAAAAGCTCCTGGCTGACTTGCCCTTTAAGGGCGGTAGACTGTTTGGGGCCGCTCTGGATGACATTATTATGGATGTTACAGGGGGTAAGAGCACCTTCCTTCCTCGGTCTGTTAAGGAAAAGGAGCCCCACCGTAGGCCGGGCCCTTCCTTTCCGGCGAAGAAGACGTTTTTTCGTCAGTCAGAATCAACGGGTAAGCCCGCCCAGACTGAAAAGCGTCCCTGGATGCATAAGCCTACCAAGCAAGCTCCCAAGCCCGCCGCCGCATGAAGTCTTGCCCCTGCTCGACTCTGGGGTGGGGGGGACGTCTTTGCAGGTTCACGGTTTGGTGGACCTCCCGGATCTCCGACCGGTGGGTGTGCGAGATGGTCACCTCAGGATACAGGATAGAGTTCCGTTCCTTGCCCCCAGACAGATTCTTTCCCTCAAATCTCCCTCTCCTTCCTGCCCATCGGGCGGCCCTCTTGGGGGCCGTACAGGGTTTATCAGGTTCGGAGTAATTGTGCCGGTTCCGTCACAGGAGAGGTTTCAGGGGTTCTACTCGAATCTGTTTGTAGTCCCAAAAAAGGACGGGGTTCGGCCAATCCTGGGCCTCAAGGCCTGAATGCCTTTGTGATGGTACAAAAGTTCCGCATGGAATCCATTCGCACGGTGATCGCTACACTCCATCAAGGGGATTTTCTCCCTACTTGCATGTTACGATCTGTGCATGTCACCAGAAGTTTCTGCGCTTTGCGATCGGCGAAGTCCACTATCAATTTGTGGCTCTTCCCTTCGGACTAGTCTCGGCACCAAAGGTGTTTACCAAGGTGCTTGCTCCGGTTCTAGCTTTACTGAGACAGCGAGGCATTGCTATCGTGGGCTATCTGGACGATCTTCTTCTAAGAGCAGACAATGGCTCAGAATTAGAAGAAAGTGTGACTATCGTCAGTCAGACCCTCAGGGACTTTGGGTGGCTCCTGAACATTCAGAAGTCGGTCCTGGTCCCGACTCAGCATTTGGAGTATCTCGGTTTGATCCTGGACTCCTTGGAGGTGAAGGTATTCCTACCCCTGGAGAAGTTACTGACATTTCAGTCTGCAGTGCGGGTCCTGACGTCCCAAAAAGGGTCGTCAATCCGTTTTTGTCTGAGAGTCCTGGGACTCATGGTGGCCTCGTTTGGGGCCGTTCAGTATGCCCAATCACACACACGGGCTCTACAGTAAGCGATCCTGTCCGCTTGGGACAAATCCCCGTTGTCCTTGGATCTTCAGATCCAGATGAGTCACCTAGTCAGGGCATCCCTGGCGTGGTGGTTGAGGTCCCTGGCTCTTCGGTCCGGGAAGTCGTTCCTCCCCATCCAGTGGACGGTGATGACGGACGCCAGCCTGTCGGGCTGGGGTGGAGTCTGGGGAGTCCTGTCAGCCCAAGGTCTTTGGACTCCGGACGAAGCCCGTCTACCGAGCGATGTTCTGGAAATACGGGCAATCAGACTGTGCCTCTCCTCGTGGTCGGAGGGACTACTGGATCGCTCCCTCAGGATCCAGTCGGATGACGCCACGGCGGTGGCGTATGTCCACCATCAAGGGGGGACTCGGATTTCAACTGCGACTTCAGAGGTCACCTGCATCCTAAGGTGGGCCAAAAGAAGCGTGCCGGCTCTGTCGGCTGTCTACATTCCGGGCGTAGACAATTGGGATGTGGACCTGCTGGCCTCTCGACTCAATCGCAAGGTGTCGAGGTTTGTGGCCAGGTCCAGGGATCCTTGGGCGGATACCTCGGAACCGTTGGTGGCCCCATGGGGTCATTATCACCTGATATATGTTCTCCTCCACTGCAGCTGCTTCCTCGCCTGCTGCGCAGGGTGGCGGCCGGAGGGATTCCGGTGATCTTTGCGTCGGATTGGCCTCGGCGTCATTGGTACGCCGATCTGGTACGTCTCATCGCGGACGTTCCTTGGCGGTTGCCAATGAGGGAGGACCTTCTGTCTCAAGGTCCTATTTTTATCCTGTTTTACAGTCTCTGGCTTAACGGCATGGCTATTGAAAGCCAGGTGCTGAGAGACCGAGGTCTCTCGGATTCAGTAATTTCCGCCATGTTAAGGGCACGGATGTCTTCCGCCAGAAAGATATATCACTGTGCTTGGGAAGCTTACATCGCTATGTGCGAAGAGCTGGACTCGCATCCACAGACTTATTCCGTCCCCAGAATCCTGCGGTTCTTGCAGCGTGGTGTGACCCAAAAGCTTGCTTTGAGTACCCATAGGGGTCAGATTTCGGCCTTGGCCGTCTTCTTTCAACGACCGCTAGCAGATCTTTCCTTGGTTAGCACCTTGTGCAGGGGGTTGGCCATGTGCTCCCTCCTGTTAAATCTCCTCTCCCTCCTTTTGGGATCTGAATTTGGTGCATTCAGTTCTCCAGGAACCTCCCTTTGAAAATATCAGAGATATTCCCCTCTTGACCTTGTCTCGGAAGGTGGCCTTCCTAGTGGCCATTACTTCTGTTAGACGGGTGTCTGAGTTGGCGGCCTTGTCCTGCAAGTCGCCCTGTTTGGTCATCCATATGGATACGGCGGTGTTGCGTCCGCGACCTTCTTTTTTACCAAAGGTGGTCTCAGCCTTTCACCTAAATGAGGACATTGTCTTCCGGTCCTTGTGTCCTCACCCATCGCATCCCAGAGGGTTTGCGCTTCACACATTGGATGTGGTACGTGCCTTGTGGGTGTACCTGTCTGCTACTGCTTCTATTCGGAAGTATGACTCACTGTTTGTGTCTGTCTCTGGTCCAACACAGGGCCAAGCGGTTTCGTCTGCCACCATTTCTAGGTGGATCAGACAGACCGTTATACAGGCCTATGCCCTCAAGGGGCGGGCGCCTCCCCTTCCGGTTACGGCGCATTCCACCAGGGCAATTGGTGCTTCCTGGGTTTTCCGGCATCAAGCGTTGGTTGCACAAGTGTGCAAGGCGGCGACCTGATCGTCCGTTCATACCTCTTCTACGTTCTAGGAGGTTGATGTGGCTACATCTTCGGATGCTTCCTTCGGCCGCAAGGTGTTTGCAGGCCGCTGTTTAATGTTGTAACTCCTCCGTTGAGGAGCTCTGCCTTGTTTGGAGTGAAGTTTTTGGTTTTCCATTTATACTGCTCCCATCCCTCTTGACACTGCTTTGGGACATCCCACGTGTAAAGTGTAAGAGAAGCTGTGTCAGTCCATGGACGATAAGAGAAAATAGGATTTTTGTACTCACAGTAAAATCTGTTTCTCTGACGTCCATGGACTGACACAGCACCCACCCTTCTTTACAAGGTTTGTACTGCTTTGTTACGAACTAAGGTCTGCTGACTGCAGTGGGAGGGTTATGTCCGGAGGGACCGCCCCCCTGGGCGGGGCTGTTCAGCTCTGGCTTTTTAGAATGTATGTATAACATTTCACATTCTGCCTAGGTCTTCTTCTCCTGCAAGCAGGGACATAACCTACGTGTAAAGTGTAAGAGAAGCTGTGTCAGTCCATGGACGTCAGAGAAACGGATTTTACGGTGAGTACAAAAATCCTATTTTTCCAGCACAAATCCTTATAGCTGCAGGCATACACTATAGTCCCAAACACAGGTCTTATTTACAATGTCATAGAAGATGTCTGCCACCAATTTTCCTTGGGTAGATCCCCAGTGAGGGAGAGAAAAGATAGGAATTCAGGACAGTGCCCTCCAGAAAAAATCCATGACTAATCTTCTCCAGGCCTGCAGCTCAGCACCTGCTGAGGTCCAGACTGTTTTCTTGTCTCACTATTTATCTCCCAGGGGCGGCAGCCCCAAGAGAACTGGAACCCACCCTGGAGAGAAAATAACACTTTGGAAAGGCCTCCCAAACCTTTATCGCCCTCCCCCAGCCACCTCCTTCCAGGGATTGGCTGAGACATGATAAATATTCTTACTGGGCATTTGACTCTTCCTGTCCTATATTCTGGAAGCTTCTCACAGAAGCAGGTTCGAGAAATCTAACACCTAGCTGGGAAAATCTGGTCCCTAAATTGTTGTCACTGTAACATGTGCCAACATTAAAAGATTTCCCCCTGCCTCCTGTTCCCATCGCTTTCTGTCTCAATGACAAAAGTAACTAGGAAGAAATTGTGTGAATCACCCCGTCCTAATAATAATGTTGTCAATTTGGCAGGAAGTGTGGATGACAACAGGGGCGCCAACAGTAGAAGCTATGGAAGGTTCAAATTGCCCAAATTCTAGTGAAATGTTTTTACAGTTGTCTGTGTCCCTTTTGGATAATTATTTTCCTTTTCTGTCCTGGTGATACATCATCTCTGGGACAGATAAATTTACCTGCACTCCCATAGAAACCAGTAAAATTACACATTGCACTATATCTCCTTTTAACCAATCCCTGACTACATGAATACATTTCAGCCATGGCTTCATGCCTTTTCTAAAGGCGGGTCTCCTTATGACACCATTGGAGCATTTCTGTTTGTGTGTTAAAATGGCCACTCGTCTCCATTGAAAGCCTCTGTGAGAGGGTAACAACTCAGGAGCACAACTGGTAGACAGTCACTCTAGAACGGAAAGTGCCTGAACAAGGGCCTTCCAGATAACCAGGTATTATAACGAAAGCTTCAGGTATATACTGTAAATAATAATGGGGACTAAAAAAAATTGCATTAAAGTGAAGGTCCACATGAAAAAAAAATTAAGTCAGCTGCTGCAAATACTAAATGTTAAAACTTAAATTTGATTTAAGTGATTTTTTTTTTTTTATTTAATATCTTTTTATTGTTTTTTTAACAACACATCACATATTTTACAATACAGTACATAGGACACATACACACTCTCAATATTTCCAAACAGCAAAAAAAAAAAAAAAGACAATACTCTACACTCCTATATATAAAAGGCCCGGCCATGAAATCTCCCAATACCTAGGGGAATCAAGGCTGGGTGGGAGAGAGGGCAAGGAGTAATCAGAAATAGAAACAGAGCAGCGAGGAAGGGAGAGAGATAAAGAGGGGGAGAAAAAAAAAACCCCTTCTACCTACTAACAAAAAGACAAGTATTAGAACCTGATATAGGCTATGTAAATAAAAAAGTGTCAATACCTATGTGTAGAGACAAAAAGTGACCAGGATGTGGAGGGGAAAGGGGAAAAAAAAAAAAAAGGGGGGGGAAAGCACTTCTTCATACTAACAAAAAGACAGGTATTAAAACCTGATATAGGCCAAATGAATGACAAAGTGACAGAACATATGTGTATAGTCATAAAGTGAACAGCCAAAAAAAAAGAAAAAAAACCCCTTCTACCTACTAACAAAAAGACTTATAAGTGATACTCTGATATGGGTGCTCTTTAAAATGGGATAGTTCCAAACACTTCTACTAACTAAAAACCTAGTGTTAAAAAAAAAAAAAAAAAAAAGGGGGGGGGAAGGGAAAAGAATTAAGAAAAGGGGGAGGGAAGGGAAGGGGGAGTAATATTATTTTCTCCCCAGTGTCTTATAAGTGATACTCTGGTATGGGTGCTCTTTAAAATGGGATAGTTCCAGACACTTCTACTAACTAAAAACCTAGTGTTAAAATCTGCCAAAAAAAAAAAGAACAAAGGGAGGAGGGGGGTGAAAAGGAGAGGGGAGTAGGGTCCACCTTATTCTCACCCCAATATCTTATGTGGTGAAACTCCAATATTAGTGCCTTTTTATGGTGAAGTGATTCCAAAAACTACCTCAAACTAAAAGTCTAGTGTTAGGGTCCACTCAACACAAAAAAAACAAACCCCCCCCCCCCTCCTCTCTGTGTTCGTTAATTTTACAGTATGTATCTCCTTCCTCATTGTTATTTAACTATTCTCTCCTGAATAGGGATGAGCTCGGTGTTCGAGTCGAACATACGTTCGACTCGAACATCGGCTGTTCGATCGTTCGACGAAGATCGAACGATTTGGGCCGTTCGCGCCAAATTCGAGTGACGCGAACGGCCCACAATGCACTACGCCATCGCAGTGTCATCCAGGCGCTGTGATTGGCCAAGCATGCACTGTGACCCCGCATGCTTGGCCAATCACAGCGCCGGCAGCGAGGAGAGCAATGATTGGCCACAGGCAGGATGCCTGTGGCCAATTATTGCTGAGGGTGTTTAGTACACGCCCCACACTATAAAAGGCCGCCAGCACGGCGGCCTAGTGTAGTGTGTTCCGGAGCAGGGAAAGAGAAACATAGGCAGGGACAGTGACATTTAATTTTTTCTTGCTTAACTTGGATTCCTTTAGTTTAGGGAAAGAGAAGGATAGGTAGGGAGAGTGTCAGTGTGTTTTACTGTGCGAATCCTTGTTTCTAGGGACAGGGAAGGACAGTGAGGGAAATTCTCCTTGTGCTATAGTGTGCTAAAGCATTGATCATCAACCATCTTTAAAAAATCATTTTTTCTAGGGACAGAAAACTATAGGTAGGGAGAGTGTCAGTGTGTTTTACTGTGATAATCCTTGTTTCTAGGGACAGGGAAGGACAGTGAGGGAAATCTCCTTGTGCTATAGTGTGCTTTAAAAAAACATTTTTTCTAGGGACAGAAAACTATAGGTAGGGAGAGTGTCAGTTTCTTTCACTGTGATAATCCTTGTTTCTAGGGACAAAGAAGGAAAGTGAGTGAAATTCTCCTTGTGCTATAGTGTGCTTTAAAAAAACATTTTTTCTAGGGACAGAAAACTATAGGTAGGGAGAGTGTCAGTGTCTTTTACTGTGCGAATCCTTGTTTCTAGGGACAGGGAAGGACAGTGAGGGAATTCTCCTTGTGCTATAGTGTGCTTTAAAAAAACATTTTTTCTAGGGACAGAAAACTATAGGTAGGGAGAGTGTCAGTGTGTTTTACTGTGCGAATCCTTGTTTCTAGGGACAGGGAAGGACAGTGAGGGAATTCTCCTTGTGCTATAGTGTGCTTTAAAAAAACATTTTTTCTAGGGACAGAAAACTATAGGTAGGGAGAGTGTCAGTGTCTTTTACTGTGCGAATCCTTGTTTCTAGGGACAGGGAAGGACAGTGAGGGAATTCTCCTTGTGCTATAGTGTGCTTTAAAAAAACATTTTCTCTTGTCATCCATGGACTGACACAGCGTGTCTTATACACCTTTACACGTGGGTTATGTCCCTGCCTGCAGGAGAAGACCTAGGCAGAATGTGAGATGTTATACATACATTCTAAACAGCCAGAGCTGAACAGCCCCGCCCAGGGGGGCGGTCCCTCCGGGCATAACCCTCCCACTGCAGTCAGCAGACCTCAGTTTTTTTCTGCCTAGCAGAAGGAGAAGACGTGGCTCTCTCAGGAGCCAGTCTCCTGACCTATTTTTATTCTTTTGGGAATTTTTTTCCTATTTTTTTTTTTATTTTTTTTTTGAGATCTTCTATCAACTGTCGGCTGGGCAACAGGTTGGGTACAAGATATCCTCGTAGTCTTCCCTGTCCGACCATCGAGCGTGCTGATCCTCGCCTTGTGTGCGTGAGACTCAGTTCACGACATGCCCCACGACTCCAGGGGTGGCCGGTGGGCTTCCAGCTCCGCGGTCCTCTCAAGATAGAACAGTCCGGCTGTATCTTTCGCGGTGGACCGGGCCGACAGCTACTCAGTACCGCACTGTGATAGTTCTGTCAGAAACACACCAGCGGGTCCCTCAGGGGACGGGTAAGTAGTCTCTCCTGGCTACAGGTGAGTACATGCTGTGTGTTTCTTGTGTGGGGGGATTTCCCTGTCTCCCCCTGTGTTTTTAATGTCACTCTCTGTTCACTAGTGCTGGCGCTGTACTATGGGGGGTGCCTGGGGGCCATACTGTCCTGGGGGGGGGCTCATGCTGCTCTGCACTCGCTGGGGCTGTTTTGTTTTTGGAGGTGAGGGGCCTGGGCGCCGTTCGGCGCCATGTTTTGTGTGTGTGCTGATTTTTACATTGGCGGCCATCTTGCCGGAGCACATTGCGGCGGCCATTTTCTTGTAGCCGCACGTCTTTTCTGGCACTAGTTTGGCCTCTAGCGCCGCTGGAAACGGCGCGAATCTCCTCACACTCTCTCCTCTCAGCTCACTCATGCTGAGCAGCGCGGCGCAGTGAGACAGAGCGGCGGAACCGAGCGGTCCTGGTCAGGTTGGTGGGTTCCCTGGGCATTCCCCTACTTCAGTCAGCATGGCCTGTGGGTGGTCTGAGAGGGACATTATGGAGTCAGAGTCACCAGCTTCCCCTAACATGCCAGAGGCAGCAGCCAGTGCTCCAGCACCTGCGGTCCCTATGGACCAGTTGTCGGCAGTCCTGGAATCATTTCTGACCAGGATGGAAGCTGTGTGTGAGCACAAGGGAGCAAAAAAGCGCCCTCTCCCCACTTTATCTCCACAAGGGGGGTGTTCTGCTTCAGATATGGGCCTAGTTATTGCTGCTCAGGACCCTAGCTCTGAATATTTGGATGATTTTGAACAGGACATTCCTTGTGAGGAAGACTCCAGTTCTGAGTCAGTAAATGACAGGGCGCTTGTTAGTGAACTCATTGATGCTGTGAGGGACACTCTCAAGCTAGATGCTGCGACCGCAGAACCTCAGGCGGATACAGTCTCCTTTGGTTCTTTTAAGACCAAGCCTTCTAAAAAGGTTTTTCCATATGTACCTTTCTTTGACCAGCTCATTGACCAGGTCTGGGAAAAGCCGCAGAAGACTTTTATGGTCCCGCGGCGTTTGTCTATTAGATACCCCTTTGAAGACGCCCTGCTTAAAAGGTGGGCTTCTCCCCCGGTGGTCGACCCTCCAGTCGCCCGTTTAAACAAGGCCACCACTCTCCCGATGGAGGGGACTCCTGCGTTTAAGGACCCCACTGACAGGAGGTCAGAAGTGGTGAGTAGAGCCATGTTCGCCTTGTTGGGATCCGCCCTACGGCCCGTAGTAGCGGCGACCCTTGTGTCTCAGACACTCACGGAATGGGCAAAAATTTTGCACCAAACTGTGCAGGAGTATAACCTTCCTCCAGACACTATTGCTCTGGCCCACCAGATGGTGCAGGGTCTGATATATGTGTGCGACGCCACGTTGGACGCGGCCCCTTTAATATCCAGGGCCTCTGTCTCGGCGGTGGTATTGCGTCGTCTCATCTGGTTGAAATGCTGGTCTGCTGACCTAGCCTCTAAGAAGCTCCTGACGGATCTACCTTTTAAGGGTGGTAGACTTTTTGGTGCTGCTCTGGATGACATCATCAAGGATGTCACGGGAGGTAAAAGCACTCTCCTTCCTCAAACTATCAAGGGTAAGGAGGCCCGACGTAAACCGGGTCCTTCCTTTCCAGCAAAAAAGGTTTTTTTTTTGTCCGTCAGAGTCCACGGGTAAGCCATCCCAGACTGACAACAGTGCGGCTGGCGGGCACAAGCGCCCCTGGGTGCGTAAGCCGAACAAGCCGGCTCCCAAGAACGCCTCCGCGTGAAGTCTTGCCCCCGCCCGTCTCTGGGGTGGGGGGACGACTTCGCAGGTTCACGGATAGGTGGACCTCCCGGATCTCCGACCGGTGGGTGTGCGAGGTGGTCACCTCAGGATACAGAATAGAGTTCCGCTCCTGGCCCCCAGACAGATTCTTTCCCTCCAATCTCCCTCTCCTTCCTGCCCGTCGGGCAGCCCTCTTGGGGGCTGTACAGGATTTGATCGGGTCCGGAGTAATTGTGCCGGTTCCGTCCCAGGAGAGGTTTCAGGGGTTCTACTCGAATCTGTTTGTTGTTCCAAAAAAGGACGGGGTTCGGCCGATCCTGGACCTCAAGGCCCTGAATGCCTTCGTGAAGGTGCAAAAATTCCGCATGGAATCCATTCGCACGGTGGTCGCTACACTCCGTCAAGGGGATTTTCTGGCATCCTTGGACATCAAGGATGCCTACTTGCATGTTCCGATCTGCGCAAGCCACCAGAAGTTTCTGCGCTTTGTGGTCGGCGAAGTCCACTATCAATTTGTGGCTCTTCCCTTCGGCCTAGCCTCGGCACCGAGGGTGTTCACCAAGGTGCTTGCTCCGGTCCTAGCTTTGCTGAGACAGCGAGGCATTGCTATCGTGGGCTATCTGGACGATTTCCTTCTAAGAGCAGACAGTGGCTCAGACTTGGAAGAAAGTGTGACTATCGTCAGTCAGACCCTCAGGGAGTTTGGGTGGCTCCTGAACGTTCAGAAGTCGGTTCTAGTCCCGACTCAGCGTCTGGAGTATCTAGGTCTGATTCTGGACTCCTTGGAAGCAAGAGTCTTCCTACCTCCAGACAAACTACTGACACTTCAGTCTGCAGTACGGGTGCTGACGTCCCGAAAATGGTCGTCAATCCGCTTTTGCATGAGAGTCCTGGGACTTATGGTGGCCTCCTTCGAGGCCGTTCCTTATGCCCAAGCGCACACCAGGGCCTTACAGAAAGAGATCTTGTCCACTTGGGACAAATCCCAGTTGTCCTTGGATCTTCAGATCCAGGTGAGTCACCTGGTCAGGGCGTCCCTGACGTGGTGGTTGAGGTCCCCGGCTCTTCGGTCCGGGAAGTCGTTCCTCCCCATCCAATGGACGGTGATCACGACGGACGCCAGCCTGACGGGCTGGGGGGGAGTCTGGGGAGTCCTGTCGGCCCAAGGGCTTTGGACTCCGGACGAAGCCCTCTTACCGATCAATGTGCTGGAGATACGGGCAATCAGACTGTGCCTCTCCTCATGGTCGGAGAAACTACAGGGTCACTCCATCAGGATACAATCGGACAACGCCACAGCAGTGGCGTATGTCAACCATCAAGGGGGGACTCGGAGCTCAGCTGCGGCTTCCGAGGTCGCCCGCATCCTGAGGTGGGCCGAAAGAAGCGTGCCGGCTCTGTCGGCCGTCTACATTCCGGGCGTAGACAATTGGCAGGCGGACTATCTAAGTCGCCAGACGCTGGACCAGGGGGAGTGGTCCTTGCACCCGGAGGTCTTTCAACTCCTTTGCAGACGGTGGGGCACGCCGGATGTGGACCTGATGGCTTCTCGACTCAATCGCAAGGTGTCGAGGTTTGTGGCCAGATCCAGGGATCCCTGGGCGGATGCCTCGGATGCGTTGGTGGCCCCATGGGGTCAGTATCGCCTGATATACGTTTATCCTCCGCTGCAGTTGCTCCCTCGCCTGCTCCGCAGGGTAGCGACCGAGGGAATTCCGGTGATCCTCATTGCTCCGGATTGGCCTCGGCGTCACTGGTACGCCGATCTGGTACGTCTCGTCGCAGACGTTCCCTGGCGGTTACCGATACGGGGGGACCTTCTGTCTCAAGGTCCTATATTTCATCCTGCTTTACAGTCTCTGGTTTTAACGGCATGGTTATTGAAAGCCAGGTGCTGAGAGACCGAGGTCTCTCGGATTCGGTCATTTCGACCATGTTAAGGGCACGGAAGTCTTCCTCCAGAAGGATCTATCACCGTACTTGGAGAGCTTACATCGCCATGTGCGAAGAGCTGGACTGGCGCCCACGAACGTATTCCGTTCCCAGAATCCTGCATTTTCAGCAGCGTGGCGTGACCCAAAAGCTCGCTTTGAGTACCATTAAGGGTCAGATTTCGGCCTTGGCCATCTTCTTTCAGCGACCGCTGGCGGGTCATCCCTTGGTTAGCACCTTTGTGCAGGGGGTTCGCCATGTGCTCCCCCCTGTCAAGCCTCCTCTCCCCCCGTGGGATCTGAATTTGGTGCTCTCGGTCCTCCAGGAACCTCCCTTTGAAAATATTAGAGATATTCCCCTCTTGACTTTGTCTCAGAAGGTGGCCTTCTTGGTGGCCATTACTTCCATTAGACGAGTGTCTGAATTGGCGGCCTTGTCCTGCAAGTCGCCCTTTTTGATCATCCATAAGGATAAGGCGGTGTTACGTCCGCGACCTTCCTTTCTGCCAAAGGTGGTCTCGGCCTTCCACTTAAACGAGGACATTGTCCTCCCGTCCTTGTGTCCTCACCCATCGCATCCCAGAGAGTTTGCGCTACACACTTTGGATGTGGTACGAGCCTTGCGGGTGTACCTGTCTGCTACTGCTTCTATTCGGAAGTCTGACTCACTATTTGTGGCTGTCTCTGGGCCAAAACAGGGCCAAGCGGTTTCGTCTGCCACCATTTCTAGGTGGATCAGACAGACCGTCATTCAAGCTTATGCTCTCAAGGGGCGGGCGCCTCCCTTTCCGGTTACGGCACATTCCACCAGGGCAATTGGTGCTTCCTGGGCTTTCCGACATCAAGCGTCGGTTGCACAAGTGTGCAAGGCGGCGACCTGGTCGTCTGTTCATACCTTTTCTAAGTTTTATAAGGTTGATGTGGCTGCATCTTCGGATGCTTCCTTCGGCCGCAAGGTGTTGCAGGCCGCTGTTTGATGTTGCAACTCCTCCGTTGAGGAGCTCTGCCTTGTTTGGAGTGAAGTTTTTGGTTTTCCATTTATACTGCTCCCATCCCTCTTGACACTGCTTTGGGACATCCCACGTGTAAAGGTGTATAAGACACGCTGTGTCAGTCCATGGATGACAATAGAAAATAGGATTTTTGTACTCACCGTAAAATCCGTTTCTCTTGCATCCATGGACTGACACAGCACCCACCCTTCTTTTTAAGTTTGTACTGCTTTGTTACGAACTGAGGTCTGCTGACTGCAGTGGGAGGGTTATGCCCGGAGGGACCGCCCCCCTGGGCGGGGCTGTTCAGCTCTGGCTGTTTAGAATGTATGTATAACATCTCACATTCTGCCTAGGTCTTCTCCTGCAGGCAGGGACATAACCCACGTGTAAAGGTGTATAAGACACGCTGTGTCAGTCCATGGATGCCAGAGAAACGGATTTTACGGTGAGTACAAAAATCCTATTTTTTCTAGGGACAGAAAACTATAGGTAGGGAGAGTGTCAGTTTCTTTCACTGTGATAATCCTTGTTTCTAGGGACAAAGAAGGAAAGTGAGTGAAATTCTCCTTGTGCTATAGTGTGCTTTAAAAAAACATTTTTTCTAGGGACAGAAAACTATAGGTAGGGAGAGTGTCAGTGTCTTTTACTGTGCGAATCCTTGTTTCTAGGGACAGGGAAGGACAGTGAGGGAATTCTCCTTGTGCTATAGTGTGCTTTAAAAAAACATTTTTTCTAGGGACAGAAAACTATAGGTAGGGAGAGTGTCAGTGTGTTTTACTGTGTGAATCCTTGTTTCTAGGGACAGGGAAGGACAGTGAGGGAATTCTCCTTGTGCTATAGTGTGCTTTAAAAAAACATTTTTTCTAGGGACAGAAAACTATAGGTAGGGAGAGTGTCAGTGTGTTTTACTGTGCGAATCCTTGTTTCTAGGGACAGGGAAGGACAGTGAGGGAATTCTCCTTGTGCTATAGTGTGCTTTAAAAAAACATTTTTTTCTAGGGACAGAAAACTATAGGAAGGAAGTGTGTCAGTTTCTTTCACTGTGATAATCCTTGTTTCTAGGGACAAAGAAGGAAAGTGAGTGAAATTCTCCTTGTGCTATAGTGTGCTTTAAAAAAACATTTTTTCTAGGGACAGAAAACTATAGGTAGGGAGAGTGTCAGTGTCTTTTACTGTGCGAATCCTTGTTTCTAGGGACAGGGAAGGACAGTGAGGGAATTCTCCTTGTGCTATAGTGTGCTTTAAAAAAACTTTTTTTCTAGGGACAGAAAACTATAGGTAGGGAGAGTGTCAGTGTCTTTTACTGTGCGAATCCTTGTTTCTAGGGACAGGGAAGGACAGTGAGGGAATTCTCCTTGTGCTATAGTGTGCTTTAAAAAAAAAAATTTCTAGGGACAGAAAACTATAGGTAGGGAGAGTGTCAGTGTCTTTTACTGTGCGAATCCTTGTTTCTAGGGACAGGGAAGGACAGTGAGGGAATTCTCCTTGTGCTATAGTGTGCTTTAAAAAAACATGTTTTCTAGGGACAGAAAACTATAGGTAGGAAGAGTGTCAGTTTCTTTCACTGTGATAATCCTTGTTTCTAGGGACAAAGAAGGAAAGTTAGTGAAATTCTCCTTGTGCTATAGTGTGCTTTAAAAAAAAATTTTTTCTAGGGACAGAAAACTATAGGTAGGGAGAGTGTCAGTGTCTTTTACTGTGCGAATCCTTGTTTCTAGGGACAGGGAAGGACAGTGAGGGAATTCTCCTTGTGCTATAGTGTGCTTTAAAAAAACATTTTTTCTAGGGACAGAAAACTATAGGTAGGGAGAGTGTCAGTGTGTTTTACTGTGCGAATCCTTGTTTCTAGGGACAGGGAAGGACAGTGAGGGAATTCTCCTTGTGCTATAGTGTGCTTTAAAAAAACATTTTTTCTAGGGACAGAAAACTATAGGAAGGAAGAGTGTCAGTTTCTTTCACTGTGATAATCCTTGTTTCTAGGGACAAAGAAGGAAAGTGAGTGAAATTCTCCTTGTGCTATAGTGTGCTTTAAAAAAACATTTTTTCTAGGGACAGAAAACTATAGGTAGGGAGAGTGTCCGTTTCTTTCACTGTGATAATCCTTGTTTCTAGGGACAAAGAAGGAAAGTGAGTGAAATTCTCCTTGTGCTATAGTGTGCTTTAAAAAAACATTTTTTCTAGGGACAGAAAACTATAGGTAGGGAGAGTGTCAGTGTCTTTTACTGTGCGAATCCTTGTTTCTAGGGACAGGGAAGGACAGTGAGGGAATTCTCCTTGTGCTATAGTGTGCTTTAAAAAAACATTTTTTCTAGGGACAGAAAACTATAGGAAGGAAGAGTGTCAGTTTCTTTCACTGTGATAATCCTTGTTTCTAGGGACAAAGAAGGAAAGTGAGTGAAATTCTCCTTGTGCTATAGTGTGCTTTAAAAAAACATTTTTTCTAGGGACAGAAAACTATAGGTAGGGAGAGTGTCAGTGTCTTTTACTGTGCGAATCCTTGTTTCTAGGGACAGGGAAGGACAGTGAGGGAATTCTCCTTGTGCTATAGTGTGCTAAAGCATTCCTCATCAACCATCTTTGAAATCCTTGTTTTTTTGGACAGTCAGGGAAATTGTCGTTGTGCTATTCTGTGCAAAAGCAATCATCCTCAACCATATTTAGAAATCCTTAAGTAAAGGGACAGAGAAGGACACCTGAAGGTAGCCCTTATTGCTTTTTTCCACATCTTCCTGCATACCAACTATTAGAATGTCTGGAAGGCAAACAAGGAGAGGCAGACAGTCAGGAGGCAATAAAAGAGGCCAAGCAGGCTCTGTGTCTGGGGGCAACAGTGCTGGTCGTGGACGCGGTGCATTGTCATCAGCACATGGCCATGGGACACGCTTGTCCTTCTTTTCGGCAGCTGGACATGTTGAGCCACATCATGCCGAAGACTTGGTAGAGTGGATGACCAAGCCCTCCTCCTCCTCATCCTCTCTCACCCAGGCTCAGGGTACTGGAAAAGCAGCTGCCAAAGCGTCCTCTTCCCTGGTATCAATGTCAGACTCATCATCAGTCACTCCTTCCCTAGACCCACCATGTCCTCCTCCTGAGGAGTCCCCCGAACTGTTTGAGCACAGTGTTGGGTACATGCTCCAGGAGGATGCCCAGCGTTTCGAAGGGTCTGATGATGAAACCCAGCTAGAGGAAGGCAGTAGCGTGAGAGCAGACAGAGGGGATGCTCAAGAAGGACACCAATCTGGCAGTCATGTTCCAGCAGCTGCAGCATACTGCCAGATTGGCTCCAGTGATGAGGAGGGAGGTGATGATGAGGTCACTGACTCCACGTGGGTGCCTAATAGGAGAGAGGAGGAGGAGGAGGATGAGGAGGAGGCACATCTCCAACGAGGCAGGATGCCCTTTGGTGGCCAGCGTAAGGGCAGTACACCGACGGAATCACACCGCAGAGCTCCGCCTGTGCAGGGCGCTGCCTCTGCCCGTCATTCAAAAAGTTCTTTGGTGTGGGCCTTTTTTGAGGCTAGTGCATCAGATCGCACAGCTGCTGTTTGCAACATATGTCTCAAGCGTATATCGCGTGGCCAAAACATCAGCCGCTTGGGTACCACATGCCTGACCAGACATATGTTGACCTGCCATGCAGCTCGTTGGCAAGCCTACCTCAAAGACCCACACCAAAGAACAAAGCGGACCTCTCCTTGCACCGCATCAGCTGGGATCTCCAACCCCACTATAACTTCAGTCCTCTCTGAAACATGCACTGAGAGGAATGAAGGTGTAGAATTAGGTGTGTCACAGCCAAGTACTTGCGGCCACTCTGCTAGCAGTACACCGACGTCCGATTCTAGCAGGCAAATTTCCCTGCCCCAGCTGCTGGACCGTCGAAAGAAGTTCACTCCCAGCCATCCACATGCCCAGCGGTTGAATGCTAGCTTGGCTAAATTGCTAGCGCTTCAACTGCTGCCTTTTCAGTTGGTAGACTCGGCCCCCTTCCGTGAGTTTGTGCAATGTGCGGTTCCTCAGTGGCAGGTTCCCAAACGCCACTTTTTCTCACGGAAGGCTATTCCGGCTCTCTACCGGCATGTGGAAGGCAATGTCTTGGCCTCGCTGGACAGGGCGGTCAGCGGTAAGGTGCATATTACCGCTGACTCATGGTCCAGCAGGCATGGACAGGGACGTTACCTTTCTTTCACGGCCCATTGGGTCACTCTTTTGGCAGCTGGGAAGGATGCAGGACAAGGTGCAGTAGTGTTGGAGGTTGTTCCACCGCCACGCCTCCAAAATGCTACTACTGGTTGTGACGCACCTCTCTCCTCCACCCCCTCCTCTTCTTCTTCCTCCATGGCCTCTTCCTGTGGTTTGTCCTCGGAACCAGCGGTGCTCCGTAGGCGTTCAAGGGGCTACGCAAGTACGCAGGCAAAAAGATGCCATGCCGTGCTTGCGCTGGTGTGTTTGGGGGACAGAAGCCACACTGGGGCAGAGGTCCTGTCTGCTCTGCAGGGCCAGGCCGAGAGGTGGTTGACGCCACGCCAGCTTAAGCCAGGAATGGTGGTTTGCGACAATGGCACCAACCTCCTCTCCGCCCTCCGACAGGGACAACTGACCCATGTGCCCTGTGTGGCTCACGTCCTTAACCTGGTGGTGCAGCGGTTCTTGGGCAGGTACCCGGGCTTACAGGATGTCCTGAGGCAGGCCAGGAAAGTCTGTGTGCATTTCCGCAGATCTTATAATGCCAGTGCTCGCCTGGCTGAGCTGCAAAAGGAGTTGAACCTGCCCAAGAACCGCCTTATATGTGACATGCCCACCAGGTGGAACTCAACGTTGGCCATGCTGCAGCGGCTGCACACGCAGCAGAGGGCCATCAATGAGTACCTGTGCGACTACGGCACCAGGACAGGGTCAGGGGAGCTTGGTTTTTTTTCTCCACGCCAGTGGGGCATCATCAGGGATGCATGCACTGTCCTGGCACCATTTGAGGAGGCCACGAGGATGGTGAGCAGTGACAGTGCATGCATCAGTGACACTGTACCTCTTGTCCACCTGTTGGAGCACACGCTGCGTGGAATAATGGACAGGGCACTTGAGGCAGAACAGAGGCAGGAAGAGGAGGACTTCCTTGCCTCTCAAGGCCCCCTTTACCCAGACAGTGTTCCTTCTGTCCCACCCATCGCACAGGAAGAGGAGGAGGAGGAGGAGGATTGTGTCAGCATGGAGGTGGAGGCTGGCACTCAGCATCATCAGCAGCAGTCTTTTAGGGATGATTTACAGTCCCAAGAAACCAGTGGACTTGTACGTGGCTGGGAGGAGGTGGCTGCGGATCATGTCGTCCTTAGTGACCCAGAGGACTCCGGAGCGAATGCCTCAGCAAACCTAAGCTGCATGGCCTCCCTGATCCTGCAAAGTCTGCGGAAGGATCCTCGTATTCTTCGGATCAAGGAGAGGGACCATTACTGGCTGGCCACTCTCCTTGATCCACGGTACAAGGGTAAGGTTGCGGACCTTATGTTACCGTCGCAGAGGGAGCAGAGGATGAGACAACTCCGGGAGGCCTTGCAGAAAGGTCTGTGCAACGCGTTCCCAGAGACTGGGAGGTTACAAACTCCTGGTCCTGGACAACGAGTTGCTGAGGCTTCGGCCAGTCAAAGAAGGAGTGGTGGGGAAGGTGGCCGTCTGACCGATGCGTTCAGACAATTCTTTAGTCCGCAGCCCCAAAGTATGATCGGTTCCAGCAACCATCGCCAGCGTCTGATAAACAAGGTGCAGGAATATCTAGGGGCAAGGTCAGACTTGGACACCTTCCCCACCGAAAATCCTCTGGCTTACTGGGTCTTGAGGATGGATCACTGGCCAGAGCTTGCACAGTATGCAATTGAGCTACTGGCCTGTCCTGCATCCAGCGTTCTTTCGGAACGCACATTCAGTGCTGCTGGAGGATTTGTCACGGATCACAGGGTGCGCCTGTCCACCGACTCGGTTGATCGACTGACTTTCATCAAGATGAACCAGTCTTGGATCACCACCAGCTACCACACACCTGATGCTGATATAACAGACTAATTGATTTTAACATGTCACATCCCTTCAAGACTGATGCTGATGCTGAGTGCCTGTGCTGTTATGTTGACTGGCTATCCTCCTCCTCCGAGTCCTCAATGATACGATTGATGATGATAGCTTGGAAGATCATTTTTGTTTATGGGTGCCGCCACCAGTGGCTAAGGCCCAATTTTTCAGCCCCTGTTTTACAGGGGCGTGTAATTACAATTTTTTTAGCAATAATTTGCCATAGGGCTCATTGCTGTGCTCCAAGTACAGTATCTGTGAGGGGTTGGAGTGTTGTGGCACCAGTGCCTAAGGCCCAATTTTTCAGCCCCTGTTCAACAGGGGCATGCAATTACAATTCTTGATCTAATAATTCACAGCAGGGCCCATTGCTGCACCCACCAAGAGTAACTCTGAGGGCTTACAGTGTTGTGGCAACACCACCACCACCACCACCACCACCACGAAAGGCCCAATTTTTCAGCCCCTGTTCAAAAGGGGCATGTAATTACAATTCTTGATCTAATAATTCACAGCAGGGCCCATTACTGCACCCACCAAGAGTAACTCTGAGGGCTTACAGTGTTGTGGCAACACCACCACCACCACCACGAAAGGCCCAATTTTTCAGCCCCTGTTCAACAGGGGCATGCAATTACAATTCTTGATCTAATAATTCACAGCAGGGCCCATTGCTGCACCCACCAAGAGTAACTGTCAGGGCTTACAGTGTTGTGGCACCAGCACCACCATCAAAGGCCCAATTTTTACTACCACTGTTCAACAATTATATGTAATTAAAATTCCTGATATAATAGTTGACAGCAGGGCATTCCAGCACCAACCAAGAGTAACTGTGAGTGCTTACAGTGTTGTGCCAACACCAACAACTAAGGGGCCTATTTCTGCAGAGTATATACGGCAGGTCCCTACTTTCAAACATCCAACTTACAAACGACTCCTACTTGCAAACGCAAGAAGACAACAGGAAGTGAGAGGAAATCTACCACTAGGAAGGAAAATTCTCTCCTGTAAGAATAAATATGGGAGAAAGGTGTCTCCTCTGTACTGATGCTTTATCAGCAATCCTTGTTTCAAGAAAAACACCACATTTCAAAAACAGTTGTCATTGGGACGGAAAGTGAGGTGAAATGTTCTGAACAGGGGCACAGACAGCAAAACAAATGTTACAGGGGTGATAACCCTTACCTATGTTTTCCAAAAAGTTTAAAAATAGATTTTTGGGCTGGAGCTACACTAAAACAATGTACCTGTTCAAAATTACAAACACATTCTACATAAGAACAAACCTACAGTCCCTGTCTTGTATGCACCGCCTGTATACGGCTGTTCAGAGTATATAGGGCCTTTTTTATTTTGTGTGCGGTGTTCCCCTTAATATCCATACAAGACCCAAAGGGGCTGGTAATGGGCTGGGGTAGGGGGGGGGGTCATGGGGTAGCTATGCCATTTTTCTTAAAGATTTTCATCCATATTACCGGGACCAGACATTACATTAAAGCCGCAAGCAGTTTTAAATGGCTTTTTTTTCCTTTAGAAGTGTCATTTTGTGCAGGGACAGTTCTAAACACGGGAAACACGTGGCACTTCACAGGCATACTTTAGACACCCCCCAGGTACGATATTTAAAGGAATATTTGACTTTTTTTTTTTCACTTTATTCATCATTAAAATGACTGCTCCCGGAAAACGACCGTTTTTAAAACTTCTTTTTGCATTGATACATGTCCCCTGGTGCACAACCCGGGTTCCCAAACCCTTTTTAGGACAATAACATGCATAATAGTTGTTATAATTAGCACTTTAGAATTCGAACGTTCGCATCCATTGTATTTAATAGGGTTCTAATGTTCGTACGAACTTTCGGTCCGTTCGCGGGTTCTGGTGCGAACCGAACCCGGGGGTGTTCGGCTCATCACTACTCCTGAATAATTTATCTTAGCTTCACTTGAGGTCCGTCTCGGAGCATACAAATATAAGAAAGAAAAAAAAAAAAAAGGGAGGGGGGGGGAAAGAGGGGGGATGGGAGGGAATAATTGGGAAAGGGGACCGAGGAAAAATAGGAAAGAGAAACAAGGGAAAAATAGGCCGGCATGCATGGTGTCTAGCGATATATATATATATATATATATATATAGCTCCATATAATTTATAGTCTCTTAAGGAATAGGCCCATCAGTACCCCAAATAGCTCGATCTTAAACTCTAAGTAACTTATTCAGTATGTATGGGTTAAGTCTTAGTGGAGTTGTGCCATTATTTCCCTATAAGTTGAGGTGTCCTTAAACTCCATCCACGAAGTCCAAGTTGAGATGTGTCGTTGATAAGTGTCCTTGTTATAATGGGTAATATCTTCCATGAGATGGACCTCTGATATTTTTTGGAACCACTTTTTCATGGATGGAGTCTCAGGTTGGCCCCAAAGGGTAGGTATTAGTGCTTTGGCCGTATTAAGCAGATATGGTACTAGAGAACATTTATATTTTCTGACAGGTTCCTTAGTAGCATGGAAAAGAATGGTCCATGCATCCATAGGGAGATTAATATTGGTTATTTGTTGAATAATTTGAATAATGCTAAACCAGTAAGAGCAAATATGTGGGCACGACCACCATATATGTGCGTGGGTTGCTCTGTTCCCACAGTTCCTCCAGCACAGTGGGGAATTGGCGGGGAACATCTGATGGAGCCTTGATGGAGTATAGTGCCATCTAGTTAGCAATTTATAATTAACCTCAGCCGACTTAGATGCAATTGAAGAAATATGAGTCAACTGCAGAACTTTATCTTTTTGACTATCTGGGATACAGGATTCCAAATCTGTCTCCCACTTAGCGAGAAAAGGAGGATAAGTGTCTTCTTGGAGTTTACTAAGTGATTTATAAAATGCAGAAATGCTATGTTCAGGTAATTTCGTTGAGTTGAAAACTTCCTCAATGCTGTTTAGGTCCTGTATACCTTTGAGCGGCTGAGGCAAAGTTCTAAGAAACGCCTGCATTTGGGTGTATCTCCATTTGTCAAGAAACGTAATCGGCTTATGGTCAAGGATTTCCTTAAGGGGCTTGGGCCCATTTGCTCGCAAGACCTGGTGTAATAAAAGGGGTCCTTCTGGCGACCATGTCTTATATCCCGGATCTAATAGACCGGGTAAGAAATAATCATGTTCCAAAAGCGGTAGCAGAGGAGAAGCATACGACCATGAAATCTTCCTATGTAAAGCATCCCACACATCAAGGGTGGATGTGGTTAAAATAGAGGTACTTGAGGCAAGGTGCCTATGTGTGCGTGGTAACCAGGGTATAGTTGCTAGATCTGTTTTACTCAGATCGTATTCCAAACTCACCCATAGTTTGGATTTAGCAGCATATTTCCATTCAACAATTCTAGATAAGATAACAGCCTGGTAATACCTCTTGAAATTTGGGAGGGCCAGCCCCCCAGCCTCCTTGGAGCGAAATAACACTTCCTTAGATACTCTGGGGTGGCTGTTCTTCCAAATAAAGCGGGAGACCATGGTCTGTACCAAAGAAAAAAAACCTATGGGCACACCCAATGGGATCATTTGAAAAAAAAAAAGAACTCTAGGTAGAATATTCATTTTGACTATACTTACTTTACCCAGCCATGAATGTGTCAGCGAACTCCACTTTTGTAGATCCTTTCTAATATTATTCAATAATGGAATATAATTATATTTAAAGAGGGACTGGGTATGAGGCGTCAAATTCACTCCCAGATATTTCATACTGCATTGAACCCATCTGAAAGGGAAGAGGGGTTTTAACCTTTCCGCCTCTCTTCCTGGTAGATTAATATTTAGAATTTCAGACTTAGTAAGGTTAATTTTAAAGTTAGAAAATGTCTGAAAAGTGGAGAAGGCTGTCATTAAATTAGGAAACGATATGCGGGGCTGCTGGATAAATAATAATATGTCGTCCGCATATGCCGCATATTTGTGTATTTTATTTTCTACTTGAATCCCATGTATATTTGAATTATGTCTTACAGTTGCCAAAAAAGGTTCAAGTGTAAGGGCAAATAAAAGGGGCGACAGGGGACAACCCTGTCTAGTCCCATTAAATAGTTGAAATGACTCACTCAAAGTGCCGTTGATGCGAATTTGTGCCGTAGGATTAGTATAAAGGGAGGTGATACGGTGGAGCATCTTGGGTCCCAACCCAAAATGTTGCAGGGTCATTTTTAAGTATTCCCAGTCCACCCTATCAAACGCTTTTTCTGCGTCTGTGGATACAAATAGGGTGGGCTGGGACGTCTTTTGAACGTGTTGTATAAGAGATATCGCCCGGAGAGAATTATCCTTGGCTTCTCTATATGGCATGAAACCTGTCTGGTCTGTAGAGATCCATCTAGGTACCAGAGGGAGTAGTCTGTTAGCCATTACCTTAGAGTATAATTTAATATCAACGTTTAATAAGGAAATTGGCCTGTAACTACTGCATTGAGTGGGGTCCTTATCTGTTTTAAGAATAACTGAGATATGAGCTGTAAGAGATTCCGGGCGTAATCCCGAAGTCTGTGAAATTGAGTTGGCATAAGTCGTGAGCTGGGGCAAAAGAACATCGCTAAATGTTTTATAGTATCGAATAGTGTTGAGTGATTTTAATATTCTTATGTTGGGTGTTTAAAAATTTATAATTGGTGTACATATTGCATGCTGTATTCAACACTAACACTTTCCCTTCATTTTGAGTATACAATTAGTGCAGAGGCAGTGCAATACATTCACATGTAACCTTTTTCGAGTGATGTGCCTCTCATTATTCTCAAATAATGGTCATGGCTCTATTTAAAGGGGTTGTAAAGCTTCTTTTTTTTTTTTAAATAACAAACAGCATACTTACCTCCACTGTGCAGTTCGTTTTGCACAGAGTGGCCCTGATCGTCCTCTTCTGGGGACCCACGGCGGCTCTCCTGGCTCCACCGCGCAATGGCTAACCCCCTCGGGAAGCTCTCTCCCGAGGGGGTTACCTTGCGGGAGCCAATGTCTGTGCTGCTATAAATCTATCCAATCAACACCGAGACTCCATGGAGAAGAGGACGCCGGTGGACGCGCAGAGCAGGTGAACGGGCTCAGGTAAGTAAAACGGGTGGGCTGGGGGGCCCGTGATTGCCAGGTGTTTTTTCACCTTAATGCATCCTAATGCATGAACCTTTACAACCCCTTTAAATGTCCATGTATTCTGTTATGGGAAAATTTGCAAAAAAAGGCTTAGCAAAACGGCCACACAGCTTCGCTATCTCAGTACTGCTGAATCTGAAAAGTCTTAATTTCTCCAGTCATCTTCCAGGATGGCACACCTGAGATGATGGGTCCTACCTGACAGAAAACACAATCAACAGAGTTTAAAAGGCCCCACCCTTCCCTCTGTCTCTCAGTTATTGATTGATTGATTGTGTTTCCTGTCTGGTAGGACCCATCATCTCAGGTGTGCCATCCTGGAAGATGACTGGAGAAATGAAGACTTTTCAGATTCAGCAGTACTGAGATAGTGAAGCTGTGTGGCCGTTTTGCGAAGCCTTTTTTTGCAAATTTCTTGTAAATTTAGAAAAAAAATAATTGTTTCGTTGCCATCCTTTGGGAAACACAATCAACAGAGTTTAAAAGGCCCCACCCTTCCCTCTGTCCCTCAGTTATTGATTGTTTCATTGCCATCCTGTGGGAAACACAATTTATTTTTTTCTAAATTTTAAAGACTAAGGTCTGGGACCAAAGTCTTCCCCCCCCCCCTAGAATGTCAGACCAAGAGCAGCCAGTGGGGGCTGCAGGGTCTGACAGAGCTTTTGCTCCTTTCAAGGGGGGCCTCCCTTTCCATACATTCTCAGGGGGGAATACATGACCAGTGTTTCAAGAACCCCCCCCATAGAAACTGGTGGTGCTTGACACGGTGAGGGTGTCCATAACCCCAGGGACCTCATATCCTACTCTCTCCTCCTACCTGACAGAGGTGGATGACGTGGAGGAGCCGCTCGGATATCCCCCACCGGGGGAGGCAGTCTCTGAGGCTGTCGGTGCAGAATCCAGGGTTGGGCATAGGTGCAGAGGCCAGAGATCTCCTGCTTGCCGCTATTCTGTCTTCGGCATCGCTCGGTGGCCATTGCGCATGTCCGGATGCCAGACGGCGGGCTCGGATGATGTCATTTCCGCCGCGTCCGGGCTACAACAAAATGGCAGCGAGCGGCGCGGCATGCTGTTGGCAGATGGTATAAGAGCGGTAACGGAACGGGGGTCCGCGGTCCTGTGTCCCCCCAACCTGCCCAGAGTGATCCTTCCCGGTCGGGTGGGCTGCCTAAAGCGGTTTGGAGGAGGAGGACGGACTGATTCCGGCATCAGAGGTCACCACAGGAGGTGAGTGATCCAGCTGGCGGGGGGAGAAGATTTGTGGTGACCCTACTTCCCTCTCCCCCGCAAGATACCCTAAGGGTTATGGCTTAACAGGGTTTATTTGTCTTTTACAGAGACTGAATGCCCTGCCCAGGGGATGACCAGTAGGTCTAGGGCCAAAGCCCCTAGTAAATCTAAGCGTTGTGGGAATTGTAGTGAGAAACCCCCGCAGGAACACGCAAAACCCTTTTGCTTTAGATGCATCTACGAATTAGCTGGCAAGAAGACAGTGCAGGCTATGAAGGAGTGCCGTGCACTACAGTCTGAGATGCTAGCCACCCTTCAGTCCTTCAGAGCTAAGGTAGAGAAGAGGGAGGAAACCCCCTCAGGTAGGGAAAGCTCCCCCTCTCTGGTGGGAACCCCCTGCAAGTGTTACGGAGGGATCCCAGGGACCGACTCTCGGTTACTCTGATGAAGAGGTAGAGGCCTCGGACCAGAGCTCTCGAGAGGAAGGAGAGGATTCTGACCAGGATAGTCTCTGTGAGGCTAAAACAGGGGGGCATCGCTTTACAGCCGAAGACATGGAGGGTCTCCTCAAGGCTATCTTTGCCTCTGAGGACATTCAGTTACCATCCACTCAAGTCTCTGCACAGGATAGTGTACAGGGGACTTGGCAAAACTCAGGCCAAATCTTTCCCAGTACACCAAACTCTTAAAGATATTTTAAGAGAATGGAAAGATCCTGAGTGCAAAGTTTTAAGGCTTAAGGCCTGGAAGCGTAGGTGCCCCTTTAAAGCTGAGGAAGAAGAAAGATTCTTTAAAGTTCTGCATCTGGATGCTTTGTTGGCTCAAGTATCCAAACGTTCGGATCTGTCCTTCGAAGATTCCAGAAACATTCAGGATCCGATGGCCAAGAAATCTGAAACCTTGCTACGCAGAGCCTGAGACGCCAATGTTGCAGCTATGGGCCCAGCATTAGACTCTGCCTGTGTCGCCAGAAACGCGGACACATGGGTTCTCAGGTTAATGGATCCCGTAGCACACAAGAGTAAATCTAAGGAGGTGGTTGGTAAGTCAGTAGCCTATTTAGCAGATGCCGCGGTAGAGACGGTTAGAACAACTACCAAGTCAGCAGCACTTCTAAAGTCTGCTAGAAGAGCCCTTTGGGTAAAGACGTGGGATGGAGATTTTACATCCAAGTCTCATCTTTGTGGTATACCCTTTGAAGGATCTCTGCTCTTTGGTTCAGACCTAGAGCAGGTACTGTCCCGTTCGACAGAAAAGGCAAAAAATTCCCTGCAAAACCCAAGAAGGATAAAGGGAAGAAATTTTTTGAGGCCCCCCTTCTAAAGACCGTTTTAAGGGGAAAAAGAAGCAGAGGAAAAAGTGGGGATTTGGTAGGGGCAAGGAAAAGGGTGGAATCTGTTTTTTCTGGGCCCTGTACTTCCAACAAGGAGTCCAAAAGACGCCAACATAAAAGTTGGTGGGAGGCTCTCGTGGTTCCTTCCCCAATGGGAAAACATCACACAGAGTCCTTACATTCTAAACCTGATAAGGGAGGGTTACAAATTAGAATTTCTGTCTCCCCCTCCTCCAAACTTTATCCTCACTCATCTCCCCAAAGATCCATTGAAAGCAAGGGGCCTTTTGGGGAGTGTCCGCAAACTGGCAGAACAGGGGGTCATCATCCCTATTCCTGTGGATCAGATCGGCCAGGGGTTTTATTCCCACATTTTTGTGGTGCCAAAAACATCAGGCAAATTCCGGCTGATCATAAATCTACGGAAGCTAAACCAGTACTTATTTTTTACTTACAAAAAGTTCTGGATAGAGAGTGTTTACACGGTCCGAAGACACCTTCAGGAGAGAGTCTTCATGATAACGTTAGACTTAAAGGACGCTTATTTGCATGTCCCCATTGCCCCGAAACATCAGAAGTTCCTGAGGTTTGCAGTGCAGACAAAACAGGGCGTCCAACAGTGGCAGTTCAGGGCACTCCCCTTCGGCCTAGCGGCCAGTCCGAGAATCTTCACCAAGGTTCTGGCCGAGGTGGTGTCTTTTCAACCTTGCCTATTTGCGTTTGTCTACTGTGGCTTGTCAATAAATACATCTAATTTTTTAGAGCAACGACCGGAGTGCGGATCATCTTTTCTTCATTTACTTCTACTCAGCCAGCGACTGTGGATCGAGCACCTGGGAGCTCTGCTTTCTGTCGATGTATGGGTAGTAGCACTGACTTTTTTGTTTATATTCCGGTGTCTTTTCTACACCTCCAGGGGATAGCCTTGATCCCATACTTGAACGACATGGTAATTTTCAGTCCGGCCCTGGAACAGCTCCAGTCAGACCGAGACAAAGTGCTGTCCACTCTAGAATCCCTGGGGTGGCTGATCAGCCGAGAGAAGTCCTCCCTAGATCCCTCAAAATCCAAGGTGTTTCTAGGGTACCGGGTAGACTCAGTGAGCCAAAGGATCTTTCTTCCCCAAGAGAAGATCACAAAAGTGCAGAGCAGTGTCTACTCTCCATGGTACCGGGGAGGCCTCTCTAAGGACCATGATGAAAGTTCTGGGGCTTATGTCATCCTGCATCCCAGCGGTCCACTGGGCCCAGTTCCATTCTCGAGGGCTCCAGGGATTCCTTCTCTCCTCCTGGGATGGGAGAAGAGCATCCCTGGACATAACAGTACCCCTCTCGGAAGAGACAAAGAACTCCCTAGACTGGTGGCTCATCTCGGACAACCTGTCGGGAGGTCGGTCCTGGACCCAACAAAACCCGCTGATTCTGACTATGGATGCAAGTGCCTGGGGCTGGGCAGCTCATATGGGAGATCTCTTCGCCCAGGGCCCTTGGGACCGGGAGCAGAGCAAAGCTTCCTCCAATTTCAGGGAGTTGTTAGCGGTCGGAAAAGCGTTAAACTTTTTCTGAAATCAGGTCCAGGGAAGAGAGGTACAGATCTTCTCGGACAACGCAGTGGCCGTGTCCTACCTAAACCATCAGGGGGGAACAAGGTCCAACAAGCTGATGAAACTGACCCAGGAAATCCTGGGGGAGGCAGAGAAATATATTCTCTGTTTCGGCAGTCCATGAAAGATGGTCCCTCAACATTCAGGCAGACTTTCTCAGCAGACAACCCATTCATCAAGGAGAGTGGGAGCTAAACAACGAAGTTTTCTCTCTGGTAAGCCAACACTTTGGCAAACCAGAGATAGACTTGTTTGCCTGCAGGAAGAACAGGAAAGTTCACAAGTACTTCTCTCTCACCAGGGAGCAGGGCTCCCGGGGAATAGATGCCTTAGCCCAAAACTGGGATTTCCCCCTGGCGTACGCGTTCCCTCCCCTGATGCTCATTCCCTGGGTATTGCAGTTCAAATGGGTGCCTTATTCTAATCGCACCCTGGTGGCCTAAGCGGGCATGGTTCCCCACCCTGAGGAGGTGGTCGATTGCTCCTCCGCTGCATCTCCTGTCCAGATGAGATCTCCTCTCCCAGGGACCAGTGTTAAATCCCGATCCAGGTTTTCTTTCCCTGACGGCATGGTGTTTGAGAGGGAGATCCTCAGGAGTAGGGGATGTTCAGAAAAAGTGATTGACACACTTTTGCTGAGTAGGAAGCCAGTCACTAGGCAAACTTATGCGAAAGTTTGGAAAGTCTTCTCTCGCTGGGCTCAGTCTAGAGAAGGTTCTCTCCAAACGATCCAAACGGTCCTGGATTTCCTCCAAGAGGGGGTTGACCAGGGCCTAGCAGTCAATACCCTCAGGGTCCAGGTCGCAGCCTTATCTGTGTTTTTAGACCAAAGACTGGCCCTGAACCCACTGGTAAAGAGATTTTTGACAGCCAGGGAAAGGGTAACCCCGGTGAGAACAAGCAGGTTCCCACCTTGGGATTTATCCCTGGTATTAGATGCTCTAACCAAAGAGCCCTTTGAGCGGTGGCTCAGGTTTCTGTTAAGTTTCTTTCACTTAAAATGGCCTTCCTCCTGGCGATCACCACAGCCAGAAGGGTTGGGGACCTACAAGCTCTGACTATAAAAGAGCCCTTTTTGTTGCTCCTAGAGGACAGGGTAATCCTCACAGGATCCTTTATATTTGCCAAAAGTGACCTCCGATCTCCACAAGTCACAGGAAATTGTACTCCCCTCCTTTTGTCAGAACCCCAAAAATGACAAAGAGGAAAAGTTTAATTTATTAGACGTTAGATTGTTTGCCTGCAGGAAGAACAGGAAAGTTCACAAGTACTTCTCTCTCACCAGGGAGCAGGGCTCCCGGGGAATAGATGCCTTAGCCCAAAACTGGGATTTCCCCCTGGCGTAGATAGTGAGTGAGTTCAGGAGATCAAATCATTTACTTATTAGTTTCTCCAGCCAAAAGAAAGGGCTTCAGGCCTCTAAACCTACGATAGCCAGGTGGATTAAACAGACTATCGCAGTAGCCTATGAACAGTCAGAAAAACCTGTTCCAGCACATATCAAAGCTCACTCAACTAGATCTCTGGCGACGACCTGGGCAGGGAGGGCAGGTGATTTGATCGATCAAATCTGCAGAGCAGCTACTTGGACGAGCCTAAATACCTTCCTGAGGCACTACAGAGTGGAGCTGTTGTCCCCTCAGGACTTGGCGTTCGGCAGGAAGGTCCTACAGGCGGTGATCCCACCCTAAGGTAGGCCTGAACTTCTTGCTCATCGTCTCAGGTGTGCCGTCCTGGAAGATGACTGGAGAAAAGTACCAGTTACACTTACTGGCAACAGGTTTTCTAGGAAGTCTTCCAGGACTGCAGGCCTACTTCCCTACCCTTAATTGTTGGTGATGTTTTATTCTCACAGAATGTACCTTCTGACACCGGTATGGGCGTATACTTTGTCATAACTGAGGGACAGAGGGAAGGGTGGGGCCTTTTAAATTCTGTTGTTGATTGTGTTTCTTGTCAAGTGGGACCCATCATCTCAGGTGTGCCGTCCTGGAAGACTTCCTAGAAAACCCGTTACCGGTAAGTGTAACTGGTACTTTTCTGAATCCTCATGATCACCCATTACAGGTTTTTGTGACCACAGTTTCTAAAGCCATACAAAGTTGTTTTTTTTTTTTTTTGTCCAGCCAGTCAACAGGTTCATCAGTCCACAAAAACGAGGTAGATGGAGGAACACCTTTCCACCAGGGCATTGTTTTCTGATCAGAATACACCGATCAGTAGCTGCAGTTCGTTAACAGAAGTTAAGTAAGTTAATCAGGGGAGGCCTCACACTGTTTGAAATTTAGGCAGTCTCTGCTTGACCAGTCAGATTTCTGTTGGCATGTGACAAGTTTAAACCCTTTATGACAAAGGTCAAAACAAACCGTAAAGCGGAGGTGCCGCGGAAAAAAAAAAATTAACCCGCTGTGAATGCTGGGAGAGGGTACTTAAGTGACAGACGCCATTAGGGTGGAGGAGAGTTGGGGGTCATCTTCTTCGATCCTTACCTGAGGGCCTTCCTGGCCTCAGGGATGTGTTGGCAATTCCCGCCTCAGGGCCACATTGCCCCGAAGCCTCGCAACTGAGATGTAGGCCCAGGAGTTGCTGGGACCTACTGATCCAGGGATGATCTTGTGTCGCCTTGCCTGATGGAAGGGACCGAGCAATTGAGGACTCAATTAGAGGATGCACCTGGATCTCAAAAAATACCTCACAGTGCTGCCGGACAGGCTGAAAGATCCTGGCACTGAGAGCTGTGTTCTTTTTGAGGGCGCTAACCCAGTGAGGGGTTATACAAGTCTGTGGCAGAGACTATTCTATTGAACAAATTCCAATACCAAGTCTGTGGCAGAAACTATTCTATTGATCGCGCTCCGCACCGACTGCTAGGCCATTGAGTTTGGGCCTATCCGGTGCTAGCTGAGTCCAGCATGGAGACAGTCGCTCCTCTGGACCTAGGAAGTTTCCTTATTGACAAGTAAGATACCGGAGTCCTCCCCATTCCTCTACCCCCTCTGTTGGAACGTTTTATTCAAATAAAACTCTTGAAAGAGACTTTGTGTCGGTGCAGACATTTCTTATGGATAGACTCTTCAAGGAGAACCTCTGAGCTGAAGATTTGGAACAGTAAGGTAACGTGCAAAGACCCACAACTAAACCAGCAGCTCCTACGGGGGTACCGCTACACTAACATAGAAAAGGAGCTCTTGAAGCTGAGCAGCGTCATTGGTAGTGCACTACAGCATAGTTGCCAACATTGCAAAAAAAACATCTGGGACACTTTTTTTGTATTGAGGCGGAGCCTTGCTATAATTAGGGAGCGGGACATTCGTTTGTAGGCGTGTCATGCTGGAATGAAGCGCGCCGCGTCGAAAAATGGGTGTGGTTTACGCACGATAGTGGGTGTGGCTTAAATGGGCGTGGTTCAAAGGGGTGTGGCTAGAGTCCGAGGTGAGAGAAAGAAATAGAAAGAAAGAAGCCAGATCCTACACCACAATAGAAATGTGTAACAAAATTGGCAGATAAGGATACTCCAAAACACCTGTTGGCGCTTCAATCATCCCGGCACCATGGTTGTTGCGGTGTCAGGATGATTGAAGTGCATTATTTCTATTATTACATTGTAATATAAAATGAAATCATTCAACTCGCCATAATGCCGAATCAGTGGAAGTGTGTCACCTGCCACCAGATGCCTCCCCAGCAATCCGTCCTTGCATCATGTGCTCCCAGAAGCATAGCCCCTCTTTACAGAACTGTGTCCCTGGCAGCGGAGCCCTCCTTTACATCTGGTGTTCCCGGCAGTGGAGCCCTCCTTACAGATCTGTGTCCCCCAGCAACAGAGCCCTCCTTACTTCAGTGTCCCCAGCAGCTGGCAGCAGCGGAGCCCTCCTTTACATCTGGTGTCCCCGGCAGCAGAGCTCTCCTTTACATCTGGTGTCCCCGGCAGCAGAGCTCTCCTTTACATCTGGTGTCCTCCAACAGTGGAGCCCTCCTTTACATCTGGTGTCCTCCAGCAGCAGAGCCCTCCTTTACATCTGGTGTCCTCCAGCAGCAGAGCCCTCCTTTACATCTGGTGTCCTCCAGCAGCGGAGCCCTCCTTTACATCTGGTGTCCTCCTTTACATCTGGTGGTGTCCCCCAGCAGCGGAGCCCTCCTTACAGGTCTGTGTCCCCTAGCAGCGGCAGCCAGCCCCGGGGAACAGATGCTCTCACCTAGAGGTCGACCGATATATCGGCTGGCCGATATATCGGCCGATATTTGGCCATTTTTGATAAATCGGCATCGGGCCGATTATTAACAAATTAGGCCGATATTTTACACTGGCAGTCCCTCCTTCTCCACACTCAGCAGCTCTGGCAGCATCAAGTGCCGCGCTGAGTGTGTGAACAGAGAGGAGGGAGAGAGAGGGAGAGAGAAGCTGTCAGCTTGATGTCGGGAGTAGGGGGGAGGGGGAGGGGCGGTGTAGCAGAGCACTTCACTTCCTTGTTACTTTTACTATGGTCAGTAGTCCAGGCAGCTCCTCCCGTCTGCCCTTATCTCTCTGCATGATCACACAGTAAGTCAGCACCGATTCTCCTAGCTCCCTGCCTAGTTCATTTTTCCTGTATCTTATCTGCTGTCATCTCCATAAATCTTCACTGCACATATCATGCTGCCTCCTGTCCTGTCTCAGCTCAGCGTTCCACACACAGATCTTACACCCTTTCCATCCCAGTTTGCTTTTAGCTCTCATAGTTGTCCTGTCCCCACCATGCAGCCTAGCACATTCCCTGCATTCTGTCACTAATAAAGACATTAGCACTTACATTTACCACCCCAACCTCCTCACCATTCTCTCTTTTATAATATCTTAACCTCCCCCCCTTCACATTGTAGCAATTTGACAAGTCACATCCTATTGGCGGCAAGGCACTGTTCAAATCAATGCAACACTGACTTTGAGTTGCCGCATAAATTTGAAAAAGTAGTACATGCACTACTTTTGCGATTTAGGGTGTGACTTCAATAGCCACACAGATGTCTTCAAAGTCACAACCCAAAGTCGCACTGAGATGCAGCTCTGAAATTGTGCGATTTCAGGTTAAGTCGCACAATTTCAAAGCCACAGTCAATGTGAACGGGGGCTAATAGTAGGTTCACACTGGTGTGCTGTGGTCTGGCCACAGTGCGATTTGTATATTCAGTTTACCCAGAGTTTTAGGTGCGCTCCCATTCAATTCTATTAGACTGTCTGTTTTCACGAAAGCAAATTACAGTCTTGTGTGCTGCATCTTTGATGCGCAATCAGAAAACACACAGTCCACTAGAATTCATCAGGAGCACACCTAAAACTGCAAGTAAATCACACATACAATCGCACTGTGGTCAAACCAAAGCGCACCAGTGTGAAACCGCTATACAGCTAGGTTCACGCGCAGTCAGGATCATGCACAAAAGTGTGGTTTTCTTGACAAACACAGAAGCGCACTGTCCTTTAGTAGATACACAGCAGTGCCATTGATTGTTAAAGGCACCCCCACTCATCACACATGTGGTTTGGTACAAGACATTTTTAGAAAAGGGTCTTGGACTTCCTTTCCACATTTCCAAATTGGCACCACTGACCACTACCCCATATGTGTGCACCCATTACTCTCAGGTTGCTGCAGCGCAACACTTTAAGTACTATTATAGTGCATGTCACAAACATTACTCAGTGGGGGATCGTTCCTCTGATCCCCGCTGAGCAGGCGAATGACAGGTCCGTCTCCGCTCACTGTGCTGAGATGGACCTGTCAGAGACCTGCTCTCCTCTATGGGGAGATCGGATGAAAACGGATCGATAGGCTTTCCATCTGTCTGGATTTCACTGACAGGATCGGGTGTCAGCGGACATGTCACAGCTGACATCCGCCGCTCCATAGGAGTGAATGGAGGTTCCGATCAGGTCCGCCTGAAAAACTGACAGACAGACCTGATCGGAAAGCCTGTGTGAAAGGGGCCCAAGTCCGAACCCGAGGGGGCGCACTTTGCCCTGGGCGCTGGATGACCTTGTCCCAGCACTGGTTACAGTTACACTCGGCTTAGTGTGAAACCTGCCAGTGTCACCGCCAATCAGTGCCATCTCTCAGTGCCATCTGTCAGTGCCACCGCAAATCAGTGCCACCCGCCACTGCCACTTAGTTCCACCAGCCAGTGCCACCCGCCCCTGCCAGCCAGTGCCACCCGCCCATGCCAGCCAGTGCCACCCACCCCTGCCAGCCAGTTCCAATTGCCAGTGCCACTGCCAATCAGTGCCATCTGTCCCAAACTAGTGCCATCTGTCAGTTCCAAACCAGTGCCACCTGCTAGTGCCAATGCCATCTGACAGTTCCAAACCAGTGCCACCTGCCAGTACCAATAGTGCCATCTGTCAGTTCCAAACCAGTGCCACCTGCCAATGCCAGCCAGTGCCATCTGTCAGTTCCAAACCAGTGCCACCTGCCAGGTCCAACTAGTGCCATCTGTACTGAGGACATCAAGTGTGTGCTAGAGTGACAGGAGTAAGCAAGGAGTGGAGTGGGTGAGTTTTTTTTTTTTTTAAATCGGCCTAAAATATCGGCCACAAAAATCGGCCATCGGCCGCCCCAATTTCTAAATATCGGCATCGGCATCGGCCAGAGAAAAACCCATATCGGTCGACCTCTACTCTCACCTCCCGGCGTCTCCGTGTGTGTGCTGGAGGCAGAGGCAGCTCCGCGGTCCATGATCATTTCCCAGCGGTGTCGTGCCGAGAATGGTTCCCCCGCCGGATTCTGTTCCCCCTGGCTCTCCCGACTCCTATCGGAACTCCGCCTCCCCAGCCCTGTACATTGCCGCTCCCTCACGAATGCTCATAATACCACCCCGCCTTTTCATGTGTGAACACAGAGAGGGGAGAAGCCGATTGGCTGCTCCTCCCCTCACCACTGAACACAAGAGGAAATAATCCTTGTGTCTGCAGCGGCGGCCATCTTTGTGTAGCCCGCCGTTTTTTTACCTCAAGCATTCCCGATTTTCACGGCGGCCGGGACAAAGGCAAAATACCGGGAAAATAGACGGGACAAAATAAATACGGGACGAGGGTCCCAAATCCGTGATTGTCCCGGGAAAAACGGGACTGTTGGCAACTATGCTACAGATTACCAGTCAAGGTGGTTAGGTAAAGGTGCAGGTCGTTATATCATTTCAGTAAATTGTATTTTCGTACTGTGTATATTGACTGGAGAAGCTGTAAATTTGCAAGATGGAGATCTAAATCTTCTAATCGTTTGACAAAATTAACATTTTAAATGCTGGTTGGAGAATATTTCCCATAACTTTGTTACTCCTTGGAACTGTTTCATTTTACTATTTAAAACAAATGGGGTAAAACCTTCTTATTTTTCTGTCCTGTTCTTTCAATAGGTAAAAATTTGGGACATTCCAAAGCCTTACTCAACCAAGAATATAACTAATGCCAGGAAAGAGCTTCTGGGTCATTCCAGGAGAGTTGGTCTTATTGAATGGCATCCCACAGCAAGCAATATTATTTTCAGCACTGCATATGATTATAAGGTAAGGATCTTTATGTTGCAGCAGTCCTGGGGTTTGCCATTTCTCTTCTTTCTCTGGGGACGCTGGGATGGATTGGAGCGGTTCTGATTGGTCAGTGCTGTCACATGCATCAGTTTTGTGGTAGTTTTTTTTTCCAAGTAGCTAAACATAACTAGTACTTGTTTTCATTTTTTTGCATGCTGCCATTTACTGAAAGTTTAATTTAAATGTCACCATAAATTGTCCGAATTCACAATTTATTAAAATTTGCTTTGTTATACATGTGCATAATTATTACTTTTCTAACTGTATTTTTGAAGCTACAAAATGCTCTAACCTAAATAAATATATATACCTAACCTACCTGTATATAAATATGAAAAATAAATTGGTTCTAAAGGCTATTCATTTTTTACTTTATTGCTTTGCCTGCATTAAGGAAACAAATGTCCTACTTCCTGTATCGCCCCCTCGCCACCGTTTATAGTTACCCAGGTCCTATATTGATTCAGCGCTGTACCAGTCTGTAATGGTGCTTGTCTGCGCTCCTCTCTGCACAGGCAGCAGTGATCACAGTGGGAGCTATTGGCTCCTGCTGTGGTCAATCAAATCCTGTGAGGAGGCGGCAGAGGGTGTGGCCAAACAATTTTGTGTGTTTATAGATGCACACAGCCTGGCTTGGGAGTGAGCCCACAGGTGTGCCACCAAAGAAAGCAGATTCCTATGATGGCACACCGAGAAGAGGGGGGGAGCTAGGTGCATTTATACAATTGCATAGAGCAGGTAAGTATAACATATTTTTTTATTTTAAAATAAAAATCCCTTACAGCCGCTTTAACGCAGTATTAAATCCAAAAAAAAACAAATCTATTGTATTATATTGCAGCTTACAAATTCTTAAATGTATTGGCTGAATTCGTTTTATTGTTTTAGGCTTTTTTGCCATTTATTTTCACCTGGTGATCCAGCCAGTAAATATGGTATTTCTCTTATCGTCCATGGACTGACACAGCTGGATACTGTAAACGTGTGGGTATATGTCCCTGCTCGCAGGAGAAGATCTAGGCAGAATGTTAGATGTTAGCAACATACATTCCAGAACAAACCAGAGCTGAACAGCACCGCCCAGGGGGGCGGTCCCTCCGGACATTACCCTCCCACCTGCAGCCAGCAGCCTCAGTTTTTTTCTGCCTAGCAGAAGGAGAAGACGTGGCTCTCTCAGGAGCCAGTCTCCTGGAAGATTTTACTTTTTAAATTTGATTCCTTTGGGAATTTTATTATTTTATTTTTGAGACCTTCAATCAACTGTCGGCTGGGCAACAGGTTGGGTACACTGGTATCCTTGTAGTCTTCCTTGTCCGATCATTGAGCGTGCTGATCCTCACCTTGTGTGCGTGAGACTCAGTTCACGACATGCCCCATGACTCCAGGGGAGGCCGGGTTGCTTTTAGCTCCTGCGGTCCTCTCAAGATTGAACAGTACCTGACTGACTGTATCTCTCGCGGTGGACCGGGCCGACAGCTACGCAGTACTGCTCTGTGATAGGTCTGTCTGAAACAAGCCAGTGGGTTCCTGAAAGGGACGGGTAAGTAGTCTCTCCTACTGCAGGTGAGTACATGCTGGCTGTGTTTCTTTATATGGGGGTTTCTCCCTGTCTCCCCCCTGTTATGCTGCTCTCTGCACCTTGTACTGGTGCTGTGCTGTGGGGGTGCTTGGGGGTCACTCTGGCCTGGCTGGGCACTCATGTCTGTAGTGGGTTCTTGGGAGAGGGGCAGTTTTTCTGGTACGTGAGGTGGCTATTGCGTGCGCCATTAGCTCGCTTTAGCGCCGCTGTTTGAGGAGGTTATTGCGTGCGCTATTAGCGTGCGCATTAGAGCTGTTTGACCTTTGAATTTCGCACTCGGCGGCCATCTTCTTGTGGTTCAATGGCGCAGTTTTAGCTGCGCTGCGGCCGGCGGACATTTTCTTGTAGCCGCGGCGCATTTACTTTAGGTTTCGGCCTCCAGCGGCGGCGCTGCGGCGTAAATCTCACAATCTCCTCACAGGATTCTTCACTCTCCTCAGGCTCACAGCATGGACAGAACTGAGCGGTCCTTAAGGGTTGGTGAGTCCTCCCGGGTATCCCCTCCTCAGCCTCAGCGTAGCCAGTGGGTGGACTGTATATTCACTGTATAGTGCAGTGTTTCTCAACTCCAGTCCTCAAGGCGCCCCAACAGGTCATGTTTTCAAGATTTCCCTCAGATGAAACAGCTGTGGGAATTACTAAAGCAGTTAAACTGACCAAATAACCTGTGCAAAACAATGGGGAGCCTGAAAACATGACCTGTTGTAATCCGGAGGGACCGCCCCCCTGGGCGGGGCTGTTCAGCTCTGGTTTGTTCTGGAATGTATGTTGCTAACATCTAACATTCTGCCTAGATCTTCTCCTGCGAGCAGGGACATATACCCACACGTTTACAGTATCCAGCTGTGTCAGTCCATGGACGTCAGAGAAACGGATTTTACGGTGAGTACAAAAATCCTATTTTTTTCAACTTCTTTTAACAGACAATGATCAGCTTTTATTCATTTATGTAAAACCTTTATCCAAAAAGAAAAACAAACTGTTGCTGTAACTTCTTTAAAAAGTGTGAACTGTTCCAGCTTTAATTTGTTGGTCAAGTCCATCTAAATCTGCTAGTCCACCTCTAAAGCCGGCCATAGACCATTAAAAATTTGGCTGGTTTAGCAGGTACCGTCAGAATTTCGATCCACCAGTGGGGAGACTGTTTGTACTGAAGTTGATCCATCATTCGATTTTAGTACAACTAGCCTGTTCGTTTTTTATCGCCTGATCACTGCCAGCGGCTATAGCCACGAACAGTGATCATTGTATTCTGCCGGTTAAGAAGGCCCCCTGCCGGCAGACCACAATAGTTCTGTGGGAGGGATTCAGTGTTGATGGGGGGGATCAAGCAATTTTCTTGCCTTCAACCTGTGGTCAAAGGAAAAACTTGCATAATGCATGGCATACCTAACGCTTCTTTCTCCCCAAATTGAAAATGCTGTTGTACAAGGGTTGCTTCATTGCTCTTCCATCCAGAGTGGAGACACCCTAAGACAAGAGGCGTGTTACTGACCAGATCACCATGTGAAAATAAATGGGGGGAAAAAAACTAAAAAAGAAAACGAATGCAGCCACAATATTTGAGGATTGGTAAGCTGCAATACTGTATATTAAATTTTTGTTTTGGGGCTTATTACCGCTTTAAGTCTCACAGGAGGTACACAGTGTAGGCACCTTTTAGTTCCCTGAACATACCTGCAGCGGCTTATTGCTATTCCGAGACCTCTTGCCCATTCTGAACAGAAAAGATTTGAGACTTCCAGGTAGTGTTGAAAGATAAAGTAAGTTATTTGTATTATTATACATTATGCCTTGTTCATATAAAATATATTTCTTCTTGCAGATCATGATATGGAACCTTGACAATGATGATCCAGTAATTCATAGTCCGGTCAGGACAATAGAGTGTCATAAAGATGTAGTTCTTTCCTTGTCATTTAACACAAATGGAGGTCTTATGGCAACTTCTTGCAAAGACAGAAAAATTAGAATAATTGATCCCCATAATGGGCGTGTATTACAGGTTCGTATATTCACTGTCATTTGCTTTTAGATGTAATGGTGACAGCAACTGTGTTTGGTTCATTGAACTAGTCACCTTTTCACTATGCATCACAAAAACTGAGGGGTCTTTTTATAAGACCCCTTTCATACGGGGCAGTTTTTGCTCCACCTATGCAGAGCGGACAGAGACACAGCCCACTCTTGTCTATGGGTGGTCAGATGTAAGTGGACTGGCTGTCCATTTACACCAGACTGCGATCCGATCGGCCCAGACGGAAGGGAAAAATTGAGTGTCTTCTCTGGTCCATCTGAAAAATGGACAGGTGGACCCGATCGGACCGCTAGTGTGAAAGGGGTCTAAATGTTTTCACTTAAGATTCACACAGCTTTCTCCCCTGATTGACACATAAGAACATTGTATAACTCCTAGGTGAAAGCTGTGCGAATCGTGTGAAGACATTTATAAAAAGACTCCCTAGTGAAAACCTTTCTGTGTACTGCAAGAAACACAGTTATATTTGACATTAACTATCAGAAGCAATGTGTAATCAAATAATTACACACCAGTGTTGCCTTTTAAAAATGTCAAGTTCTCTGTTGCAAGTGTTTTAAGGGGCATGCATACAATCTTTTACCACTAACCTCTTAATGTCCTCCACCAGCAGTGCTATAATATACTCCATTAGCATTTGCATGTCATGCAAATTAATATTTGCTTGGCAGTCCATTAAAACCATAATTAACACTAAAATAACTCACAAAGATGTGGAGCTACCAGAGATTATAGCGGTGCATACAGTGGATATAAAAGTCTACACACTCCTGTTAAAGGTCAGGTTTCTGTGATGTAAAAAAATGAGACAGAGATAAATAATTCAGAACCTTTTCCACCTTTTTAATGTGACCCATAAACTGTACAACTCAATTGAATAACAAACTGAAATCGTTTAGGGTGGGGAAGTAAAAAAAATGTGGTTGCATAAGTGTGCACCCCCTCTTATAACTGGGGATGTACCTGTGTTCAGAATTAAAGGGGTTGTAAACCTTTGTGTTTTTTCACCTCAAAGTGATACTATAGGTTCGTGTTTTTTTTTTTTCTAAATAACAAACTGTCATACTTACCTCCACTGTGCAGTTCGTTTGCACAGAATGGCCCCGAACGTCCTCATCTGAGGTCCCATGGCGGCTCTCCCGGCTCCTCCACGCAAGAGCTAACCCCCTCTGGGAAGCTCTTTCCCGAGGGGGTTAGCTTGCGGGCGTGCTCCCGTGTGATACAGTGGGCGGCCATAGCCGCCGAGTGTATGACTCAGCCCCGACACGCCGCGTCATTGGATTTGATTGACAGCAGCGTGATGGCTGCGCTGCTATCAATCTATCTAATGGCTGCGCTGCTATCAATCTATCCAATGAAGAGCCGAGAAGAGCTGAGAAGCCTGGGCAACGATCGAGCGCATTCGCGACGCGAGACTTTCCAGGGCTCAGGTAAGTAAATGGGGGGGCTGGGGGGCCGCTAATCGTTGGATGTTTTTTCACCTTAATGCATAGAATGTCAATCAAATCCAATGACCCGGGGGGCGGGGCCAAGTCATAGACTCGGCGGCTATGGACGCAGAGTGTATGACACGGGAGCGCGCCCGCAAGGTAACCCCTCAGGAGAGAGCTTCCCAGCGGGGGTTATCTATTGCGGGGAGGAGCCAAGAGAGCTGCCGTAGGACCCCAGAAGAGGATGTTCGGGGCCACTCTGTGCAAATGGAACTGCACAGTGGGGGCAAGTATGACATGTTTGTTATTTTTTTTAAACGGGAACCTTTACAACCACTTTAAGCAATCACATTCAAACGCATGTTAAATAGGAGTCGGTACACACCTGCTATCATTTTAACGTGCCTCTGATTAACCCCAAATAAAGTTCAACTGTTCTAGTAGGTCTTTCCTGACGTTTTTTTTTAAGCGCATCCTACAGCAAAAGCCATGGTGCGCAGAGAGCTTCCAAAGCATCAGAGGGATCTCATTGTTAAAAGGTATCCGTCAGGAGAAAGGTACAAAAGAATTTCCAAGGCATTAGATATACGATGCAACACAGTGAAGACAGTCATCAAGTGGAGAAAATATGGCACAACAGTGACAATACCAAGAACTGGATGTCCCTCCAAAATTGATGAAAAAAGAAGAAAACTCGCTATAAGGCTGCCAAGAGGCTTACAGCAACATTAACCACTTAACGACTACTCACTATATATATATATATATATATATATATATATACATACACGTCGGCACGTTGAAGATGAATATCTCTGTAATTGCAGCAGCTGCTGCCATAACCGAGGTATCCATCTTTTCAGTGAGCGGTCCGGTTTACGATAATGGTGGTCTCTGTGGCGGATTCGCCACAAGATCACAGTTATCGGCGGCGGAAGAGGGGGCCCCCCCTCCGGTCGCTCTCCCGCGCACTCCGCCGCTTACCGGAGTTGTCGGTAGCGGCGGAGGCGATCGGGTTCTCTTCCTAGCTGGGAATGGATACGAGTGAGGGGAAGATGGCCCCCACCTGTCTCCATACCATAGCAGGGCGGAAGCGACGTCAAAACGTCACTTCCGCCCATACTTCTTAAAGGGACATTATTATTTTTTTTATTGCATTTTAGTCCAAATATGAGATCTGAGGTCTTTTTGACCCCCAGATCTCATATTTAAGAGGACCTGTCATGCTTTTTTCTATTACAAGGGATGTTTACATTCCTTGTAATAAAATAAAATTGGGTAATTTTTATTCCTATTTTTTTAAAATAAATAAAATCAAGTAAAATAAATCAGAAAAAAACTAAAAATGTTTAAAGCGCCCCATCTCGACGAGCTCGCACGCAGAAGCGAACGCATACGTGAGCATCGCCCGCATATGAAAACGGTGTTCAAACCACACATGTGAGGTATCGCCGCGATCGGTAGACTCAAAACATGCAACCTGTAGAATGTTTTAAACGTCGCCTACGGAGATTTTTAAGGCTAAAAGTTTGACGCCATTCCACGAGCGGGCGCAATTTTGAAGCGTGGCGTGTTGGGTATCAATTTACTCGGCGTAACATTATCTTTCACAATATGAAAAAAATGGGGCTAACTTTACTGTTGTCTTATTTTTTTAATTAAAAAAAGTGTTTTTTTTCCAACAAAAGTGTGCTTGTGAGACCGCTGCACAAATACGGTGTGAAAAAAAGTATTGCAATGACGGCCATTTTATTCTCTAGGGTGTTAGAACCCCCAAACATTATACATTTGTTTTCTAAGTAATTTTCTAGCAAAAAAACGTGTTTTTAACTTGTAAACACTGAGTCTGAAAAAGAGGCTCGGCCCTTAAGTGGTTAAAGAAGCTGCAAATATATCTTGCAAGTACTGGCTGTGTGGTACATGTGACAACAATCTCCCATATGTCTGGGCTATGGGGTAGAGTGGCAAGACAAAAGCCTTTTCTTACGAAGAAAAACAGCCAAGCCCGGCTACTTTTTGCAAAAATGCATCTGAAGTGTCCCAAAAGCATGTGGGAAAATGTGTACTGATCTGATGAAACCAATGTTGAACTTTTTGGCCATAATTTCAAAAAATATTTTTGGCGCAAAAACACTGCACATCACCAAAAACACCATACCTATAGTGAAGCATGGTGGTGGCAGCATCATGCTTTGGGGCTGTTTTTCTTCAGCTAGAACGGGGGCCTTAGTCAAGGTAGAGGGAATTATGATGAGCAGATCCAAATACCAGTAAATATTGGCACAAAACCTTCAGGCCTCTGCTAGAAAGCTGAACATGAAGAGGAACTTAATTTTTCAGCATGACAACGACTCAAAGCATACACCCAAATCAACAAAGGAATGGCTTCTGCTGAAGAAGATTAAAGTTTTGGAATGGCCCAGCCAGAGCCCAGACCTGAATCCGATTGAAAATCTGTGGGGTGATCTGAAGAGGGCTGTGCACAGGAGATGCCTTCGCAATCTGACAGATTTGGAGTGTTTTTGCAAAGAAGTGTGAAGATGTGCCATGCTGATTTCAGACTCATACCCAAAAAGACTGAGTGCTGTAATAAAATCAAAAGGTACTTCAACAAAGTATTGGTTTAACCATTTAAGCCCCGGACCATTTTGGCTTGTTAAAGACCAGGCCCCTTTTTGCGATTCGGCACTGCGTCACTTTAACTGACAATTGCGCGGTCGTGCGACGTGGCTCCCAAACAAAATTGACGTCCTTTTTTTCCCACAAATGGAGCTTTCTTTTGGTGGTATTTGACCACCTCTGTGGTTTTTGTTTTTTGCGCTATAAACAAAAATAGAGGGACAATTTTGAAAAAAATGCAATATTTTTTATTTGTTGTTATAATAAATACCCCCCAAAAATATATCCAAAATTTTTTTCTTTCCTCAGTTTAGGCCGATACGTATTTTTCTACATATTTTTGGTAAAAAAAATCGCAATCAGCGTTTATTGATTGGTCTGCGCAAAAGTTATAGCGTTTACAAAATAGGGGATAGTTTTATGGCATTTTTTTTTTTTTTTACTAGCAATGGCGGCGATCAGTGATTTTTTTTTTTTTTCATGACTGCGACATTATGGCGGACACATCGGACACTTTTGACACATTTTTGGGACCATTGTCATTTTCACAGCGATTAGTGCTATAAAAATGCACTGGTTACTGTGAAAATGACACTGGCAGTGAAGGGGTTAACCACTAGGTGGCGCTAAAGGGGTTAAGTGTGCCCTGATGAGTGTTTCTAACTGAGGGGGGTTGGGCTCTGTGTGACATGACACCGATCTCCGCTCCGAGTACACGGAGCCGAGATCGTGTCATTGTCACTAGGCAGAGCAAGGGAGATGCTTGTTTACACAAGCATCTTCCTGCTCTATACCTCCGTTAGATAATCGCGGGGATACCCACGGCGATCAAGTCCGCGGGACCTACGCCCCGACTCGCAGGGAAGGCAGCAGGGTCGTGAGCGCTGGCGGCGTGCGAGCGACCCCCACGTCAGGCAGTTAAAGGGGACTTACAGGTACGTTGATGTGCCTGTACGTGCCATTCTGCCGACGTATATCTACTGGAGGCGGTCAGCAAGTAGTTAAGGGTGTGCACACTTATACAACCAAATTATTTTTATTTTTTTATTTTTACTTCCCTCCACCTAAAATATTTCAGTTTGTTGTTCAACTGAGTTATACAGTTTATAGGTCACATTTTTTAGGTGGAAAAATTCTCAAATGATTTATCTTTGTCTCATTTTTTTACATCACAGAAACCTGACATTTTAACGGGGGTGTGTAGACTTTTTATATCCACTGTATAAGATAGCAGTTAAAAAAAACAAAAAAACTTGGAAACATTTTGTTGTGGGTAGTAATACAGTAAAACCATGGATTGCAAGTAACTTGGTCTGTGATCGTTTTACAAGACGAGCAAATTTTTTAAAATAAGTTGATAAACGAGCGAGGTCTTGCAATAAGAGTAGCGTTGCATCACAACTGAGTATAAAAGATAAGAGAGGCGCCTATAAGTGTAGCAATATCGTTACATTTAATGAAGGTACAACATTTAGGCTCGGTTCATACTGCCGCGACTTGGGATCTGACTTGTGAGACCCCAAATGACCTGACATGTGAAATCCCATTTTAGTCATTGAGAGCTGTCTTAATTGGCACTACTGAAGTCGCTCCAACTTTAGAAAAGGTTCATGTACTACTTCAAGGTGACTTCTATCTAACTTGTGCCCATAGACTTTAATGGAATTTTGCCTCCAAGGCGGATCCTCATCTTAATTGATGTGATTTGGATCTGACATTACAGGAAGATTACCCAGGCTTTCCCTAAAGCTGCCTCACATTGCTATAATCTTTTTATATGGACTATAGACTGAAGGACTTATGAATAAATGGTTGTGGAACGAATCATCTGAGTTTCCATCATTTCTTATGGGGAATTGTTACTTTTATATACAAGTGCTTTGGATTACAAGCATGTTCCTGGAACTAATACTTGCAATCCAAGGTTTTTCTGTATTAGATTGTTTTCTTTGATAACATTCCTGTGTAATTTAAAAGCCAGGATACAGTTGGGGATAGGCTCAAATCATTTAATACAACCAAACAGCATTTTAACTACTTCTGTTGCAATGAAAGAGCAGCTAGTATGCATTGTAGTGTAGGGCTTTGCACCTTCAACAATGTTATGTACAATAGAAGGCTTGGCACTCTCAAAAAAGTTGCTTCTGTATGCATGTCCATTGTTACATGATGCTGATTAGCAGCACTAGACAAGCAGAGGAGATGGGTTGCTCCTGCTGCACTGTGGTAGTTGAGACACTTTTTTTCTTTAGTCATGTTCAGCTATGTCAGTGATTTCCAAACTGTGGCCTGCTGCTTGTCTTTATCTATCTGGCCTTGAGACACTATTCATCCCACTGATGCCAAAAGTGGAGCATAATTCCTCTCATATCAACATTGGAACACTTATTTATAGCACTATTCCTCACACCAACATTGGGGCACTGTTCTTCCCACTGACACCAACAATGGCACATAATTCTTGCTACTGGTACCAATGAAGGGGCACCACTCTCCATCCCAATGATGGGGCACTATTCCTCCTCCTACTGACCACAGGCGTTATGTAATTTTTGTACACCCACTGACACCAAGATGTTTTCAACTCCCGCTGGCCACAGTGCGGCCCCCTGAAATCTGAAGCACCGTAAACTGTCTCTTTGTTTAGAAAGTGTGGCGACCCCAAAGCTATGCCATACTAAAAGAGTCGGTGGTGGTCACATGGAGAAGGTAGAATTTAAGTTTCTGCATATGTCTAGCATGTGCCTGACAGTTAGGCCCCTTTCACACTGAGGCGTATTTCAGGCGTTTTTGCGCTAAAAATAGCGCATAAATAACGCCTGAAATACTCCTGCCCCAGCATTCTCAATGTGAAAGCCTGAGGGCTTTCACACTGAGGCGGTGCGCTGGCAGGAGACAAAAAAATCTCCTGCAAGCCGCATCTTTGGAGCGGTGAAGGAGCGGGGTGTGTATACCGCTCCTTGCCATTGAAATCAGTGGGACACCGCGGTAATACCGCCCACAAACCGCGGCTATAGCCGCGGTTTGCGGGCGGTATTAACCCTTTTTCGGCTGCTAGCGGGGGTTAAAACCGCACCGCTAGCGGCCGAATATTGCGGTAAACACGACGGTATAGGGCGCTGAAAATCGCGCCGCTATACCGCCACCGCATATGCCCGCCCCAGTGTGAAAGGGGCCTTAAAGAGGTATTGGGACACGCATTTAAAAGTATTTTTAAGAAAGGAATTGTTTTTCAAATTTTTTATTGCCTTATTTTATGTAAATATTTTAAATACAAATATTACATTGTCTAGTCAGTGCAATAATGGGCCTTCCTGATATTCTAAAGCCGAAACATAGAAAAAAATACATACTGGGCACAGAAATCAAGTAGTTATTGAGGTATAATCTGTCCAGTTCAACATAAGCATGAGTGTCGTCAGAGTCAGAGATTAAGGTATACATTTTACTAAGAAAGTCAAGCTGGTCATGCCTCCTGTGATCCCCCGTGGCTGACAACTAGGAGGCACTGATATTTTAACCACTTAACGACCGCTCACTGTATATATACGTCGGCAGAATGGCACCGACAGGCACAATCACGTAGAGCATACGTGATTGCCTTTGTATAGTTGGGGGGTCCAATCGGACCCCCCTCCTATACAGTGAGCGGTGGCTAAGTGTCTGGGAGCGTTCCGGGATGAGGGGGCAGCCATTCGTTTCCGGCCACCCCCTCGCGATCGCTCCCGGCGAATGGAAATGCCCCCTCTGTCTGTGTCAGGCAGAGGAAGCAGGAGGAAGTGATGTCATCTCTGGTGCGGCGCTCACATATACCAAGCGCCGTACAAGAGAAGACATCAGGTCAGTGCACACAACACTACACTGACACCAGGACACATAGGGACATAAATCGCCCCCCCAGACACCCCCAGATCACCCCCCAGCCCCCAGTCACAGTGTCACTGATTGCAGTGACCATTTATTTACTGATCACTGCAATCAGTGACATTTGTGACTGTAAAAGTGTCAGTACATTCAGTTTTAGGTCCAGTGTAGCCCCCTAACCCCCCCTAATAAAGGTTTAACCCCCTGATCACCCCCCAGATAACCCTTTCACCCCCTATCACCACTGTCGCTAAGCGATCATTTTTCTGATCGCTGTCTTAGCGTCAGTGATGCCGATCGGCAGCCAGTAATTTTTTTTAGGTTCGCCGCATGTTTTTATAGCGTCAGGTACCCCAATATATTATCTAATAAAGGTTTAACCCCCTTGATCGCCCCCCAGGTAACCCTTTCACCCCCTATCACCACTGTCGCTAAGCAATCGTTTTTCTAAACGCTGTCTTAGTGTCGGTGATGCAGATCAGTAGCCGGTAATTTTTTTTTGGTTCGCCGCAGGTTTTTATAGCGTCAGGTACCCCAATATATTATCTAATAAAGGTTTAACCCCCTTGATCGCCCCCCAGGTAACCCTTTCACCCCCTATCACCACTGTCGCTAAGCGATCGTTTTTCTAAACGCTGTCTTAGTGTCGGTGATGCCGATCGGTAGCCAGTTATTTTTTTTAGGTTCGCCGCAGGTTTTTATAGCGTCAGGTATCCCAATATATTATCTAATAAAGGTTTAACCCCCTTGATCGCCCCCCAGGTAACCCTTTCACCCCCTATCACAACTGTCGCTAAGCGATCGTTTTCCTGATCGCTGTCTTAGTGACGGTGATGCAGATCGGTAGCCAGTAATTTTTTTTAGGTTCGCCGCAGGTTTTTATAGCGTCAGGTACCCCCATATATTATCTAATAAAGGTTTTAACCCCCTGATTGCCCCTAGTTAACCTTTTCGCCAGTGATCACCATATAAGTGTTACGGGTGACGCTGGTTAGTTAGTTTGCTTTTTATAGTGTCAGGGCACCCGCCGTATATAACCCAATAAAGGTTTAACCCCCTGATCGCCCGGCGGGTGATATCAATTAGGTTTTAGCATCAGAGAGGGTCTGCGTCACACCCCAGGCAGCGTCAGGTTAGTGCCAGTAACGCTAACACCCACGCATGAAGCATACACCCCCCTTAGTGGTATAGTATCTGAACAGATCAATATCTGATCTGATCAGATCTATACTAGCGTCCCCAGCAGTTTAGGGTTCCCAAAAACGCAGTGTTAGCGGGATCAGCCCAGATACCTGCTGGCACCTGCGTTTTGCCCCTCCGTCCAGCCCAGGCCACCCAAGTGCAGTATCGATCGATCACTGTCACTTACAAAACAAAAACACACATAACTGCAGCGTTCACAGAGACAGGCCTGATCCCTGCGACTCCAGTGCTGTAGGAGGTGATTTCACCACCACAGTTAAATAAAAAAAGCATATTTGCTGAAGCATTGGGGCAGCAGGAGCGGAGGAGCGATTTTGCTCCTAATGCCGCGTACATACGGTCGAAATTCCGACGGAGGCTTGCCCGTGGAAAAGTCCGACCATGTGTGTGCGGCATAACTTTTTTGCGGGAGGATGCCCCCATGCTTCAGCATATATAAATGGTGCGTGTATGCCCATCATTGGAAGTGGGTGGATGAAGGGCGGTATTCTAATGGTGGGCATACCCACCGATCAATCTTTTTTCGTTCAGCCAACTGGCTGCATGAAAAAAAAAGATTGCAATACATGTCCAACAAGGACCAGCAATGTACTGGTATGTTGCTGGACTTTGAATGTTTATACCAGAATGATGCCTGCGGGTTTAGGTATCATCTTGGTATCATTCTTTTCAGCCTGCGGCCGGCTTTCATGTAAAAGCAATCCTAGCGGCTAATTAGCCTCTGGACTGCTTTTACAAGCAGTGGGAGGGAATGCCCCCCCCCCCCGGATATAAAAAGCGCCATTGGGAAATTGGGAAAGCATTTTATCACACCGATCTTGGTGTGGTCAGATGCTTTGAGGGCAGAGGAAAAATCTAGGGTCTAGAAGACCCCAGTTTTTTCAAAAAAAGAGTACCTGTCACTACCTATTGCTATCATAGGGGATATTTACATTCCCTGAGATAACAATAAAAATGATAAAAAAAATAAATACTTGGAAGGAACAATTTAAAAATAAAATAAAAAAGCAAAATTAATAATAAAAAAAAAAAAAAAAAAAAAGCACCCCTGTCCTGCCCTGCTCTTGCTCAATGGCGAACGCAAGCGTCGGTCTGGCGTCATATGTAAACAGCAATTGCACCATGCATGTGAGGTATCACCGCGAAGGTCAGATCGAGGGCAGTCATTTTAGCAGTAGACCTTCTCTGTAAATCTACTGGGGTAACCTGTAAAGGCTTTTAAAAATGTATGTAGTTTGTCGCCAATGCGCGTTTGTGCAAAATTTTAAAGCATGTCGTGTTTGGTATCTATGTACTCGGCCTAAGATCATCTTTTTTATTTCATCAAACATTTGGGCAATATAGTGTTTTAGTGCATTAAAATTAAAAAAAGTGTATTTTTTAACCCAAAAAATGCGTTTGAAAAATCGCTGCGCAAATACTGTGTAGAAAAAAAAAATGCAACACCCACCATTTTAATCTGTAGGGCCTTTGCTTTAAAAATATATATAATGTTTGGGGGTTCAACATAATTTTCTTGCAAAAAAAAAAATGTTTTCATGTAAACAAAAAGTGTCAAAAAGGGCATTGTCTTCAAGTGGTTAGAAGAGTGGATGTAAGCTTCCTAATGTTGTGTATAAAATGCCAGAACAGTTCAAAACCCCCCCAAATGACCCCATTTTGGAAAGTAGACACCCCAAGCTATATACTGAGAGGCATGTCGAGTCCATGGAATATTTTATATGTTGACACAAGTTGCGGAAAAACGACAATTTTTTTTTTGTTTTTTTTTTTTGCACAAAGTTGTCACTAAATGATATATTGCTCAAACATGCCATGGGCATATGTGGAATTACACCCCAAAATACATTCTGTTGCTTCTCCTGAGTACGGGGATACCACATGTGTGAGACTTTTTGGGAGCCTAGCCGCGTACGGGACCCCAAAAACCAATCACCGCCTTCAGGCTTTCTAAGGGTGTAAATTTTTGATTTCACTTCTCACTGCCTATCACAGTTTCGGAGGCCATGGAATGCCCAGATGGCACAAACCCCCCCAAATGACCCCATTTTGGAAAGTAGACACCCCAAGCTATTTACTGAGAGGTATTGTGAGTATTTTGCAGATCTCGCTTTTTGTCACAAAGTTTTGAAAATTGAAAAAAAAAATATATATATATATATTTTCTTTCTTCATTTTCAAAAACAAATGAGATCTGTAAAATACTCGCCATGCCTCTCAGCAAATAGCTTGGGGTGTCTATATTCCAAAATGGGGTCATTTGGGGGGGTTTTGTGCTATTTTGGCATTTTATGGCCTTCGAAACTGTGATAGGTAGTGAGGAGTGAAATCAAAAATTTGTGCCTAGAAATCCTGAAGGCGGTGCTTGGTTTTCGGGGTCCCGTACGCGGCTAGGCTCCTAAAAAGTCCCACACATGTGGTATCCCCGTACTCAGGAGAAGCAGAAAAATTTATTTTGGGGTGTAATTCCACATATAACCATGGCATGTGTGAGCAATATATCATTTAGTGACAACTTTTTGTAATAATTTTTTTTTTGTCATTATTCAATCACTTGGGACAAAAAAAAATATATATTCAATGGGCTCAACAGGCCTCTCAGCAATTTCCTTGGGGTGTCTACTTTCTAAAATGGGGTCATTTGGGGGGGTTTTGTGCTATTTTGGCATTTTATGGCCTTCGAAACTGTGATAGGTAGTGAGAAGTGAAATCAAAAATTTGCGCCCTTAGAAATCCTGAAGGCGGTGCTTGGTTTCCGGGGTCCCGTACGCGGCTAGGCTCCCAAAAAGTCCCACACATGTGGTATCCCCGTACTCAGGAGAAGCAGCAAAATGTATTTTGGGGTGCAATTCCACATATAACCATGGCATGTGTGAGCAATATATCATTTAGTGACAACTTTTTGTAATTTTTTTTTTTTTTTTTTTAGTCATTATTCAATCACTTAAGACAAAAAAAATAAAAATTCAATGGGCTCAACATGCCTCTCAGCAATTTCCTTGGGGTGTCTACTTTCCAAAATGGGGTCATTTGGGGGGGTTTTGTACTGCCCTGTCATTTTAGCACCTCAAGAAATGAGATAGGCAGTCATAAATTTAAAGCTGTGTAAATTTCAGAAAATGTACCCTAGTTTGTAAACTCTATAACTTTTGCGCAAACCAATAAATATACGCTTATTGACATTTGTTTTACTAAAAACATGTGGCTGAATACATTTTGGCCTAAATGTATGACTAAAATTGAGTTTATTCGATTTTTCTTATAACAAAAAGTAGAAAATATAATTTTTTTTCAAAATTTTCGGTCTTTTTCCGTTTATATCGCAAAAAATAAAAATCGCAGAGGCAATCAAATACCATTAAAAGAAAGCTCTATTTGTGGGAAGAAAAGGGCGCAAATTTCGTTTGGGTACAACATTGCATGTCCGCACAATTTACAGTTAAACCAGCGCAGTGCAAAATTGTGAATTCACCTCTGGTCCTTTAGCTACCAAATGGATTCGGGGCTTAAGTGGTTAAGTATACTCTTGCAGGTGTTACTTCAGTTTTAAGCTCAAAGGTTTGCCCTTTTGTATACCAGAGTATTTTTTACATTTCTGCTATAGGCCTATTTACTTGCCAATAACGTTGTCATTACTTAACAGCAGGCCTTCACCCATGAATAAGACTTTCTCCCCTTTGACTCCTATCCCTTCCTTTATAAACAATTGAATTTTTTTTTCAAACAATAAATATAGATTATTTTTGTTTTCAATTTCTGCATCCCCACATATACAAGAAGGATGTATCCAACATGATGTCTTGACATATCCCACGTATGTGAAGATACGCCGAGGGTGTGTAGAATAGATGCATAAAAAATCCTCAAATCCCCATGCATCTGCAGACACTCTCTCTTCTGTTCCCTTAGACTGGAAGAAGCCTGCTGCTTGCATGGGGATTCACATGATTTCGTACTTGCGCTGACAGGCTGAGGGTCTCTGCCAGGTCCTGTAGGAGGGATCAAAACTACTAAGAAGAATTTTGAGCTAGAAAAAGACAAACATAGTAATTAGGCTTTTCAGACATTACTGTAATGCACCAGTTCACTCAGCTTTCTATCAGTAATCTGATGATCCTGAAACACATCTGTTTGTTATGTTGGAGCACCTTTCTTGCTGCCACTCACATAAAGCCTATTAAAAAAATCCTACTTCCAAGCCTGGTGGTTTTCCATTGCAGGTACCTGCTTCGCTCCTGTTTTTAGTTTTGTTTCGTAAGAGCTAGTATACAATCTCTAGTGTCAAAGCAGTCATCTTTTATTTGTGAGTGGGCTAGGTTTCCATAACTATGGTCAACTTGGTGGTGTTGAGAAATTCTGATGTGGGTTAACCTTAAAGCTGAACCCTGGGCTGAAACAAAAATATTACTATGCAGGGTGGTTCACCCAAACTGCAATGGTTAAATGCTTATTTCTAGAGGGTAGAGGAAGAGGCTTTTATTACTTACCCTGTTCCAGCAGCTCCAGAGCTGTTCTCTTCTCCATGAAGCTCTGGCCTGTGGCTGACCCCTTGGGATCATTACATTCAATGCAGGGCTGTGGTGTGTGCAGCTATTTTATCTTACAGGGGCTCACGGCCTCTGTGGTACTGGGCTAGCTCATATGCCTGCCATAGAGTTTAATCTCATTCAGTGTAATGTGTAAATATGTGAATGGAGCCTCATTGTTTTTGTGTAAGCACACCAATTTCACTTTAGGCCCCATTCACACTAGTTTAGTGGCAGTGCATGTTTTTTTAGCGTGTTTTTCCCATGACAGGCATAAGGGCAGCCTGTTGATATGAATGGGCTGCGCTACTTGTGGCAAAGTAGCTCATGTCGACCCTTTTGGCATGTTGTGGGTTTCACGTTTTTTACTGTGTTATGCTGCATTTTTCACTCGTGTTTTTTTGCTTTCGAGTTTGGGGTGCCATTAACAATTGCTAATGAGGTCAGCTGGTAAACTGCTTCCTTTTTGTTTTGCTGGTTTCTTTGTCCTAAATCTGCACACTAGGAAGCCTTGAAGGTTTCTATGGAACATAGCAAGTGCTAAGGTAAGGCCTTGTTATGAAAATTAAAGAAAGCTTTTATTTTTCTGCAACCGTGGTACATTAATGGTAAATTGGTACATAGGGGAGCTGGATTTTAGAAAAAAAAAGGTAAACTTGGCCTTTAAGCTAATAAAAAGTGATGCCATAATTTTTAAAACCCAATAGCTGATTATGGTATTTGTATCTGTGTTCCGGTGCTTAAACGGCTTTAATATACAGTTGCTTGAGTATTTTTCATCTTTCTTAAAATATAATTTTTTTTTTTTCTTACAGGAATCTGATGGCAAAACTCATAGAGCCAGTAAAGTTTTGTTTCTAGGAAACATGAAAAAAGTTATATCTACTGGAGCATCTCGATGGAACAATAGACAAATTGTCCTTTGGGATCAAGTATGTAAAATATACTACTGCGTAGAGATAATATTGCCAACAGGAAGTAGTTTGGTTAATGAAGCAGTCCTTTACATCGGAATAGACTGCATAGCATATATTCTTATTGGTGTATATATGTGTGCCTGTAAACTCATGTACAAGCGTACATTGCTTCCTCAAATGATCCTGTTGATCTGTTTATAAGAAGCAGTGTTGACCTAAAAACTATCCAGGGCCAATGGCTCTAGTGAAATCAAGGGACCCCACTGTTTTCATTACTTGGAATTCTATATTAACCCCTCTGACAGTAATTTAGCATGTGTTTCAATCAAGTTTTTGTTTGGATTTTTCTGAATCATCATTGTTAGAATAATGCTTTGTGGAATTTTAAGCTTATTGTTGTTTCATACTTTGTTCATTAAATCTGAACTCCAGAATAAGCAAATATTGTCCCTGTCTGTTTGAGAGGGGAGTGTGTATTCTTACTTGAATCTCGGGCGCTTCATGTATTTCTTCCCGGTCTGTGCAGTAATCCAGCATAAAACTTTTTGTTTTTGTGCAGGAGCTTTCTCTCTCTTTTTTGAACAGTGTGACTGGTCTTGTATTTTAACTCCTCCCCTCTGTAGTTTTCTGCAGGTCTGTAGTAGGTGGAGCCTGATGCGTCCTTTCCACAGCTCTGCTTTCTGCACAAGCTAAATGCAACGCAGTGATTATGTCACCACTGCATTTACAAGTTAATAACTGATTTTGTAAAGGCATTTGGTGCATATAAAGAAGATTTATATCATCAGTGACTCTTAAGGGATACAAATTACGTTTTTTTGTGCCTGTAGTTTGGCTTTGAGGCCTGTATTAAATGTAAAAAGTGTTAATTATGTTATAGTACTATTCATTTATGTTTTCACTTGAGTGCAATAAAATGTAAAAAGTATAAAGAAAGAGCTATAGAGCAAACCTTGGTCCACTCTGGTACACACTATGAGTTTAGTACAGCGATCTGCCCCGCTGAGCTGTTCTGACAGGGGGACACCCCCCACCACCATCAGCGGGAGTCGGTGGCCTGCTGGTTTTCCAGCATGCACGTTCGACAAAAGCCGGCCTGGCTGGCATACACACGGGCTAAATGTTACATAGTTACATAGTTAGTCAGGTTGAAAAAAGACACAAGTCCATCCAGTTCAACCATAAAAAAAATATCATACAATCCCATAAACCTAATTCTATACCCACAGTTGATCCAGAGGAAGGCGAAAAACCCCAGCAGAGCATGATCCAATTTGCTACAGCAGGGGAAAAAATTCCTTCCTGATCCCCCGAGAGGCAATCGGATATTCCCCAGATCAACTTTACCTATAAATGTCAGTACCCAGTTATATTACCGTATGTACATTTAAGAAAAAATCCAGGCATTTCTTAAAGCAATCTACTGAGCTGGCCAGAACCACCTCTGCAGGGAGTCTATTCCACATTTTCACAGCTCTTACTGTGAAGAAACCTTTCCGTATTTGGAGGTGAAATCTCTTTTTCTCTAGACGTAAAGAGTGCCCCCTTGTCCTTTATGTTGACCGTAAAGTGAATAACTCAAAACCAAGTTCACTATATGGACCCCTTATATTTTTGTACATGTTTATCATATCCCCCCTTAATCTCCTTCTCAAGAGTGAATAAATTCAGTTCCTCTAATCTTTCCTCATAGCTGAGCTCCTCCATGCCTCTTATCAGTGTGGTTGCCCTTCTCTACACTTTCTCCAGTTCCCCAATATCCTTTTTGAGAACTGGGGCCCAAAACTGAACTGCATATTCCAGATGAGGTCTTACTAATGATTTGAACAGGGGCAAAATTATATCTCTCTCTCTCTGGATTCCATACCTCTCTTAATACAAGAAAGGACTTTGCTCGCTTTGGAAACCGCAGCTTGGCATTGCATGCCATTATGGAGCTTATGATCTACCAAAACCACCAGATCCTTCTCCACTACGGATCCCCCCAGTTGTACTCCCCCTAGTATGTATGATGCATTCATATTCTTAGCCCCCCAAGTGCATAACTTGACATTTATCAACATTAAACCTCATCTGCCACATAGTCGCCCAATTAGACAGAGCATTGAGGTCGGCTTGTAAATTGGCGACATCCTGTAAGGACGTTATTCCACTGCATAGCTTAGTGTCATCTGCAAAGACAGAAATGTTACTTTTGATCTCAGACCCAATATCATTTATAAAGATATTAAAAAGTAAGGGTCCCAACACTGAACCTTGGGGTACACCACTGATAACCTTGGGGTACACCACTGATAACCTTATACAATTCAGAGTAAGAATCATTAACCACTACTCTCTGAATTCTGTCTTTTAGCCAGTTTTCTATCCATTTACAAACTGATATTTCCAAGCCTGTAGACCAGTGTTTCTCAACTCCAGTCCCCAAGGCGCCCCAACAGGTCATGTTTTCAGGCTTTCCATTATTTTGCACAGGTGATTTGATCAATTTCACTGCCTTAGTAATTACCACAGCTGTTTCATCTGAGGGAAATCCTGAAAACATGACCTGTTGGGGCGCCTTGAGGACTGGAGTTGAGAAACACTTCTGTAGACTTTACCTTGCACATGAGCCGTGTGTGGGGAACTGTATCGAACGCTTTTGCAAAATCCAAGTATACCACGTCCACCGCCACCCCTCTGTCCAAGGTTTTACTTGCCTCTTCATAAAAAGAAATCAGGTTTGTCTGACAACTTCTGTCTTTCATGAATCTATGCTGTCTGTTGCTTAAAATATTTTTTTCCAGCAAGAACTCATCTATGTGGTCTTTTATTAATCTCTCCAGTATCTTCCCAACTATAGAAGTTAGACTAACAGCTCTATAGTTACTTGGTAAAGACTTTGTTCCCTTTTTAAATATAGGCACCACATTGGCCCTGCGCCAATCCAGTGGGTACTATTCCTGTCATTAATGAGTCCCTAAAAATTAGATACAATGGCTTTGAAATTACAGAGCTCAATTCTTTTAGGATCCGTGGGTGGATGCCATCTGGTCCATGTGCTTTATCCACCTTTATTCTGTCTAAATATTTCTGGACCATATCACTTTTGAGCCATTGTGGATTTGGTGTCACTACCACCCCCATTTTGGACATGAGCTCCCCCATGCTCCTTTGTATACACAGAGCTGAAGAAAGTATTTAATAAATAAGCCTTCTCTTTGTCCCCAGTCACCCACTCTAGATTATTTTGTAAAGGGCCTACATGCTCAGACTTGAACTTTTTACTATTAATATATTTGAAGAATTTTTTGGGGGTTGTCCTACTATCTTTTGCAATCTGTCGTTAGTTTTGAATTTTTGTATCCTTGATTTCCTTTTTACATATCCTGTTATATTCTTTGTAACATTTAAATTACACTAGTGTTCCCTCATTTTTATATTTTTTAAAAGCTCTTTTCTTGTAGTTTTATAGCTTTTTTTAACTTTGGTCCGTGAACCACATAGGTTTTATTTTTAGCATTTTAAACTTATTGCCAATGGGAATATACTTTGCAGTGAGTTCACAGAAGAATTCCCATTTCTGTTCTGTGCCTATTAATGCCAATATTCCCTCCCAGTCTAAGTCCTGGAGAGCAGCCCTCATCCTTGGAAAATTTGCTCTCTTGAAATCAAGTGTTTTTTATCTTTCCCGTATGTGATTTTTGCTTACAGCTAACATCAAAAGAAATCATGTTATGGTCACTGCTACCTAGGTGTTCTTTTATCTAAACATTAGTAATACGCTCTGCATGGTTTGAGATTACCAGGTCCAATAGAGCATCATTCCTAGTTGGGGCCTCAATAAACTGGACCATAAAATTGTCCTGCAATAGGTTTATAAATTTTTGCCCTTTAACTGTCCCAGCAGTGCCAATACTCCAGACAATTTCTGGGTAGTTAAAATCCCCCATTATTATCACCGTCCCAGCCCTTGCAGCCCTTTCCATCTGTGCAAGGAGCTGAGTCTCCACCTCCTCATTAACATTGGGTGGTCTATAGGAGCTGAGTCTCCACCTCCTCATTAACATTGGGTGGTCTATAACAAACTCCAATGATTAACTTTGAACTACGCACATCTGTATGTAGTTCCACCCATAATGTTTCAGACTCATCCCACTCTCCATCCACCAGGTCCTCTTTCACACTCTCTTTGAGATCACTTCTTACATAGAGACAGACCCCTCCACCTTTCCTTTTTACCCTGTCTTTCCGAAAGAGTGCATAGCCAGGAATATTAATAGCCCAGTCATGTGAGGAATGAAGCAAAGTTTCAGCAATACCGATTACATCATAGCTCTCCTGATGCACCAGAGCTTCCAACTCGCCTATTTTGCATGGCAGACTTCTGGCATTGGTGAACAAACACTTTAACGCATTAATATATTTTGACCGGTCACATACTATCCTCTTGGGTGTTCCGAGATTGCAACTAGGACTTGCTACTATACTTACCTTGGGTTTATGTGCTTTGGTTACCCTACCACTAATGCCCCTAATACTACCCTCTGGAATATGTTCCACGCTGACTCTCACTATCTCTGGACCCTCCCCCCCGTCGCCTAGTTTAAAAACCCCTCTAACTTTTTGGCCATCCTTATTCCCAGCTGATCTGCACCCTCCTCATTTAGGTGCAGTCCGTCCCTTCTATAGTACTGGTTATCGACTGAGAAGTCGGCCCAGTCCTCCAGGAATCCAAACCCCTCCTTACTACACCAGCTCTTCAGCCACTTGTTCACTTCCCTAATCTCCCTCTGCCTTTCTGGTGTGGCTCGATGTACTGGTAGTATTCCTGAGAATACTACCTTGGAGGTCCTGTTCCTCAATTTAGCTCCCAAGTCCCTAAAATTGTTCTTTATGACACTCCATCTGCCTCTGACTTTGTCATTGGTGCCAACGTGCACCATGACAGCTGGGTCTTCCCCAGCCCCCACCAGTAATCTGTCCACCAGATCCGTGATGTGCCAAACCCGAGCGCCCGGTAGACAACATACAGTTCGGTGCTTCAGGTCTTTGTTACAGATTGCCCTCTCTGTCCTTCTAAGAATTGAGTCCCCTACCACCAGAATCTGTCTTTCCTTTCCCTTCACTTCCCCCCACTCTCACTGGAGGAGTTCTTCCCCCAGCAGCTAGGAGAGTCCCTCAGCTCCAGCAGTGCTGGTCCCTGACTGGTTTCACCAATGTCACTTAATGGAGCATACTTATTGGGATGCTCCAGCCCTGGATCGGCCTCCCTGGCATGGAACCCTCTACCCTTCCTGACAGTCACCCATTTAAAATGTCGGCCGGTTTTTATTGAACCGGCTGATGTCAACCGGCATTCGGCCTGTGTGTATAGGGCTTAAGTTTTGCATGCCCCTAAAAGTCTATAGGAATGCAAAAGCCACTTGAAGGTCAAATACAGATATAAAGGTGGCCAGCTGCAGGTCAGATTTACCTGATAATGAATTTCAAAAGATAACAGAAGCATCCCAAACTGATGCCATAGACACAAGCTTAAAGTGTTTGTTAAGCCACTAACTGTCCCTTTATATCACCTCTGTCACATAAAAAACGGTGAAAAGCAGATTTCTACTGGTTTTAAGTGTCTTCCAGCAATCGCATGACTCCAAGCTCTCGGCTCTCCCATGTGATATCTCTAGCGGATGGGGCTGAGATTCCCCATCTGATGTCAGCCAGGGAGGCAGGGAGGAGAGTAGCAGAGAGCCTGGAGTCATGTGATCGCTGGAAGACACTGTTAAAACAGGTAGAAATCTGCTTTTATTTTTTTTTATAAAGCACAAGCACTAGGACACAGCTTTTTATGTGACAGAGGGGATGATATAATGATCATTTAGTTTTGTTAGCAGTGGGGAGAGGAGCAGATCTGCGCTAGTGAGAGCTCACAGGCAGGTAGGGGGGAAGAGGACAGAGGAGACACAGGGAGAGCTGCGGATGAAAGAGGTACATACACCGAACACAGTGTCAGGGCTCAGCAGCCCTGATATATCGTGGTCAGTGTACAGAAGGGACGGTTGAAACTGGCAGGATCAGCCAGGTATTTCAGGTGATACAGGGCACCAAATTACACAGCACAAGCACCATGCTTTAAAAGAGAAGTATGGGTTTGGGGGTTATTGCTGTTTTATACTTGCCTAGGTGGATGCAGCATCAGTCCAATGCTGCATCTGTCCTACGGCGTTTCTGCACTGAGAACCGAGCGATCGAACACTGCCAATTCTCTTGGCTCCCAGAGCGGAGAGCTGCTGCCTGTCAATCGGCAGCTCTCCTGCTCTATTCCTCCTTGCTCATTGGAGTGCTGAGCTGTGGAGAGTGGAGATGGCGCGGTACCTGGACTGATGTTGGTGACGTCAGCAGAGAGCGGACCTCAGACCGCTCTCTGCTGAAAATGGGTCACAGGAGTGCAAAACTTATTGAACTACTGTGACCCATAGAAGAAGCCCAGCCAAACGAGCTTGGGCTGGACTTCTCCTTTAAGTGAACAGGATCCTTTTTTTTTTTTTTTTGGGTTAACAAACACTTTAAAGCCTGTTGACACAGGCCCTCACTCAGCTATAGTGTGCCCCCTGATGGAATATTAAGGACCTTTGTAAACGGGCTTTGGTGGGCAAATACAGAGTATATTTGATGTCTGAGACGCTTCTAAGGTCATTAAGAATTCATTGTAGGTGCAGTTGACCTGCATTTTGGTCTGCTTCAGCTGCTTTTGCTTTCTATAGACTTGTATGGGAAGAGAAGCCGTTCTGAAGCAAATGTAAGCCTGTCCACTGATACTAAGGCTGGGTTCACACTGCCCCATGGAGCGGCTAACAGCAGGGGTCCAGTGCGTCCCTGTTCACTGTTTTAGGTCCGATTTCGGTCCAAATTTTGGGCTGAATTCGGACCTGAAACGGACCAGAAGACGCACAAGACTCCTGTGCAATTCACACCGCGGAGCCGCTCCGGAGATGTGTGAATCTGCTTCATTGAGAACTGGGCACACTCTCTTGACATGCAAATGGGATGCGGAGCATTGTACGTCATAGTTATTGGTAAATCCTAACAGTTTGATTGTACAAACTGTTTTTTGTGTGGCCAGCTTTAAAATGGTTTAAAGTAATTTGTTCTTTAGAAATCAAAAAAAATGGGAACCTAATTTGTCACTGTCTACAAAAATGGGTATATACAACATTGTGTATGTGCAAAAAATAAAAAATACTTCTGGCAATAAGGTGTCCTGCTGCCGATCAAGTTAGGGCCAATTCACACCAGATGCAGTTCCGTGCACTTTTTTCTGCACTAAGAATGCATGCACAGTGTTTTCCATGTATTCCAATACCTCTAGTTCACACCAGTGCAGTCAGTTCCGGTCCGTTTTCGCACCGGAAACTGACCTGGAACTGACTGCACTGGTGTGAACTAGAGCCAGTGGAATACATGGAAAATACTGTGCATGCATTTTTACAGCCAATTCACACATCAAAAATGCACTCCGGACACTTTCCAGATCAGTTCCAGTGCATTTTTGATACAATTTGCTAGGTTCCAGTACAGTTCTGTGCAGAAAAAAATGCAGCATGCTCTACTTTTTTTCTGCACTGGAAACTGACTGGAACTGACTGCACTGGTGTGAACTAGAGCCATTGGAATACATGGAAAACACTGTGCATGCATTTTTTGTGCAGAAAAATGTGCATGGAACTGCATCTGGTGTGAACAAGCACTTAAAGTGGTTGTAAAGCTTTGTTTTAAAAAAAAAATAACAAACATGTCATACTTGCCTCCAGTGTGCAGCTCGTTTTGCAGAGTGGCCCCGATCCGTGACTTCTGGGGTACCCCGGCGGCTATCACAGCTCCTCCTTGCATCAGATGACCCCATAGGAGAAGCGTTTCCCGGGGGGGGGGGGTTACCTTGCGGGCACGCTCCCGAGTCATTCATTCTGCGTCCATAGTCGCCGAATGTATGACTTGGCCCCGCCCCCCGGTGCCCACGTCATTGGATTTGATTGACAGCAACGGGAGCCAATGGCTGCGCTGCTATCAATCTATCCAATCAAGAGCCGAGAACCCCGGGAAGAGGAAGAGCATGTCTCCACCGGGTGAAGTTCCAGGGCTCAGGTAAGTAAAACGGGAGGGCTGGGGGGCTGGTGATTGCCAGAAGTTTTTTCACCTTAATGCATAGGATGCATTAGGTTGAAAAAACACGAGGGTTTACAACCCCTTTTAAAGTGTATGTAAGCCCTAAGAATGTATACCCTTCACTTGTTTGCCCTCTTTTAGTCTGTTAAATATACTATTGAAAGCATTTTGGTATCTGTTTCATAAGTTCAAGAAATACCTGTTTATCTTTTCAGAAATTTGGTGCTGTCCTGTATTCTCTGGCTGTGTTCTCAGACAATATTTTGCCCTCCCCGTTCTTATTTTGTACTAGAAGTCAGTTGGTCTCTATGCTGTGGATAAGAACACAGTGGGAGTGGTTCGGTAGTTTATAAAAAGACAATGGACAGGGCTAACTTAGACCACTCAGTCCACAAAAAGCTGTGCGTTGTCAGCCCACAATAGAAAATTAAGAGCTAGATGCATTTTTGGCAGATCAGAAAGTACCTCTCTGTTCTTGCAGGACCTTTTACAGGTGAAACTTGAATATGGTGCAAAAGTTCATTTCTTTCACTAATGCAACTTAACCACTTCAGCCCCGGATCATTTGGCTGGCCAAAGGTCACTTTTTGCGATTCGGCACTGCGTCGCTTTAACTGACAATTGCGCGGGCGTGCGACGTAGCTCCCAAACAAAATTGGCGTCCTTTTTTTCCCACAAATAGAGCTTTCTTTTGGTGGTATTTGATCACCGCTATAAACAAAAATAGAGTGACAATTTTGACAAAATAGGGGATAGTTTTATGGCATTTTTATTAATATTTTTTTTTTTTACTAGTAATGGCGGCGATCAGCGATTTTTTTTGTGACTGCAACATTATGGCAGACACATCGGACACTTTTGACACATTTTTGGGACCATTGTCACTTTTACAGTGATCAGTGCAATAAAAATGCACTGGTTACTGTAAAAAAAATGACACTGGCAGTGAAGGGGTTAACCACTAGGGGCGCTGGAGGGGTTAAGTGTGCCTAGGGGCGTGTCTCTAACTGAGGGGGGCGTGGCTACGAGTGACACGTCACCAATCTCCGCTCTGATTACACAGAGCGGAGATCGCTGACATTGTCGGTAGGGGAGCGGGGAGATGTTGTGTTTACACTAACATCTCCCCGCTTCATGCCTCCGTGAGACGATCGCGGTCCGACTCACGGGGAAGGCAGGGGGGTCGCGCATGCGACCCCGACGTCGGCAGTTAAAGGGCCACGTACAGGTACGTGATTGTGCCTGTACGAGCCATTCTGCCGACGTATATACACAGTGAGTCCTTAAGTGGTTAAAGATCCCCAACTCCAGGCGCTTTCTGTACTATACCATATCATTCCCTATACTCTGACAGGTCCTGCCTCAGACCATTTGTGAAATAAGAGACAGACTTTTTCTCTTTTCCTGTCTTTCTTGTAACACGAGCACTGATCTTCAGCTGTGCCTTGTGTAGTAAAGGCAGGTGCAGACAAACCGCATTAGTCACACATAGGGCTTGTGCAGGCAATCTTCAGACTCCGAAGAGAGTCCAATGCTATATGCTTTCAAGTATTAATGTGTTACCTGGGTTAGTTGCTTTGATTTGATTTTCAGATGCTGAAAGATTTGCACTGAGCCGCTTGTCAATTGCAGTAAGCAGTTTTTGAGTCACATTAAACTGCTTTAAAGTGGTTGTAAAGGTAGAAGTTTTTTTATGTTTTTTTTTTACTGAATTTTACACAAATGTTCACACTCCTTCACATTATAGCTTAAAATACAATTTTAATATCTTATGACCAATAAAAAATGAACAATTGTTGCTACTGCTCCACACAATAGAAAAAAAAAAGATCACCTGATAATATCTAGTGTCCGTATTGTCTCTCCAAATGGAGAGACCCCCCTTGCATTCATTCACAAAAAATAAGTCAAACCCCTGACCATCTGTCTGGAGAGTGCTGATTGGCCCTGTGCTGATCACATGCAACCTCCCAGATGAAAAAAACACTTTCTAGTGATACACATTAAACCAAAGGCTCTGTCTTATCTGATGGTTAGGGGGACAGTGGAAGAAGGGGAAGATCAGAGAAGATAGGATCAAACAGCCTTTTTACACAATGCAGAGGATTAACCACTTGGGGTCCACAGTGAGTATAACAAGCATGCTTTACTGCATATACAGACTGATTTTACTGTTGTGGGTTTAGTAACACTTTAACCACTTATCGACCGCTGCACGACTATATACGGCTCGGCTGCGCATATGGACGTACCCGTACGTCCCCTTTAAGACGCGGCATTGCAGGCGCGCGCGTGCCACGAGCTCCGTGAGTGTGACTGCGGGTCCCGCGGACTCTGTCTGCTGGGTGCCTGTGATCGTGTCACGGAGCGACAGAAGGGGGGGGGATGCCTGTGTAAACAAGGCATCTCCCTGTTCTGCCTAGTGACAGGACACTGATTATCTGCTCCCTGTCATCGGGAGCAGCGATTAAGCCCCGTACACACGATCCGAATATCGTCCGAAAAATGTTGTCCGAGGAAGAATCGTACGATAATCCGATCGTTGGTACAGAGCTTCTTGAGCCGATCATGACAGTTCATCCGATATTATTTAATCGGACGTGCACAAAAAATTTCCTCGTACAATACCTAATCGTACGATTTTCGTTTAGTCAGAACAGTTGTCGTCCGAAAATACAATACAAATACATTACAACACATGACATCACTTCCGATTTTTTTTTTCTGTTATACGAGAATTTTCATGACTTTAATAACCTATTTAATTTTACTTGCGACTATTAAGCGAAAAAAGTTGTACGATCTGTCGTACGATATTCGGATCGTGTGTACAGGGCATTAGTGTTGTGTCACATGTAGCCCATCCCCCACAGTTAGAATCACTCCCTTCCCCGCCCCCTACTGGTTAACCCGTTCACTGCCAGTGTCATTTACACCATAATCAGTGCATTTTTATAGCACTGTTCGCTGTGAAAAATGACAATGGTCCCAAAATAGCATCAAAAGTGCCCGATGTGTCCGCTATAATGTCGCAGTCACGATAAAAATCGCTGATCGTCGCCATTACTAATAAAAAAATAACAATAAAAATGCCATAAAACTATTCCCTATTTTGTAGACGCTATAACTTTTGCACAAACTAATCAATATACGATTATTTCTTTTTTGCCAAAAATATGTAGAAGAATAACTATTGGCCTAAACTGAGAAAAAAAAATGTTTTTTATATATTTTTTGGGGGATATTTATAATAGTAAAAAATATTGGTTTTTTTTTCAAAATTGTCGCTCTTTTTTTGTTTATAGCGTAAAAAATAAAAAACGCAGAGGTGATCAAATACCACCAAAAGAAAGCTCTATTTGTGGGGAAAAAAAGGACGTCAATCTTGTTTGGGAGCCACCACCACGCAATTGTCAGTTAAATGCCGAATCAGTGCCGAATCGCAAAAAATGGCCCGGTCATTGGGCAGCCAAATCCTCCGGGGCTGAAGTGGTTAAGAACAAATCTACAGAGCCTTGTTTGTAACCCGGGGACTGCCTTTATAGGGTAGAAATTATGATTTAGGCCTTATGTACACAGGGTGTTAGAAAAAAGGATCTGCAAAGCCATGTGATGTCACAAGGGGTGTGGTCTCATGGTGATGTTGCCAAATGGCCATGCCCTATGGCTATATAAGAACCAAGAGAGAGCAGAGCTAGCACAATGATGTGAGACCGTGTCAGAGGAGGACCGGGTCGGCGGCAGGGAAGACAGCAGTGGCGGAGAAGACCAGAGGAAGATTTTTTAATAAAGAATAAAGGATCTGGGAGCCCCCTTGCCATTTTTCTTTTTTTTTTCTTTTTCAATTTCTGCATGGAGTTCCTCTTCAAGATCCTCAGAGCATAAGTCGGATCATGATGATCCGACTTGGATGCGACTTCCATTCAAATCAATGGGCTGAAAGTTGGTTCGGTTAAGACGGCTCTCATAGGGAACCATTGATTTTGACATGTCAAAAAAAAAAAAAAACGCTTAACGCTGTGTCTTAACGTTTACACGCATTTACAAGCAGTTACAAGCATTTGCTGTTTAACTACTTCAGCATCGGGCCTATTCTGGCACTTCTCTCCTTGCTATAAAATTACTTGGAACCCTCACACATTATATATGTTTTTTTTTAGCAGACACCCTAGGGAATAAAATGGCAGTCATTGCCAATTTTTATCTTCCACAGTATTTGCGCAATACATTTTCTAACGCCTTTTTTTGGGGAATAAAAAACGTTTTTTCATGAATTAAAAAATAAAACAGTAAAGTTAGCCCAATTTTTTGGTATAATGTGAAAGATGTTGTTATGCTGAGTAAATAGATACCTAACATGTCACGCTTTAAAATTGCGCACACTCATGGAATGACACCAAACTTCAGTACCTAAAAATCTCCCTAGGCGATGCTTTAATTTTTTTTACACGTTACCAGTTTCGCATTACAGAGGAGCTCTAGTGCTAGAATTGTTGCACTCGTACTAACGCACGCAGCAATACCTCACATGTGTGGTTTGAACGGCGTTTACATATGTGGGCAGGACTTACGTGTGCGTTCGCTTCTGAGCGCGAGCTACCGGGGACAGGGGCGTTTTTTTTTAATCACTTTTATTCCTATTACAATGAATGTAAACATCCCTTGTAATAGGAATCTATTGCGACAGGTCCTCCTTATGAAGAGATGCGGGGTCAATAAGACCCCACATCTCTCTTCCAGGCTGGAAAGCATGAGATTGGTAAAAAAAAAATCACCAATCTCATTCTGACAGCCGAGATCACGGCTTTGTTTACATACGGGAACCCGGCGTGACGTCATAACATCTGGTCACCAGTCATCTCTATGCTTCCCATCCGGCGCCGGCCAATTCGTTCTCCGGGCCCCCCGATGGCACGGGAGAGCCCGGAGAAGCACCGGAAGGCGGCGGGGGGGGGGGATGTCCCTTCCCGCCGCCTATAAGAACGATCAAGTGGCGGAACTTCTGCTATGATCGTTTTTATCGTGCACAGAAACGCCGGCTGAAAAGAATGATATCTGAATGATGCCTGCAACTGCAGGCATCATTCAGATGTCACCGCACAAAGTCAAGGACGTCATTTGACGGTGGGCGGTAGGGAAGTGGTTAAAATGCCGGTAAACTACAGCCCTGAATGTGATTTATCTGCTTTACAAAAAAGTCAGTAAACTCAACTGCCTCTAAACTACTACAGGGGGTACCCGGGTTACGAACGCGTTAGGGACTTTCCTCCTGTTTGTAGATCGGAAATGTTCGTAAGTTGGCCGCGCATTTGCAGACCGGCAATTACGGACATTTCCGATGTTCCGTTGAATGCCGTTCTGCGCATGCGCAGCCAATTATGGATATTTCCGACATATCCCGAGGCTCCGTCTGGCCGCGCATGCGCAGAACAGCAGACAGTCCGCCCAAAATGGCAGAGGGTCCCCGCAGCGCCCGGTTCTTAACCACTTCCCTACCCAGCCATAGACAAATGACGTCCACAGATGGGATCTCCCATCCTGGGTGGACGTCATATGACGTCCTCGGCTTTGTAGGGGGATATCTGAATGATGCCTGCAGCTAGAGGCATCATTCAGATATCCTTTTGAAGTGCCAGCGATTCTGTGCACCATAAGAACGATCATAGCGGCGGTTCCGCAGCTTGATCGTTCTTATAGGCGGCGGGAGGGGACACCCCTCCCGCCGCCATCCGGTGCTTCTCCGGGCTCCCCCGTGCGATCGGGGACCCGGAGCGAATCTTCCGGCATCGTTGGTGGAGTCACGTGATGAGCATAGAGATGACTGGTGACCAGATGGTCACCAGTCATCTCTATGATCGTCGGAGGCCCGGGCGCGATGTGATGACGTCAGGCCCGGGTCTCAAAAATGTAAACAAAGCCGCCGTTGCGGCTGTAAGTATGAAATCAGTGAAAATTTTTTCACTGATCTCATGCTTTCCAGCCTGGAGGAGAGATGTGGAGTCTTATTGTCCCCGCATCTCTCAATAAAGAGAACCTGTCACACACATTCCTATTACAAGGGATGTTTACATTCCTTGTAATAGGAATAAAAGTGATCAAAAAAAAAAAATCATTGTAAAAAAAGAAATAAATAAGTAAAATAAATAAATAAATAATAATAAAAAAAAATTAAAACGCCCCTGTCCCCGGTAGCTCGCGATCAGAAGCGAATGCACACGTAAGTCGCCCACATATGTAAACGCCGTTCAAACCATGCATGTGAGATATCGCCGCGTGCGTTAGAGCGCGTGCAACAATTCTAGCACTAGACCTCCTCTGTAATTCTAACCTGGTAACCTGTAAAAAAAATTAAAGCGTCGCCTATGGAGATTTTTAAGTACCGAAGTTTGGCGCCATTCCATGAGTGTGCGCAATTTTAAAGCGTGACATGTTAGGTATCTATTTACTCGGCGTAACATTATCTTTCATATGTTCCCAAAAAATTGGGCTAACTTTACTGTTTTGTTATTTTTTAATTCATGAAACCATTTTTTTTTTTTTTTAAAAAGGCGTTTGAAAAATTATTGCGCAAATATTGTGCAAGAAAAAATGTTGCAATGACCGTCATTTTATTCCCTAGGGTGTCTGCTAAAAAAACATATATAATGTTTGGGGGTTCTGAGTAATTTTCTAGCAAAAGAATGATGATTTGTACATGTAGGAGAGAAGTGCCAAAATAGGCCCGGTATTGAATAGGTACAAAAAGCCCTGTATTGAAGTGGTTAAGTAGGAGAAGTTCGTAACTCGGGCGTTCGTAAGTTGGGGACCCCCTGTATAAACGACTGAGTGTACATGTACAGATAAGAATTGAGGGAGAGTTCAGGGGCTGCTGAAAAAAACGTGATCTCTGTGCAATGCGATTTCAGCCATACAGATGCGATCCGATTTCTGTCAGAATTTGCAGATCGCACTGCGATATGCGAACTGATTTGGGGTGGTCAGTAACTTTTAATTGACACTCCCAGCAGTTCGCATAGGGCAGTGTGAACTGCCGCCGGGAGACATGCGAAGAGGGAACCTGCAGTGGATTCGCAGGGTTCCCGCATTGCAGCAGTGTGAACCGGCACTAAATGTGAGTTTAGCAGCTACAGTGTACATGAAGCCGCTGCCAGATGATAACCCTTCAAAGTTTAAACTCAGTTTCCACAGCCCCCCTTGTTTGAAATGTCCTTGCTTATGACTGATGAAAAGAGAACAAAGAGAAAAATGAATTCTCATGCTGACATGCAAATATTCCTTTTTTATTATTCAGGCTTATTTGGTTCTTTGTATTATTTGCATACTGGTCATGCACAAGAAACAGAAATAAATCAACCTTGTGTAATGAAAATGTACTTCACTAATGCTTAGACCAAGATCATTTCCTCTGGGTGCACCTGCATCTTTTATGGGACCAATGACCTAAAGTGTACAGTACACAGAGAAAATTTGACTGCATAATGACTAATGCATACGGGACTGGATACGTGAATTTTGCCTTTGGCCACCCTAGGGCAATGAGGTTTAGGCAGGCTGCTCATATTTCGCTTGTAGGCCTTCAGTAAAATAATTAAGGCCCCGTTCACACCTGAGCGTCCTGTCGCCTGAAGCAAAACGCCTGTTGCTCAAAAAAGTACATGAGCTTCTTTTTGGCAGATTAGAGGCAGATTGGGCCCATAGACTTCAATGGGAATGCCTGAAAAATGTGCGACATGAGCATTTTGTCCATTTTCTGCTCAAACAGCAGCTCTCCATCCCTAATCTACTCCACCTCTCCTCCCCCCAGTGCTTTCTATTGGCTAAATAAAAATACCCGAAGCTGTAAAATGCCTATAACACGCTTCTAATACACTTCTAAAAATGTTCAAAAACTCTCAAATGCCAGTAAATCGCTACGCTCAGGTGTGAATGCAGCCTAATGGTAAACAAGTGTGAACAATAAAGTGTAAAAGATCAGTGGTCTTTAGGACAGCGCAAAAAGAAGAGACACAGTTTGGGGTGACCTTAATTAACTAGTTCTACACAATGATGGATGCAGATGTTTAAAACAAATGTTATGTGTATCATAAAATGGCCATATTTGGCTCAGTGCTTACAAGCAGTGCATCTAATTCAAGCACTACTTGTTAAAATGGGAGCCATGTAGTGCTGTCCTTGGAGATAATGAGTACTTCTGACTGAAGGAATTGCTTATTACTAAATTTCCCACCTGGATGGAAGACCTTAGTGAGAGGTTCAACAATATTCCCTTTCGTACAGCACAAATAAAACAACGATTTCAGCACCTGTGTGTTAGGCTGCATTCACACCTGAGCTTAGCGCTTCGACCGTTTTTACCGGCGTTTTGTCGCGCGAATACGGTCGTTTTTGCACATTTGCATACGCCGTTTTCAGGCGTTTTTCAACTTTGGCTTTTCTTGATAGCCAATAGGAAAAATGATCATCACTGTCATCATTTGTTGCTATGTTTTTAGATTTTGTTCATCTGCTTCCTGGGTGAATACTGTACTACCGGTTCATCATTGTGCTTCCTGCTCCATCTTTGTACTATCTTCTGCCCAAAGATGAGTGACAATGAGATGGCGTGTTTTCTGGCAGCAGCCACTGTTACCTCATACTTTCTACATGAAAGAGAGAGGAGAAAGAAGAGGGCACGCAGATATTGGATCCACCCAGTAATTGCCGAACGAGAAGAGAGAGGCCAATTTTGGGTCATGTATAGTGATCTACGTGAGCATGATGATAAATTCTTGGACTACACAAGGTTGTCCATAAAAAGGTTAGTCAAAGTAATTTGGATTCATGATGTTTGACATTGTTCCTGTCTTATAATGTCCACTAATAAACCCCATATTTCTTATTGTTGCTCACAGCTTTGATGAGTTACTGGGTTTACTCAGTAGCCGGTTGCAAAGAATGGACACCTATTTCCGGAACAGTATACCCCCAGTGGAACGACTAATCATCACACTGAGGTAAATTCTTCTTATTTCCTTTTGTCCCCAGTGCCAGGTATCATCAGTGCCACGTATCAATACCACCTGTCAGTGTCACGTGTCATCATTGCAACCTGTTAGTGCCACCTGTCCCCAATGCCACATGTCCCCAGTGCCACGTATCAGTACCACCTGTCAGTGTCACGTGTCATCAGTGCAATGTATGTATTTTGGTGCGTTATTTGTGGTATACACATTTCATGTGCGAAAAATAACATATTACAATGATTATTATAATAAAAATCCTACTTTTGTAAAGAATTGAGGGAAAAATAAACATCCAATCACACAATTTTAATGCTAAACAAAAACTTTATTTGTTAATATAAAATATTAACGAACGATTAGAGCCCATTCCCACAGGGGCGTCTTTGGATCCGACTCCAAATCACCCCTAGTCGCCTCAGGTCGCGCTGGCTGAAGAAATCAATGTAAGTTAATGGAGCCGTCCTTATGCACACTACTGCAGTCGCTCCGACTTCAAAAAAGGTCCCTGTACTACTTCAATCCGACTCCTAGGCGACCTGTAACCATTCATTTCAATGGGAGTCGCCTCTCACTGTCTTAATAGGAGCAGCTCTCCAGGAAGAAAACATACATTTCTCCTGCAAAACTCCCTCCCCCCTCCCTCCCACAGAGCTGATTCTTGTTTGATTGGCCACTGGAATGTCTCCTGTCCTGCAGGCAACTTGGAGTTGCCTTGTAAATAGCTCCAGGTCGTGCTGTGATTCATACTCAGGTCTTGTCTGAGTTGCCTCATAAAATCGCGCTGGAAGTCGTGTTGCCCCTGTGTGAATGGGCTCTTACTTTCTCTTTTTTTTTTTATTTGGAAAATATACAGCTCAACCATAAACAAAGAAATAGAGCTAACGTAGCTCATAAAACAAAAAAAAAATTCAGAGGTGTTGATAGGTTTGGGAGGAGTTGACTCCCTCGTTAGGTGCATTGACCACATCCATTGCATGGCCATATTGTGACCAGGTGGAGGTAGATGGATGATCATTAAGCTGCCTATTAGAAGGTGGTGGTGGTGTTGGCAGAGGATAGTAATTAGTTGGTGGCGGTGTAGGCAGAGGAGGGTAATTAGGAGGTGGTGCTGAAAACCGAGGAAGGGGTAAAGAATGTGGTGCTGGCAGATGGGGCGGGGGGGATTTGCATAAGGACCATACGGTGGCGGAGGTTTTGAGGACCTATATGTGGTGGTTGGCAGGATAAAGGTCGCAATGTAGCGGATGGTACCTGACAACATGTCTGCCTGGAGCTCTGATGGTACCTTCTCCATCAGACCTTCCAGACATCTAGCAGACACCTGAACATGGGACCTATTGCTGGTCATCCTGTCCGACATACCGACCATAATGTCCAGCATTCGGTTAAAATCGGGTTCCGGAGCCCTCCTTCGTGTTCCTCTAGCTGGTACACGTACAGCAATAGGTGGTGTGGACTCGTCGTCTCCCAGAGGTGTTGCTGATGTAGAGCGTGCTGGAGTAGACGATTGGCTCTCCAGATCTTGTCCTTCTTGATCACCACCTGATGCTTGGCTTGCTTGTGTGTCCAAAGCATTATTTTGGGAACTGTCCTCCCAGCTGTTTTCAGTACTGAAAATAGAAATTAATTATTAGAACTTTCTCTTTACATTTTGTTTAATGACATTCGTACAGATGATAGCTTACCGCCCCAAAGCCAGCAATGGCCGAAGGAACTCCAGTTCTTTTGCATACATGTACTCTCTCGGAGCACATGCCGCAGATCCACTCCTACATTCTCTGGTCAGTCGTAGATGTCGAGTGTAGGCATCCCGTATACTTTTCCACTTTAATTTTAGCATTTTAACTGTCAAAACACAAATTAAAATATATATATTTATTTCTTTGTAGGTACCTAGCAACTGGACAATCTATATCAAGTCTGTACTATAGCTTTCGGGTTGGGAAAGCCAGTTATATAGTCCGTGACACCTGCTCTGCAATTTGGGAGATTTTGAAGGATATGGTGTTTAAAAAACCTACATCAGAAGAGTGGTCCCAGATATCTGAGGTTTTCCTGCAACGCTGCAATTTCCCTAATTGTGTCAGAGCGATTGATGGGAAACATATCAGGATCATTAAGCCCATGGGAAGCGGAAGCCAATATTTCAACTATAAGAAATATTTTTCCTTTGTTTTGATGGCGGTTGCGGATGCCAATTATTGCTTCCGGTACATTGACATTGGTTCGTATGGCAGCAGCGCTGACTCTGCTATTTTTAACAATTCCTCATTTGGATACCTCCTACGTACCGATTGTCTGGACCTTCCGGCAAGCAGGCCACTCCCGGGCACAAATGGCCCTCCCCTACCCAGTGTGTTTGTTGGAGATGAGGCCTTTGCTCTGAGTGAGCATCTATTACGGCCTTACTCAGGGCACAATCTAAATGAACAGCATAGTGTGTTCAATTACCGTCTAACACGAGCACGTCGTGTGGTAGAATGTGCATTTGGCATATTGTCAAATAAATGGCGGGTACTGCACACTCCGATTGTTCTCAATATGCAAAATGCAGTCTCTGCTGTAAAGGCTTCATGTGCATTGCATAATTTTGTAAGGCAGCGGGATGGATATGATTTTGAGAAGCCAGTACTTGAGAGTATGGAAAGAGCGCATTGGACCGGTGTTCGAAGAAGCAGACAAGGGACACATGTCAGGGATCAATTTGCGTCCTACTTCATGTCTCCAGCAGGACAGGTCCCATGGCAGCTTGAGGCAATTAAATAAATGTAAGTCTTTATTTCTTTGTTATAATAATAAAACCGTATACTATGTTTTGTGAATACTTAATAAAATTGCTTGATTTATTGTGAAGAAGTCCCATGTTTTTTTTTAAATATATATTTATCTTTGTGTGCAGTATCCATACAATACACACTAGGGGTCAGAGTGTGCCATCATGTATTTGTGACATGCTGACTATACTATACTCATACTCCTATGCATAGGCCCCTGAGGCGTTTTTCAGGCGCCTGTATAGCGCCTGACAAAAGCGACTCCTTTCACACTGGAACGGTGCGCTAGCAGGACGGTAAGAAAAACTCCTGCTAGCAGCATCTTTGGAGCGGTGAAGGAGCGGTGTATTCAATTAAAATCAATGGGGCAGCCGCCGGTTTTAACCCTTTTTCGGCCGCTAGCGGGGGTTAAAACTGCCCCACTAGCGGCCAAAAAAGGGTTAGAAAGGCACGCAAATCGCCGCTGCAGAGGCTCTTTGCAGGCGGGTTTGGAGCGCTGCCCCATTGTTTTCAATGGGAAGGGGCGCTTTAGGAGCGGTAAATACGCCGCTCCTACAGCGCTCCAAAGATGCGGCTTGCAGGACTTTTTCACATGTTGGGTATCTATTTACTCGCCGTATCTTTATCTTTCACATTATGCAACAAAATTGGGCTAACTTTACTGTTTATTTTTTTTTTAAAGCATGAAACTGTTTTTTTTTCTAAAAAAAAAACGTGTTTGAATAATTGCTGCGAAAATACCGTGCGAGATAAAAAGTTGCAACAACCGCCATTGTATTCTCTAGGGTCTTTTCTAAAAAAACATATATAATGTTTGGGGGTTCTATGTCATTTTCTAGCCAAGAAATTATGGATTTTACATGTAGGAGAGAAATGTCATAATTGGCCCCGGGTGTAAAGTGGTTAAGCATAATAATGTACTAATGTTTGCAGGGGTTTGTCTTACCTTTACCATCCTTAACATGGCCAGTTAGGTCTGCCCAGTCTGAAAACACTTTCATGGCAATCTGGTTCCATGCCCTCCTCTTGCTCGCTCTGAGTTTATAAGTAGGATCTCTTGTATCATAGAGACAGGGGTGCTCCTTGACCATTCTAATAAAGGTCTCCTGATTCAGCAGGCATACAGTCTCATCTACTTCACCCTCCATATTGCTGGTCTGTATGTCTGCTAAAATGGTGATCTGTGCACTTCCTGTTATGTTTTATTTCATTTCCTTCATGTACAATCTATTTCACTTGAGGAGATGCAGCGACAAAACGCCCGTAGAAACGCTCGTTGTCGCGCTAGTCGCTTGAATCAAGCGTTTCCATTAGTTTCTATGGGGATACGAATGCCCAAATCTGCCCGCTCGCGCGACAAAAAAGGGTCCGGAACTTGTTTGAGCTTCAGGCGACATGGAGTGGAGATGTGAACCATCTCCATAGAGAATAATGTATTTTTTCCCCTCTAGCGTTTTGTAGCTTCAGGCTTAGGGCTACAAAACGCTCAGGTGTGAATGCAGCCTTACTACGGATTCAGTGAAATGTAAAAATGTATTTGCTGCTTTTTCTTGCTATAAATACATACTACCACCATAAATTGTAATCGGTGCAATAGGCAAAGTTTAAATGACTCACGTAATATTGTGAGATTCTGCTGCTCAAGTCGTTTGGAGTCTTTTATGGCCCTTTATTACTCAAAAGGGCCCTCTAGTGGCCAAATTTATATATGGCAAACTGAACATTTTATTGTGTGTTATGATATAAGCAAAGTGACTTCAGAGACTGAGCTAAGCAGAAATGTCTAGTGTAGTGATTCTGAACCTTTTTTCAGTCAAGGCACCCTTTAAAATTCTGCATTCTCGAGGCATCCCATTCTAAAATGTAAGAAACTAAACTTAATAGTTTTACATAACCTAGGAACATCCACACATGTAGGACAACCAACATTGGAGGTGATTTATTCTTACAAAGCGGTATACCTTTGTAAACTGCTACTGACTAGTATCCCAGTACATCTCTCTTCCTCACTCCGCTAAAGTGGTTTTTTTTGGTTTGTTTTTTTAACTCATTTTGTTAATTGATGAAAATAAACTATCCTATATTTGCTTTAGATACCAATTCATCACCTGAGGTTGCTGCCTGTTAAGCTGAACCTATGGCTAAAATTTCAAAATTACATATGTTGCAGTCTGACAACAGTATTAACATTACAGTTTTTGTTTTCTGCATCCCGCCATAACAAATATCAGTGAGTAAATCCATTTGCCTATTTATACAGGACAGGACACAGCCTTGTTTGAGTCTTGACTATGGTTGTTTGCTGCTACCTTCAGGTGAGAATGCCAGAAACAAAGTTGTTGAAACAGCCTGTATACCCCATCCCAATCCCAGCAATCCTCAGTTTTTGCTAGTGTCCCAAGGTGATGGAGGACCTTCCTTTACTATGAGCCAGTGTTTCTCAACTCCGGTCCTCAAGGCGCCCCAACAGGTCATGTTTTCAGGATTTTCCTCAGATGAAATGGCTGTGGTAATTACTAAGGCAGTGAAACTGATCAAATCACCTGTGCAAAATAATGGAAAACCTGAAAACATGACCTGTTGGGGCGCCTTGAGGACTGGAGTTGAGAAACACTGCTATGAGCAGATGTCTGGCTTGTAATTCCAATACTACTGGAAAATTGCAGATTACATTTGGTTTGTCATGTGATGAAATCCCTTCTACCCCTGGCTGCATTGATGCCACTGTGGCAATATGATTGTAACTTTAGGATCAGTTCCCCCTTGGCAGTACCTTGGGGAGGGCCAGAGCGAGGTGGACTCTGCGTTTGGTGCTCACCCTTGGTAAAACAATGCAACATGGTGCAGTGGTGATCTGAATCCTGGTAACTTCTATGCATGAAGACCCTCTACATGAAAAGAGGGCATGGCCCACCTGAAGCAGGGAGCTTCCATCTGGTGGGTTCATAGAAGGAGCCAATACTCTGGTGTGGTGAGTCTGGAGCTTTGCCCTTTCCCCTCGGATAGTGGGATAAATAAGCAGTTTTGTCTTGGTCATGAGCATAGTGCGCACCACTTTCCACATCCTAAAGAGATTCTTGCTAGACTACATTGCAGTAGATCTTGGTATGCAAAATTGGCCCAGAAAGGTTTGGTACTTGGACATTCTGCGACTCCTGGGAAATAGTTAAACCAGCAGCATACAGCATACAACATCTCCAATGTTGGGGGATCAAACTTCGTGAAGCATTAATTAAAGTGGTTCTAAAGTCTAAACTTTTTTACCTTTTACTTATTCTCTGCATTAAGGTAAAAATCTTCCTTTTACTTGTTGTGCCCCCCCCCCTACTTTAAACACTAACCTGATTCCTTCATTGATCCAGCACTTTCTCATCTGCAGTACTGCTACTCCCTCTTCCTAGGCTCACAGGACACCCAGAGAGCAGCGGGAGCCATAGGCCATAGGCTGACAGTCAAATCTTGAGGAAGGGAGCACAGGTGTGGCTAAGCCATGCTTTGTGTCTATTAAAGCCCAGCTCGGAAGAGCACCCAAACCTATGCCCCGATAGAAGCGGGTTGGTAGGTGGGCACTCAGCAGGGGAGAGGAGTCAGAGGCATCGGTGGGGGACTCCAGAAGGAGAGGACCAGGTCTGCTCTGTGCAAAACCATTGCACGGAGCAAGTAAGCATGACGTGTTTGTTATTTTAAAAAAATAAACAAAAAAAAACCCATACAATCAGTTTAACCTTATTTGCCTAACTGCACACGATTTTCAGAATGTGTGACCGTGTTTGAGGTTGGGCTGTTAGTGGGCAAATCTTGTATTTCTACCCTAACCGGTTATTTTTAAAGATTGGTGGGAATCATTGTGCGTCTTTGCCACTATTGACAGCCATACCGAGCTGAGCATGAGATTGGCCACATGTTAATCCACATGTTAATCAAAATTAGTTTGCTTCCACGTTTGTATAATTTTTAGATACCTAGGACCTTTAAAACTAGTGCTTTTTCATAGCGAGTGTAGATGTATATATAATTTATTAAAATTTGATTTATTTTTTTAAATGTTGCGATATGTATAATTTGTTTTCCAGAGAAACATTTACCAAAAAATATATATATTTTTATATGTTTTTAAAAAATGTTGCGATATGTATAATTTTTTTCCCAGAGAAACGTTTACCATTTACCACTCTCCATTTTGACATTTCAGGATGACCTTTCAGTGCCTTTACATCAGGAAGATATGGATGGTTCCTCTGGACTGCTCTTCCCCTTTTTTGACAATGACACGAATATGGTGTATTTGGTGGGAAAGGTGAGTGTTCTTTACCATTTCATACAAAGTTTTGAAACAGTTTACAATATGACAGAAATGTATTGGCAGTGTCTAACTACCTTATTTATGCCCTAGGGAGAAGGGAATATTCGATATTATGAAATTCTTCCCCAGAAGCCTTACTTTCAATACTTGAATGAATACCGTTCCAACTTACCTCAAAAAGGAATTGGTGAGTTTTGAGTTTAAACATTGAAACTTAAAGCGGTGTTACGCCCCAAAAAATAAATAAAAAAATTAAAAGCCAGTAGCTATACATACTGCAGCTTCTGGCTTTTAATAGGAGGTCACTTACCTGTCCTGGAGTCCAGGGTTGTCGGCACACGCAGCTGATGTTTCCATCAGCAGTCGGGTGCTGCAGCCGCCATTGCGGGTAAGGGTACCCAGCAGTGTAGCCTTTCGGCTTCACGCCGGGAACCCTACTGCGAATGCGCAAGGCCTGTCCCCCCCTCCCCCTGAAAGCTGCCAATTGTGGCACCAGAGGGAGGGGGGGGGGATCAGATGAACGGAAGTTCCACTTTAGGGTGGAACTCTGCTTTAATTGATCAGAGGAACATTTCACCAGGTGGTTATGGTAAATATAAATGTAAGAACTAAATTGGAATATATTGCAATTTATCAGTCCTTAAATGTGGTGACTAAATATGCTTTAACTTTTCAGGCCAAAAAACATTTTCAGCAAGTATACCTAAGGAGAATAAAAGTCAATTCGTCAACTGCATTGATTGGCACCTCATCCCTTATATTTAATAAATTATGAAGGTGAAGATGGGATTTTTAGAGTGCAAAAATACACAAAAAATATCAAAAAATATAAATTTATTATAGTATCAAAATACAGAAAGATAAAATATCCATCCAATATACAATACAAATATGTTGAAAGTGCAGACTTTGAACAATTTCTCTACATATGTTTCGCCAATAGAATAGCTTCATCAGGAGATTGGATTAGTCAAGCACTGTCTGCTAGGATAGAAAACATCAAATCAAAAACACATAAACAAAAAATATATACAAAATAAAATAAAACAACACATACAAATACACAATACCCTACTAGCTAAAACTTCAAGAGCAGACCCAAGTGGGATTTGATAATTACCTACAGGTGATGTCAATCACCAATTGATGGATGTGGAGGCCTGGAGATCAATGAAACCCTTGTATAAGCATGGATCATCTGGTGTACCACAGAGGCCAGTAATTAAATACAAATGAGCCCAATTAAGAAGCCAGATTCTGGATTGAATTCAGACGTTCTAAGGCCTCTTTTACACGGGGCGGATCCGTGAAGATCCACCCCGTGAAGCTCCGCTTGCTCAGCGGGGATCGCTCCGTTGATCCCCGCTGAGCCGACGGATGACTGGGCGGTCCCCGCACACTGTGCAGGGACCGCCCTGTCAGAGCGCCGCTCTCCCCTATGGGGAATCGGATGACGACGGACCGTAGAGTCCGTTGTCATCCGATCCGCTCCGCAGACGGAAGGAAAAATAGGATTTTCCTCCGTCACACTTTTTCGGAGCGGAGCGGATGTCAGCGGACATGTCACCGCTGACATCCGTGCTTCCATAGGGGTGCATGGAGGATCCGTTTCAGGTCCGCCTAAAAAACTGACAGGCGGACCTGAAAGAGCCCTTAGGTAGAAAAGGTATAAATTGAAAATATTTCTCTAATGCCCCAGCTGGAAAGAACCACCAATCAAGAATTTATGTAACTTTGAAATTCTGACGACAAGGAATAAAGTTGATAACTGGTATACTTCTAAATATTATTCTGAAGATCCAGCCAAGATCTGTCAAAAATAAGGCAAATCAAAAACAGGAAAAACACCTATAGAGAAAAACCCTCAGTTTGAGGAAAGTCCTCAAAAACCGACCTGTATACAGGCATACCCCACTTTTAAGTACACAATGGGACCAGAGCATGTATGTAAAATGAAAATGTACGTAAAGTGAAACAATACCTTTTTTCACTTCTAGGGTGTAGTGGGGGGTCAGGGGCTGTAGTTGAGGTCTCAGGGGCTGTAGTGGGGGGGGGGGGGTGTCAGGGGCACACTGGAACAGGGCAGGCTATGCTCTTGGAGCTTCATCTCCTTCTACTGCGGCTGCAAAATGTCTGTACAGTACTTGTGAGGCACTTTACATACACTTGTGGGTATGTCCTTACTCGCGAGTGTATGTAAAGTGAGTGTACTTAAAGCGGGGTATGCCTGTATTGGTCACTGCCAGGATCTACCAGTATAACCAATATACAGATCAGTTTTATACCTTTTCTACCTTAGAACGTCTGAATTCAATCCAGAATCTGGCTTCTTAATTGGGCTCATTTGTATTTAATTACTGGCCTCTGTGGTACACCAGATGATCCATGCTTATACAAGGGTTTCATTGATCTCCGGGCCTAAAAATCCCATCTTCACCTTCATAATTTTACATAAAATACCTGTTGATCTTGCCAAAAATGCAGTGTCCTTGTCACTCAAACTGAACTGAAAGCAAAAAACAATCCTGTCTTTATTCTGTAAACTATCAATCACCCTCCCTCATGTAATATGCTGTAGGGAAACATGAGCAGACTTATTTGTCAGGGTAGCAAATATAGCTCCCTGCATAGATACAATGGAGGAGTAAGTATAGCCATCCAGGGACGGGAGGTGTTATTAAGGTGGGAAAAAAGGTTGAAAAACGAAAACTAACATCACATATAAGGATTGGCAAGCTGCAATATATTACGTTTTTATTTTTGGGTTTAGATACGCTTTTTTTTGGTTAATAATCTGTGATTTAATTGCATAATTAATTTCAGAGTAACTGTAAAGGTAATTTAAATGCAGACTATTCAAGAAATAACACTTGCCAAACGGGAAGAAAGTATAATTGGTTATGCAGCAGGATGGCAAGTATGGAAGTACATGATATGGCATGGATATGAAAAAAAAAAAAAAAAAAAAAATTTTTTTTCCAGGTACTTTGCCAAAGAGGGGTCTTGATGTATCCACCTGTGAAGTGTTTAAATTCTACAGACTGATTACTGTAAAAGGACTGATCGAACCGGTTTCAATGGTTGTGCCTAGACGGGTAAGATATCATTTGTATTCACAAAATTTTGCTGCAGCAGAACGAAATATATAGGGGATGCGCAGCAGAGAAAAAAAAATCACTCTGATGACTTGGCAGCTCCCATATCAAAGAACAGGGTTGGGTACAATTGTAAGCATATTGCAACCAGTGTTGGGGCAATCGGGGTAACACACCAATTTGCATGGTGTTCGCCCAAAGCTTTGCCCAGTCAAGGTGCAGTAAAAGCTGGTTGTTGAGAAGCGGGGCCGGGAAGCCGAGAGTAGGATCCTTAACCGATAAATCATCAGCTGTCAATGGGCTTCCCCGCTGACAGCTGTATAAAAAAACAATTAGCCGGTGAAAATGGTAAAAAAAAAAAAAATGACGTGGTTTCCCCCCCCAATATCCATACCAGAACCTTATCCGAGCTTGCAGCCTGGCAGGTTAGTAAAGTGGGGGAGGCAGCGATCACCTCCCCCTCTCCTGAACCATACCAGGCCACGTGCCCTCAACATGGGGGGTGGGTACTTCTTTAAGGCAGGGGAGCTATACATGTTATTGGTTTCAAAACCTATTGCTTAAAGATACACTTAATAAGATGGAAAATGTTATTGCTACTGAGCAGAGGACCCCAATTTGAAACTGTTACAATATTTTTTTCCTTTGTAGATAGAGTGGGGTAGGGAAGATTCTGGTCATCTGTTGGGTCCGAAATGAAGGGAAGGCTCACGTGCACCCAGTTGTCATATAGACATGTACCCAGTGGGAGATCTCCCCTCAACTTCTTTTTTTGATCATAGCTGTCAATGGTGGGATTCCTCCTTCGATAATGTCTATAGGTACAATTAGTTAAGACCTACCTTGCAGCTTTGGCCCCCAGGTTCAGTGCTACCTGGGACACTGTCTACGGGTTTTTTTTTCAATGTTTTTCATGTGTGTTTCCTCCAAGTGCTCTGCTTTGCTCCTACAATTTAAAAACGTACTGGTAGGTTAACTTGCCTTCTCTTAAGTTTGCATTAGTGTGTTAAGTATGTACGGTTATCTTCTTTGGGGGACAGTGACCGAAGTGAATGGTTCAATGTACTATCTGAAGTGCTAACAAAATGATATCTGTGCTGTTTAAATATAGAGAATATATCGAACGGTATACCTTCAAACTGTCAACTGTCAAGTGTATACCTTTCATTTGTTTTAGCAATATGTACACTATTCGGCCAGAACATTATGACCACTAACAGATTAAAGCGTTTTTTAACCCAAAAAAATAAAATAAAGATCCTGTTCCTTTAAAGCATGTTATACATATGTGTCATTTGGCCCCCTGTAACACCTAAAAAACCTGGCTGATCCTGCTAGCTTCTGCGCTCCCCCCCTGTAAACTGACTGCGGTTTATCATGGCTGCTGAGTCCTGACACTGTGGTGAGTTTACATTCCTCCGTCATCCGCAGCCCTGCTCTCTGTCTCCTCTGTCCTCCTCCCCTCTCCTGCCTGTGAGCTATGTGTCCATGCCCGCCCCCTCTGCTTCTGCTGCTCAAATTAGGGTACAATTTACATTATCCTCTTGGTTAATGAATCTAATGTCCCCCTGTGACTGTGCTTTAGAAAAAAACGCAGCTATATACCTGGTTTACAGAGCGCAGATCGGCGATCACGTGACCCGCTCTTTCTTTCTCCTCTTTCGCATGACAGCTGCAGCGGGCGGGGCCCCCGCTCTCCTCCTCCCCTCCTGAATGACGTAAGCTGGTGATCCTCGGCCCCACCTGCTGCAGCTGTCATGTGGGTGAGGAGAAAGACAGCGGGTCACGTGATCGCAGATCTGTGCTCTGTAAACAAGGTATATAGCTGCGTTTTTTATAAAGCATAGTCACAGGGGGACAGGGCCACCATCAGGATTTTTTGGCCCCTTACACAGCTTCAGGCATGGGCCCCCTGGAGCAGAGGAGAACCGGGGGGGTGCTGCCGCCGCAAATTAAAAAGCGGTGGGGGGGGCTACCGCGAATTGAGAAGCGGGGGGTGCTGCCGGCCGCGAATTGTTGAGGCCGGGGGGGGTTTGGGGGCTGACGCGAACAAAAAAAGATAAATAAATAATAGAAAAAAAATAGGGGGGTTGTCATCCGGGCCTCTGGGGACCTTTGGGCCCCTTACAAGAAAAATACAAATTTATTTAAAAAAAAGGGGGGGTTGCCATCCGGGGCCCTGGGGACCTCCCGGTCCCTTACAAAAATAAATAAAAATTTATTAAAAATAAGGGGGGGGGTTGCCATCCGGGGCCCTGGGGACCTCCGGGCCCCTTACAAAAAATAAATAAAAATGTATTAAAAAAACGGGGGGGTTGCCATCCGGGGCCCTGGGGACCTCCGGGCTCCTTACAAAAAAAAAGGAGGGGTTGCCATCCGGGCCTCTTACAGGTGTACTGCCTGTACCCCCCCTGATGGCGGCCCTGCAGGGGGGGACATTAGATTAATCAACCAAGAGGATAATGTAAATTGTACCCTCTGGGTTAACAAACACTTTAAGTGAATAACATTAATTATCTTATTACAATGGCATCTGAAAGTGGGTGGGACATATTAGACAGCAAGTGAAGATGTTATCCCTAAAGTTGATGTGATGAAACCAGAAAAAAAAATTGTGGTCCAAAGAGGGAAAAGTGGCAAATCAGCGACAGAGCAAGGCTCAGCAATGCACATGGGAGCGAAGGCTTTCACGTTTAGACTAATCCAATAGTAGAGCTACTGTAGCTCAAATTGCTGAAGAAGTTGATATTGATTCTCTTAAATGTGTCAGGACACACAGTTCATTGCAGTTTGTTCCATATGGGACTGTATGCTGCAGACCAGTCAGGGTGCCCATGTGACCCGTGTCCACAGCCAAAAGTGCCTACAATGAGCACAGGAGAATCAGAACTGGACCATGGAGCAATGGAAGAATGTGCCTGGTCTGATGAATCCAAGAAAGGTTTGAGGTGTTTACTTGGCTTCTAAATTCTCCAGATCTCAATCCAGTCAAGCATCTGGGGGATGTGCTGGAAAAACAAATCTGATCCATGGAGGCCCCACCTTGCCTCTTACAGGACTTAAAGAATCTGCCACTGATGGGTTTGTGCCAGATACCACAGCTTGCCTTCGGAGGTCTAGTGGAGTCCATGCCTCAATAGATTATGATGGGTGGTCATAATGTTATGGTTGATTGGTGTATAATGACATTGATTAGTGGCAATGCTTGCAAGATTTACAATGTTGGCGAAAACTGAGCAGGGTGTAATGTAGTGTGAAAATATTAACATTTTTCATTTACATCTAGTAACATGCTCACTGGTATCAGTCATAGTAATCGCTAGTAGAATCTGCCAAATGGAGTAGCCTGAAAGCTATTTTCTATTAAATAGAGCAATTGCTTATGCAAGAACATTGCAACTGTGTAGAGTCAGCAGTAAGCTGAAGTGTAAGGGTCCTTTCACACGGGGCGGATCCGTGAAGATCCGCCCCGTGGAGCTCCGCTTGCTCAGCGGGGATCGCTCCGTTGATCCCCGCTGAGCCGACGGATGACTGGGCGGTCCCCGCACACTGTGCAGGGACCGCCCTGTCAGAGCGCCGCTCTCCCCTATGGGGAATCGGATGACGACGGACCATAGAGTCCGTTGTCATCCGATCCGCTCCGCCAACGGAAGGAAAAATAGGGTTTTCCTCCGTCACACTTTGGCGGAGCGGATGTCAGCGGACATGTCTCCGCTGACATCCGTGCTTCCATAGGGCTACATGGAGGATCCGTTTCAGGTCCGCCTAAAAAACTGACAGGCGGACCTGAACGGACCTCCGTGTGAAAGAGCCCTAACAGTTGCCATCCAATTAAGACCTCATTCACACAGATGTACCAATCCGTACACCTGTGCAAAGGACTGGTCTTCACTTGTCTGGTATGCACAGTAACACATGCATCCCATGCGGGTAAAGACGGCCCCTTCGTGTGGGTGTATAGATAGGTACGTCTGTGTGAATCAGGCCCAACTGCCTATCTCACACTGTGTCCGAGCTTCTGAGTGTGTGTAGCAGTTTCAAATAACAAAGTCCTGTAGTTTGATGCATTTCTAAAATCTACATTTCCTTGTTATTTGACATGTTATGCACTCAGTGAGGGAGATTTACTAAAACTGGACCACGCAGTCAGGTGCAGCTGTGCATAGTAACCAGTCACCTTCTAACTTTAGCTTGTTAAATTAAAGGATAAGCTTACATGTTCCCATTTCTGCAGGAGCTCCCCACTGCCCTCTCTCCCTGTGACAGCAGTACAGGGAGAAGTTCCCCATACCAGCTGTCACTTTTTGAAAAAAGCGTTCTGTGAATGAATGAACTACAAGTACAGACATCCTTTGCGGATGCGACCTATAGAGTGCCTTGAAAAAGTATTCATACTCCTTGCATTTTTCCACATTTTTCCACATTTTGTCACGTTCCAACCAAAAACCCTAAATGTATTTTATTGGGATTTTATATGGTAGACCAACACAAAGTGGCACATAATTGTGAAGTGGACGGAAAATGATAAATGGTTTTCAAAATACAAATAAATATTTGAAAAGTGTGACAAGCATTTGTATTCAGCCCCCTTTACTCTGATTCACTTAACTAAATTCTAGTGGAACCAGTTGCCTTCTGAAATCACCTAATTAGAAAATAGAATCCACCTGTGTGTAATTTAATCTCCGTAAAAATATAGCTGTTCTGTGAAGCTCTCAGAGGTTTGTTAGAGAACCTTAGTGAACAAACAGCATCATGAAGGCCAAGGAACACATCAGGGAGAAAGTTGTGGAAAAGTTTAAAGCAGGGTTATGCTATAAAAAAAATATCACAAGCATTGAACATCTCACGGGGCACCATTCAATCCATCATCTGAAAATGGAAAGAGTATGGCACAACTGCAAACCTAACAAGACATGACCGTCCACCTAAACTGACAGGCCAGGCAAGGAGAGCATTAATCAGAGAAGTAGCCAAGAGGCCCATGGTAACTCTGGAGGAGCTACAGAGATCCAAAGCTCAGGTGGGAGAATCTGTCCATAGGACAACTATTAGATGTGCACTCCACAAATCTGGTCTTTATGGATGAGTGGCAAGAAGAAAGCCATTGTTGAAAGAAAGCCATAAGAAGTCTTGTTTGCAATAAGTCATGTAGGGGACACAGCAAACACGTTGAAGAAGGTGCTCTGGTCAGATGAGACCAAAATTGAACTTTTCTGATATTTATTTGTAAAAAAACAAAATTGTAAACCATTTATCGTTTTCCTTCCACTCCACAATCATGTGCCACTTTATGTTGGTCTATCACATAAAATCCCAATACAATACATTTACTTTTTTGGTTGCAACATGACAAAATGTGGAAAATTTCAAGGGACAGAACACTTTTTCAAGGCACTGTAGTTAACACTGTCAGTCTGCAGGAGAGCTGCATGGCATCAGCGATCTGCTAATCACTGGTGCAATGCTTTCCAGGTCCTACAAAAAAACATACTCTTTCGTTCATGGACGGACACAGCTTCAATCTTGACAAGTGGGTATTAGCCTTCATTTAGTAGTGACTAGGCAGAAAAAGTGTTAACAACTTCAGAGTTGAACAGCCCCACCCAGGGGGCGGTCCTACTGGCTATATCCCCTCAGCCTGCACTAATCAGATCAGTTTTTTTCTGCCTAGTAGAGGAGAAGGACATGGCTCCCTTCGGGCCCATTGGTCCAGGGTTTTTTTTTCTACGTTTTTTTGTTCCTGCGATCTTCGATCAACTGCCGACTGGGTGACAGACTGGATCCCAGATCCTTGTAGTCTCCCCAGTTTCGGCCATCAAGCGTGTGCCGACCCTAGCTACGCGCTGGGTTTTCCACAACATGCCCGTCGACTACGGGTGGCCGGTGAGCTTTATGCTCCAGGGCATGCATATGATCTGACACTATGGCTCAATCGCAGCATGCCGGGCCGACAGTCACCTCCGTAACTGCATGGTAGATGGTCTGTCCGGAATGTCTTCCAGCATAATTCACGCAGGAAGGGTAAGTAGCTTCCCCTGCTTCAGCAGGAGGACTTGGCTGGACATTCCTGGAGAGATCAAGTAAGTGGTTTTGCCCTTTCTTTCCTCTCTCCCTGCCTTTCCTCCTCCCTGGGCTCTGCAAGCCAAGGCTGGCTGCTGGGTGCTGGGGGGTCACCTGGGGGGCTCCATCTGGAGCAGGAGCTGTGCTGAAGGCTATCGTTGGAAATGTAATTTTTTGCTGCTCACCTGTGTGTTTCTCCCTCCATGCTGTCGGCGGCCATTTTCTTGTGGTCCACGCCTGTTTTGGCCTCTATCGTTCGGCGGCCATTTTCTAGTAGCTCTATCTGGCGCTCGGCGGCCATTTTCTTGTGGTCCACGCCTGTGATGGCCTCTGTCTACCGCTCGGCGGCCATTTTCTTGTGGTCCACGCCAACTTTGGCCTCTGTCGACTACTCTGCGGCCATTTTCTTGTGGTTCACGCCGTTCTAGAGTACGGCCGCTCAGTGGCCATTTTGTGGAAATCTTTGGCCTCCAGGGTGCATTCACAGGCGTGCGATAGACAGACACACGCTGACAGAGGATCAGACTGACACAGGCAGCTATGGGAGACCATCACTGGCGGGAGCAGACGATCAGCAGTAACAGTGACCGTCCTAAGGGTGGTGAGTCCTCTGGGAGACCCTGCATCTCTGTAGCAGCTAGGAGGGTGGGCTGTGATACCATGCCTGGAGTCCCTATGGGTGTCAGGCACGTGGGTCAGCAGACGTTTTTTTCCCCTGAAACACCTGAGTTGGCAACTGGTGCCCCTTCTATATCAGTGGACGCTATGTCGGCGATCCTGGAGACCTTTTGTTGCCATGGTGGAAGCGGCGCGTGGGAACACGGGGGGTAGGAAGCGCTCCCTTCCCCCCGCCATCTTCTGGGGATAATTCTGATGCAGAGCCAGGCCCAGCTGTGGCTCATAGCCCTGATTCTGATGCATCAGCGGCTGCGGACCGTGAGGATGACTCCAGGTCAGCACGCGAAAGGCTTGGTATCCATCACCGCAGTGCGGGTTACGCTGAAGTTGGGGAATTCTGCAACAATGACGGCGGTTCCTTTTGGGTTCCGTAAGCCGGCCCGCACTGCCAAGGTGTTTCCTTGTATGTCTTATCTTGATAAACTTTTATACAAGGTCCCAAAAAATTTGGCGGTTCGGTAACCCTTTTAGGAGAGTTTCCTGAAAATATGGACCTCTCCCCCGATAGGGGACCCCCCTGTGTCCAGACTTAACCAAGTAACCACGAGTCCAGTGGAAGGGGCTCCTGTCTTCAAGGACCCTGCGGACAAGAAGGCTGAGGCAATCACTCGCTACCTATAGTGGGCTCAGCGGTGCATCCAGCAATGACTGGGGCTTTAGTGTCTCAGACACCTACTGAGTGGGCAAAGATGCTAGTCCAGGGATTAAAGACACGGGAAGCTCCTCCAGACGAGGTAGCTTTGGCCGACCAGTTGGTACAGGGCCTTAAGTTTGTCTGCGAGTCAGACATGGATACTATCCCCTTGCTGTCCAGAGCCTCGGTTTATGCGGTGGTGTTATGCCACCTGGTTTGGCTAAGTGCTGTTCTACGGACCAAAAAACTTCCAAGAAGGCCTTATTGGACCTGCCCTTAAGAGTGACAGTCTTTTTGGAGCCTCTCTGGATGACATCATTAAGGATGCCATAGGAGGTAAGAGCTTGCTGCTCCCACAATCCAAAAAGGGGTAAGGAGCCAAGCCATAGGCTAGGGCTCTCCTTCACCGCGCACAAGCAGTTCTTTTGTCCGCCTAGTGCGGCAAGTAAACGACCCCAGGCCGATTAAGCGCCTGCTGAGGGACAGAAGCGTCCCTGGTTTCGCAAGCCCAACCTTGCTTGCCTACCGAACAGATTTTTTTCCCTCTAAACCGCCAGCTTCAGCCGACTCGTCGGGAAGTCCTATATGGGGCAGTTCAAGACCTGTTGATACGCAGGGTGGTCCTTCCTGTCTCAGTACAGGAACGGGTTCAGGGGTTCTACTCTAATCTGTTCGTAGTACTAAAGACGCTCTGTTGTCGCGGCCCTCCATACGGGGGATTTCCGGCATCTTGGTCATCAAGGACGCATGCTTGCATGTCCCCATATGCACCAGGCATCAGAGATGTCTGCGTTTGGCGGCCGGGGAAGACCACTACCAATGGTGGCTCTCCCCTTTTGGCCTTCTTCTGAGGGCCACTTCAAACTCAAAATTAGAGGCGAGCGTGTCTATAACCTGTCAGACCCTCCGATCCTTGGTTGGGTGCTGAACACTCAGAAGTCAGTATCAGTACCGTCTCAACTCCTAGTGTATCTAGGGTTGATTCTGACAAAAGTTTTTTTCCTCCCTATGGGAAAGTTGCAGACCCTTCGGGCTTGCGGTGCGGCTGTTGACATCCTAAAGATGGTTGTCACGCCACTTTTTCAGGCGAGTCCTGGGCCTCATGGTAGTCTCCTTCGAGATGGTACCATATGCACTATTTCACACGCAAGTGTTACAGAAGGTAATTCTGCCCAGAGGGTCAAGTGCCCTTCATCCCTGGATTGTCAAAATTCGGGTGAGCCACCTAGTCAGGACCTCCCTAATTGGTGGCCGACATCACCGACACTTCTGTCCAGGAAGTCGTTCCTTCCTTTTTACTGGATGGTTGTCATGGCGGACGCCTGTCTTCCCGGTTGGACAGGAGTCTGGGGAGCTCAGTCAACCTAGGTCGCTGGACTCCGGAGGAATCCAATCAAGTCGGAAAAACACCACAGTGGTGGCGTATGTCAATCATCAAAGAGGAACAAGCAGCTCTGCTGAAGCATCGGAGGTCGCTCACCTCCTAAGGGGGGCAGAAAGGAGCGTACCAGGCCTGTCGGCCGTATACATTCCGGGTGTGGGATCTGGCAGACGGACTACCTGCGTTGCCAGATGCTGGACCAAGGAGAATGGTCTCTACACCAAGAGGCATTTCAGCTCCTTTTGCCAGAGGGGAGGCACGCCAGTCGTATATCTCCTGGCTTCTCGACTCAATTGGAAGGTATTGAGGTTGTGGCCAGGTCAAGAGACCCATGGGCAAACACGACAGCTGCGTTGATGGCACCGTGGAGCCAGTACCGGCTAATCTATGCCTTTCCTCCTCTGAAGCTCCTTCCTCATCTGCTTCGCAGACTAGAGGCAGAGAGGCTTCCAATGGTCCCAATTGCTCTGGATTGGCCTCGGCGTCCTTGGTACGCCGATCCAGTGCGTCAGGTAGCAGGCGCCTTTTGGCATCTGCCGCTAAGAAAGGACCTGCTGTCGCAAGGTCCCATACGCCATCCTGTTTTTACAGTCACTGGCTTAACGGCATGGCTTGAGAGCCAGGTGCTAAGAGACCGGGGCCTGTCAGACTCGGTGATCTCTACCATGAGGAGTGCTCGGAAATCATCCCCTAGGAAGATTTACCATCGCACCTACATATCCTTTTGTGAGGAAATGAGGTGGCATCCGCGTACTTATTTGGTTCCAGAGTCCTGCTGTTCTTCAGCAGGGAACAGGCCAAAAATGTTGCTTTAAGTACAATAAGGGGGCAGGTATCTGCCCTGGCTGTCCTTTTGTGTGTGCATCTTCGGATGCTTCTTTCAGCCGCAAGGTATTGCAGGCGGCTGTTTAGAGTTGCAACTCCTCCGTTGAGGAGCTCTGTTTTGTTTTAGGGTGCAGTTGTTTTAATGCTGTTCCCACCCCTCGTTTTTGACACTGCTTTGGGACGTCCCACTTGTCAAGATTGAAGCTGTGTCCGTCCATGAACGAAAGAGTAAATAGGATTTTTGTACTCACCGTAAAATCCTTTCCTCTGAGTTCATGGACGGACACAGCACCCATCCCTCGTTTTTAAGTTTGTACTGCTTTTTGACAAACTGATCTGCTTAGTGCAGGCTGAGAGGATATAGCCAGTAGGACCGCCCCCTGGGTGGGGCTGTTCAGCTCTGAAGTTGTTAACACTTTTTCTGCTTAGTCACTCCTAAATGAAGGCTAATACCCACTTGACATGATTGAAGCTGTGTCCGTCCATGAACTCAGAGAAAATGATTTTACGGTGAGTACAAAAATCCTATTTTATTCTTTAAGCTTTGATAATAAAACCTAGAAGCTTATTGATTACTATGCACAACTGCACCGAATACTCTGTGCTCCAGTTTTCGTAAAATTTGCCCAGTGTGTGCAATAGGCAGTTCTCCAGTAGAGGGGAGAATCTGAAAAGATAGACATAATCTGGCTCAAAGTTTCTGCATTTGAAGTACTTTAGTTATCTTCATCTGCAAGTGCATTTTTCTAGTTGGATGGAGTTCAGGTATATATCCTTTCTATAATTTGTCCCAAATTTTTGCTGAACTACTTCCCGACCACCCACCGCACATATACTGCAGCAGGGCGGCCCGGCTGCACGAAACAACGTACCTGTACATTGTTCGCACTTCCTGGTCTAAGGCGCCCGCCGCCGGCCACCCGTGATTTCTTTCTCGTACATCACGGGACACAGAGCGACATAGTCATTACTAATGGGTTATATAGATACCGTCAGGTGCTGGCACTGGCAACTTCCAAAACCGGAAGTACCCTCCCCTATATAAGCCCCTCCCATCCGGGAGCACCTCAGTTTTTTGCCAGTGTCTAAGGTGTTGGCCAAGAAGAAACATGTGTTTTTCACTGAGCTTGCGTACAGGTTCTTTTGGGCCTCAGTAAGCTATTCCGGATCCGACCAAAAAAGCTTCATAGCTAAACAGTCGGTACCCGGGCCTTGCAGAGAAGAGCAAGGTTTTGCCTGTAATGCTTCTCTTAGGAGAGCTGGACCCTGGGATCCAGAGCTCTGGTCATACCCACGACCAAGATGTTTTCTGTGCAGGGTGCTATACAGGTCCAGGGGAGTGGAATCCTTGGGAACCCGGTCCCTGAAGGTTTGATTACAATGCCTGCCGTGATAGGTGAAGTTTGGGCTTTTGTGGACCAAACAAAGTCCTGCGGCGGGGAACAGGTAAGTGGGGGCCCCCAGGAACTTGGTTCTATTGGGGGACCCCCAAGCCTAATTTGTCTTTCTGTCTGTTACCTAACGGTATTCCCGCTAATATCTGTGCATGCCTGTAACTACTAAAAAAATGTAATAATTTTAATAGTGGTCAAGAAAAAAAAAAAAAAAAAAAATTATATATATATATTTAATATATTAGACTGCGGTACCTGTGTTTGTCCACTAGAGGCCGCTGTGGAACGTTTCTTGTCATGTGGACTAGTTTCTTTTCATCAGAGCAAGTCCAGGCAGATGGTGAGTTCTCTTATGGGAAACTGCTTCCTCTGCCATGTTGCAATGCTCGTCCATCCCCCGGCCTGCGGCAAAGAGGGGCCCTGGCTCTTGTCCCTAGTTTCCATTTTCGAAATTAGCGCCGAAGGCGCACGTGGCCGCGCGCGTGCGCGTGCACGCGCCTCTATATATAGAGGTGAGCCGGGAAAGGGGGCGGAGCCTGGGGGATGACGCTCTGTGCGCGCCGCAGCGCTTCTGCGCATGTGCGGGCGTCCCAGCATGTTAAAAACCACAATTTTGTGTGGTGAGCTGGCTATGGAGTGCAGAGACAGAGCTGGCAACATTTAAAAAAAGGCATACAGCAAGCGGTTGATGCAGGCATCCCCTAGAAAGGCACTTTAGTAGACACCAACTGTGATATAGCAGCAATTGTGCTAGACTATTCTCAGTAAAAGTGTTGTATTACGGCTGGAATACCTCAGCTTTAGGCTTAGGAATATGCCGTCCAGAAGCTCCGGAACTGAATCTTCCAGGAAGCGAAGGGGGTCTCATCGGGCTCTGAGGATCTTGGGCATGCTTCTGCTGCACCAGTCTCCCCTGAAGTTCAGAGGTAAGTGACCGTAGAGACCCCGCAGGGGTACTTGGTACTGTGGCTGTCCTCAGTTCACCTGCTCCTGTGTATGTAACAGAGGAGGTTTTTTCCTCAGCTCTGGGAGGATTAGAGAGAGATTGTCAACATTGATCGCTGCCTCCCTGTCAGGGAAAGCACGCCCCATCTCCGTCTCCTCCTTCAGAGTGCATGTTAGCAGAGCAACAGTCCCATACAGGGATCGACCTACCTGAAGGGGATCAGGATGAGGTTGATTCTGTTATAGAGGAATCAACAGTGGGGGAACCTTTTCTCAGCATCTCAAGCTGAAAGATTATGGGTTCAGTCTCTGACTAACATGGTCCGATCAGCATTAAAAATGCACCTTGCGGAACCATCAACCACTACTGTATCCTCGTTGGGGTCGCTAGAAGCCCCCAGACTGTCTGTTCTTTTCCACTTTACCCTTTACTGAAAGGGCTTATTTACCAGGATTGGGAACGTCCTGAGAAAATATTTATTCCCCCAAGAGATTTCCGGTGGTCTATCCCATGGAGGATAAGTTAAAAAAAAAATAAAAAAAAATGGAAGGTCCCTTCAGTGGACGCAGCCATCTCTTGTATGTATAAATCACTGACATGTCCAGTGGATAATGTCCAAATGTTCAAGAACCCAATAGATAAAATATTGGAGTCCTTATGAAAGTCTGCTTCTTTCTACAGCAAGCTTGGTGACACAACCAGCAGTAGCAGCTATTGGGGTCTGCTAAGCAGTGAAGGATCAGTTGAAACAGGTCTTGAGGGACTTGACAGATCAGCAGGCCTTGCCCTAGCTGATCTACCTAGAGCCTTAGGCTTTGCGGTTGACGCCATAAAGGATTCAGTCCATCAGGCCTCCCGCCTTACGCTGTCTATAGTACATATGCGTAGGCTTCTATGGCTCAAAAACTGGTCTGCTGAAGCTCCCTGTAAAGAATGGCTGGTTAGCGTCCCATTTCAGGGTGAACGCTTATTCAGGGAAAACCGGGACAAATATATCCAGAAAATTTCCAGCGGTAAAAATACGCTCTTGCCGGTTAAAAACAGAGTTAGAGGTCCCTCTTTAAGAGGCCTGCTTCTCCAGTCCCTGGGGCATCGGCTGTGTAACAGTTCCGACGGCCTCCTCGGTCAATTTCCGGGGGTAAAAAACAGGGACAATAGCAGGGTAATGAGAAACCCTGGGTCAGGGGAGGTACAAAACCTCCCCCAAAGTTAAATTCATTGAAGGGTTGCCCCCACTCAGTCAGGTGGGGGGAGGACTCCAGTTGTTCGCAAGAGACCTGGCGGGACACGATCAAGACAGATAGGTGCTCTCCGCAGTATGTTTGAGATACAGTTTGGAGTTAAAAGACTCTCCTCCTTCCCATTTTTGAGGTCAAACGTGCCAAGGGATCCCCGGAAGAGAGAGTCCCTCCTGTTGGCACTAGAACAACTATTGCTCCAAGGAGTAATTATGGAGGTTCCCCTGGAAGAATGAGGGTTCGGGTTTTACTCAAACCTCTTTACAGTCCCGAAGCAAACGCGGACGGGAGGCCCATATTAATTCTAAAAGGGCTATACAAATTCCTGTATATCAGGACTTTCCGATGGAGTCGATCCGATCGGTGGCCACTGCCCTACAAGGGGAGGATTGGTTAGCCGCGATCGACATCAAAGATGCTTATTTGCACATTCCCATCTTTCCAGTCCACCAAAAATTTCTACACTTTGCAGTAGAAGGGCGCCATTTTCAGTTCAGAGCCTTACCCTTCGGTTTGGCCACAGCACCACGAGTGTTTACAAAAATTCTGGCCCTTTATTGGCCAATCTAAGAACACAAGGTGTAATGATAATGGCATATCTAGATGACTTGTTGCTGATAGACCACTCAGTGAAAAAACTAGACGTGGTCGTTCACAAGACAATCAAGTATCTGGAATCTCACGGTTGGATTATCAACCGAGACAAGTCAGCCCTAAAAAACAGTCAAAAGTCTGGAATACTTGGGGCTAAGGTTGGATTCAGGCCAGAGAAAAATATTCTTGCCTCGAGGAAAGGTGTTGTCTTTGAAAGATTTGATCCACTTAGTGGGTACAAAAAAGACAGCCGTCCATACGCCTGTGCATGAGGCTGCTGGGAAAAATGGTGGCATCATTCGAAGCAGTACCCTACGGTCAATTCCATTCAAGGAATTTGCAAGGGGCCATACTGTCAGCCTGGAACAAAAAAGTTCAGGCCCTAGACTTACAATGTCCTTGTCCCCTTCCGTTCGCAAGAGCCTCCGTTGGTGGTTGGTTCCCCAGAGTCTGGAAAAAGGGAAATCCTTCAGTCCGATTTCTTAGAAGGTGGTCACTACAGATGCCAGCCTTATAGGCTGGGGAGCAGTACTGGAGCAATGGTCTCTCCAGGGCAGATGGTCGGATGCAGAAAAGGCCCTGCCCATCAATCTCTTAGAGATACGAGCAGCCCGGTATGCCCTAGTAGCATGTCCATCCCCCGGCCTGCGGTCATCAGGGGGGGCACCAGGAGTCGTGCAGCCCAGAGGGAAGTAAATTACATCCTGAAATGGGCAGAAAGATATGTCCCAGCCATATCTGCGGTATTCATTCCAGGAGTGGAGAATTGGAAGGCGGACTTTCTAAGTCGCCAGCAATTATGCCCAGAGGAAGGGTCCCTTCACCCCAAGGTTTTCTGGACAATATGTCAGCGGTGGGGAACATCGGATGTAGATCTTCTAGCATCCAGATTCAACGCAAAGGTGGACAGGTTTGTCTCTCGGACAAGGGATCCCCTAGCTTGCGGCTCGGATGCCCTAGTGTTCCCTTGGGATCAGTTCAAGCTGATATATGCATTCACACCGCCACAATGGTTACCTCGATTACTCCGCAGAATCAGGGTAGAAAAGAAACCAGTGATTCTGGTGGCTCCAGCGTGGCCCCGAAGAGCATGGTACGCGGAGATTGTAAAATGTCAGTGGGGAGTCCTTGGACTCTCCCACGTCGTCCGGACCTGCTTTCGCAAGGACCGATATACCACCCTTCCTTACCAGCCCTAGGTTTGACGGCCTGGCTATGGAAGCCCACATTCTAAAAAAGAGAGGGCTCTCTAATCCTGTGGTATCTACCATGATCAATGCCAGGAAGCCGGTATCCAGGCAGATCTAATATAGAATCTGGAAGGCGTACATCGCGTGGTGTGAGGCCAAGAAATGGCATCCACATAAGTACGTAATAGGTAGGAGTCTGGACTTCCTACAGTGGGCTGTAGATAGGAAGCTTGCCTTGAGTACTATCAAAGGTCAGTTTTCGGCCTTGTCAATATTTTTTCAAAGGCCCTTGGCTTCGCATTCACTAGTCAAAGCCTTTATACAAGGAGTGATGCGTATTAGTCCTCCGGTTAATATTCCCATATGACCATGGGATCTAAACTTGGTTCTGTCGGTTCTACAGAAACAACCATTTGAACCATTACAGCATATTTCTTTGGTTCTTCTCACCAGGAAATTGATTTTTCTAGTAGCCATTTGTTCGGCTAAAAGAGTGTCGGAATTAGCAGCTATGTCCTGTAAGGAGCCATATCTGGTTATCCATAAGGATAGAGTAGTGTTACGCCCTCATCCAGCCTTTCTTCCTAAGGTGGTATCGAGGTTTCATTTGAACCAAGATGTGGTTCTTCCCTCTTTTTTTCCCCCAAACCTACTTCGGTAGAGGAAAAGTTATTGCATTCTTTGGATGTAGTAAGAGCAGTTAAAGCTTATCTAAAAGCCACTGCTCAGATTCGCAGAACGGATACTTTGTTTATTCTGCCGGAAGGCCCCAGAAGGGGTCAGGCAGCGTCAAAATCTACTTTAGCCAAGTGGATTCGACAGGTCATAATGCAAGCCTATGGCTTGAGAAGGAGACCGCCTCCGTTCAAAGTTAGAGCGCACTCCACGAGAGCAGTTGGAACTTCATGGGCAGTGCATCACCAGGGCTCCCTGGCTCAAATCTGTAAGGCCGCAACATGGTCTTCAGTACACACGTTTACTAGGTTCTACCAGGTGGACGTTAGAAGTCAGGAGGATGTCGCCTTTGGGCGCAGTGTGTTGCAGGCCGCAAAAGATCCTCATGTCTGATAGCGCTCAGCTTATGTATGGTGTATCCCCCCCCTCGTTGGGCATTGCTTTAGGACATCCCATTAGTAATGACTATGTCGCTCTGTTTCCCGTGATGTACGAGAAAGAAAATAGGATTTTTATAACAGCTTACCTGTAAAATCCTTTTCTTGGAGTACATCACGGGACACAGAGCTCCCGCCCCTCTTTGGGGACACTTATTGCTTTGCTACAAAACTGAGGTGCTCCCGGATGGGAGGGGCTTATATAGGGGAGGGTACTTCCGGTTTTGGAAGTTGCCAGTGCCAGCACCTGACGGTATCTATTTAACCCATTAGTAATGACTATGTCGCTCTGTGTCCCGTGATGTACTCCAAGAAAAGGATTTTACAGGTAAGCTGTTATAAAAATCCTATTTTTTCGGGGTAAAGACAGAACAGCGGTCTGCCTATCACAGAGGAAGATGGAGATCTGTGATTCCTACTAATCAGGAACACGATATCTCTCTCCATGTAGTGTCAGCATCCCCCACACAGTTAGGAAGCACACGTAGGAAACACATTTAACCCTTTGATTGTCCCTCATGTTAATCCCTTCCCTGCCAGTGTCATTCATACAGTGTCAGTGCATTTTTTTTAGCACTGATCACTGTATTGGTGTCACTGTTCCCCAAAATGTGTCACTTAATGTCCAATTTGTCCGCGCAATGTTGCAGTCCCGCTAAAAATCGCTGATCGCCATCATTACTAATAAAAAAAAGTCCCTAAATCTATCCTATAGTTTTAGACTCAATAACTTTTGCGCAAAACCATCAATATACGCTAATTGGGATTTTTTTTTACCAAACATATGTAGCAGAATACAAATTGGCCTAAATTGATGAATAAATTTGACTTTTTACATATTTTTATTGAATATGTTTTATAGCAGAAAGTAAAAATGATTTGTTTTTTTTTTAAATTGTTGCTATTTTTTTGTTTATATCGCAAAAAATAAAAACCGCAGAGGTGCTCAAAAACCACCAAAAGAAAGCTCTGTTTGTGGGGGAAAAAAGGACACCCATTTTTTTGGGTACAACGTCGAATGACTGCGCAATTGTCACTTAAAGTAATGCAGTGCCGTATCGCAAAAAATGGCCTAGTCATTAAGAGAATAAATCCTTCCGGGGTTAAAGTGGTTGTAAAGTCAGTCAGTTTTTTATTTTTTTATCATAATGTATTCTTTGCATTCAGATAAAAAAAAAACCTCAGTGTGCAGCAGCCCCCTAATACTTACCTGGGTCCTGCGATATTGATCTAACGATGTTGCACGAGAGTCTCGGTTGTCCAACACACAGGAATGGACACAGAGCAGCGGCTCAGCTCGGCTCGGTTGCCCCCCATAGCAAGCTACTTGCTGTAGGGGCACTCGACAGGAGGGAGAGGCCAGGAGGATCAGGGCTGCTCTGTGCAAAGCCACTGCACAGAGCAGCCTGGAGGATCGGGGCTGCTCTGTGCAAAGCCACTGCACAAAGCAGGTAATTTATAATTTTCAGCAAAAAAAAAATTAGACTTTAATATCACTTTAAATGCTGTTTTCATTCTAACCCCCCCCCCCCCCCCATCTTTTGAAACACAAGGAGAAAAAATGGTTGCCACATGTATGAAAAATCACAGCTTTCCACACACCTGACAAATCATGACAAAACATAATGTGAACAATATAGTGGCACTGTGCTATGAGGAACAGTGCAAAAATGTAACTGCTTGAGTCCCAGGTGCTGTATTAAAATGCTTCTGCAATTTTACTTATCTATTGAATTGCTAGACAGCTGCACTCCAGGCCCTACACTCATGATCTAAATCAGGGTTCTCCAAACTGCGGCCCGGTGGCCGGATGCAGCCCTTTGCATGCCTTTATCAGGCCCTTGGGTCACTTGTCTTCCACTCATACGAGACACTATTCCTACCACTGACACCAAAAATGGGGCACTATTCCTCCCCCAATATCAAAGATACTGTTTATTCCCGCTGATGCAAGGACAATTTCTACCCCCACTGGCCACAGTCTGGTCCTCCTAAAGTTTGAAGTCCTTTGTTTAAAAAGTTTAGAGACCCCTGATTTAAAATCGGCTACTAGGTTTGTGATCTTCTACCCTCAATCAGTAAATGCTAAAGAATAGTGCAAGACAATGCTTTTGCATTAAGTTTAAAAATAAATGCTGTGATGTAATCCGTATTTCTGGCGAGCTCCAGCATCCATCTTTAAACAGAGCAGAGCTCATCCAAATCAGCCTTGCCTCTTCTTGCATATTAATAAACCAATAAAACCTAAATGGATTGGTAAATTGTAAAAATCCCCTCAACAAATACATAGGATGCTCTGGATGACATACTTTAACTGTGTGGGCTTCAAACACTAATGTAAGTGTATGCAATAGAACAAACAATGTCTCCATCGCTCAAAAGGACAGTCACCAGCCAGGGATAGACGCACGGTCGATGCAATCTCAAGGATAATGCTTAAGCGGTGCCGCCCTTCTCAGATAGGGGAATCCAGCTTACAACTGCAAAAAACACACAGGTGGCACAAACGCCTAGCACATTACTCAAGATTTATTGAAGGAAACAAAACCAAAATAAATGCAAAGCCAAATAAATACTCACAGATGTAATGCGAATGACATTCCCTGCGGTTCAAACAACTTGGCGACAGATGACTGAGCAATAGGCGATGTCGGCAGGCTGACGCTTTTCGGGGACACATCCCCTACCTCAAAGCTCAACCTTCAATAATCCTTAGTTAACCACTTGCCGCCCGCCCTATAGCAAAAAGATGGCGGCAAAGTGGTTTCAATATCCTGACTCATGACGTCTTCAGGATATTGAGCCGCTGCGCGCCCCCGGGGTCGCGCATCGCGGCGATTGTTGTTGCGGGATGTCAGTCTGACAAACCGCAACACCAATCGATCGAGACTCTTTACCACGTGATCAGCCGTGTCCAATCACAGCTGATCACGATGTAAACAGGAAAAGCCAGTGATTGTCTTTTCCTCACTCGCGTCTGTCAGACGCGAGTAGAGGAGAGCCGATCGGCTGCTCCTCTGACAGGGGGGGTTTGTGCTGATCGATTATCAGCACAGCCCCCCTGAGGATGCCCACACTGGACCACCAGGGATGCCCACCATAAGGTAAGCCACCCTAGACCACCAGGGATGCCAATCAGTGCCCACTAGAAATGCCTAATGGATGCCAATCAGTGCCCACAATGGATGCCAATCAGTGCCCACAATGGGCACCACTTATTGGCAGGCATTGTTTGGCACTGATTGGCATCCATTAGTACAACACAGAATACAGTGCCACCTATCCGTGCCGCCTATCAGTGCCCATCCATGCCGCCTATCAGTGCCCATCCGTGCCGCCTATTCGGTCTTTTTTTATTTTTTTAGCAGAAAATAAAAATCGCAGAGGTGATCAAATACCACCAAAAGAAAGCTCTATTTGTGGGGAAAAAATTATAAAAATGTAGTTTGGGTACAGTGTAGCATGACTGCGCAATTGTCATTTAAAGTGCAACAGTGCAGAAAGCTGAAAATTGGTCTGGGCAGGAAGGTGTATAAGTGCCCTGTATGGAAGTGGTTAATGCACTAGGCGTTTGCACCCCCGGTGTGTTTTTTGTTTTGTTTTTTTGCACTAATGTAGGTGTTCATAGTGTCATACAAAATGTGATCAAGTCCCAATCCAAACAATGTAAAGCTTATCTTTCTGTGTACTGTTACACCAATGACTTCCACAAACAATTCATTTTATTCCTGTGTACATTAGGAATCAAAAAATAAATAAAAAATAAAACATTTCACTTTCATCTCACCATTTCACTACATTGCATAAAAAAACACACTTGCGCAATGTAATTTCCCCCCCCCCCCTTTTTCCTAGTTAAAATTTAGGAAATAAAAATGTATGCATGCAAACCTGCTTCCAGATTAAAGCCTTATCTGTCTGGAAACAAAAGTATAATAGATTAGAATAGGTTAAAAAAAAAGTTTTACATGGAAATTGCTAAAATGGGAAAAAAATAATACTGTGGCTCTTAAGTGGGGAAAAATCTATAGGATTGAAGTGGTAAACAAAACCTGCACAGTTACCAAACTGTTCTACAGAGGGACCCGTTTGGGAACTGTTGATGACGTGACTTATGATGGCTGGGTAATGAAAGGCGTGGTGGGAACTTCTTCTCTGCAGTTAATACAATGCTACTGATGTAAGTAAGATTTATATGACATAAATGATATGACCATTTTTTTTATTTTTTTTGGTATATACAATTTAATATTTCTTATGATTATTTTTAATTAATATAAGATTGAATTTATTTGTACAATACTAATTATTTTCCCTGCTGTAATGTACTTTAAGTGCATATATGTTCACAATTAGGTACTATGACCATATAAATTGCTTTATAAAAACCTACCAATGTGGCTTTCATTTTAGAGCTCTTTTCCTTTGTGTCTTGTAGTCAGAATCGTACCAGGAGGACATTTACCCAATGACAGCTGGAACACAGCCAGCCCTCACTGCACATGAATGGCTGAGTGGAATTAATAGAGGTCAGACTGGGATATCTTTAAAAGACTTGCCCATGCTGTTATCTCAGCATTTACTTGATTTCATTTTTTTTTCTTGCTGTAGCCTTTATAAGTGTCTGTGAGAAAAGGTTACTCATCTGAGCATTTATCAGAGAGAATAAAAAACAAAGTAAATGTGTGAAACTGGTCTGAGCTTTAAAACCCAGATGTTAGTCCAATTATACAAAGTATCAGGAGATAGAAGGAAACTTGGTGGCAGGATCTACTTTAAAGAGCAATCATCTTTAATAATTAAATCATGTCTGAAAGATTTCCAGTGAAAGGCCGAACGGAGTGCATATTGCAGCCATCTCTGCAGAGCTTCCTTAATTTTTTTTTCCCTTCGGTGTCTACTTTTAAGCCTCGTACACACGATCGGATTTTCCGACAACAAATGTGTGATGGCAGGGTTTTGTCGGATAATCCGACCGTTTGTATGCTCCATCGGACAATTGTTGTCGGAATTTCTGACAACAAATGTTTTATAGCATGCTTTCAAATTTTCCGGCAACAAATGTGTGCCGTCGGATTATCCGATCGTGTGTACAAAAGTCAGTCAGAATAAAATCCAAAGTACAAATGCGCATGCTCCGAGCCCATGCTAACCATAGCACAACATTAGCAGAAGTTGCCCAAAGAGTGGCGCTAAAGAGCTGAAAAACCACGTAGTTTCGTGTGTGTTGGCTGAAAAAGTTCTGCCGTCTGTATGCATACCAAGTTCACGGCCAACGCCCTTCACGCAACATTCCACGGATTTGTCCGGTGGAAATCCGATCGTGTGTACGAGGCTTTAATCTGTATTTTATGAATTATAAAGAGCAATATCCCTTCAAAAACTTTTATTTTTGGACAGTGTGCACTGTCATAGAAAGTTAGCATCAATCTTACTGTAACTGTTAGCCTCATTGCTGAATTTATTATTGTTTAAAATGATGTTCAGCTGCACAAATTATTATTTTTGGGCTCCAGTGTTTATTTGACTTTAATTATTTTTTGCACAGCTAAGACTTGTTGTGAACTATGATGATCCAATGAAGTGAGATTTGCATTTTGCCTTCATAATTTCATCTATTACATTTTTAATTTTCAGTGCATCATTAAGTAGGCAACAAACTCGAATGGCTGTTTGTAGGGAGGAAAAGATCTTTAGGTCTACATTTTATATATTTGTTAGTAATAAAATGAGAAGAGTACGTTCTGTTTCCTTTTATTAGCATTGAAGGGGTCTTGTACCCTTTTCATCTTTATGCCTTTTATTGGGCATCTTTTCATCTGATCTTCTCAGAGTTTGAATCCCCCCCCCCTCCTATTTTGCCTTTTGTAGAAGTGCACTTCCTTTTTCCTCTTAACAGTACTGCATAAGTTTCAAACCACTTATTAGGGTGTTCAAGTCTTGGTGATTATTGCTAGGAATACATAATGGAACTTTTAATGTCCTCTACTGTGTGTGGTTTATTTTATAGTTCCCTTTGTTGTGGGCATATTGTGGGAACTGATACTTGAATGTATTGCTTCTTCCGCGGAGGATTGAGAGTGGGGTTTATAGAGATGTGTGTAAAATTTATACAAACGGTTTTTAGGACTTCATCTTTACTTCACAGTACTTGAAGGTTCGTGCACAACATAAACTTTGCACCCTAAAAAAAAAAAAAGAGAGATCCTGTTCCATTATAGCAGGTGGAACAGCACAGTGCTTGTGCGGTCTAATCTGCCCCTCTCTAAACTGTAAAAAAACCTGGCTGATCCTGCCACTTCCTGTGTCCCTTTCTCTGTACTGACCATGATAATCATGGCTGCTGTGCCCTGATTACCATGGTCAGTTTACAAGCCTCTGTCATTCGCAGGTCTCCTCTGTTGTCCTCACTCCCTGCCTATCAGCGCTGTCTGTGTCTCCGCCCCCCTCCTGCCGCTTTCAGTAGTAAGAAAAGTTTTAAAATTGGCACTGCCAGCCCCTCTGTTTCATCCTGGCCTGCCACACTGTGTAAGGGTTTTTAAAAACAAAGCCTCTGAATACCTTTTTCAGATATCTTCAGGCCGCTCATGTGACTCCCAGGCTGCTCTGCTACTCCGATGCAGGGCTACAGCAGGAGGGGCTGAGTGGCCAGCACGGTGGACGCGTGACCTTCGCGGCTGACTTCATACGGCGATCTTGGTCCCTCCCACTGTAGCCCTGGATCAGAGTAGCCGGGAGTCACGTGACCGGCCTGAATATAGCTAAAAAAAAGTATTTACAGGCTTAGTTTTAAAAAAACACTTATACAGTGTGGTATGCCTAGATAAAACAGAGGGGCTGGCAGTGATTTAATCTTTAAAGTAACAAACACTTTAAGCCAGCCATAGATGGTTGAGTCTTGGCCAGTTCAGTAAGGACCAGCTGAGATTTGAACCATCGATGGGCCAGCTGATTGTACCAGGATGTGTCGGCTTTTTGGCATGAGATTGTCAGCAGCTGTAGCCATTATCAATAATCACTGTGTTCTCCCAGCAGGGTTGGCTCTTTGTGCCCCCCTCATCAGTAGAACATAATAGCTCAGCAGGAGGGATTCCCCCATCAACACTGACTCTGTTGAGTCAAACGATTTTCCTTCCTGCAACCCGTGTTTGCGAGAGAGAAAATCGCACCATCTATGGCCCTTTAGGAATTATTCACAAGTCCTAAATTGGCTCTTTCAATTGTTTCGTAAAAGAAAGTGTATCTAAGCGCAAAAAATAAATAAATAAAGAACTATATTGCACCTCACCAGGCCTTAGATGTTGTGACATGTTCATTATTTATTTTTTTACAGAAATTTTCCCCTGGTAATCTTGCCAGTAACGCACTTTTCTTTATCGTACATCATGGGACACAGAGGCTTAATCATTACATAATGGGTTATATCCACCGCCAGGTGCTGGACACTGGTGTAATCAAATTAGACAGGAAGTTTCCTCCCTATATAACCCCTCCCCTACTGGGAGCTCCTCAGTTTTCTTTCTCGTACATCACGGGACACAGAGCGACAATAGGATTTTTATAACAGCTTACCTGTAAAATCCTTTTCTTGGAGTACATCACGGGACACAGAGCGACATAGTCATTACTAATGGGTTATATAGATACCGTCAGGTGCTGGCACTGGCAACTTCCAAAACCGGAAGTACCCTCCCCTATATAAGCCCCTCCCATCCGGGAGCACCTCAGTTTTGTAGCAAAGCAATAAGTGTCCCCAAAGAGGGGCGGGAGCTCTGTGTCCCGTGATGTACTCCAAGAAAAGGATTTTACAGGTAAGCTGTTATAAAAATCCTATTTTCTTTCTCGTACATCACGGGACACAGAGCGACATAGTCATTACTAATGGGATGTCCTAAAGCAATGCCAAATGAGGGGGGGGATACACCATATATAAGCTGAGCGCTATCAGACATGAGGATCTTTTGCGGCCTGCAACACACTGCGCCCAAAGGCGACATCCTCCTGACTTCTAACGTCCACCTGGTAGAACCTAGTAAACGTGTGAACTGAAGACCATGTTGCGGCCTTACAGATTTGAGCCAGGGAAGCCTGGTGATGCACTGCCCATGAAGTTCCAACTGCTCTCGTGGAGTGCGCTCTAACTTTGAACGGAGGCGGTCTCCTTCTCAAGCCATAGGCTTGTATTATGACCTGTCGAATCCACTTGGCTAAAGTAGATTTTGACGCTGCCTGACCCTTTCTGGGGCCTTCCGGCAGAATAAACAAAGTATCCGTTCTGCGAATCTGAGCAGTGGCTTTTAGATAAGCTTTAACTGCTCTTACTACATCCAAAGAATGCAATAACTTTTCCTCTACCGAAGTAGGTTTGGGGAAAAAAGAAGGAAGAACCACATCTTGGTTCAAATGAAACCTCGATACCACCTTAGGAAGAAAGGCTGGATGAGGACGTAACACTACTTTGTCCTTATGGATAACCAGATATGGCTCTTTACAGGACATAGCTGCTAATTCCGACACTCTTTTAGCCGAACAAATGGCTACTAGAAAAATCAATTTCCTGGTGAGAAGCACCAAGGAAATATGCTGTAATGGTTCAAATGGTTGTTTCTGTAAAACCGACAGAACCAAGTTTAGATCCCATGGACATATGGGAATATTAACCGGAGGACTAATACGCATCACTCCTTGTATAAAGGCTTTGACTAGTGAATGCGAAGCCAAGGGCCTTTGAAAAAATATTGACAAGGCCGAAATCTGACCCTTGATAGTACTCAAGGCAAGCTTCCTATCTACAGCCCATTGTAGGAAGTCCAGAATCCTACCTATTACGTATTTACGTGGATGCCATTTCTTGGCCTCACACCAGGCGATGTACGCCTTCCAGATTCTATAGTAGATCTGCCTGGATACCGGCTTCCTGGCATTGATCATGGTAGATACCACAGCATTAGAGAGCCCTCTCTTTTTTAGAATGTGGGCTTCAATAGCCAGGCCGTCAAACCTAGGGCTGGTAAGGAAGGGTGGTATATCGGTCCTTGCGAAAGCAGGTCCGGACGATGTGGGAGGGTCCAAGGACTCCCCACAGACATTTTTACAATCTCCGCGTACCATGCTCTTCGGGGCCACGCTGGAGCCACCAGAATCACTGGTTTCTTTTCTACCCTGATTCTGCGGAGTAATCGAGGTAACAATTGTGGCGGTGGGAATGCATATATCAGCTTGAACTGATCCCAAGGGAACACTAGGGCATCCGAGCCGCAAGCTAGGGGATCCCTTGTCCAAGAGACAAACCTGTCCACTTTTGTGTTGAATCTGGATGCTAGCAGATCTACATCCGGTGTTCCCCACCGCTGACATATTGTCCGGAAAACCTCGGGATGAAGGGACCATTCCCCTGGGCATAATTGTTGGCGACTTAGAAAGTCCGCCTTCCAATTCTCCACTCCTGGAATGAATACCGCAGATATGGCTGGGACATATCTTTCTGCCCATCTCAGGATGTAATTTACTTCCCTTTGGGCTGCACGACTCCTGGTGCCCCCCTGACGATTGATATATGCCACTGCTGTGGCATTGTCTGATTGAATTCTGACAGGGGACCCTTGGAGTTTGGATGTCCATGCTACTAGGGCATACCGGGCTGCTCGTATCTCTAAGAGATTGATGGGCAGGGCCTTTTCCGCATCCGACCATCTGCCCTGGAGAGACCATTGCTCCAGTACTGCTCCCCAGCCTATAAGGCTGGCATCTGTAGTGACCACCTTCCAGGAAATCGGACTGAAGGATTTCCCTCTTTCCAGATTCTGGGGAACCAACCACCAGCGGAGGCTCTTGCGAACGGAAGGGGACAAGGACATTGGTAAGTCCAGAGCCTGAACTTTTTTGTTCCAGGCTGACAGTATGGCCCTTTGCAACTTCCTTGAATGGAATTGACCGTAGGGTACTGCTTCGAATGATGCCACCATTTTTCCCAGCAGCCTCATGCACAGGCGTATGGATGGCTGTCTTTTTGAACCCACTAAGTGGATCAAATCTCTCAAAGACGACCCCTTTTCTTGAGGCAAGAAAATTTTTCTCTGGTCTGAATCCAGCCTTAGCCCCAAGTATTCCAGACTTTTGACTGGTTTTAGGGCTGACTTGTCTCGGTTGATAATCCAACCGTGATATTCCAGATACTTGATTGTCTCGTGAACAACCACTTCTAGTTTTTCCACTGAGTGGTCTATCAGCAACAAGTCGTCTAGATATGCCATTATCATTACACCTCGTGTTCTTAGATTGGCCAATAATGGGGCCAGAATTTTTGTGAACACTCTTGGTGCTGTGGCCAGACCGAAGGGTAAGGCTCTGAACTGAAAATGGCGCCCTTCTACCGCAAAGCGTAGAAATTTTTGGTGGGCTGGAAAGATGGGAATGTGCAAATAAGCATCTTTGATGTCGATCGAGGCTAACCATTCCTCCCCTTGTAGGGCAGTGGCTACCGATCGGATCGACTCCATCCGGAAAGTCCTGATATGTAGGAATTTGTTTAGCCCTTTTAGATTTAATATGGGCCTCACGTCCCCGTTTGGCTTCGGGACTGTAAAGAGGTTTGAGTAAAACCCGAACCCCCATTCTTCCAGGGGAACCTCTATAATTACTGCTTGGAGCAATAATTGTTCTAGTGCCAACAGGAGGGATCCTCTCTTCTGGGGATCCCTTGGCACGTTTGACCTTATAAAGCGGGAAGGAGGGGAGTTTTTTAACTCCAATTTGTATCTAAGATTTACTGCGGAGAGCACCCATCTGTCTCGGATCGTGTCCCGCCAGGTCTCTGTGAACAACTGAAGTCTTCCCCCCACCCGATTGGGTGGGGGCAACCCTTCATGCATTTGACTTTGGGGGAGGTTTTGTACCTCTCCTGCTCCAGGGCTTCTTGTTACCCTGCAATTGTCCCTGATTTTTACCTCCGGGATTTGACCGAGGAGGCCGTCGGAACTGTTTCACAGCCGATGTCCTAGGGACTGGAGAAGCAGGCCTCTTAAAAGAGGGACCTCTAACTCTATTTTTAACCGGCAAAAGTGTACTTTTACCGCTGGAAATTCTCTGGATATATTTGTCCAGGTCTTCCCCGAATAAGCGTTCACCATGAAATGGGAAGCTGACCAGCAATTTTTTACAGGGAGCTTCAGCAGACCAGTTTTTGAGCCATAGAAGCCTGCGCATATGTACTACAGACAGCGTAAGGCGGGAGGCCTGATGGATTGAATCCTTTATAGCGTCCACCGCAAAGCATAAGGCTCTAGGTAGATCAGCTAGGGCAAGAGCCTGCTGATCTGGCAAGTCCCTTAAGACCTGTTTCAACTGATCCTTCACTGCTTGGCAGACCCCAATAGCTGCCACTGCTGGTTGTGTCACCAATCCTGCTGTAGAAAAAGCAGATTTTAATAAGGACTCCAATTTTTTATCTATTGGGTCCTTGAACATTTGAACATTATCCACCGGACATGTCAGTGATTTATTCACACAAGAGATGGCTGCGTCCACTGTAGGGACCCTCCATTTTCTGATGAACTTATCCTCCATGGGATAGACCACCGGAAATCTCTTGGGGGGAGTAAATATTTTGTCAGGATGCTCCCAATCCTGGTAAATGAGCCCTTCCAGTAAAGGATGGATCGGAAAGGAACAAACAGTCTGGGGAGCTTTTAGCGACCCCAACGAGGAGACAGAAGTGGATGATGGCTCCGCAAGTGGCATTTTAAATGCTGATCGGACCATATTAGTCAGGGACTGAACCCATAACCTTTCAGCATGTGATGCTGAGAACGGCTCTTCCACTGTCTTCTTGGCCAACACCTTAGACACTGGCAAAAAACTGAGGTGCTCCCGGATGGGAGGGGCTTATATAGGGGAGGGTACTTCCGGTTTTGGAAGTTGCCAGTGCCAGCACCTGACGGTATCTATATAACCCATTAGTAATGACTATGTCGCTCTGTGTCCCGTGATGTACGAGAAAGAAATAGTCATTACTAATGGGTTATATAGATACCTTCAGGTGCTGGCACTGGCAACTTCCAAAACCGGAAGTACCCTCCCCTATATAAGCCCCTCCCATCCGGGAGCACCTCAGTTTTTTGCCAGTGTCTAAGGTGTTGGCCAAGAAGAAACATGTGTTTTTCACTGAGCTTGCGTACAGGTTCTTTTGGGCCTCAGTAAGCTATTCCGGATCCGACCAAAAAAGCTTCATAGCTAAACGGTCGGTACCCGGGCCTTGCAGAGAAGAGCAAGGTTTTGCCTGTAATGCTTCTCTTAGGAGAGCTGGACCCTGGGATCCAGAGCTCTGGTCATACCCATGACCAAGATGTTTTCTGTGCAGGGTGCTATACAGGTCCAGGGGAGTGGAATCCTTGGGAACCCGGTCCCTGAAGGTTTAATTACAATGCCTGCCGTGATAGGTGAAGTTTGGGCTTCTGTGGACCAAACAAAGTCCTGCGGCGGGGAACAGGTAAGTGGGGGCCCCCAGGAACTTGGTTCTATTGGGGGACCCCCAAGCCTAATTTGTCTTTGTCTGTTACCTAACGGTATTCCCGCTAATATCTGTGCATGCCTGTAACTACTAAAAAATGTAATAATTTTAATAGTGGTCAAGAAAAAAAAAATATATATATATATATATTTAATATATTAGACTGCGGTACCTGTGTTTAATCCACTAGAGGCCGCTGTGGAACGTTTCTTGTCATGTGGACTAGTTTCTTTTTATCAGAGCAAGTCCAGGCAGATGGTGAGTTCTCTTGTGGGAAACTGCTTCCTCTGCCATGTTGCAATGCTCGTCCATCCCCCGGCCTGCGGCAAAAGGGGCCCTGGCTCTTGTCCCTGGTTTCCTTTTCAAAATTAGCGCCGAAGGCGCACGTGGCCGCGCACGTGCGCGTGCACGCGCCTCTATATATAGAGGTGAGCCGGGAAAGGGGGCGGAGCTTGGGGGATGACGCTCTGTGCGCGCCGCAGCGCTTCTGCGCATGTGCGGGCGTCCCAGCATGTTAAAAACCACAATTATGTGTTGTGAGCTGGCTATGGAGTGCAGAGACAGAGCTGGCAACATTTAAAAAAGGCATACAGCAAGCGGTTGATGCAGGCATCCCCATAGAAAGGCACATTAGTAGACACCAACTGTTTTTATAGCAGCATTTGTGCTAGACTATTGTCAGTAAGTGGTGTGTTTCGGCTGGAATACCTCAGCTTTGGGCTTAGGAATAATGCCGTCTAAAAACTCCGGGACTAAAAATTCCAGGAAGCATAGGGGGTCTCCATCGGGCTCTGAGGATCTTGGGCATGCTTCGGCTGCACCAGTCTCCCCTGAAGAATCAGAGGTTAGTGACCGTAGAGCACCCTCAGGAGTACCTGGTACTGTGGCTGTCCTCAGTTCACCTGCTCCTGTGTATGTAACAGAGGAGTTTTTTTCCTCAGCTCTGGGAGGGCTGGAAGAGAGATTGTCAGCATTGATCGCTGCTTCCCTGTCACAGGAAAAAAGCGCTCGATCTCCGTCTCCTCCCTCAGAGTGCCTGTTAGCAGAGCAACAGTCCCATACAGGGATCGACCTGCCTGAAGGGGATCAGGATGAGGTCGATTCTGTTGTAGAGGAATCAACAGTGGAAGAGCCATTCTCAGCATCACATGCTGAAAGGTTATGGGTTCGGTCCCTGACTAATATGGTCCGATCAGCATTTAAAATGCCCCTTGCGGAGCCATCATCCACTTCTGTCTCCTCGTTGGGGTCGCTAAAAGCTCCCCAGACTGTTTGTTCCTTTCCGATCCATCCTTTACTGGAAGGGCTCATTTACCAGGATTGGGAGCATCCTGATAAAATATTTACTCCTCCCAAGAGATTTCAAGTGGTCTATCCCATGGAGGATAAGTTCATCAAAAAATGGAGGGTCCCTACAGTGGACGCAGCCATCTCTTGTGTGAATAAATCACTGACATGTCCAGTGGATAATGTCCAAATGTTCAAGGACCCAATAGATAAAAAATTAGAGTCCTTATTAAAATCTGCTTTTTCTACAGCAGGATTGGTGACACAACCAGCAGTGGCAGCTATTGGGGTCTGCCAAGCAGTGAAGGATCAGTTGAAACAGGTCTTAAGGGACTTGCCAGATCAGCAGGCTCTTGCCCTAGCTGATCTACCTAGAGCCTTATGCTTTGCGGTGGACGCTATAAAGGATTCAATCCATCAGGCCTCCCGCCTTACGCTGTCTGTAGTACATATGCGCAGGCTTTTATGGCTCAAAAACTGGTCTGCTGAAGCTCCCTGTAAAAAATTGCTGGTCAGCTTCCCATTTCATGGTGAACGCTTATTCGGGGAAGACCTGGACAAATATATCCAGAGAATTTCCAGCGGTAAAAGTACACTTTTGCCGGTTAAAAATAGAGTTAGAGGTCCCTCTTTTAAGAGGCCTGCTTCTCCAGTCCCTAGGACATCGGCTGTGAAACAGTTCCGACGGCCTCCTCGGTCAAATCCCGGAGGTAAAAATCAGGGACAATTGCAGGGTAACAAGAAGCCCTGGAGCAGGAGAGGTACAAAACCTCCCCCAAAGTCAAATGCATGAAGGGTTGCCCCCACTCAATCGGGTGGGGGGAAGACTTCAGTTGTTCACAGAGACCTGGCGGGACACGATCAGAGACAGATGGGTGCTCTCCGCAGTAAATCTGGGATACAAATTGGAGTTAAAAGACTCCCCTCCTTCCCACTTTATAAGGTCAAACGTGCCAAGGGATCCCCAGAAGAGAGGATCCCTCCTGTTGGCACTAGAACAATTATTGCTCCAAGCAGTAATTATAGAGGTTCCCCTGGAAGAATGGGGGTTCGGGTTTTACTCAAACCTCTTTACAGTCCCGAAGCCAAACGGGGACGTGAGGCCCATATTAAATCTAAAAGGGCTAAACAAATTCCTACATATCAGGACTTTCCGGATGGAGTCGATCCGGTCGGTGGCCACTGCCCTACAAGGGGAGGAATGGTTAGCCTCGATCGACATCAAAGATGCTTATTTGCACATTCCCATCTTTCCAGCCCACCAAAAATTTCTACGCTTTGCGGTAGAAGGGCGCCATTTTCAGTTCAGAGCCTTACCCTTCGGTCTGGCCACAGCACCACGAGTGTTCACAAAAATTCTGGCCCCATTATTGGCCAATCTAAGAACACGAGGTGTAACGATAATGGCATATCTAGACGACTTGTTGCTGATAGACCACTCAGTGGAAAAACTAGAAGTGGTTGTTCACGAGACAATCAAGTATCTGGAATATCACGGTTGGATTATCAACCGAGACAAGTCAGCCCTAAAACCAGTCAAAAGTCTGGAATACTTGGGGCTAAGGCTGGATTCAGACCAGAGAAAAATTTTCTTGCCTCAAGAAAAGGGGTCGTCTTTGAGAGATTTGATCCACTTAGTGGGTTCAAAAAGACAGCCATCCATACGCCTGTGCATGAGGCTGCTGGGAAAAATGGTGGCATCATTCGAAGCAGTACCCTACGGTCAATTCCATTCAAGGAATTTGCAAAGGGCCATACTGTCAGCCTGGAACAAAAAAGTTCAGGCTCTGGACTTACCAATGTCCTTGTCCCCTTCCATTCGCAAGAGCCTCCGCTGGTGGTTGGTTCCCCAGAATCTGGAAAGAGGGAAATCCTTCAGTCCGATTTCTTGGAAGGTGGTCACTACAGATGCCAGCCTTATAGGCTGGGGAGCAGTACTGGAGCAATGGTCTCTCCAGGGCAGATGGTCGGATGCGGAAAAGGCCCTGCCCATCAATCTCTTAGAGATACGAGCAGCCCGGTATGCCCTAGTAGCATGGACATCCAAACTCCAAGGGTCCCCTGTCAGAATTCAATCAGACAATGCCACAGCAGTGGCATATATCAATCATCAGGGGGGCACCAGGAGTCGTGCAGCCCAGAGGGAAGTAAATTACATCCTGAGATGGGCAGAAAGATATGTCCCAGCCATATCTGCGGTATTCATTCCAGGAGTGGAGAATTGGAAGGCGGACTTTCTAAGTCGCCAACAATTATGCCCAGGGGAATGGTCCCTTCATCCCGAGGTTTTCCGGACAATATGTCAGCGGTGGGGAACACCGGATGTAGATCTGCTAGCATCCAGATTCAACGCAAAAGTGGACAGGTTTGTCTCTTGGACAAGGGATCCCCTAGCTTGCGGCTCGGATGCCCTAGTGTTCCCTTGGGATCAGTTCAAGCTGATATATGCATTCCCACCGCCACAATTGTTACCTCGATTACTCCGCAGAATCAGGGTAGAAAAGAAACCAGTGATTCTGGTGGCTCCAGCGTGGCCCCGAAGAGCATGGTACGCGGAGATTGTAAAGATGTCTGTGGGGAGTCCTTGGACCCTCCCACATCGTCCGGACCTGCTTTCGCAAGGACCGATATACCACCCTTCCTTACCAGCCCTAGGTTTGACGGCCTGGCTATTGAAGCCCACATTCTAAAAAAGAGAGGGCTCTCTAATCCTGTGGTATCTACCATGATCAATGCCAGGAAGCTGGTATCCAGGCAAATCTACTATAGAATCTGGAAGGCGTACATCGCCTGGTGTGAGGCCAAGAAATGGCATCCACGTAAATACGTAATAGGTAGGATTCTGGACTTCCTACAATGGGCTGTAGATAGGAAGCTTGCCTTGAGTACTATCAAGGGTCAGATTTCGGCCTTGTCAATATTTTTTCAAAGGCCCTTGGCTTCGCATTCACTAGTCAAAGCCTTTATACAAGGAGTGATGCGTATTAGTCCTCCGGTTAATATTCCCATATGTCCATGGGATCTAACCTTGGTTCTGTCGGTTCTACAGAAACAACCATTTGAACCATTACAGCATATTTCTTTGGTTCTTCTCACCAGGAAATTGATTTTTCTAGTAGCCATTTGTTCGGCTAAAAGAGTGTCGGAATTAGCAGCTATGTCCTGTAGGGAGCCATATCTGGTTATCCATAAGGACAGAGTAGTGTTACGTCCTCATCCAGCCTTTCTTCCTAAGGTGGTATCGAGGTTTCATTTGAACCAAGATGTGGTTCTTCCTTCTTTTTTCCCCAAACCTACTTCGGTAGAGGAAAAGTTATTGCATTCTTTGGATGTAGTAAGAGCAGTTAAAGCTTATCTAAAAGCCACTGCTCAGATTCGCAGAACGGATACTTTGTTTATTCTGCCGGAAGGCCCCAGAAGGGGTCAGGCAGCGTCAAAATCTACTTTAGCCAAGTGGATTCGACAGGTCATAATGCAAGTCTATGGCTTGAGAAGGAGACCGCCTCCGTTCAAAGTTAGGGCGCACTCCACGAGAGCAGTTGGAAGTTCATGGGCAGTGCATCACCAGGCCTCCCTGGCTCAAATCTGTAAGGCCGCAACATGGTCTTCAGTACACACGTTTACTAGGTTCTACCAGGTGGACGTTAGAAGTCAGGAGGATGTCGCCTTTGGGCGCAGTGTGTTGCAGGCCGCAAAAGATCCTCATGTCTGATAGCGCTCAGCTTATGTATGGTGTATCCCCCCCCCTCGTTGGGCATTGCTTTAGGACATCCCATTAGTAATGACTATGTCGCTCTGTGTCCCGTGATGTACGAGAAAGAAAATAGGATTTTTATAACAGCTTACCTGTAAAATCCTTTTCTTGGAGTACATCACGGGACACAGAGCTCCCACCCCTCTTTGGGGACACTTATTGCTTTGCTACAAAACTGAGGTGCTCCCGGATGGGAGGGGCTTATATAGGGGAGGGTACTTCCGGTTTTGGAAGTTGCCAGTGCCAGCACCTGAAGGTATCTATATAACCCATTAGTAATGACTATGTCGCTCTGTGTCCCGTGATGTACTCCAAGAAAAGGATTTTACAGGTAAGCTGTTATAAAAATCCTATTTTTTCGTCAGTGTCTAAGGCAGAGATCTTCAAACTATGGCCCTTCAGCTGTTGCGGAACTACAAATCCCATGAGGCATTGTGAAACTCTGACATTCACAGACATGTCTAGGCATGATGGGAATTGTAGTTCCTGAACAACTGGAGGGCCATAGTTTGAGGACCCCTGGTCTAAGGAGTTGGTCACGTTTAAGGATGTGCTAAGAAGAAGGTCTATTAAGAATCCCTCCGTGGGTTAGGGAGCTACACACGGATCCATCGAAACCGCCTATTAATTACGCCAAATGGATGGTACCCGGGCCTCACAGAAGACCGAGGTGTTGCCTGTAATGTCTCCCTTCGGAGGACTGGGCTCTGGGATCCAGTACTTTCGCTATACACAAAAAGCGCAAAAGTTTCTGGCAGAGTCGTTTACAAGGTCCAGGGAAGAGGTCTCCTTTAAGTAGGAACCCATACCTCCTGAAGGTTGGCACAACATACCCGCCGTGATGGGTGACGATTGGTACGGTCTCTGGTCTTCAGCAGACCTGCGGTGGGATAAGGTAAGCCTGGGAAAGATCTTAAGAATTATCTTAAGGATTTTCCTTTTGACTGGGATGTCTTGTCTGTATCCACCACTAGAGGGAGTAAAGAGTTGAGTTTTCACTCACCATGCTCCAGGTATAGTGTCAGCTCCTCTTCGGACAGCACACTTCTTCCACTGCAAGCTCTGCTATGGGTAAGCTTCTCTATGTGGTTGGATTCAGGCACTCCTGGACACCTACTCAGCATGAAACTGTGATTAGTTGCATACTTTATGTAGATTGCTAAACTAGCACAGTAGTATATGCATTGTTAGTCCAATGCAAAAGCAGAGGTACAATGTCTCCTTTTAAAAAAGGTTCAGGGGCAGGAAAGCATGATACCATCCTCCCCTGAAGAGACTTGAGGCAGCCGCACAGGTTAGGGCCTATGGCCACATCACCCTGAAAGCGCCTGATCTCATTTGATCTCGGAGGCTAAGCAGGGTCGGGCCTGGTTAGTACCTGGTTTGGAGACCGCCTGGGAATACCAGGTGCTGTAGGCTTCCATCGGCCCTGTCAGGCATTGCAGCCTCCCCCAAACATTGCAGCCACTCTGCATATGTCATTTTGGACTCTTCTTTGAATTTGCATTTGTTAGTCCATATGAGAGGTTAAACTGCTATAAATCGCAGAGAGCAGAAAGCTGGGTGTGTCCCTTCCCCTGCTCTGAAACTTCAAATGAGAGGATTAAATCCTGAGAAGGAGAGTTCACTGTCAGAGGATAAGTAAGGGAACAGGTGCAATTTGACGAGGCGGAGGTATTAGAAACCTCACAAGCTCTGAAGTTTCAGCTACAATGTTTTACAAGAGATTTTTGCTGCGTATACAAGGGTTGGGGAGTACTCTGGGTATCCCCTCCTCAGCTTCAGCATAGCCAGTGGGTGGACTGCGTTACTCACTATAATAGTGTTTAAAAGTTTGAGAGGGTGGCAGTATGGAGTCTAGTTCACCTGCTTCTCCACACTTGTCTGAGGCAACTGGCAGTGCTCCTGCACCTGCGGTCCCTATGGACCAGTTGTTGGCAGTCCTGGAATCATCGGCTCGGGATTTGAATTTGGTGCTCTCGGTTCTCCAGGAATAGGGATGAGCTTCGTGTTCGAGTCGAACATGCGTTCGACTCGAACATCGGCTGTTCGATCGTTCGACGAAGATCGAATGATTTGGGCCGTTCGCGCCAAATTCGAGTGACGCGAACGGCCCACAATGCACTACGCCATCGCAGTGTCATCCAGGCGCTGTGATTGGCCAAGCATGCACTGTGACCCCGCATGCTTGGCCAATCACAGCGCCGGCAGCGAGGAGAGCAATGATTGGCCACAGGCAGGATGCCTGTGGCCAATTATTGCTGAGGGTGTTTAGTACACGCCCCACACTATAAAAGGCCGCCAGCACGGCGGCCTAGTGTAGTGTGTTCCGGAGCAGGGAAAGAGAAACATAGGCAGGGACAGTGACATTTATTTTTTTCTTGCTTAACCTGGATTCCTTTAGTTTAGGGAAAGAGAAGGATAGGTAGGGAGAGTGTCAGTTTCTTTCACTGTGATAATCCTTGTTTCTAGGGACAAAGAAGGAAAGTGAGTGAAATTCTCCTTGTGCTATAGTGTGCTTTAAAAAAAAAAAATTTCTAGGGACAGAAAACTATAGGTAGGGAGAGTGTCAGTGTCTTTTACTGTGCGAATCCTTGTTTCTAGGGACAGGGAAGGACAGTGAGGGAATTCTCCTTGTGCTATAGTGTGCTTTAAAAAAACATTTTTTCTAGGGACAGAAAACTATAGGTAGGGAGAGTGTCAGTTTCTTTCACTGTGATAATCCTTGTTTCTAGGGACAAAGAAGGAAAGTGAGTGAAATTCTCCTTGTGCTATAGTGTGCTTTAAAAAAACATTTTTTCTAGGGACAGAAAACTATAGGTAGGGAGAGTGTCAGTTTCTTTCACTGTGATAATCCTTGTTTCTAGGGACAAAGAAGTAAAGTGAGTGAAATTCTCCTTGTGCTATAGTGTGCTTTAAAAAAACATTTTTTCTAGGGACAGAAAACTATAGGTAGGGAGAGTGTCAGTGTGTTTTACTGTGCGAATCCTTGTTTCTAGGGACAGGGAAAGACAGTGAGTGAAATTCTCCTTGTGCTATAGTGTGCTTTAAAAAAACTTTTTCTAGGGACAGAAAACTATAGGTAGGGAGAGTGTCAGTGTCTTTTACTGTGTGAATCCTTGTTTCTAGGGACAGGGAAGGACAGTGAGGGAATTCTCCTTGTGCTATAGTGTGCTTTAAAAAAAATTTTTTCTAGGGACAGAAAACTATAGGTAGGGAGAGTGTCAGTGTCTTTTACTGTGCGAATCCTTGTTTCTAGGGACAGGGAAGGACAGTGAGGGAATTCTCCTTGTGCTATAGTGTGCTTTAAAAAAACATTTTTTCTAGGGACAGAAAACTATAGGTAGTGTGACAGCAGGAAGGTAAAGTCACCTGGTTGCATCCAGGGGGGTAGATATATTTCGCCCAGATTCAGGCTTTACGCCGACTTATACAACTAGGTGGAGAGTTGTATAAGGCTAGTGGGCTCATGGATGACTCATACCTCTAGGGAGAGGGCTGGGCGTCGTGCAGACAGGGAGTTGATGAGACCAGCTGAAGCTTGTCAGCTCATTTAGGCCTCTATAAGAACTCCCAGCTTCATTAGATGTTAGCTCATGCCTGGAACCAGACCTGTGTGGACTGTCTAGGGAGAGTGAACCCCTGTGCGGTGAGAAAAAGCCTGTGTGGCTATTTGCTTGGACATTTAAAACCAGGGACTTAGGGACTAGGACAGCACTAGGCTGATCCCAGTTGTTAGTTAGGAAACCTGTATGTTTAGTCAGAGGTCAACTTGACCAGGATTTATTTTGGTTATGTTTCTTTTGCTTTGCTGTGTTTTGTCACTGTAAATAGAAAATAAACCGCACCTTTTTGATTTTGAAAACCACAACCTCCGTTTGCTGGGCCTGTTTTGTGTGGGGAGCCCATCCCGGGGGTCACACACACCCGCTGCCGAGCTAACCCCCTCACAGTTGGTGGAGAATGCGGGCAGTTTTTTTAAGCCAGCATGGAGGAGATACTGAAACAGCTGGCTCTAGCAAATGCCAATCAACAGCAGACAAATGCAGGTTTGCAAAGGAGCCTTGCAGCCCAGCAGCAAGCTCATCAACAAGCCCAGCAGCAATCTGAGGCCCGCTTCATAGACCTGTTACAGAAGCAAGAGCAGAGACTACAACAAATGGAAGCAGTAATGCAGCAACGTCCGCAGACCAGTGAGGAAAGCCGTCCCACTAATACCGCGTCCTTTGGGGTGAGTCGTTTATTGACAAAAATGACTGGAGAGGATGATCCAGAGGTATTTTTGACCACATTTGAAAGGACTGCTGAAAGAGAAAAGTGGCCTGAGGAGCAGTGGGCTGGACTGGTGGCTCCTCTGTTAACTGGTGAATCGCAGAAGGCTTACTATGACCTAGAGCCTGACCAAGCAAAAGACTATGTGATGCTAAAAGCTGAAATATTGGCAAGGCTGGGTGTCACCCAGGCTGTCCGGGCTCAGCGTGTGCATAACTGGACTTTCCAGCTTGGAAAACCCCCCAGGTCTCAAATGTATGATCTCATTCACCTGAGCAGAAAGTGGCTACAGCCAGAGACTTTGTCCGCACCAAAGATTGTGGAACGTGTTGTAATGGATCGGTTTTTGAGAGCTCTTCCTACTGCCATCCAAAAGTGGGTAAGCCATGGAGACCCAGAGACGGCCGATGGTCTTGTGGATCATGTGGAGAAATACTTGGCTACAGAGAACCTGACGGCCTCTTCCAGAGACACTCGGACTTTCCACCCTAAGACCAGACCATCCCCAGGGGCGGATAAGAGGATTCCAAGGGGTGAGGGTGGAGAGAGTGAGAGGGTGGGAGCTCTACCCCAAGTTTGGCGAGAACAGCCTGGGAAATCAGCGGCTCAAGAGGCAGCAAGAAGGATCGTTTGCTACCGCTGCCGGCAAGCGGGACATATTGCAGCCAATTGCCCGGTTGTGGAGGAACCCATGCAGTGTGACTTTCTGACGGGCAGACGTCAGTCGCTGTGTGCGACAGTCGCATGCACTGCCATTCGAGGAACTGAGAAACATTTATGCAAAATGTGTGTTAATGGTAGAAATGTTGTGGTATTGCTGGATTCAGGTAGCCTTGTGACCCTGATAAAGGCTGAGTTAGTTAAAACAGAGGTCTCTGGGAATAGCAAGGTAGCTGTTATTTGTGTGCATGGGGACACCCGAGAGTATCCAGTGACTACAGTGTGTTTCGAGACCCCCAAAGGTACCCTCTCTCATCCAGTGGGCTTAGTATCTCAGTTACCGCATGACGCCATTGTGGGAAGGGATTTTCCGAAGTTCTGGGAACTGTGGGATGATCCTGAGCCCCTCACTGGTGCCCCTATGTACCAGGAATGTGATAGCCAGAACTCCCCTGAGAGTGGTGAGGACTCTCCGGAATTTCCCTTATCAGTATTGGCAGGGGAGACTCAAGAAACTGGAGAGGAGCCCACCTCCTCAGACGAAAACCTACCGTCTGTGGAGTTTTCTGATCTTGAGGTTCACAGGGAAAACTTTGCCACAGAACAGTTGAAAGACCCCGCCCTAATAAAGGCACGGGAAAACGTAGTGAAAATAGATGGCGAGTTAGTGAACCCAGATAATACCTGCACTTACCCATACTTCAGCGTAGAGAAGGACCTACTGTATCGGGTGGGAAAAAGGGCAGAAGAAACCGTTGAGCAGCTTGTGGTGCCCAAACCTTACAGGAAGTTGGTGTTGGAGTTGGCCCATGGGCACATTCTTGGAGGTCATCTGGGGACAGAGAAAACCCGAGAGAGGGTATTACAGAGATTCTATTGGCCGGGGGTGATGTAGTACGTAGAAAATTATTGTTCCTCCTGCCCTGTGTGTCAGAGGTTGGCCCCGATGCCACATTTCCGTAGCCCGCTGGTCCCTCTACCCATCATTGAGGTCCCGTTTGAGAGGATCGCCATGGATTTGGTAGGTCCTATAATCAAGTCCGCTAGGGGGCACCAGTACATATTAGTTATAATGGACTATGCCACCCGTTATCCAGAAGCGATCCCTCTCCGAAATACCTCGGCCAAAACCATAGCCAAAGAGCTATCTCTTGTTTTTAGCCGGGTGGGTATTTGTAAAGAACTGCTTACGGACCAAGGTACACCCTTTATGTCCCGGGTTATGAAAGAGCTGTGTAAATTGTTCAAAGTGACGCAATTGCGTACGTCTGTGTATCACCCCCAAACCGATGGGCTGGTTGAAAGATTCAACAAAACCCTAAAACAAATGTTGAAGAAAGTGGTGGATAGAGATGGAAAGGATTGGGACTGTTTACTTCCTTATTTGATGTTTGCTATTAGGGAGGTGCCCCAATCCTCTACGGGATTCTCCCCCTTTGAGTTACTGTATGGGAGACACCCAAGAGGGCTGTTGGATATTGCCAAGGAAACTTGGGAAAGTGAGAGTTCTCCCCACAGGAGTGTGATTGAGCATGTCGCCCTGATGCAAGATCGAATTGCACAGGTAATGCCCATCGTGAAGGAACATTTGGCCCAAGCGCAGTTGGCACAGCAGAGAGTGTACAACCGTGGAGCCAAGACCCGTACCTTTTCCCCGGGGGATAGGATATTGGTACTTGTCCCTACGGTTGAAAGTAAATTCCTTGCCAAATGGCAAGGCCCCTACGAGATAATGGAAAAAGTGAGCGAAGTGAATTACAAGGTCAGACAACCAGGAAGGCGAAAGCCCGAACAGATCTATCACGTTAATCTGTTGAAAGCCTGGAGGGATAGAGAGTCCCTAGTCGCAGACACTTGGTCACCAGCTCAAACTGGTTGCGTGATTCCTGAGGTTGGAATAGCAGCCACCTTGTCACAACCCCAACAACAGGAGGTTAAGGAGTTTGTGCTTCGCAACAAGGAGGTATTCTCTGAGCTGCCAGGACAAACATCGGGGGTAGAGCATGACATCATTACCCCGCCCGGTGAAAGGGTGAAGTTAAAACCCTATCGGATCCCAGAGGCTCGACGGGAGGCAATACGGGAGGAAGTACAGAAAATGCTGAACTTAGGGGTGATAGAGGAGTCCCAAAGTGATTGGTCTAGTCCCATCGTGTTGGTGCCTAAACCGGATGGGAGCTGGCGATTTTGTAACGATTTTCGTCAGTTGAACAAAGTTACAAAATTTGACACCTACCCCATGCCACGTATAGATGAGTTGATCGACCGGCTGGGAACAGCCCGATACATGACGACTCTTGACCTCACAAAAGGGTATTGGCAAATCCCCCTGGCCAAGTCGGCCAAAGAGAAAACCGCATTTGTAACCCCAGACGGGGCGTTCCAATATAAAAGAATGCCGTTCGGGTTACAGAATGCGCCGGCCACATTCCAGCGGAAAATGGACCAGATGCTGAGGCCCCATCGGAAGTATGCTGCGGCTTACCTGGATGACGTAATTGTCCATAGCACAGATTGGGCCTCACATCTGCCAAAAGTGCAAGCAGTCCTGGACTCTGTTCGGGAAGCGGGGTTTACGGCTAACCCCAAGAAGTGTACCATTGGGCAGGAGGAGGCCAAATATCTTGGGTACACCATTGGGAGGGGGGTAATAAAACCCCAACTCAACAAAGTCGAGGCCATCCAGAGTTGGCCACGTCCCAACAGCAAGAAGCAGGTACGAGCCTTTCTGGGAATCGCTGGGTATTATCGGCGATTCATTCCCCACTTTGCTTCTAAGGCTGTGCCCCTAACCAACCTGACGAAGGGGAAAGGGTCGGTCATGATTAAATGGACCCCCGAGGCTGAGGCAGCATTCCAATTCTTGAAACAAGCCTTATGTAGCCAGCCAGTGTTGTACTCACCCGACTTCTCTAAAGACTTTGTCGTACAAAGTGATGCGTCAGATGTGGGGTTAGGAGCAGTATTGTCCCAGGTCTGGAACGGGGAAGAGCACCCAGTCATTTACCTCAGCAGGAAGTTGAAGTCCCATGAGGTAAATTACGCCACCGTTGAAAAGGAGTGTTTAGTGGTGAAGTGGGCTCTAGATTCCCTTCGGTACTACCTGCTAGGTAGGCACTTTGACATGGTTACGGATCACGCTCCGTTAAAGTGGATGGCTCAAAACAAGGAAACAAATAGAAGAGTGAATAGGTGGTTCCTGGCCCTCCAGGAATTCAACTTCACAGTAAAGCATCGCCCTGGCGTTCAAATGGGGAATGTGGATGCTTTGTCTCGAGTACATGAATGCCTGATTGCTGGTGTTCCAACCCCGAGGTTAAAACAAGAGGGGGGGGTATGTGACAGCAGGAAGGTAAAGTCACCTGGTTGCATCCAGGGGGGTAGATATATTTCGCCCAGATTCAGGCTTTACGCCGACTTATACAACTAGGTGGAGAGTTGTATAAGGCTAGTGGGCTCATGGATGACTCATACCTCTAGGGAGAGGGCTGGGCATCGTGCAGACAGGGAGTTGATGAGACCAGCTGAAGCTTGTCAGCTCATTTAGGCCTCTATAAGAACTCCCAGCTTCATTAGATGTTAGCTCATGCCTGGAACCAGACCTGTGTGGACTGTCTAGGGAGAGTGAACCCCTGTGCGGTGAGAAAAAGCCTGTGTGGCTATTTGCTTGGACATTTAAAACCAGGGACTTAGGGACTAGGACAGCACTAGGCTGATCCCAGTTGTTAGTTAGGAAACCTGTATGTTTAGTCAGAGGTCAACTTGACCAGGATTTATTTTGGTTATGTTTCTTTTGCTTTGCTGTGTTTTGTCACTGTAAATAGAAAATAAACCGCACCTTTTTGATTTTGAAAACCACAACCTCCGTTTGCTGGGCCTGTTTTGTGTGGGGAGCCCATCCCGGGGGTCACACACACCCGCTGCCGAGCTAACCCCCTCACAGTAGGGAGAGTGTCAGTGTGTTTTACTGTGCGAATCCTTGTTTCTAGGGACAGGGAAGGACAGTGAGTGAAATTCTCCTTGTGCTATAGTGTGCTTTAAAAAAACTTTTTCTAGGGACAGAAAACTATAGGTAGGGAGAGTGTCAGTGTGTTTTACTGTGCGAATCCTTGTTTCTAGGGACAGGGAAGGACAGTGAGTGAAATTCTCCTTGTGCTATAGTGTGTTTTAAAAAAACATTTTTTCTAGGGACAGAAAACTATAGGTAGGGAGAGTGTCAGTGTCTTTTACTGTGCGAATCCTTGTTTCTAGGGACAGGGAAGGACAGTGAGGGAATTCTCCTTGTGCTATAGTGTGCTAAAGCATTCCTCATCAACCATCTTTGAAATCCTTGTTTTTTTGGACAGTCAGGGAAATTGTCGTTGTGCTATTCTGTGCAAAAGCAATCATCCTCAACCATATTTAGAAATCCTTAAGTAAAGGGACAGAGAAGGACACCTGAAGGTAGCCCTTATTGCTTTTTTCCCCATCTCCCTGCAGGCCATCTATTAGAATGTCTGGAAGGCAAACAAGGAGAGGCAGACAGTCAGGAGGCAATAAAAGAGGGCAAGCAGGCTCTGTGTCTGGGGGCAACAGTGCTGGACGTGGACGCGGTGCATTGTCATCAGCACATGGCCATGGGACACGCTTGTCCTTCTTTTCGGCAGCTGGACATGTTGAGCCACATCATGCCGAAGACTTGGTAGAGTGGATGACCAAGCCCTCCTCCTCCTCCTCATCCTCTCTCACCCAGGCTCAGGGTACTGGCAAAGCAGCTGCCAAAGCCTCCTCTTCCCTGGTATCAATGTCAGACTCATCATCAGTCACTCCTTCCCTAGACCCACCATGTCGTCCTCCTGAGGAGTCCCCCGAACTGTTTGAGCACAGTGTTGGGTACATGCTCCAGGAGGATGCCCAGCGTTTCGAAGGGTCTGATGATGAAACCCAGCTAGAGGAAGGCAGTAGCGTGAGAGCAGACAGAGGGGATGCTCAAGAAGGACACCAATCTGGCAGTCATGTTCCAGCAGCTGCAGCATACTGCCAGATTGGCTCCAGTGATGAGGAGGGAGGTGATGATGAGGTCACTGACTCCACGTGGGTGCCTAATAGGAGAGAGGAGGAGGATGAGGAGGAGGCACATCTCCAACGAGGCAGGATGCCCTTTGGTGGCCAGCGTAAGGGCAGTACACCGACGGAATCACACCGCAGAGCTCCGCCTGTGCAGGGCGCTGCCTCTGCCCGTCATTCAAAAAGTTCTTTGGTGTGGGCCTTTTTTGAGGCTAGTGCATCAGATCGCACAGCTGCTGTTTGCAACATATGTCTCAAGCGTATATCGCGTGGCCAAAACATCAGCCGCTTGGGTACCACATGCCTGACCAGACATATGTTGACCTGCCATGCAGCTCGTTGGCAAGCCTACCTCAAAGACCCACACCAAAGAACAAAGCGGACCTCTCCTTGCACCGCATCAGCTGGGATCTCCAACCCCACTATAACTTCAGTCCTCTCTGAAACATGCACTGAGAGGAATGAAGGTGTAGAATTAGGTGTGTCACAGCCAAGTACTTGCGGCCACTCTGCTAGCAGTACACCGACGTCCGATTCTAGCAGGCAAATTTCCCTGCCCCAGCTGCTGGACCGTCGAATGAAGTTCACTCCCAGCCATCCACATGCCCAGCGGTTGAATGCTAGCTTGGCTAAATTGCTAGCGCTTCAACTGCTGCCTTTTCAGTTGGTAGACTCGGCCCCCTTCCGTGAGTTTGTGCAATGTGCGGTTCCTCAGTGGCAGGTTCCCAAACGCCACTTTTTCTCACGGAAGGCTATTCCGGCTCTCTACCGGCATGTGGAAGGCAATGTCTTGGCCTCGCTGGACAGGGCGGTCAGCGGTAAGGTGCATATTACCGCTGACTCATGGTCCAGCAGGCATGGACAGGGACGTTACCTTTCTTTCACGGCCCATTGGGTCACTCTTTTGGCAGCTGGGAAGGATGCAGGACAAGGTGCAGTAGTGTTGGAGGTTGTTCCACCGCCACGCCTCCAAAATGCTACTACTGGTTGTGACGCACCTCTCTCCTCCACCCCCTCCTCTTCTTCTTCCTCCATGGCCTCTTCCTGTGGTTTGTCCTCGGAACCAGCGGTGCTCCGTAGGCGTTCAAGGGGCTACGCAAGTACGCAGGCAAAAAGATGCCATGCCGTGCTTGCGCTGGTGTGTTTGGGGGACAGAAGCCACACTGGGGCAGAGGTCCTGTCTGCTCTGCAGGGCCAGGCCGAGAGGTGGTTGACGCCACGCCAGCTTAAGCCAGGAATGGTGGTTTGCGACAATGGCACCAACCTCCTCTCCGCCCTCCGACAGGGACAACTGACCCATGTACCCTGTGTGGCTCACGTCCTTAACCTGGTGGTGCAGCGGTTCTTGGGCAGGTACCCGGGCTTACAGGATGTCCTGAGGCAGGCCAGGAAAGTCTGTGTGCATTTCCGCAGATCTTATAATGCCAGTGCTCGCCTGGCTGAGCTGCAAAAGGAGTTGAACCTGCCCAAGAACCGCCTTATATGTGACATGCCCACCAGGTGGAACTCAACGTTGGCCATGCTGCAGCGGCTGCACACGCAGCAGAGGGCCATCAATGAGTACCTGTGCGACTACGGCACCAGGACAGGGTCAGGGGAGCTTGTTTTTTTTTCTCCACGCCAGTGGGGCATGATCAGGGATGCATGCACTGTCCTGGCACCATTTGAGGAGGCCACGAGGATGGTGAGCAGTGACAGTGCATGCATCAGTGACACTGTACCTCTTGTCCACCTGTTGGAGCACACGCTGCGTGGAATAATGGACAGGGCACTTGAGGCAGAACAGAGGCAGGAAGAGGAGGACTTCCTTGCCTCTCAAGGTCCCCTTTACCCAGACAGTGTTCCTTCTGTCCCACCCATCGCACAGGAGGAGGAGGAGGAGGAGGAGGAGGATTGTGTCAGCATGGAGGTGGAGGCTGGCACTCAGCATCATCAGCAGCAGTCTTTTAGGGATGATTTACAGTCCCAAGAAACCAGTGGACTTGTACGTGGCTGGGAGGAGGTGGCTGCGGATCATGTCGTCCTTAGTGACCCAGAGGACTCCGGAGCGAATGCCTCAGCAAACCTACGCTGCATGGCCTCCCTGATCCTGCAAAGTCTGCGGAAGGATCCTCGTATTCTTCGGATCAAGGAGAGGGACCATTACTGGCTGGCCACTCTCCTTGATCCACGGTACAAGGGTAAGGTTGCGGACCTTATGTTACCGTCGCAGAGGGAGCAGAGGATGAGACAACTCCGGGAGGCCTTGCAGAAAGGTCTGTGCAACGCGTTCCCAGAGACTGGGAGGTTACAAACTCCTGGTCCTGGACAACGAGTTGCTGAGGCTTCGGCCAGTCAAAGAAGGAGCGGTGGGGAAGGTGGCCGTCTGACCGATGCGTTCAGACAATTCTTTAGTCCGCAGCCCCAAAGTATGATCGGTTCCAGCAACCATCGCCAGCGTCTGATAAACATGGTGCAGGAATATCTAGGGGCAAGGTCAGACTTGGACACCTTCCCCACCGAAAATCCTCTGGCTTACTGGGTCTTGAGGATGGATCACTGGCCAGAGCTTGCACAGTATGCAATTGAGCTACTGGCCTGTCCTGCATCCAGCGTTCTTTCGGAACGCACATTCAGTGCTGCTGGAGGATTTGTCACGGATCACAGGGTGCGCCTGTCCACCGACTCGGTTGATCGACTGACTTTTATCAAGATGAACCAGTCTTGGATCACCACCAGCTACCACACACCTGAAGCTGATATAACAGACTAATTGATTTTAACATGTCACATCCCTTCAAGACTGATGCTGATGCTGAGTGCCTGTGCTGTTATGTTGACTGGCTATCCTCCTCCTCCGAGTCCTCAATGATACGATTGATGATGATAGCTTGGAAGATCATTTTTGTTTATGGGTGCCGCCACCAGTGGCTAAGGCCCAATTTTTCAGCCCCTGTTTTACAGGGGCGTGTAATTACAATTTTTTTAGCAATAATTTGCCATAGGGCTCATTGCTGTGCTCCAAGTACAGTATCTGTGAGGGGTTGGAGTGTTGTGGCACCAGTGCCTAAGGCCCAATTTTTCAGCCCCTGTTTAACAGGGGCGTGTCATTACAATTTTTGAAGCAATACTTTGCAACAGGGCTCATTGCTGTGCTCCAAGTACAGTATCTGTGAGGGGTTGTAGTGTTGTGCCACCAGTGCCTAAGGCCCAATTTTTCAGCCCCTGTTCAAAAGGGGCATGTAATTACAATTCTTGATCTAATAATTCACAGCAGGGCCCATTCCTGCACCCACCAAGAGTAACTCTGAGGGCTTACAGTGTTGTGGCAACACCACCACCACCACCACCACCACCACGAAAGGCCCAATTTTTCAGCCCCTGTTCAACAGGGGCATGCAATTACAATTCTTGATCTAATAATTCACAGCAGGGCCCATTCCTGCACCCACCAAGAGTAACTCTGAGGGCTTACAGTGTTGTGGCAACACCACCACCACCACGAAAGGCCCAATTTTTCAGCCCCTGTTCAACAGGGGCATGCAATTACAATTCTTGATCTAATAATTCACAGCAGGGCCCATTGCTGCACCCACCAAGAGTAACTGTCAGGGCTTACAGTGTTGTGGCACCAGCACCACCATCAAAGGCCCAATTTTTACTACCACTGTTCAACAATTATATGTAATTAAAATTCCTGATATAATAGTTGACAGCAGGGCGTTCCAGCACCAACCAAGAGTAACTGTGAGTGCTTACAGTGTTGTGCCAACACCAACAACTAAGGGGCCTATTTCTGCAGAGTATATACGGCAGGTCCCTACTTTCAAACATCCAACTTACAAACGACTCCTACTTGCAAACGCAAGAAGACAACAGGAAGTGAGAGGAAATCTACCACTAGGAAGGAAAATTCTCTCCTGTAAGAATAAATATGGGAGAAAGGTGTCTCCTCTGTACTGATGCTTTATCAGCAATCCTTGTTTCAAGAAAAACACCACATTTCAAAAACAGTTGTCATTGGGACGGAAAGTGAGGTGAAATGTTCTGAACAGGGGCACAGACAGCAAAACAAATGTTACAGGGGTGATAACCCTTACCTATGTTTTCCAAAAAGTTAAAAAATAGATTTTTGGGCTGGAGCTACACTTCAACAATGTACCTGTTCAAAATTACAAACAGATTCTACATAAGAACAAACCTACAGTCCCTGTCTTGTATGCACCGCCTGTATACGGCTGTTCAGAGTATATAGGGCCTTTTTTATTTTATGTGCGGGGTTCCCCTTAATATCCATACAAGACCCAAAGGGGCTGGTAATGGGCTGGGGTAGGGGGGGGGTCATGGCAGGGCCGGCCCTACCATGGGACCCGATGGTACCTCGGTCCCAGGCGGCACTTTAAAGGGGGCGGCAAATTGCCGCCCACCAGCCAGCTAGCCCGTTCCCCTGCGCTGCTTATCCCATTGCGAGCAGGGCCAGTGTTCTGCCGAGAAATGTCCCGGCATTTTTTAAATGCATGCCTTATGGCGCCAGCCTAGGGGGCGGTTGGGGCTGTGAAGACATCCCTGACAGACCTGACCACTCTCCCCAGCCTGCAGTGCCGCCCTAGCAGCTGCAGTGAGAAGATGAGAGGAGAGAGCCGGGACGAGGAGCAGCTGGCCGGAAGTGCTGCATGTTTAGTGGAACCGGCTGAGGTAGATGATATGGAAGCCCTGCATCATGTAACTACGGGCTTGCCGCGATATCTGCTCCCGCCGCCCCCCCTCCTCCTGGTCGCTCAGGGATCTGTTGTGGGAGGACTGGCAGGCAGCAGCGCCGCTCTCCAGTCCTGGAGTAAAGTTTACCACCACCTTCGCTGGCTCAGGTATAGTGGAAGCTCATTGCTGCAGCCTGCACCCATTCACAAGAAACAAAAATTTACTCTGCTGTCAGTTTATAGTGCATTGCACTGTGTACAGAGGGAACTGATATGTGTGTGTGTGTGTGTGGGGGGGGGGGGTGTGGGGGGTAGGTGTGCAGGGGGGTACAGATATGTGTGTGTGTGTGGGGGGGGGGAACAGGTGTGCAGGGGGTACAGATATGTGTGTGTGTGTGGGGGGGGGTACAGGTGTGCAGGGGGTACAGATGTGTGTGTGTGGGGGGGACAGGTGTGCAGGGGGTACAGATATGTGGGGGGGTACAGGTGTGCAGGGGGTACAGATATGTGTGTGTGTGTGGGGGGGGGTACAGGTGTGCAGGGGGTACAGATATGTGTGTGTGTGTGTGGGGGGGGACAGGTGTGCAGGGGGTACAGATATGTGGGGGGGTGCAGGGGGTACAGATATGTGTGTGTGGGGAGGGGGGGCAGGTGTGCAGGGGGTACAGATATGTGTGTGTGTGGGGAGGGGGGGGCAGGTGTGCAGGGGGTACAGATATGTGTGTGTGGGGGGGTGTACAGGTATGTGTGTGTGTGTGTGTGTGGGGAGGGGACAGATGTGCAGGGGATACAGATATGTGTGTGTGGGGGGGGGGTACAGGTGTGCAGGGGGTACAGATATGTGTGTGTGGGGGGGTACAGGTGTGCAGGGGGTACAGATATGTGTGTGTGGGGAGGGGGGGCAGGTGTGCAGGGGGTACAGATATGTGTGTGGGGGGGGGGTACAGGTGTGCAGGGGGTACAGATATGTGTGTGTGTGTGGGGAGGGGGGGGGCAGGTGTGCAGGGGGTACAGATATGTGTGTGTGTGGGGAGGGGGGGCAGGTGTGCAGGGGGTACAGATATGTGTGTGTGTGTGGGGAGGGGGGGCAGGTGTGCAGGGGGTACAGATATGTGTGTGTGTGGGGGGGGTACAGGTGTGCAGGGGGTACAGATATGTGTGTGTGTGTGTGTGTGTGTGGGGAGGGGACAGGTGTGCAGGGGATACAGATATGTGTGTGTGTGGGGGGGTACAGGTGTGCAGGGGGTACAGATATGTGTGTGGGGGGGGGGTACAGGTGTGCAGGGGGTACAGATATGTGTGTGTGGGGAGGGGGGGCAGGTGTGCAGGGGGTACAGATATGTGTGTGTGTGTGGGGAGGGGACAGGTGTGCAGGGGATACAGATATGTGTGTGTGGGGGAGGGGTACAGGTGTGCAGGGGGTACAGATGTGTGTGTGTGGGGGGAGGGGACAGGTGTGCAGGGGATACAGATATGTGTGTGTGTGGGGGGGGGTACAGGTGTGCAGGGGGTACAGATATGTGTGTGGGGGGGGGTACAGGTGTGCAGGGGGTACAGATATGTGTGTGTGGGGAGGGGGGGCAGGTGTGCAGGGGGTACAGATATGTGTGTGTGTGTGTGTGTGTGGGGAGGGGACAGGTGTGCAGGGGATACAGATATGTGTGTGTGGGGGAGGGGTACAGGTGTGCAGGGGGTACAGATATGTGTGTGTGGGGAGGGGGGGGGGGCAGGTGTGCAGGGGGAACAGATATGTGTGTGTGGGGAGGGGGGGGCAGGTGTGCAGGGGGAACAGATATGTGTGTATTGGGTACAGAGGGTGAACAGATATGTGTGTGTGGGGAGGGGGGAAACGGATGTGCAGGGGGGTGTTTTTACACTTGAATATTGATTTACACACACATATAGTGCCATGACCAGTTCTCTTTATACTCCTATACATGAATAGAGCCATAACACATCCTTTTTATTGAGCCATGACACATGCTTTTATACTCCTATATACACATGTATAGAGCTCTGACGGGTCCTTTTATACTCATATATACATGTATAGAGCCATGACAGGTCCTCTTTATATTCCTACATGCATGTATTGAGCCATGACATTTCCTTTTACACTCCTATACACACGTATAGTGCCATGACCGCTCCTCTTTATAGTCCTATACATGAATAGAGCCATACCAGGTCCTTTTTATAGAGCCATGACAGGTCCTATTTATACTTCTATATACACGTAAAGAGCCATGACAGGTCCTCTTAATTTATCATGATATACAATTATGAATGTGGGGGCCTTTTGGTGGGCGACTGGGCGTGTTTTTTTTTTGAGGGGGGGGGCAGCATTTAATTCTTGGTACCAGGCAGCACAATGTCTTGGACCAGCACTGGGTCATGGGGTAGCTATGCCATTTTTCTTAAAGATTTTCATCCATATTACCGGGACCAGACATTACATTAAAGCCGCAAGCAGTTTTAAATGGCTTTTTTTCCCTTTAGAAGTGTCATTTTGTGCAGGGACAGTTCTAAACACGGGAAACTCGTGGCACTTCACAGGCATACTTTAGACACCCCCCAGGTACGATATTTAAAGGAATATTTGACTTTTTTTTTTTTCACTTTATGCATCATTAAAATGACTGCTCCTGAAAAACGACCGTTTTTAAAACTTCTTTTTGCATTGATACATGTCCCCTGGTGCAGAACCCGGGTTCCCAAACCCTTTTTAGGACAATAACATGCATAATAGTTGTTATAATTAGCACTTTAGAATTCGAACGTTCGCATCCATTGTATTTAATAGGGTTCTAATGTTCGTACGAACTTTCGGTCCGTTTGCGGGTTCTGGTGCGAACGAACCCGGGGGTGTTCGGCTCATCACTATCCAGGAACCTCACTTTGAAAATATCAGAGATATTCCCCTCTTGACCTTGCCTCCGGAGGTGGCCTTCTTAGTGGCCATTACTTCTGTCAGACGGGTGTCTGAGTTGGCGGACTTGTCCTGCAAGTCGCCCTATTTGGTCACCCATAAGAATAAGGCGGTGTTGCGTCCGCGACCTTCCTTTTGCAAAAGGTGGTCTCGGCTTTTCACCTACATGTGGACATTGTCCTCCCGTCCTTGTGTCCTCACACATCGCATTCCAGAGGGTTTGCGCTTCACACATTTTATGTGGTACGTGATATGACTCACTAGTTGTGTCTGTCTCTGGTCCGAACAGGGCCGAGCGGTGTCGTCTGCCACCTTTTCTAGATGGATCAGACAGACTGTTATACAGGCCTATGCCATTAAGGGGGTGGCCCCTCCCTTTCCGGTTACGGTGCATGCCACCAGGGCAATTGGTGCTTCCTGGGCTTTCCGACATCAAGCGTCGGTTGCACAAGTGTGCAAGGCGGCGACCTGGTCGTTCGTTCATGCATTTTCAAAATTCTATAAGGTTGATGTGGCTGCATTTTCGGATGCTTCCTTCGGCCGCAAAGTGTTGCAGGCCGCTTCTTAATGTTGCAACTCCTCCATTGAGGAGCTCTGCTGGTTTGGAGTGAAGTTTTGGTTGTTCCTTACTATTTGCTCCCACCCTTTTCTTATACTGCTTTGGGACATCCCACATGTAAACAGTATGAGAGCTGTGTCAGTCCATGGACGATAAGAGAAAATAGGATTTTTGTACTCACCGTAAAATCAGTTTCTCTGACGTCCATGGACTGACACAGCACCCACCCTTCCTTTTTAAGGTTTGTACTGCTTTGTTACGAACTGAAGCTGCTAGCTGCAAGTGGGAGGGTAATGTCCGGAGGGACCGCCCCCCTGGGCGGGGCTGTTCAGCTCTGGTTTTGTTCTAGAATGTTTCTAACATTTAACATTCTGCCTAGGTCTTCTCCTGCAAGCAAGGACATATACCCACACGTAAACAGTATGAGAGCTGTGTCAGTCCATGGACGTCAGAGAAACTGATTTTACGGTGAGTACAAAAATCCTATTTTTTTTTTCCATAGGTTGCTTGTACCTTTCCACTCCCTGACTGCAACAGTTTATACCTGCTGGTTGGGCACCTGCATAAGCTGTTTTTTCCTCCCTAAAGATGTGGCGGTGTACAGTTGCTGGTGCACATTGTTGCTAAAAAGCTAAATCACATGTTTGCAGAGGATCTTCTTTTACCAGCCCACATGTTTACATGTTTTTGTGTTGATGGATTGACATGCCTTGCCTAAAAATGCATAAAGATGCTTGTTTGCATATAGATGCGGGGTCGCACAAAGGTTCTTGGTCTCACAAAGTCCTTGGTTACCCATGAGTGCTTAATCGCACAAAGATGCATGTGGGGTAAAAACAAGAACATGTTTATGATTAATCACATAAAGATCCATGTTTGCTGGTAGGGATATTTATGGTTTTAACAGTCTCATGGGGATCCTTGGTCACATTCGAGTGCTTAGTCACATAAAGATGTTTGACCGCATAGACATGCTTGGTCGCACAAGAGTCCTTGATACTCAGGGATACTTGATCACACAGAGAGGCTTGTTTTCACAAAGATGCCTAAAAATAAAGATGCTGGATCACACAGGGGTGTTTGATCCCACAAGAGTCCTTGGTCACACAAGGGTTCTTAGCCGCACAGTAGTGCTTAAAATGCATAAGATGTTTGATCGCATAAAAAATGCTGAATCGCATAAGGATGCATGATCGCCTAAAGTTGCATGTTCCCCTAGATTTTGCATGGTTGCATAATGGGGCCTTGGTTCTTGGTTACCCAAGAGTACTTAATCGCACGAAGAGGCTTGTTCCACTAAGATGGCTTAAATCGCTTTAAGATGATTGATGGCATAAAAATTGCTGAATCACACAAAGGTGCCCGATCCCTCAGGAATCCTTGGTCTCACAAGGATACTTGTCCGCACGATAATGCTTAAGATGCATTAGATGTTGATCGCATCAAGATGCTGAATCACATATAAGTTGCATGATCGCCTAGATTTTTGCATGGTTGCATAATAAGGCATGATAATTTAAGGATTCCTTAACCACTTAAAGTGGTTGTAAACCCACATTTATTTTTTATTTTTTTCCCCCCACCTGTAAGAGAAAGGCATAATGAGCTAGTATGACTAGCATATTAGCTCATTATGTACCACTTAACTTAGATCGGGGCCCCCGAAGCCCTCCGCGTCCCTCCATCTAGCCGCATCCATCGCTGCGGCGATAGCCGGAAGGTTACTTCCGGGTATCGCCGCTGCAGCCAATCACAGCGCCGCTCCGGCGCTGTGATTGGCCGGAGCGGCGGTGACGTCACTCTGCGCATGCACGCAAGAGCCGTCACAATCGGCTACGCCCAGCTATTGCTGGGAAGTAGCCGATTTTGTGAATGGGATTAACCCCATGAATGCGCCGTTCTCTACGGCGCGCATGCGCCGTAGACACAGAGCAATGTCATTTTTACTAAATATCTCCTAAACCGTGTAGGTTTAGGAGATATTTCTTGCACCTACAGGTAAGCCTTAATCTAGGCTTACCTGTAGGTGCAAGTTGAAAAAGTGGGTTTACAACCACTTTAAGCCCCGGACCAATACGCAGCATAAAGACCAGAGGTGTTTTTACAATTTAGCACTGCGCTGCTTTAACTGGTAATTGCGCGGTCATGCAATGTTGTACCCAAACGAAATTTGCGTCCTGCAAACCATTAGCAGCCATTTCCCTAGTCTAGTCTATTTCTAGTCTATTTTCTATTTCTATTCTAATCTTTTCTGATTGGAATTTGAATTCATTTTATACGAAATTCGAATGTCGGAACATGGTTTATTATAATCTTTTCTATTCGGTTGGAATAATTTCGAATCCGGTTGAAATATTATCGAATTTGGTTGAAATATTAACGAATGCGGATGATATATTATCGAATTCGGTAGAAATATTTTCGAATTTGGTTGAACTATTTTCCAATGCGACCGATTTTTCGAATTCCAATTAGAAAAGATTAGAATAGAAATAGAAAATAAACTTAAAAAACAATAGAACAACAGAATAGAATATAGATACTATCTATTTCATTTAAAAAAAAAAATTGCAGATTACGATTTGTTTCGGATGAGACCTGCAAAAAAAAAAAATATGAAATAGATGTTAATATACTGCAGGAGATCTGATGGAAATAAATAGTAATCTGCAAAAAATCAGATTGAAATATTATCAAATCCGGTTGAAATTTTTTCGAATTCGGTAGAAATATTTTCGAATTTGGTTGAAATATTTTCGAATGCGACCGATTTTTCGAATTCGGTCATAAACGTAACGAAATGCGAAAACAAAGTTAACGAATTTAACAAATCTAACTACCGTAAACTAAATTAATTAACCACTTCCCTACCGGGCACGGAAACCCCCTTCCTGCCCAAGCCATTTTTCAGCTTTCAGCGCTGTCACACTTTGAATGACAATTGCGCGGTCGTGCGACGTGGCTCCCACACGAAATTTGCGTCCTTTTCTTCCCACAAATAGAGCTTTCTTTTAATGGTATTTGATTGCCTCTGCTATTTTTATTTTTTGCGATATAAACGGAAAAAGGCAGAAAATTTTGAAAAAAATATTTTCTACTTTTTGTTATATGAAAAATCGAATAAACTCAATTTTAGTCATACATTTAGGCCAAAATGTATTCAGCCACATGTCTTTGTTCCAAGTGATTGAATAATGACAAAAAAAAAAAATGTACAAAAAGTTGTCACTAAATAATATATTGCTCACACATGCCATGGGCATATGTGGAATTACACCCCAAAATACATTTTGCTGCTTCTCCTGAGTACGGGGATACCACATGTGTGGGACTTTTTAGGAGCCTAGCCGCGTACAGGACCCCGAAAACCAAGCACCGCCTTCAGGATTTCTAAGGGCACAAATTTTTGATTTGACTCCTCACTACCTATCACAGTTTCGAAGGCCATAAAATGCCCAGATAGCACAAAACCCCCCCAAATGACCCCATTTTGGAAAGTAGACACCCAAGCTATTTGCTGAGAGGCATGGTGAGTATTTTACAGCTCTCATTTGTTTTTGAAAATGAAGAAAGAAGAAAAAAATGTATTTTTTCAATTTTCAAAACTTTGTGACAAAAAGCGAGATCTGCAAAATACTCACCATACCTCTCAGCAAATAGCTTGGGGTGTCTACTTTCCAAAATGGGGTAATTTGGGGGGGGGGGGTTTGTGCCATCTGCGCATTCCATGGCCTCCGAAACTGTGATAGGCAGTGAGGAGTGAAATCAAAAATTTTACACCCTTAGAAAGCCTGAAGGCGGTGCTTGGTTTTTGGGGTCCCAAAAAGTCTCACACATGTGGTATCCCCGTACTCAGGAGAAGCAACAGAATGTATTTTGGGGTGTAATTCCATATATGCCTATGGCATGTTTAAGCAATATATCATTTAGTGACAACTTTGTGCAAAAAAAAAATTGTCTTTTTCCCGGAACTTGCGTCAAATTATAAAATATTCCATGGACTCGACATGCCTCTCAGCAAAATAGCTTGGGGTGTCTACTTTCCAAAATGGGGTCATTTGGGGGGGGGGTTTTGAACTGTCCTGGCATTTTATGCACAACATTAGGAAGCTTATGTCACACATCATCCACTCTTCTAACCACTTGAAGACAAAGCCCTTTCTGACACTTTTTGTTTACATGAAAACATTTTTTTTTTTGCAAGAAAATTACGTTGAACCCCAAACATTATATATTTTTTTAAAGCAAAGGCCCTACAGATTAAAATGGTGGGTGTTGCATTTTTTTTCCACACAGTATCTGCGCAGCGATTTTTCAAACAAATTTCTTTGGGAAAAAATACACTTTTCTCTTACCATCCATGGACTGACACGGTGTCTCTTTACACTTTACACGTGGGTTATGTCCCTGCTTGCAGGAGAAGACCTAGGCAGAATGTGAAATGTTATACATACATTCTAAAAGCCAGAGCTGAACAGCCCCACCCAGGGGGCGGTCCCTCCGGACATAACCCTCCCACTACAGTCAGCAGACTTCAGTTTTTTTCTGCCTAGCAGAAGGAGAAGACGTGGCTCTCTCAGGAGCCAGTCTCCTGACCTATTTTTATTCCTTTTCTGGAATTCTTTTTTATTTTATTTTTGAGAATTTTCTATCAACTGTCGGCTGGGCAACAGGTTGGGTACAAGATATCCTCGTAGTCTTCCCTGTCCGACCATCGAGCGTGCTGATCCTCGCCTTGTGTGCGTGAGACTCAGTTCACGACAGGCCCCATGACTCCAGGGGTGGCCGGGTTTGCTTTCATGCTCCCACGGTCCTCTCAAGACTGAACAGTTCCTGACTGACTGTATCTTTCGCGGTGGACCGGGCCGACATCTACTCAGTACTGCACTGTGATAGTCCTGTCAGAAACGCACCAGTGGGTCCCTCAGGGGACGGGTAAGTAGTCTCTCCTGCCTGCAGGTGAGTACAAAAGGCTGTGTGTTTCTCTGTGGGGGATTTTCCCTGTCTCCCCCTGTATTTCATTGTCACTCTCTGTCACCATTGCTGGCGCTGTGCTGTGTGGGGTGCCTGGGGGTCACACTGTTCTTGGAGGGGCTAATATTGGTCTGCAGATATGCTTGGGGCCTTTTTTTGTGTGTTTTGGGGCCTGAGCGCCGAGTGGCGCTGTTTGTGTGCTGGTTTTTTTTTTTTTTTCACTTTTGCTGAGTCATGGCGGCCATCTTGCCGCGGATCGCCTCAGTGAAGTGCGGAGGCCATTTTCTTGTAGCCCGCGCGCTCTTCAGCACTAGTTTTGGCCTCTAGCGCTGTTGTAACAGCGCAAATCTCCTCACAATCTCCTCACAGCTCACCAGCGCTGACACAGCGTGGTACAGACAGCGGAACTGAGCGGTCCCTGGTCCGGTTTGGTGAGTCCCCTGGGCGCCCCCTCCTCAGTCAGCACAGCCTGTGGGTGGACTTTTTATCTGAGGAGTCTCAGAGGGGGGCAATATGGAGTCTCTATCACCAGCTTCCCCTAAATGTCAGTGGACAACAGGCAGTGCTTCAGCACCTGCGGTCCCTAGGGACCAGTTGTGGGCAGTCCTGGAATCATTTCTGACCAGGATGGGAGCTGTGTGCAAGCGCAAGGGAGCAAAAAAAAAAAAAAAAAAACGCCCTCTCCCCACTTTACTTCATGAGGGCAGTGCGCTGATTCAGATATGGGCCTAGCCACTACCGCTCAGGACCCTAGTTCTGAATGTATTGGATGGTTTTGAACAGGACATTCCTTATGAGGAAAACTCCAGTTCTGAGTCAGTAAATGACAGGGCGCTTGTTAGTGTACTCATGACTGCGGTGAGGGACACTCTCAAGCTAAAATGCTGCGGATGCAGAACCTCAGGCGGATACAGTCTCCTTTGGTTCTTTTAAGGGCAGGCCTTCTAAAGAGGTTTTTCCATATGTACTTTCTTTGACCAGCTCATTGATAAGGTCTGGGAAAACCCGCAGAAGAATATTTTTATGGTCCCGCGGCGTTTGTCTATCAGATACCCCTTGAAGATGCCCTACTTAAAAAGTGGGCTTCTCCCCCAGGGTCGACCCTCCAGTCGCCCGGTTGAGCAAGGCCATCACTCTCCCGATGGAGGGGACTCCTGCATTTGAGGACCCCACTGACAGGAGGTCAGAAGTGGTGAGCAGAGCCATGTTTGCCTTGTTGGGATCCGCCCTACGGCCTGTGGTAGCGGCGACCCTTGTGTCTTAAACACTTACAGGTTGGGCAAAAATGTTGCACCTAGCTGTACAGGAGCATAATCTTCCTCCAGACACAGTTGCTTTGGCCCACCAACTGGTTCAGGGCCTGGTTTATGTGTGCGACGCCACGTTGGACGCGGCCCCTTTAATATCCAGGGCCTCTGTCTCGGCGGTGGTATTGCATCGTCTTATCTGGTTGAAGTGCTGGTCTGCTGACCTAGCCTTAGGAAGCTCCTGACGGATCTACCATTTAAAGGTGGTAGACCTTTCGGTGCTGCTCTGGATGACATCGTCATGGATGTCATGGGAGGTAAAAGCACTCTTCTTCCTTAGACTAGCAAGGGTGAGGAGGCCCGCCGCAAACAGGGGCCTTCCTTTCCAGCAAAACAGGGTTTTTTCGTCAGTCAGAGTCCACGGGTAGGCCCTCTCAGACTGACGGCAGTGCGGCTGGTGGGCACAAGTGCCCCTGGGTGCGTAAGCCGAACAAGCGGCTCCCAAGCCCGCCTCTGCGTGAAGTCTTGCCTCCGCCCGACTCTGGGGTGGGGGGACGACTTCGCAGGTCACGAATCGGTGGTCCTCCCGAATCTCCGACTGGTGGGTGTGCGAGGTGGTCACCTCAGGATACAGGATAGTATTCCGATCCTGGCCCCCAGACAGATTCTTTCCCTCAAATCTTCCTCTCCTTCCTACCTGTCGGGCAGCCCTCTTGGGGGCTGTACAGGATTTGATCAGGTCCGGAGTGATTGTGCCGGTTCCGTCACAGGAGAGTTTTCAGGGATTCTACTCGAATCTGTTTGTCGTCCCAAAAATAGGACGTGGTTCGACCTATCCTGGACCTCAAGGCCTTGAATGCCTTCGAGAAGGTGCAGAAATTCCGCATGGAATCCATTCGCACGGTGATCGCTACACAAGGGATTTTCTTCTGGCGTCCTTGGACTTCAAGGACGCCTACTTGCATGTTCCGATCTGCGCAAGTCACCAGAAGTTTCTGCGCTTTGCGATCAGCGAAGTCCACTATCGATTGTGGCTCTTCCTTTCGGCCTAGCCTCAGCACCAAGGGTGTTCACCAAGGTGCTTGCTCCGGTTCTAGCCTTCTGTTACAGCGAGGTATTGCTGTCGTGGGCTATCTGGACGATCTTCTGCTAAGAGCAGAAAGTGGATCAGACTTAGAGGAAAGGTGACTATCGTCAATTAGACCCTCAGGGACTCGGGTGGTTCCTGAACATTCAGGAGTCAGTCCTGGTCTCGACTCAGTGTCTGGAGTATCTAGTTCTGATTCTGGACTCCTTGGAGGCAAAGGTATCCTACCTCTGGAGAAGTTGCTGACACTTCAGTCTGCGGTGCGGGTGCTGACATCCCAAAAATGGTTGTCAATCCGTTTTTTGCATGAGAATCCCGAGACTCGTGGTGGCCTCCTTCGCGGCCGTTCCGTATGCCCAATCACACACCAGGGCATTGCAGAAGGAGATCTTGTCCACCTGGGACAAATCCCCGTTGTCCTTGGATCTTCAGATCCAGGTGATTCACCTGGTCAGGGCGCCCCTGACATGGTGGTTGAGATCCTCGGCTCTTCAGTCCGGAAAGTCGTTCCCCTCCCATCCAATGGACGGTACTCACGACGGACACCAGCCTGACGGGCTGGGGTGGAGTCTGGGGAGTCCTGTCGGCTCAGGCCTTGGACTCCGGACGAGCCCGTTTACCAATCACTGTTCTGGAAATATGGGCCATCGGACTGTGTCTCTCCTCAGGTCGGAGAGAGTACGGGGTCGCTCCATCAGGAGCCAGTCGGATACCGCCACGGCGGTGGCGTATGTAAACCATCAAGGGGGAACTCGGAGCTCAGCTGCGGCTTCCGAGGTAGTCCGTATCCTGAAGTGGGCCGGAAGAAACGTGCCGGCTCTGTAGGCCATTTTACATTCTGGGCATAGACAATGGGCAGGCGGACTATCTGAGTCGCCAATCGCCAGACACCGGACCAAGAAGAGTGGTCCTTGCATATTTCAACTCCTTTACCGACGGTGGGGCACGCCGGATGTGGACCTGATGGCCTCTCGACTCAATCGCAAGGGTCGAGGTTGTGGCCAGATCCAGGGATCCTTGGGCGATGCCTCGGATGCGTTGGTGGCCCCATAGGGTCCTTATCGTCTGATATAAACTCTGGCGATCCTAATTGTTCCGGATTGGCCTCAGCATCACTGATACGCTGATCTGGTACGTCTCGTCGCGGACGTTCCCTGGCGGTTGCCGATGAGGGAGGACCTTCAGTCTCAAGGTCCTATGTTTCATCCGGCTTACAGTCTCTGGCTTTAACGGCAGGGCTGTTAAAAGCCAGGTGTTGAGGGACCGAGGTCTCTCGGACTCGGTCATTTTGACCATGTTAAGGACACAGAAGTCTTCCTCCAGGCAGATCTATCACCGTGTCTGGAAAGCTTACATTGGGGCAAAAAAGTATTTCGTCAGCCACCAATTGTGCAAGTTCTCCCACTTAAAAAGATGAGAGAGGCCTGTAATTGTCATCATAGGTATACCTCAACTATGAGTTACAAAATGTGGAAAAAAATCCAGACAATCACATAGTCTGATTTGGAAAGAATTTTTTTTGCAAATTATGGTGAATAGAAAGTATTTGGTCACCTACAAACAAGCAAGATTTCTGGCTCTCACAGGCCTGTATCTTCTTCTTTAAGAGGCTCCTCTGTCCTCCAATCATTACCTGTACTAATGGCACCTGTTTGAACTTGTTATCAGTATAAAAGACACCTGTCCACAACCTCAAACAGTCACACTCCAAACTCCACTATGGTGAAGACCAAAGAGCTGTCGAAGGACACCAGAAATAAAATTGTAGACCTGCACCAGGCTGGGAAGACTGAATCTGCAATAGACAAGCAGCTTGGTGTGAAGAAATCAACTGTGGGAGCAATAATTAGAAAATGGAAGACATACAAGACCACTGATAATCTCCCTCGATCTGGGGCTCCACGCAAGATCTCACCCCTTGGGGTCAAAATGATCACAAGAACGGTGAGCAAAAATCCCAGAACCACACGGGGGGACCTAGTGAATGACCTGCAGAGAGCTGGGGCCAACGTAACAAAGGCTACCATCAGTAACACACTACACCATCAGGGACTCAGATCCTGCAGTGCCAGACGTGTCCCCTTGCTTAAGCCAGTACATGTCCGGACCCGTCTGAGGTTTGCTAGAGAGCATTTGGATGATCCAGAAGAGGATTGGGAGAATGTCATATGGTCAGATGAAACCAAAGTAGAACTGTTTGGTAGAAACACAACTCGTCGTGTTTGGAGGAGAGAGAATGCTGAGTTGCAACCAAAGAACACCATGACTACTGTGAAGCATGGGGGTGGCAACATCATGCTTTGGGGCTGTTTCTCTGCAAAGGGAACAGGACGACTGATCAGTGTACATGAAAGAATGAATGGGGCCATGTATCGTGAGATTTTGAGTGCAAACCTCCTCCCATCAGCAAGGGCATTGAAGATGAAACGTGGCTGGGTCTTTCAGCATGACAATGATCCCAAACACACCGCCCGGGCAACGAAGGAGTGGCTTCGTAAGAAGCATTTCAAGGTCCTGGAGTGGCCTAGCCAGTCTTCAGATCTCAACCCCATAGAAAACCTTTGGAGGGAGTTGAAATTCCGTGTTGCCCAGCGACAGCCCCAAAACATCACTGCTCTAGAGGAGATCTGCATGGAGGAATGGGCCAACATACCAGCAACAGTGTGTGACAACCTTGTGAAGACTTACAAAAAAACGTTTGACCTCTGTCATTGCCAACAAAGGATATATAACAAAGTATTGAGATTAACTTTTGATATTGACCAAATACTTATTTTCTTGTTTACAAAAGTTTTATTTGGAAGACAGGAAAATGACAAACTTCAGTATAAAGCGATATACAAAATACAGTAGTGCTAGGGTTTACAAAGGTTTGTACATGAGAATGGCAACAAAGGTTATATCCATATGCAATCAGTATCAATCATAAGGACAAGATAACATTTGGGTGTGAAGGTGGGGTGGTGTGGAAAAAAAAAGTCCCATAGGAGTAAGCTCAATAGTATGTTATAGCGGTATGTTCTGTTAAGTTGGAGACCAATACATCCACTTTCCATTGTATGTGTGTATGCTATCAAAGAGAGTATGGTGGATCCTTTCAGATAATCTAAGAGCCTCCATTCTGGATAAGACCTGGGACCAAGGAAGGTTGTGTGTTTTCCAGTTTAGGGCGATCATCCATTGAACGGAGCTTATCAGTGAATGAAGTAGTCTAGTACAAGGTAACGGGATATCTGAAACCTCAGCATAAAGAATGCAGATTTGTGGTGAGAGGGGGATTTTTTTCTTGAGTGTGGGTTCTAAAGTGGTTACTACTGCCTGCCATATGGGTTCAAGAAGTTTGCAGCTCCAGAAGATATGGAGATAGTTCCCTTCATCAGGGCAGCCTCTAAAGCAGGTATTGGAGACTGAGGGATAAAATGAATGGATCTTGGCAGGGGTCATATACCATCTAACAAAAAGTTTAAGGAGGGATTCCCTAAAGGCTGCTGCACGATTGCTTTTGCGGAGGTTGTCTATCATCTTTAACCAGGTTTCTATGGGGAGGGAGCAGCTCAAGTCAGCTTCCCAACGTATCATAGGGCCTGTTTTCTCGGGCTGGTGTAGATCGTTTAAGAAATTGTAAATTTGTGAGATGACACCCTTATCTCTATAAGAGGAAGTTCAGATGCGCTCAAAAGTGGTGCATGGGGTGTCGATGGAAAGGGAATAGTGAGTGGCAAAAAAGGTTTGGATTTAGAGATATTGGGGAAGTTCAGAGTCAGGGAGTTGGTGACTAGATTGGAGGGATGCGAAGGTTGGGAATTTTAGGTTGATCACTAGTGATCTAAGAGTGGTTAATTTAGGTTGAATCCAGTGATGAAAGAGATTGTAGTTTGGGAACGCGGGGGTAAATCTGGGATCTCCCAGGAAGTTGGCCAAAGGAGGGGTAGTTGAGGACAAGGCGTAATAGTCTTTGATTTTATTCCATAGTTGCAAAGAGTGGGCGATAATTATGTTTTTCTTAAGAAGAGAGCGGTAGTGAGTTATAGGGGACCATAAGATGCCCTTTAATGATAGAGGGGAGATGGAAGAAGATTCGAAGATCAACCATGGAATGTGTGTAGTGGGGGAATGCCATTGGGCCATATGTGAGAGTCTGGCTGCTAAATAATAGTGCCAGAGGTTTGGGAGGCCCATGCCGCCTTTGTTTTGTGGGTTATGCATAAGCGCATAACTACATCTGGGTTTTTTATTGTTCCAGATAAATTTACTAATTTCCCTTTGAAGGGATGTTATTCTGGATTTGGGGACATTAATGGGGAGCGCTCTGAAATAGTAGAGAAGCTTGGGGAGGATCGACATTTTGAACGCACAAATTCTGCCTAAGAAGGAGATGTGATGATTGGACCATGATTTAAGTAGTGAATTTATGTGGGAGAAAAGAGGAATATAATTGGCTTTATAAAGAGATGTGTGGGTGGGGGTAATATAGACTCCCAAATATTTGATTGAGTTGGATGGCCAGATGAAGTTAAAATTATTTTGGAGTGTGCTTAGCATGTTTGGGGGGTAGTTTATAGGTAGAGCAGAGCTTTTGTTGGTGTTTATAGATAGGCCGGAGATTGCATGGAAGGATTTGAGTTCAGCTAATAAGTTGGGAATGGAGGTAATTGGATCAGTCAGAAATATTAGAGCGTCATCAGCATATAGGCTAATTTTAAATTGAGTGACGTTTTTCTGATATCCTTTAATGTTAATATTTTGTCTGATAGCTATGGCAAGGGGCTCCATTGCCAAGGCAAACAGGAGGGGGGGAAAGTGGACAGCCCTGTCTAGTACCTCTATTTATGGGGAAAAATTCGGAGTTGCTACCTGGAATTCTAATCCTAGTCTTTGGGGAGTGATAAAGGGCATTAAAACCGTGTATGAATTTTTCTGAGAGGCCAAGTTTAGGAAGGAGGTGATTGATGTATGACCAGCTGACGCTGTCGAAAGCCTTGTGTATATCAAGGCTTAAAAGACAGATTGGGCAGGAGTGAAGATTAGCGTCTTGTATAACGTTGGATACTAGTCTGATGTTATCCGTAATTTGACGTCCTGGGATAAAGCCCGACTGGTCAGTGTGTACTAAGGAAGTGACGACAGAAGCTAGTCTGTTGGCTAGTAATTTACCAAAAAGCTTAATATCATTATTGAGGACCGATATGGGACGAAAGTTTTGAGGAAGGGAGTGATCTTTATGGGGTTTTGGGATTAAGGAGAGGTTAGCCATCAACATCTCGTCAGGGAATTGGCCTCCATTTAGAATATGGTTGAATAGTCTAGTGAGATTGGGTACTAGAAGAGGGGCAAATTTTTTATAGTATGAAGACGAAAAACCGTCTGGACCTGGGGCTGTGGATGTCTTAAGTGATTTGATTATGTTCAAAATGTCTTCATCTGTGCAGGGTATATTAAGGGAGGAGGTCTGATGATCGTTAAGTTTAGGGAGTGGGAGGTTGTCTAGCCACCTTAAAGAGGAGGGGTTAGGAATTGTTTGCGGGCCTGAAAGTAGGTCTTTATAAAAGTTTGTGAATATTTGGAGCACATCCTGGGGGTGAGTTACGAAATTACCATTCGAATTACGCAACTTGTAGACATGTGTAGGATTAGAGTCTTGCTTGAGTTTTTTAGCAAACATTGCTGAGGAAGAATTGCTGAATAGTAAGAATCTGGCTTTTGAAAAGCGTAGAGATTTTTCAGTGTCATCGGATAATAGTGTATTCAGTGCTTGACGCTTGATTTGGATTAGATTAGTTAGCTCCGGGGAGACTGAGTGACTCAGCTTGTTATAGAAGTCATTTAATTCTTTAGTGAGACATTTAATGTCTGCAATTTTAGCTTTATTCCTAGCCACAGCAATGTTTATAAGATGACCCCTGAGAACAGCTTTGTGAGCAGCCCATATGGATGTGGGAAGTGTCTCATTTGTTATATTTTCTTTGAAGTAATTTTCAATATGGGAATTTATTAGTTGGAAGGTGGCGGGGTCTGTGAGTAGAGAGTCGTTAAGGCGCCATTTAAAGGTAGTTGGGGCCATTCCTATGTGGGAGGTCTCAAAGGTGGTCATATTATGGTCTGACCAAGGGCAAGGGTGGATCTGGGCTTTAGAGGAGTTTGCTAAGAGTATAGGGGTACTAAAAATGTAGTCAAGGCGGGCATAACAATCGTGAGGATGAGAGTAATGTGTGAATGCCTTAACCCCTATATGGTGTGATCTCCATGTGTCAATTAATTGAAGATTGTTTAGAAAGTGATTAATAGTTTTGGAGAAGGCTTTAGAGGATGGGGTTGTGTTACTTCTGTCTAAAGAGGGGTGGGCGGCTAAGTTGAAATCGCCTCCTACAATCATGTGGGGCGAAGTGTGTTGGTCTAATATGGAGAAGAAATTTTTGAAAAAGGATGAGTGTGACTCATTAGGGGAGTAAACTGACGCTAATGTAATTGAGCGCCTGTTAACTGTGCCCTTCAGAATAATGAAGCGGCTATCTTTATCTTTGTAAATATTTTGGATTTGGAAATAATTGAGTTTTTGATAAAGATGGCGACCCCCCTGGTTTTATTTGCAAAGGTAGTATAATGATGTTGACTAAATGTTTTGTCGAAATATTGTGGGTGGTTGGCTTGGGCAAAATGGGTTTCTTGTAATAAAATGATGTCAGCTCCCAATCTTTTGTAATGTTTGAATGCTTTCTTGCGTTTATTGGGAGAATTAAACCCCTGAACGTTGTGGGAGGTTATTCTAATACCCATTGTTGTAAAAGAGGGAGAGTTTTGTTAGGTAAGTTATAGTTAAAGCTATAAGACATCTCGAGCTCCGTCAAATAATGAGGGCTCCCAAGAAGTCCAGGCATAACAGGGAAGGGGAAATTATGTAGAAAAGTTGTATAGTGCCAGACATGTATTTTGATAGAATGTGGATATAGAAGTGTCATCATATATCTTATAGCAACTAAAAATGTGATCAACTTATTGTGACTATAGAGAAAGGTCATTTGTGGTCTTCCATTAACATTTCTGAACATTTTTGAGGCCAAAAGGGCAAAAGTAAATGAAAAATAAATGAGAAAAAACTGGGGGCCAGGAAACATAGAGCCACCTGGCCCAGAAACAGTATGTAGAGGACAAATCCGTCCTAGTTCTGCCAACGAGGTCCGCCCCACCACCTCAATGAGATGAGGGAGCAAACCACGGAGGCAGAGTGGGGAACAATCCAGCGACGGCGGACTCACCAGGCAATTGAAAACATTGAAAAATCACAGTATAGGGTACATGGTGAAAAATGGTAGTTATCACAAAAGGTACAATACATGAAAAATTGAGGGGCAGCGGTAAAAAATAAAAGAATAATAAAAAAAGGAGTAGGAGAAAGGTCTCGCGTGAGTCCAGAGGGTTTGTTTTTGAGCGGCGATCATATAGCAGACTAGGCTGCCGCAAGATCAGGTTCAGCTGGGAGTGTTCGTCCTGTCAGGGAAACAAACATGACAAGAAAATAAACAGTGAAACAGCCCAGGAAGTCTTTGGTTATATTTGGATGAACTCCAGTAAGGGCAGGTGGTATGATGGGGAAGGAGAACTGCAGTGTGAACATTGCGAAACAAACAAGTAAAAAAAGGTAAAATTGTGAAAGTTTAGTGAGGTCAGTTTATAGGATATTGATCAATTTAGTAGTCTGAGAAGGGTTGGAACTTGCTACTCAGAAATTTCCGAACCAATTATGAAAACTTCAGGATGGATCCAGTGGGTGTTAATTCAGCTGTGGGAAGAGATTTGTAGTTGTCCTGTTCAATAACAATTTTGTTCAGAACAAGGGGTACCATTACTTAGGCACGTCTCTACCAGGGGCATAGTGAGTTTTGGGTGACCCCCTGTTCTCAATGGGGGAGACACAGCTGAATATATAATAGTAGTGCTCGTTAATGTGGATCCAGAGGTTCAATAGATGGGGGAACAAAAAGATAGACCTAGGACTGCACCTCATGTCATGAGAGCATGCATTTGTAGTGAAAAAAAAACAGGGGGTGGAAATAAAACCAAACGAGCAATGACTCAAAATCTCAAAAGAATAGTGTGGTCAGTTTATGAAAATAGAACTTGCAGGATCATGCATGATGATCTGGGGAGGGAGGGTTCCATCTTCTCTGGTCCCTTTGGTTTCTCTGATCCCTTTGTGAGCGCCTAGGGGTGGACCAAATGGGTGATGAGCTAGGTGTGGGAGGGAATCGGCGTTGAGGGGCCTGATCCAAGAGGCCCAGCTTGACCAGCAGTTCCTTCCCTTCTATAACATTATAGACAGAATACGTGGTGCCATTGTGCATAATAGACAACTTGAAGGGAAATCCCCATCTGTACTTAATTCCGGCAGATTGTAAGATACTGGTAACCTCCTTCATCCTGCGGCGTCTATCCAGAGTCACAGGAGAGATGTCCGGGTAGATCTGGATCCTGATTCCATCTAGGTCTATATTCTGAGTGTTTCTAGCCGCTCTCATGATGTCTTCCTTAGTGACAAAGTCTTTCATACAGATGATTATGTCACGAGGGGGTTTATCAGGAGTTGGTTTGGGCCTTAGAGCTCTGTGTAATCTGTTGCATGCAAAGGCAGACAGGGGCTTGTCTGGGACAAGGTTATGAAACAGTTTAGTGATGGTCTGGTTAAGATCAGTGATCGTTTCAGGGACACCACGCAGCCTTATATTGTGTCTCCTGTTCCTGTTGTCTAAATCTTCTACGTGAGCTTGCATAAAGGAAAAGCTGTCTGCAAGTGACTCCTAATCCTTTCTCAAGTCATTGTGAGCCAAGGAAAGCTCGTCATGCTTGGCCTCTAAAATGTCAGTTCTGCCTCCTATGCTGGCTATCTCCTGTGATAGAGCACTGGTGGATTTATGTATTTCAGACTCCAGCTTCCCCACCAGCTTTTCATAAATGGGGTGTGAGGCTGGCATCCAGATCAGCTTTTGTCAGGGGAGGATTGTACTCACTGTTTGGAGGATTTGTTGTCTGAGCCTGCATGGAGCTGCTGGGGGCCGCGTGTGAGCCGGCGCCATTTTGGGTCATCTTTCTTGTTGTGCAGGAGCGCTCAATCTCCAAAAGAAAGTTGGTGAGCGAGTGTTGTGAGCGGGTTCTCCGTCCTTTTTTGCCTGATGGCATGTACCTGGGTGTCTCACAGGGGTGCTGAGTGAATTTGGGCTGAATTATGTGTTAGAATAGCCCCGGGAATCCTGCCTAGCAGACCTGGTCAGACGGAGCTCTGCTCAGCAGCGTCCGTCCAGCATCGCGCCGCGCATGCGCCCCCCAAATACTTATTTTCCACCATAATTTGCAAAAAAAAGTCTTTCCAAGTCAGACAATGTGATTGTCTGAATTTGTTTCCACATTTTGTCTCTCATACTTGAGGTATACCTATGATGACAATTACAGGCCTCTCTCATCTTTTTAAGTGGGAGAACTTGCACAATTGGTGGCTGACTAAATACTTTTTTGCCCCACTGTATATCGCCATGTGCGAAGCGCTGGACTGGCGTCCTCGGACGTATTCCGTCCCCAGAATCCTGCGTCCTCTGCAGTGTGGAGTGACCCAAAAGCTTGCTTTGAGTACCATCAAGGATCAGATTTCGGCCTTGGCCGTCTTCTTTCAGCGACCTCTAGCGGGTCATTTTCTTGGTTAGCACCTTGTGTTGGGGGTTCGCCATGTGCTCCCTCCTGTCAAGCCTCCTCTCCCACCGTGGGATCTGAATTTGGTGCTCTCGGTCCTCCAGGAACCTCCTTTTGGGAATATCCGGGATATTCCCCTCTTGTCTTGTCTCAGAAGGTGGCCCTTTTAGTGGCAATCACTTCTGTTTGACGAGTGTCTGAGTTGGCGGCTTTGTCCTGCAAGTCGCCATATTTGGTCATCCATAAGGATAAGGCGGTGTTGCATCCGCGACCTTCCTTTTTTGCCAAAGGTGGTGTCCACCTTTCACCTAAATGAGGACATTGCCCTCCCGTCCTTGTGTCCTCACCCATCGCATCCCAGAGAGTTTGCGCTGCACATATTGGAGGTGGTACGAGCCTTACGGGTGTACCTGTCTGCTACTGCTTCTATTCGGAAGTCCGACTCACTGTTTGTGACTGTCTCTGGTCCATAACAGGGCCAAGCGGTTTCGTCTGCCATCATTTTTAGGGGAATCAGACAAACCGTCATTCAAGCCTATGCTCTCAAAGGGCGGGCGCTTCCCTTTCCGGTTACGGCGCATTCCCACCAGGGCAATTGGTGCTTCCTGAGTTTCCCGACATCAAGCGTCGGTTGCACAAGTGTGCAAGGCGGCGACCTGGTAGTCTGTTCATGCCTTTTAAGTTTTATAAGGTTAATGTGGCTGCATCTCCGGATGCTTCCTTCGGCCGCAGGGTGCTGCAGGCCGCTGTTTAAAGTTGTGACTCCTCCGTTGAGGAGCTCTGCCTTATTGGAGTGAAGTTTTGGTTTTTCCATTTATACTGCTCCCATCCCTCTTGACACTGCTTTGGGACATCCCACGTGTAAAGTGTAAAGAGACACCGTGTCAGTCCATGGATGGTAAGAGAAAATAGGATTTTTTGTACTCACCGTAAAATCCTTTTCTCTGACATCCATGGACTGACACGGCACCCACCCTTCCTTTTAAGTTTATACTGCTTTGTTACGAACTGAAGTCTGCTGACTGTAGTGGGAGGGTTATGTCCGGAGGGACCGCCCCCTGGGTGGGGCTGTTAAGCTCTGGCTTTTAGAATGTATGTATAACATTTCACATTCTGCCTAGGTCTTCTCCTGCAAGCAGGGACATAACCCACGTGTAAAGTGTAAAGAGACACCGTGTCAGTCCATGGATGTCAGAGAAAAGGATTTTACGGTGAGTACAAAAAATCCTATTTTTTTTTCAATTTTAATGCACTAAAACACACTATATTGCCCAAATGTTTGATGAAATAAAAAAGATGATCTTAGGCCGAGTACATGGATACCAAACACGACATGCTTTAAAATTTCGCACAAACGCGCAGTGGCGAAAAACTACATACATTTTTAAAAGCCTTTACAGGTTACCACATTAGATTTACAGAGGAGGTCTACTGCTAAAATTGCTGCACTCGATCTGACCTTCGTGGTGATAACTCACATGCATGGTGCAATTGCTGTTTACATATGATGCCAGACCGACGCTTGCGTTCGCATTTGCGCAAGAGCAGGGCGGGACAAGGGTGCTTTTTTATTTATTTATTTTTTGCTTTTTTTTTATTATTATTTATTTTGCTTTTTTATTTTATTTTTAAACGGTTCCTTCCATTTTTATTTATTTTTTATCATTGTTATTGTTATCTCAGGGAATGTAAATATCCCCTATGATAGCAATAGGTAGTGACAGGTACTCTTTTTTTTGAAAAAAATGGGGTCTATTAGACCCTAGATCTTTCCTCTGCCCTCAAATCATCTGACCACACCAAGATCGGTGTGATAAAATGCTTTCCCAATGGCGCTTTTTATATCCGGGGGGGGGGGGACATTCCCTCCCACTGCTTGTAAAAGCAGTCCAAAGGCTAATTAGCCTGTAGGATTGCTTTTACATGAAAGCCGGCTTCTGGCTGAAAAGAATGATACCAAGATGATACCTAAACCCGCAGGCATCATTCTGGTATAACCATTCAAAGTCCAGCAACATACCAGTACGTTGCTGGTCCTTGTTGGACATGTATTGTAATCTCTTTTTTCATGCAGCCTGTTGGCTGAACGAGAAAAAAAAGAGTTATCGGTGGGTATGCCCACCATTAGAATACCACCCTTCATCCATCCACTTCTAATGATGGGCATACATGCACCATTTATATATGCCGAAGCATGGGGGCATCCTCCCGCAAAAGTTATGCCGCGTACACACGGTCAGACTTTTCCACAGGTAAGCCTCTGTCGGAATTTTGACCGCAAAATCGCTCCTCTGCCCCTGCTGCCCCCATGCTTCGGCATATATGCCCTTTTTTTTAACTGTGGTGGTGAAATCACCTCCTACAGCACTGGAGTCGCAGGGATCAGGCCTGTCTCTGCGAACGCTGCAGTTATGTGTGTGTTTTGTGAGTGAGAGTGATCGATCGATACTGCACTTGGGTGGCCTGCGCTGGACGGAGGGGCAAAACGCAGGTGCTAGCAGGTATCTGGGCTGATCCCGCTAACACTGCGTTTTTGGGAACCCTAAACTGTTGGGTACGCTAGTATAGATCTGATCAGATCAGATATTGATCTGTTCAGATACTATACCACTAAGTTACATAGTTAGTCAGGTTGAAAAAAGACACAAGTCCATCCAGTTAAACCATAAAAAAAAATATATATATATATATCGTACAATCCCATATACCCAATTCTATACCCACAGTTGATCCAGAGGAAGGCAAAAAAAACCAGCAGAGCATGATCCAATTTGCTACAGCAGGGGAAAAAATTTGTTCCTGATCCCCCGAGAGGCAATCGGATATTCCCCGATTCAACTTTACCTATAAATGTTAGTATCCAGTTATATTATGTACATTTAGGAAAGTATCCAGGCCTTTCTTAAAGCAATCTACTGAGCTGGCCAGAACCACCTCTGCAGGGAGTCTATTCCACATTTTCACAGCTCTTACTGTGAACAAACCTTTCCGTATTTGGAGGTGAAATCTCTTTTCCTCTAGATGCAAAGAGTGCCCCCTTGTCCTTTGTGTTGACTGTAAAGTGAATAATTCAACACCAAGTTAACTATATGGACCCCTTATATATTTGTACATGTTGATCATATCCCCCCTTAATCTCCTCTTCTCAAGAGTGAATAAATTCAGTTCCTCTAATCTTTCCTCATAGCTGAGCTCCTCCATGCCTCTTATCAGTTTGGTTGCCCTTCTCTGCACTTTCTCCAGTTCCCCAATATCCTTTTTGAGAACTGGGGCCCAAAACTGAACTGCATATTCCAGATGAGGTCTTACTAATGATTTGAACAGGGGCAAAATGATATCTCTCTTTCTGGAGACCATACCTCTCTTAATACAAGAAAGGACTTTGCTCGCTTTGGAAACCGCAGCTTGGCATTGCATGCCATTATTGAGCTTATGATCTACCAAAACCCCCAGATCCTTCTCCACTACGGATCCCCCCAGTTTTCCTCCCCCTAGTATGTATGATGCATTCATATTCTTAGCCCCCAAGTGCATAACTTTACATTTATCAACATTAAACCTCATCTGCCACATAGTCGCCCAGTTAGACAGAGCATTGAGGTTGGCTTGTAAATTGGCGACATCCTGTAAGGACGTTATTCCACTGCATAGCTTGGTGTCATCTGCAAAGACAGAAATGTTACTTTTGATCTCAGACCCAATATCATTTATAAAGATAGTAAAAAGTAAGGGTCCCAGCACTGAACCTTGGGGTACACCACTGATAACCTTGGACCATTCAGAGTAAGAATCATAAACCACTACTCTCTGAATTCTGTCTTTTAGCCAGTTCTCTATCCATTTACAAACTGATATTTCCAATCCTGTAGACTTTACCTTGCACATGAGCCGTGTGTGGGGAACTGTATCGAACGCTTTTGCAAAATCCAAGTATACCATGGCCACAGCCACCCCTCTGTCCAAGGTCTTACTTACCTCTTCATAAAAAGAAATCAGGTTTGTCTGACAACTTCTGTCTTTCATGAATCCATGCTGTCTGTTGCTTAAATATCTTTTTTCCAGCAAGAACTCATCTATGTGGTCTTTTATTAATCTCTCCAGTATCTTCCCAACTATGGAAGTTAAACTAACAGGTCTATAGTTACTTGGTAAATACTTAATTCCCTTTTTAAATATAGGCACCACATTGGCCCTGCGCCAATCCAGTGGTACTATTCCTGTCATTAATGAGTCCCTAAAAATTAAATACAATGGCTTTGAAATTACAGAGCTCAATTCTTTTAGGATCCGTGGGTGGATGCCATCTGGTCCATGTGCTTTATCCACCTTTATTCTGTCTAAATATTTCTGGACCATATCACTTTTGAGCCATTGTGGATTTGGGGCTGTGTCCCTACCACCCCCATTTTGGACATGAGCTCCCCCATGCTCCTTTGTATACACAGAACTGAAGAAAGTATTTAATAAATTAGCCTTCTCTTTGTCCCCAGTCACCCACTCTAGATTATTTTGTAAAGGGCCTACATGCTCAGACTTGACCTTTTTACTATTAATATATTTGAAGAATTTTTTGGGGTTTGTCCTACTATCTTTTGCAATCTGTCATTCATTTTGAATTTTTGCATCCTTGATTTCCTTTTTACATATCCTGTTATATTCTTTGTAACATTTAAATGACACTAGTGTTCCCTCATTTTTATATTTTTTAAAAGCTATTTTCTAATGGTTTATAGCTTTTTTAACTTTGGCAGTGAGCCACATAGGTTTTATTTTTAGCCTTTTAAACTTATTGCCCATGGGAATATACTTTGCAGTTCACAAACAGTCTTTTTGAAGAATTCCCATTTCTGTTCTGTGCCCATTGATGCCAATATTCCCTCCCAGTCTAAGTCCTGGAGAGCAGCGTTCATCCTTGGAAAATTTGCTCTCTTGAAATTAAGTGTTTTTATCTTTACCGTATGTGATTTTTGCTTGGAACTGACATCAAATGAAATCATGTTATGGTCACTGCTACCCAGGTGTTCCTTTATCTGAACATTAGTAATACGCTCTGCATGGTTTGAGATTACCAGGTCCAACAGAGCATCATTCCTAGTTGGGGCCTCAATAAACTGGACCATAAAATTGTCCTGCAATAGGTTTATAAATTTTTGCCCTTTAACCACTTAAGCCCCGGACCATTTTGTAGCTAAAGGACCAGAGCTGTTTTCAGAATTTTGCACTGCGCTGCTTTAACTGTAAATTGTGCGGACATGCAATGTTGTACCGAAACGAAATTTGCGTCCTTTTCTTCCCACAAATAGAGCTTTCTTTTAATGGTATTTGATTGCCTCTGCGATTTTTATTTTTTGCGATATAAACGGAAAAAGACCGAAAATTTTGAAAAAAAATTATATTTTCTACTTTTTGTTATAAGAAAAATCGAATAAACTCAATTTTAGTCATACATTTAGGCCAAAATGTATTCAGCCACATGTCTTTAGTAAAAAAAAATTCAATAAGCGTATATTTATTGGTTTGCGCAAAAGTTATAGCGTCTACAAACTAGGGTACATTTTCTGGAATTTACACAGCTTTTAATTTATGACTGCCTATCTCATTTCTTGAGGTGCTAAAATGGCAGGGCAGTACAAAACCCCCCCAAATGACCCCATTTTGGAAAGTAGACACCCCAAGGAAATTGCTGAGAGGCATGTTGAGCCCATTGAATATTTTTTTTTTGTCTCAAGTGATTGAATAATGACTGAAAAAAAAAAATTACAAAAAGTTGTCACTAAATGATTTATTGCTCACACATGCCATGGTTATATGTGGAATTGCACCCCAAAATACATTATGCTGCTTCTCCTGAGTACGGGGATACCACATGTGTGGGACTTTTTGGGAGCCTAGCCACGTACGGGACCCCGAAAACCAAGCACCGCCTTCAGGATTTCTAGGCACAAATTTTTGATTTCACTCCTCACTACCTATCACAGTTTCGAAGGCCATAAAATGCCAAAATAGCACAAAACCCCCCCAAATGACCCCATTTTGGAAAGTAGACACCCCAAGCTATTTGCTGAGAGGCATGGTGAGTATTTTACAGCTCTCATTTGTTTTTGAAAATGAAAGAAAATATATATATATATATATATATATATATATATATATATATATATTTTCTTTTTTTTTTTTTTTAAATTTTCAAAACTTTGTGACAAAAAGCGAGATCTGCAAAATACTCACCATACCTCTCAGCAAATAGCTTGGGGTGTCTACTTTCCAAAATGGGGTCATTTGGGGGGGTTTGTGCCATCTGGGCATTCCATGGCCTCCAAAACTGTGATAGGCAGTGAGAAGTGAAATCAAAAATTTACACCCTTAGAAAGCCTGAAGGCGGTGCTTGGTTTTGGGGTCCCGTACGTGGCTAGGCTCCCAAAAAGTCTCACACATGTGGTATCCCCGTACTCAGGAGAAGCAACAGAATGTATTTTGGGGTGTAATTCCACATATGCCCATGGCATGTTTGAGAAATATATCATTTAGTGACAACTTTGTGCAAAAAAATTAAAAATAAATTGTATTATTTCCGCAACTTGTGTCAACATATAAAATATTCCATGGACTCGACATGCCTCTCAGTATATAGCTTGGGGTGTCTACTTTCCAAAATGGGGTCATTTGGGGGGGTTTTGAACTGTTCTGGCATTTTATACACAACATTAGGAAGCTTACATCCACTCTTCTAACCACTTGAAGACAAAGCCCTTTTTGACACTTTTTGTTTACATGAAATCATTTTTTTTTTTTGCAAGAAAATTATGTTGAACCCCCAAACATTATATATATTTTTAAAGCAAAGGCCCTACAGATTAAAATGGTGGGTTTTGCATTTTTTTTTTTCTACACAGTATTTGCGCAGCGATTTTTCAAATGCATTTTTTGGGGGGAAAATACACTTTTTTTAATTTTAATGCACTAAAACACACTATATTGCCCAAATGTTTGATGAAATAAAAAAGATGATCTTAGGCCGAGTACATAGATACCAAACACGACATGCTTTAAAATTTCGCACAAACTCGCATTGGCGACAAACTACATACATTTTTAAAAGCCTTTACAGGTTACGCCGTTAGATTTACAGAGGAGGTCTACTGCTAAAATTACTGCCCTCGATCTGACCTTTGCGGTGATACCTCACATGCATGGTGCAATTGCTGTTTACATATGACGCCAGACCGACGCTTGCGTTCGCCATTGGGCAAGAGCAGGGCAGGACAGGGGTGCTTTTTTTTTTTTTTCTATTATTAATTTTGCTTTTTTCTTTTATTTTTAAACTGTTGCTTCCATATTTATTTATTTTTTATCATTTTTGTTATCTCAGGGAATGTAAATATCCCCTATGATAGCAATAGGTAGTAACAGGTACTCTGTTTTTGAAAACACTGGGGTCTTCTAGACCCTAGATCTTTCCTCTGCCCTCAAAGCATCTGACCACACCAAGATCGGTGTGATAAAATGCTTTCCCAATTTCCCAATGGCGCTTTTTATATCCGGGGGGGGGGACATTCCCTCCCACTGCTTGTAAAAGCAGTCCAGAGGCTAATTTGCCACTAGGATTGCTTTTACATGAAAGCCGGCCGCTGGCTGAAAAGAATAATACCAAGATGATACCTAAACCCGCAGGCATCATTCTGGTATAAACATTCAAAGTCCAGCAACATACCAGTACGTTGCTGGTCCTTGTTGGACATGTATTGTAATCTTTTTTTTCATGCAGCCTCTTGGCTGAACGAAAAAAAAAGATTGATCGGTGGGTATGCCCACCATTAAAATACCACCCTTCATCCACCCACTTCTAATGATGGGCATACATGCACCATTTATATATGCCGAAGCATGGGGGCATCTTCCCGCAAAAGTTATGCCACGTACACATTGTCAGACTTTTCCACGGGCAAGCCTCCGTCGGAATTTCGACCGTATGTACGCGGCATTAGGAGCAAAATCGCTCCTCCGCCCCTGCTGCCCCAATGCTTCGGCATATATGCTTTTTTTTTTTTAACTGTGGTGGTGAAATCGCCTCCTACAGCACTGGAGTCGCAAGGATCAGGCCTGTCTCTGCGAACGCTGCAGTTATGTGTGTTGTGTTTTGCAAGTGACAGTGATCGATCGATACTGCACTTGGGTGGCCTGGGCTGGACGGAGGGGCAAAACGCAGGTGCTAGCAGGTATCTGGGCTGATCCCGCTAACACTGCATTTTTGGGAACCCTAAACTGCTGGGGACGCTAGTATAGATCTGATCAGATATTGATCTGTTCAGATACTATACCACTAAGGGAGGTGTATGCTTCACGCGTGGGTGTTAGCGCTACTGGCACTAACCTGACGCTGCCTGGGGACGCTAAAACCTAATTGATATCACCCGCTGGGCGATCAGGGGGTTAAACCTTTATTGGGTTATATACGGCGGGTGCCCTGACACTATAAAAAGCAAACTAACTAACCAGCGTCACCCGTAACACTTATATGGTGATTACTGGTGAAAGGGTTAACTTGGGGCAATTAGGGGGTTAAACTTTTATTAGATAATATATGGGGGTACCTGACGCTATAAAAACCTGCGGCAAACCTAAAAAAAAATACTGGCTACCGATCGGCATCACCGACACTAAGACAGCGATCAGAAAAACGATCGCTTAGCGACAGTGGTGATAGGGGGTGAAAGGGTTACCTGGGGGGCGATCAAGGGGGTTAAACCTTTATTAGATAATATATGGGGGTACCTGACGCTATAAAAACCTGCGGCGAACCTAAAAAAAATTACTGGCTACCGATCGGCATCACCGACGCTAAGACAGCGATCAGAAAAACGATCGCTTAGCGACAGTGGTGATAGGGGGTGAAAGGGTTATCTGGGGGGCGATCAAGGGGGTTAAACCTTTATTAGGTAATATATGGGGGTACCTGACGCTATAAAAACCTGCGGCGAACCTAAAAAAAATAACTGGCTACCGATCGGCATCACCGACGCTAAGACAGCGATCAGAAAAATGATCGCTTAGCGACAGTGGTGATAGGGGGTGAAAGGGTTATCTGGGGGGCGATCAGGGGGTTAAACCTTTATTAGGGGGGGGGGGGTTAGGGGGCTACAATGGACCTAAAACTAACTTTAGTGACACTTTTACAGTCACAAATGTCACTGATTGCAGTGATCAGTAAATAAATGGTCACTGCACTGTGGCTGGGGGGTGATCTGGGGGGGCCTGGGGGGGGGCATTTATGTGCCTATGTGTCCTGGTGTCAGTGTAGTGTAGTGTTTTGTGCACTAACCTGCATCTTCTCTTGTGCGGTGCTCGGTATATGTGAGCGCAGTAGGAGAGATGACATCACTTCCTCTGCCTGTGTAAACATTACACAGGCAGGGAAGCTTTCTCATTCGACGGGAGCGATCGCGAGGGGGTGGCGGGAATCGAACGGCCGTTCCCTCTTCCTGGATCGCTCCCGAAAACTTAACCACCGCTCACTGTAAAGAAGGGGGGTCCGATCGGACGCCCCAACTATACAAAGGCGATCACGTAGATATACGTGATTCTGCCTGTCGGTGCCATTCTGCCAACGTATTTTTACAGTGGGCGGTCGTTAAGTGGTTAACTGTCCCAGCAGTTCCATTACTCCAGTCAATTTTTGGGTAGTTAAAATCTCCCATTATTATCACCGTCCCAGCTCTTGCAGCCCTTTCCATCTGTGCAAGGAGCTGAGTCTCCATCTCCTCATTAACATTGGGTGGTCTGTAACAAACTCCAATGATTAGCTTTGAACTTCGCACATCTGTATGCAGTTCCACCCATAATGCTTCAGACTCATCCCACTCTCCATCCACCAGGTCCTATTTCACACTCGCTTTGAGATCACTTCTCACATAGAGACAGACCCCTCCACCTTTCCTTTTTACCCTGTCTTTCCGAAAGAGTGCATAGCCAGGAATATTAATAGCCCAGTCATGTGAGGAATGAAGCCAAGTTTCAGCAATACCGATTACATCATAGCTCTCCTCATGCACCAGCGGTTCCAACTCACCTATTTTGCTTGGCAGACTTCTGGCATTGGTAAACAGACACTTTAATGCATTAATATATTTTGACCGGTCACATACTATCCTCTTGGGTGTTCCCAGATTGCAAGGGGTTAAACCTTTAGGGGGGGTTAGGGGGCTACCCTGGACCTAAAGGGACCTAACCCTAACTGCCCTGACACTTTTACTATCACAAATGTCACTGATTGCAGTGATCAGTAAATAAATGATCACTGCAATCGGTGACACTGTGAATGGGGGGTGAATGGGGGGTGGATTGTGTACCTATGTGTGCTGGTGTCAGTGTACTGTTAGTACACTAACCTGATGTCTTCTCTCCTTGGCGCTCTGGACGAATAGAGCGCCGCATGGAGAGATGGCATCACTTCCCCTGCCTGTGTTTACATTACACAGGCAGGGGAAGCATCTCATTCGCCGGGAGCGATCGCGAGGGGGTGGCCAGAAACCAATGGCCGCCCCCTCATCACTGATCGCTCCTGGACCGAAAACGACCGCCGCGTGTACCTGGGGGGGGGGTGGTCCGATCGGACCCCCCACTCATACGAAGGCAGGCACGTACAGGTACGTATAGAAAAAAGAAGCTGCGCAATATGTGACTAACACTCATGATGAATAAGTATAAAAAAATCTGTCCCTGCTATTAGGCTTAGGGGCAACTGCCTATTGCTTATCTGTATCAATACCAGAACAACACCGTGTGAACAATAAAGTCCTATTGAGACAGAATTATCAGTGAATCCTGGGCAATCATAGAGTCCTGCCAGAATTCTCCTTAATGGCTTGTGGTGACTTCATACATTAAACACCCGGTGAAAAGTGCTATGTTGTTGATAGAAAAGTTCCTCCACCAAAGCTTATTACTGCCGCTTACCAGAGCATCAGATCCCATCAGAGATCAATATATGCAGACGGCTGTTTGTCCCTGCCAGGGATTCTGGATAAAACAATCACGGTCAGCTATTCTCCTGGATAAGCGCCAAATCTCCCCAAATGTCATGGTGTTAGGATGTCAAAAGGGAAAGAGAGCCACCATAGCGTAAATCTGATAGGATAGCGTTTATTAAAATTAAAAATTGCACTTACAATTAATCGCATATAAAAGGGCAAGTGGTATATTCAAGCCGGCCGGCTAAAACAGCCCGTTCCTTCCGGGACCTGTGTGTACGTTGGTGATGTCAGCACGCCGCTCCTCCCTAAGTCGTTTCATCACAGATGATGTCGTCCTGGGTACAGGTACGTGATTGTGCCTGTCCGTGCCATTCTGCTGACGTATATGTACATGGGGCGGTCGTTGAGTGGTTAAATAATACAAGATTCCTTATGTTCGCATAAGAATACATGTCTACCTGGATACATGTTGGGTGATGTTGCATAAACACGTTCGTAAATGTATGCTTGCTCACAAGATGCCCGTTCCATAGCATACATGCTATATATATATATATCCGTGCATATAGTACACACTTTTTATGTTTTTTGCTTAAAACATATTTGTACAAGTTCATGCTTCCATTGAAGCATTTAGCTTCAACACTTGCTACTTACACATATGGGCAACCATTTGTGTTTACTTATGTGGGACTGCAGGAGGTTGTCAGTGTTTCGCAGGGGGACAGCACCTCTTCAGGTTGGTGGTCTCACCCTTTGGGTTAGCCACTGTGCCCGTGTTTACAAGGCCCAGGGTATAGCAGTAATGGCATACCGAGGTAATCTGCTGCTGATAGATCAGTCAGTAGCATGGCTGGACCTCAGTGTGTCCGGCATGGTCAAGTATCTGGAACTCCTGGGTCAGGATCCCAGTCTAATGGTACATTCGTACGTTCAATAAATAGCTTGGAGCATTTGGGACACAGCCCAAAAAAGGAGAGTTTTTTTTCTTGCTTCAGACAGAGTCCACGTTATAAGAAAGCTGGTCTGTGGTCAAGGCAAGGAAGAGTTCCTTACATTCTTCTTTTTTCTTAAGGTGCTAGGGATCGTGGCTTAATTAAAAAGATTCCTTTTGCTCAGCTTCATTCTTGGCTACTAGATCCTAACCTGTAACAACAAAGCCTGGGGAATGCCCAGGAAAAACCAAGCCTACTTACCGACCAGCTCGCAGACAACCAATTAACCTGTCTAACAATATGCGTTTAAAAACAGGGGTTTTGTCCGCACGCATTTGCAAACGCATGCGTGAGCCACAGAGCCATGCCAAGGCACCCTGGAATCTGTGGTCCTACACTAAACTATAAGTGTCCCCACAATGGAGGCACATGCATTCTGATGGATAGATGAGGACAGGTGGACTGAAGGGGAGCCACCCCTCCTTAAAGGTACAGGAGCACACCAAACACACAGCATGTAGCACAATGGCTGCAACGGTATTGGTGCGCTGCTGGACCAATCCAAACACCACATACTAGATCCTAACCTGGCATTATCCAAAGGGTCTGATCCCACGGATACGATGGAGTCTCAGTTGGTGGTTCCTAACCAAAAACTTTGGCAGAAAGTAGAGGTTAGTGGCTACGAAGGCTGGCCTCTAGGGATGGAGACCAGTCCTGGAAGAAACCACTGTCCAAGAGAACCTTGTCCGTCAACTTTTCTTGCCGTCAAGGGTCGAAACCTTCGGCTGGCACGTCTGACTTAATCGCCTGGGCGTTTAGGTTGTAGGTTTGTTCTGTCAGAGTACAATCTGATTATGCCACACCACTGGTTGACTTTGTTTACCAAGGAGATGCTAGAAGTCACGCAGCCAGAAGGAAATTAAGCCATGTTCTGGCTTAGGCAGAGGGATTTTGTGCCTTGCCTATCGTCAGTCTTCATTTCATGGAATAGAGAATTGGCAGGTGGTTCTCAGGAATCGTCAACATGTGTTCCCGGTTGTATAGCCTCTACTCCATGATCTTCTTTCTGATCAGAGGCCGAAGAAAGGGTACCCCGGGCAAAAGATTCATGGGCGTACAGGTTCAACAATAAGTTGAACAACTTTATGTCTAGGACAAAGGATCCACTCCGTGGGACCAGTTGGCACCAGTTGTCACTGGTTTATAAGTTCTCTTCCCCCAGGGCCGCGACTACTGCGGCCTCTAGGCTACATCAGAGGGGATCGGAAGCCGGCTTAATAGCTCCGTCATGACCTAGACGACCTTACTGTGCAGGGATCGCAAGGGTGGTAGGGGAGGACCCAGGGTCCCTTACATCTTGCCTAGATCTACCTTCCGAGGGCCGGTATTCCATCATATCTTGCAAACATGGGAATTAATGGTTTATTTGATTTAGCCCGCATTCTTGAAGATGGCGTCTTTCAGAATCAGGGACGACCACCCTGTTTCATACAGGAGAGCGGGCCTCCAGGACCATGTATTATAGGATCTGAAAGGCCCATATTCCTGGTGTGAAACCAAGGGATGGCATCCTCAGAAGCATGTCATAGGTAGAATTCTTACCTTCCTACACTAAGGAAGGGATGGAGCTAGCCTTAAGTTCCATCAAGAGTCGAGTCTCGGCCTTGTCTGTGTTTTCAAGGTCGCTTGCTTCGCACTCTTTGATCTGGATTTTTCTACAAGGAGTAACGCGTATAAGTCCGCCAGTTAGTTGGCCTTTGTGCCCGGGGGATTTGAGTCTGGTTTGTCGGCTTGCAGGGACAGCTCCTTGGGCCGATGCACCATATTTCCCTTCATCCTCCTTCAAGGGAGTTGGTGTTGGTTGCGGTAGCCTCCGCAAGAGATTTTCAGTATTGGCAACTTTCTTTGTATAGAGCCATACTTTTTTATTAGGGTGATGTTGAAACCTCACCCAGCCTTTTTTCCAAAGGATCTAGTTTCTCTTTTAATCAAAACACTTCTTGCCGCCTCCTTTTTTTTTTTTCCAGAAACTTGGTTTACGGAAGAAAAATTATTACTTTTCTCTAAATATAGATGAGAACAGTTGAGGTCTATCTGAAAGTTTCAGATACAGGAAACTGACGTATTGTTATGCTGCCAGAAGACCCTAGAAAGGGGTAGGCAGCGTTCTAACCAGCTATTATAATGATTGCTCTCTCGTTGGATTGAGAGCAGTCAAGGCCTATCTGAAGCGGTTGCTCAGATACGGAAAACTGATGTTTGTTGTGCTACCAGGAGGCCCCGGAAAGGGCAGGCAGCGTCTAAACCAACTGTTTCGATGTTGATTTCATCAGGCTATTATTCAGGCTTGTGGTTGAAAGAGGGTTCCCTCTGTTTCTTTTAGAATACACTACCAGGACAATAAGCGTTTCTTGCACGGTGCATTACCATGCCTTTATGACTCAGGTTTTCTAGGCCGCAACTTGGTCGTCGATACTTGCTTTCACTAATGTTTATCAGGTGAATGTAACACGGTTGGAGGATGCCGCTTTTTTAGTGCAGTGTGCTGCAGGCAGCAGTATGGGTCCTCACGTCTGATGGCGGTCTGCGTTATTTGTGTCTCCCTCCCCTCAAGTTGAGCATTGCTCTGGGACGTCACATTATGTAATGATTAAGCCTCTGTGTCCCGTGATGTACGATAAAGAAAATATGATTTTTTATTACAGATTACCTGTAAAAATCATTTTCTTGGAGTACATCACGGGACACAGAGGCTTAATCATTACATAATGGGTTATATCCACCGTCAGGTGCTGGACACTGGTGTAATACGACAGGAAGTTTCCTCCTTATATAACCCCTCCCCTACTGGTAGCTCCTCAGTTTTTGTAGCAAAGCAATCAGTAGGGGAGGGGATATATAGGGAGGAAACTTCCTGTCGTATTACACCAGTGTCCAGCACCTGACGGTGGATATAACCCATTATGTAATGATTAAGCCTCTGTGTCCCGTGATGTACTCCAAGAAAAGGATTTTTACAGGTAATCTGTAATAAAAAAAATCCTTTTTTTTTTCATAGGATGACAATGCTTACTAAGTGTACTGTATCTATGGAGGAGCACAGTTGTCACCTTAGGACAGGAAGCCTGCAAGCACTACAGAACACCTCCCACTCCTCCATAACATGGGAAGAAGGTGTCCTGTAGATCTCAAAGGTGACCTAATAGGACTGCATGAGAACACTGTACAGGAACATGCAGGCTTTACATGATTTTTGGAAGAATCAATTCTATATTATTACAATATGTTGCATTTCTATGAAAATCCATGACAGTCCATTTTATAAACTGGATTTCTAAAAGGAATTGGTTTTGTTGCACTAAAACTGAAGTTTAGGTATGATTTTTATAGCCAAGTTACCTTGGACCAATGCAAATATCCCTGCAAAAGCTTCAATTCATTGTAGTAGTCGCCGCTACTACAGTGATAATGGCAGACTTCTGGTACAGTGGCAAGCGGCTGCCCTTCTGCATTTTAACCACAGAGGGTTGCTCACTCCAGTACTGACGCCATATCGAGAAAAACGTGTATTTCTTTTTCGTACATCACGGGACACAGAGCGACATAGTCATTACTAATGGGTTATATAGTTACCGTCAGGTGCTGGCACTGGCAACTTCCAAAACCGGAAGTACCCTCCCCTATATAAGCCCCTCCCATCCGGGAGCACCTCAGTTTTTTGCCAGTGTCTAAGGTGTTGGCCAGGAAGAAACATGTGTTTTTCACTGAGCTTGCGTACAGGTTCTTTTGGGCCTCAGTAAGCTATTCCGGATCCGACCAAAAAAGCTTCATAGCTAAACGGTCGGTACCCGGGCCTTGCAGAGAAGAGCAAGGTTCTGCCTGTAATGCTTCTCTTAGGAGAGCTGGACCCTGGGATCCAGAGCTCTGGTCATACCCACGACCAAGATGTTTTCTGTGCAGGGTGCTATACAGGTCCAGGGGAGTGGAATCCTTGGGAACCCGGTCCCTGAAGGTTTGATTACAATGCCTGCCGTGATAGGTGAAGTTTGGGCTTTTGTGGACCAAACAAAGTCCTGCGGCGGGGAACAGGTAAGTGGGGGCCCCCAGGAACTTGGTTCTATTGGGGGACCCCCAAGCCTAATTTGTCTTTCTGTCTGTTACCTAACGGTATTCCCGCTAATATCTGTGCATGCCTGTAACTACTAAAAAAATGTAATAATTTTTAATGGTGGTCAAGAAAAAAAAAAAAAAAAAGAATGTTTTTTTATATATGTTTAGTATATTAAACTGCGGTACCTGTGTTTGTCCACTAGAGGCCGCTGTAGAATGTTTTTCTTGTCATATGGACTAGTTTCTTCTCAGAGAGCAAAGTCCAGGCAGCTGGTGAGTTCTCCTACAGGAAACTGTTTCCTCTGCCATGTTGCAGTGTTCGTCTATCCCCCGGCCTGCGGCAAAGGGGGCCCTGGCTCCTGTCCCTGGTTTCCATGTTTGAAATTAGCGCCGAGGCGCACGTGGCCGCGCGCGTGCGCGTGCACGCGCCTCTATATATAGAGGTGGCCGGAAAAAGGGGCGGGGCCTGGGGGATGACGCTCTGTGCGCGCCGCAGCGCTTCTGCGCATGTGCGGGCGTCCCAGCAGGTTTTAAAAAGCCACATTATTGCAGTAAGCTGGCTATGAAGTACAGAGACAGAGCTGACAACATTTAAAGGCATACAGCAAGCGGTTGATACAGGCATCCCCTAGAAAGGCACATTAGTAGACACCAACTGTTTATTATAGCAGCATTTATGCTAGACTATTATCAGTAACTGGTGTATTTTCGGCTGGAATACCTCAGCTTTGTGGCTTAGGAATATGCCGTCTAAAAACTCCGGGACTAGAAATTCCAGGAGGAATAGGGGGTCTCCATCGGGCTCTGAGGATCTTGGGCATGCTTTGGCTGCACCAGTCTCCCCTGAAGAATCAGAGGTTAGTGACCGTAGGGCACCCCCAGGAGTACCTGGTACTGTGGCTGTCCCCAGTTCACCTGCTCCTGTGTATGTAACAGAGGAGGTTTTTTCCTCAGCTCTGGGAGGGCTGGAAGAGAGATTGTCAGCACTAATTGCTGCTTCCCTGTCACAGGAGAAAAGCGCTCGATCTCCGTCTCCTCCCTCAGAGTGCCTGTTAACAGAGCAACAGTCCCATACAGAGGTCGACCTACCTGAGGGGGATCAGGATGAGGTTGATTCGGTTGTAGAGGAATCAACAGTGGAGGAGCCGTTCTCAGCATCACATGCTGAGAGGTTAGGGGTTCAGTCCCTGACTAATATGGTCCGATCAGCATTTAAAATGCCACTTGCGGAGCCATCCTCCTCTTCTGTCTCCTCGTTGGGGTCGCTAAAAGCTCCCCAGACTGTTTGTTCTTTCCCGATCCATCCTTTATTGGAGGGGCTCATTTACCAGGATTGGGAGCATCCTGACAAAATATTTACTCCCCCCAAGAGATTTCCGGTGGTCTATCCTATGGAGGATAAGTTCGTCAGAAAATGGAAGGTCCCTACAGTGGACGCAGCCATCTCTTGTGTGAATAAATCACTGACATGTCCGGTGGAAAATGTCCAAATGTTCAAGGACCCAATAGATAAAAAATTGGAGTCCTTATTGAAATCTGCTTTTTCTACAGCAGGATTGGTGACACAACCAGCAGTGGCAGCTATAGGGGTCTGCCAAGCAGTGAAGGATCAGTTGAAACAGGTCTTAAGGGACGTACCAGATCAGCAGGCTCTTGCTCTAGCTGATCTACCTAGAGCCTTATGCTTTGCGGTGGACGCTATAAAGGATTCAATCCATCAGGCCTCCCGCCTTACGCTGTCTATAGTACATATGCGCAGGCTTCTATGGCTCAAAAACTGGTCTGCTGAAGCTCCCTGTAAAAAATTGCTGGTCAGCTTCCCATTTCATGGGGAGCGTTTATTCGGGGAAGACCTGGACAAGTATATCCAGAGAATTTCCAGCGGTAAAAGTACACTCTTGCCGGTCAAAAATAGAGTTAGAGGTCCCTCTTTTAAGAGGCCGGCTTCTCCAGTCCCGAGGACATCGGCTGTGAAACAGTTCCGACGGCCTCCCCGGTCAAATCCCGGAGGTAAAAATCAGGGACAGTTGCAGGGTAACAAGAAGCCCTGGAGCAGGAGAGGTACAAAACCTCCCCCAAAGTCAAATGCATGAAGGGTTGCCCCCACCCAATCGGGTGGGGGGAAGACTTCAGTTGTTCACAGAGACCTGGCGGGACACGATCCGAGACAGATGGGTGCTCTCCGCAGTAAATCTGGGATACAAATTGGAGTTAAAAAACTCCCCTCCTTCCCGCTTTATAAGGTCGAACGTGCCAAGGGATCCCCAGAAGAGAGGATCCCTCCTGTTGGCACTGGAACAATTATTGCTTCAAGCAGTAATTATAGAGGTCCCCCTGGAAGAATGGGGGTTCGGGTTTTACTCAAACCTCTTTACAGTTCAGAAGCCAAACGGGGACATGAGGCCCATATTAAATCTAAAAGGGCTAAACAAATTCCTGCATATCAGGACTTTCCGGATGGAGTCGATCCGATCGGTAGCCACTGCCCTACAAGGGGAGGAATGGTTAGCCTCGATCGACATCAAAGATGCGTATTTACACATCCCCATCTTTCCAGCCCACCAGAAATTTCTACGCTTTGCGATAGAAGGGCGCCATTTTCAGTTCAGAGCCTTACCCTTCGGTCTGGCCACAGCACCAAGAGTGTTCACAAAAATTCTGGCCCCATTATTGGCCAATCTAAGAACACGAGGTGTAACGATAATGGCATATCTAGACGACTTGTTGCTGATAGACCACTCAGTGGAAAAACTAGAAGTGGTTGTTCACGAGACAATCAAGTATCTGGAATATCACGGTTGGATTATCAACCGAGACAAGTCAGCCCTAAAACCAGTCAAAAGTCTGGAATACTTGGGGCTAAGGCTGGATTCAGACCAGAGAAAAATTTTCTTGCCTCAAGAAAAGGGGTCGTCTTTGAGAGATTTGATCCACTTAGTGGGTTCAAAAAGACAGCCATCCATACGCCTATGCATGAGGCTGCTGGGAAAAATGGTGGCATCATTCGAAGCAGTACCCTACGGTCAATTCCATTCAAGGAAGTTGCAAAGGGCCATACTGTCAGCCTGGAACAAAAAAGTTCAGGCTCTGGACGTACCAATATCCTTGTCCCCTTCCGTTCGCAGAAGCCTCCGTTGGTGGTTGGTTCCCCGGAATCTGGAAAGAGGGAAATCCTTCAGTCCGATTTCTTGGAAGGTGGTCACTACAGATGCCAGCCTTTTAGGCTGGGGAGCAGTACTGGAGCAATGGTCTCTCCAGGGCAGATGGTCGGATGCGGAAAAGGCCCTGCCCATCAATCTCTTAGAGATACGAGCAGCCCGGTATGCCCTAGTAGCATGGACATCCAAACTCCAAGGGTCCCCTGTCAGAGTTCAGTCAGACAATGCCACAGCAGTGGCATATATCAATCGTCAGGGGGGCACTAGGAGTCGTGCAGCCCAAAGGGAAGTAAATTACATCCTGAGATGGGCAGAAAGATATGTCCCAGCCATATCTGCGGTATTCATTCCAGGGGTGGAGAATTGGAAGGCGGACTTTCTAAGTCGCCAACAATTATGCCCAGGGGAATGGTCCCTTCATCCCGAGGTTTTCCGGACAATATGTCAGCGGTGGGGAACACCGGATGTAGATCTGCTAGCATCCAGGTTCAACACGAAAGTGGACAGGTTTGTCTCTTGGACAAGGGATCCCCTAGCGTGCGGCTCGGATGCCCTAGTGTTCCCTTGGGATCAGTTCAAGCTGATATATGCATTCCCACCGCCACAATTGTTACCTCGATTACTCCGCAGAATCAGGGTAGAAAAGAAACCAGTGATTCTGGTGGCTCCAGCGTGGCCCCGAAGAGCATGGTACGCGGAGATTGTAAAAATGTCTGTGGGGAGTCCTTGGACCCTCCCACATCGTCCGGACCTGCTTTCGCAGGGACCGATATACCACCCTTCCTTACCAGCCCTAGGTTTGACGGCCTGGCTATTGAAGCCCACATTCTAAAAAGGAGAGGGCTCTCTAATGCTGTGGTGTCTACCATGATCAATGCCAGGAAACCGGTATCCAGGCAGATCTACTATAGAATCTGGAAGGCGTACATCGCCTGGTGTGAGGCCAGGAAATGGCATCCACGTAAATACGTAATAGGTAGAATTCTGGACTTCCTACAATGGGCTGTAGATAGGAAGCTTGCCTTGAGTACTATCAAAGGTCAGATTTCGGCCTTGTCAATATTTTTTCAAAGGCCCTTGGCTTCGCATTCACTAGTCAAAGCCTTTATACAAGGAGTGATGCGTATTAGTCCTCCGGTTAATATTCCCATATGTCCATGGGATCTAAACTTGGTTCTGTCGGTTCTACAGAAACAACCATTTGAACCATTACAGCATATTTCCTTAGTGCTTCTCACCAGGAAATTGATTTTTCTAGTAGCCATTTGTTCGGCTAAAAGAGTATCGGAATTAGCAGCTATGTCCTGTAAGGAGCCATATCTGGTTATCCATAAGGACAGAGTAGTGTTACGTCCTCATCCAGCCTTTCTTCCTAAGGTGGTATCGAGTTTTCATTTGAACCAAGATGTGGTTCTTCCTTCTTTTTTCCCCAAGCCTACTTCGGTAGAGGAAAAGTTATTGCATTCTTTGGATGTAGTAAGAGCAGTTAAAGCTTATCTAAAAGCCACTGCTCAGATTCGCAGAACGGATACTTTGTTCATTCTGCCGGAAGGCCCCAAAAAGGGTCAGGCAGCGTCAAAATCTACTTTAGCCAAGTGGATTCGACAGGTCATAATACAAGCCTATAGCTTGAGAAGTAGACCGCCTCCGTTCAAAGTTAGGGCGCACTCCACGAGAGCAGTTGGAACTTCATGGGCAGTGCATCACCAGGCCTCCCTGGCTCAAATCTGTAAGGCCGCAACATGGTCTTCGGTACACACGTTTACTAGGTTCTACCAGGTGGACGTTAGAAGTCAGGAGGATGTCGCCTTTGGGCGCAGTGTGTTGCAGGCCGCAAAAGATCCTCATGTCTGATAGCGCTCAGCTTATATATGGTGTATCCCCCCCCCTCATTTGGCATTGCTTTAGGACATCCCATTAGTAATGACTATGTCGCTCTGTGTCCCGTGATGTACGAAAAAGAAAATAGGATTTTTATAACAGCTTACCTGTAAAATCCTTTTCTTGGAGTACATCACGGGACACAGAGCTCCCGCCCCTCTTTGGGGACACTTATTGCTTTGCTACAAAACTGAGGTGCTCCCGGATGGGAGGGGCTTATATAGGGGAGGGTACTTCCGGTTTTGGAAGTTGCCAGTGCCAGCACCTGACGGTAACTATATAACCCATTAGTAATGACTATGTTGCTCTGTGTCCCGTGATGTACTCCAAGAAAAGGATTTTACAGGTAAGCTGTTATAAAAATCCTATTTTTTTCAGTGAATACAAGGTAGTCTTTGATTGGACAAGGTGGAAAAACCTCACCTCTCCTTGTCCAATTGGAGAATGCCTCATTGAGAGAAATCAAGGCTTTTTCTGAACGGTGGCAGTGAGTGACTGCCTGTTATAATTCAGAAGGGCAGCTGCTTGGCACTAGACACGGAAAGCTGCAGCTATCAGTGTAGTGTAGTGACTTGCAGCTTACAAAGGCCTCGGTCAGGTATGAGAAATGCATATTTACAGTGGCCCAAACTGGACCAATGTACCTATGCTATAAAAAAAAGCATATCAAATTTTCAGCTTTAATTTTGAGGAATACTAAAGGTGTAGGCTCCTTTCTCCTGCACTGGCTGGATATAGGACCAGCAAATAAAGGGTTGCATGTTAAAGAATTCCATGCAACAAATATTGTGTAATTACATGAGCCATGTGACTCCTACTTGGATTTTTATATTCCACATCTGTGGAAAAAACTACTAAGCTTTCTGTAATAAATACCAATCAGTTCTGCTCTCGCTGTTTGTACAGGGTGACTGGTCTTGTATCTGCCTCCTCCTCTAGCTGTCTGCAGGTGTTCCATCAGATATGGTGACCCGTCAGAATTGGTAATGGAAGTGACGTTTTGACGCCGCCATCTTGCTACACCCCGCAGTCCTCCACAGTAAGGATACACAGAGAAGGGGGCAAGCGTACATCTTGTTACACCCACCGGAGTTTTGCATTACACAGTTATTTTTAACAGGAACTAGAGCTTATATGGTGAAATACAGTATTTAGAAATCCCTCAGACTGTTTAGATGTTGAATTTTAAAAGCGGCGATAAACCTGCTGATCTCACAGGTTTTCTAATGTGACAGAACACTGCTGCTTTTATAATTCAACATGTGAACAGTCCGAGGGTTTTCTAAATCCTGTATTTCACCATATAAGCTCAGTTTCCTGTTAAAAATAACTGTGTAATGCAAAACTCCGGTGGGTGTAACAAGATGTCCACTTGCTCCCTTCTCCGTGTATCCTTACTGTGGACGAGTGCAGGGTGTTGCAAGATGGCGGCGACGAAGTGTCACTTCCGTTACCAATTCTGATGGGTCGCCTAATCTGACGGAACAGAGGCAACCTGTAGTGGATTGAGTCTGCTGGGTCCCTCTCTGCTGCCTACTCAGGCTATGTGCAGCACAATAATGCCATTGCTATCTGGGTTTTGGTGCACACAAAATTGAATTACATTATTTGTGGCTATTTTTACATGAAAATGTTTGTGCCTGGAGATCAGGGATGAGCCGAACTCCCCCCGGCACCAGAACATGCGAACAGTTAAAAAAATTTGTTCGAACACGCGAACACCGTTAAAGTCTATGGGACACGAACATGAAAAATCAAAAGTGCTAATTTTAAAGGTTAATATGCAAGTTATTGTCATAAAAAGTGTTTGAGGACCCGGGTCCTGCCCCAGGGGACATGTATCAATGCAAAAAAAAGTTTTAAAAACAGCAGTTTTTTCGGGAGCAGTGATTTTAACCACTTGACAACTGGGCACATAACCCCCTTCCTGCCCAGGCGAAATTTCAGGTTTCAGCGCCGTCACGCTTTGAATGACAATTGCGCGGTCGTGCGACGTGGCTCCCAAACAAAATTGATGTCCTTTTTTCCCCACAAATAGAGCTTTCTTTTGGTGGTCTTTGATCATTTCTGCGGTTTTTATTTTTTGCGCTATAAACAAAAATAGAGCGACAATTTTGAAAAAAACACTATTTTTTAATTTTTGCTATAATTAATATCCCATTTTTTTAAAAAAAACTATTTTTTTCCTCAGTTTAGGCCGATACGTATTCTACATATTTTAGGTAAAAAAAAAAATCGCAATAAGCGTATAGTGATTGGTTTGCGCAAAAGTTATAGCGCCTACAAAATAGGGAATAGAATTATGATTTTTTAAAATTATTTTTTTATTTATTTTTTTACTAGTAATGGCGTCGATCTGCAATTTTTTTTTTTTTTGTGTGACTGTGACATTACGGCGGACACATCGGACACTTTTGACACATTTTTGGGACCATTCACATTTATACAGCGAACAGTGCTAAAAATATGCACTGATTACTGTATAAATGTGACTGGCAGGGAAGGGGTTAACCACTAGGGGGCGATCAAGGGGTTAATATGTTCCCTGCTAGATGTTCTTACTGTGGGGGGGAGGGGACTGACTGGGGGAGGTGACTGATGGTTGTCCCTATGTACAAGGGACACACCATCCGTCTCCTCTCCCTGACAGGATGTGGATCTCTGTGTTTACACACAGAGATCCACGTCCCTGGCTCTGTGACAGCCGATCGCTCGTACCTGGCGGACATCGCGGCCGCCAGGCACGCGCATCGGCACTCGCCTGACACGGCGGGCACAGTTTTTCCCCGACGCGCGCCCGCGGTGGCGCGCATCGCGGAAGTAAATAAGAGGACGTCCATAGACGTCCTATCAGCAATTGACGACCGCTTTGCGGACGTCTTTTGCTTATAGCCCGGGCGTGAAGTGGTTAATAATGCTTAAATGAAACAATAAAAGTGAAATATTTCTTTAAATTTCGTACCTGTGGGGTGTCTAAAGTATGCCTGTAAAGCAGCGCATGTTTGCCGTGTTTAGAATTGTCCCTGCACAAAATGTCATTTCTGAAGGAAAAAAAGGCATTTAAGACCACTTGCGGCTATAATGAATCCCCGGGGTCCCCGGCAATACAGAGAAAAGTCATTGAAAAAATGGCCGTTTTTTTCAATGACTTTTATCTGTATTGCCAGACCCGACAATTCATTAATAGATGCAGTAGTTTTAATTGACTTTTTCTCTTTTCGTCCATGGACGGACACAGCTCCTTAATTCTTGACGGATAAGGGTCTGGTCTGGATTTTTGGGGGGGACCCCACGCCATTTTTGAAAAAATTTTGGTGCGGGGTTCCCCTAATATCCATACTAGACCTGAAGGGCCTGATATGGAATTTTGGGGGTACCCCACGCATTTTTAAAAAAAAATTTTGGTTCCCTGCGCAAAATGTCATTTTTGAAGGAAAAAATAGGATTTTTGTACTCCCCGTAAAAAACCTTTTCTCTGTCGTCCATGGACGGACACAGCTCCTTAATTCTACTGCGTCGGCGGGTGTACCTGGAGGGGGCCTCCGTATCCCGGTTGGGGGCTGTGGGGTGCCCGGGTCCGCTGTCCGTGAGGATGTCTGTTTTTTTTCGGGAGCCTCCGCTCGGCGTCCCTGCGGCCTTCTCATCCACCTCAGTGTGCTCGGCCGCCATTTTCTTGTGGGTACTTTCTATAGTGAAAATTCCCATTGGCAGCCATTTTGTTGTGGCCGCGCTGTGGCGCAGGTCTTCATTGTGGGCGGCCATTTTCTTGTAGCCCGCACCCTTTTTTCCTGAGGAGTCCAGCCATTTTACTGTGGGTTTTCACTATATGGCTTTCCCTCTAGTGCTGGAGGCTTCCTATATGGCGCGAATAGCGCAAATCACCTCACAGAACACCTCAGTCACACGCTGTGTGTGAGGCAGAGCGGACAACGGCGCTGAGCAGTCTCTGGCTGGGTGGTGAGTCCCTAAGTAACCCCCCCGGCGCAGCTAGGAGGGTGGACATTTGTTAATACAAGTGTCTTGACTTTGTCCCTAAGGACTGTCAGTGGGTCAGAATGGAGTCTGAAGCTGGTGCTTCTTCCCCAGACATTCCAGAGGCAGCAACCGGTGCCCCTGCACCTGCGGTTCGCATGGACACTTTGTCGGCAGTCCTGGAGTCATTTGTTGCCAGGGTGGAAGGGGCATGGGGGCGTAAGGGGGGGTAAAAAGCACCCCCGCCATTGCCTGGGGAATGCTCTGACTCGGACACGGGCCTGGCTGCAGCTCAGGACCCCTGTTCTGGGATGTCAGACGATACAGACCAGGACCGTCCGGGCACTGAGGAGGAGGACTCGTCCAGGTCAATGCAGGACAGAGCACTTGTGGCAGCACTTATCAATGCTGTGAGGGACACCCTTAAGCTAGAAGATACAGCTGGCACATCCACTAAGGTGTCAGTCCCTTTTGGGTCTCACAAACGGACCCGCTTTGTTAAGGTTTTTCCTTATGTAGATTTGTTTGACAAGTTCATAGATAAGGAATGGGAAAGGCCGCAGAGGTCCTTTGTGGTCCCTCAGCGCATTGCGGTCCGTTACCCATTTAAGGAGAGCCTTTTGAAAAAATGGGCTTCTCCACCTGTCGACGCCCCGGTCTCAAGGTTAAACACGGTAACCATTATCCTGGTGGAAGGGACCCCTGCTTTTAAGGACCCTACTGATCGGAGGTCCGAAGTGGTGAGTCGGACCGTGTTCACCATGCTGGGGGTCAGTTTTGCGGCCGATAATGGCTGCGACTTTGGTGTCCCAGACACTCACTGAATGGGCTAAACTTTTGCACCAGGCAGTGGAGGAGCATCCCACAGGAAGTCGTGACACTGGCCGACCAGCTGGTGCAGGGCCTTGTGTACATCTGGGATGCAACACTGGATGCGGTCCCTTTAATCTCCAGGGCCTCTGTATACGTGGTGGTCTTGCGACGCCTGATATGGCTAAAATGCTGGTCTGCGGACCAAGCTTCTAAGAAAGCTCCGACAGATTTACCTTTCAAAGGTGGGAGGCTTTTTGGTGCCTCACTGGACGACATCATTATCGATGTCACTGGAGGTAAGAGCACTCTTCTACCTCAGTCCACTAAAGGTAAGGAGCCGCACCGTAAGCCGGGGCCCTCCTTTCCCGCACAAAGGCGGTATTTTCGTCAGTCAGGGCCTGCTAGCAGACCCTCCCAAGCCGATAAAGTTTCAGCTGGGGGACAAAAACGTCCCTGGGTGCGCAAACAGTCCAACCCCGCAAACAAGCCCACTTCAGCATGAAGTCTTGCCCCCACCCGATTCTTGGGTGGGGGGACGTCTTCGTGAGTTCGCAGCTCGGTGGACCTCCCTGCTTTCCGACCAGTGGGTTTGCGAAGTAATCACTTCAGGGTACAAGATCGAGTTTCTTTCTTGTCCACCAAACAGATTCTTTCCCTCAAATCTTCCTCTCCTTCCATCTCGTCGGACTGCCCTGACTGGGGCAGTACAAGACTTGTTGAGGTGCGGGGTGATCATAGGACAGGTTTCAGGGATTCTACTCTAATCTGTTTGTGGTCCCAAAAAAGCACAGAGTCCGTCCGATCCTGGACCTCAAAGCCCTCAATGCCTTTGTGAAGGTTCGGAAATTCAGAATGGAATCGATTCGCTCGGTGGTAGCTGCGCTCCATCCGGGGGACTTTCTAGTGTCCTTGGACATCAAGGATGTGTACTTGCATGTCCCCATCTGCGCCAGGCATCAGAGGTTCCTGCTCTTTGCGATCGGCGAAGACCACTGTCAATTTGTAGCTCTTCCTTTTGGCCTAGCGTCAGCACCAAGAGTTTTCACCAAGGTCATTGCCCCGATTTTGGCTTTACTGAGACAGCGAGGCATCCTTCTGAGAGCTGCTTCACGCTCAGAATTAGAGGAGGACATGTCTATAGCCAGTCAGAGTCTCTGAGAATTTTGTTGGGTACTGAACCTCCAGAAGTCGGTGTTAGTACCGACTCAGCGCCTGGAATACCTGGGGCTAATTCTGGACTCCTTGGAGTCAAGAGTTTTTCTTCCTCCAGAGAAGTTGCAGACGCTCCAAGCTGCGGTGAGTTTAACATCCCGCAAATGGTCGTCTCTCCGTTTCTGCATGAGAGTCCTGGGCCTCATGGTAGCCTCCTTCGAGGCAGTACCGTATGCCCGATCCCACACGAGTTTTGCAGAAGGAGATTCTGTCCAAATGGAACAATTTCCCATTGTCTCTGGATCATCAGATTCAGGTGAGTCGCCTAGTCAGGGCCTCTCTGACTTGGTGGCTGACATTCCCGGCGCTTCAGTTCGGGAAGTCGTTTCTTCCTTTCCACTGGACTGTGATCACGACGGATGCCAGCCTGACAGGTTGGGGGGGGGAGTCTGGGGGGTTCAGTTGGCCCAGGGCCGCTAGACTCCGGAAGAATCTCGCCTGCCGATCAATGTCCTCGAGCTTTGAGCGATCAAGCTATGCCTCTCCAAGTGGTCACAGAGACTTCAAGGGCGTCCGATCAGGATCCAGTCGGACAATGCCACGGCGGTGGCTTATGTCAACCATCAGGGAGGAACAAGGAGCTCGACCGCAGCGTTGGAGGTCGCTCATATCCTAAGGTGGGCCGAAAGGAGCGTACCGGTTCTATCGGCTGTTTACATTCCGGGCGTAGAAAACTGGCAGGCGGACTATCTAAGTCGCCAGATGCTGGACCAAGGGGAATGGTCGCTACACCCAGAGGGGTTTCAACTCCTTTGTCAGAAATGTTGCACACCAGATGTGGATCTCCTGGCCTCTCGACTCAATCGCAAGGTGTCGAGGTTTGTGGCCAGGTCCAGAGATCCCTGGGCAAATGCGTCAGACGCGTTGGTGGCTCCATGGGGTCAGTATCGGCTAATTTATGCCTTTCCCCCACTGAAGTTGCTTCCTCGTCTGCTCTGCAGAGTGGAGGCAGAGGGGATTCCGGTGATTCTAATCGCCCCAGACTGGCCCAGGCGTCCCTGGTACGCCGACCTGGTGTGCCTGGTGGCAGAAACTCCCTGGCTTCTGTCACAAGGTCCCATACTTCATCCTGCTTTACAGTAGCTGGCTTTAACGGCATGGCTATTGAAAGCCAGGTACTAAGGGGCCGTGGTCTGTCAGACTCGGTAATCTCCACCATGTTGAGGGCTCAGAAGTCATCTTCTCGGAAGATCTACCATCGCACTTAGAAGGCCTACATCTATATGTGTGAATTGGCGCCCACGGGCATATTCGGTTTCTCGGATCCTGCTGTTCTTACAGCGTGGAGTGGATCAGAAACTGGCCTTAAGCACCATTAAGGGGCAGATTTCAGCCTTGGCTGTTTTCTTCCAACGACCCCTGGCGGGTCATTCACTGGTAAGCACGTTTGTGCAGGGGGTCCAACACGTGATTCCCCCGATTAGACCACCGCACCCTCCGTGGGACTTGAATCTGGTGCTCTCAGTACTTCAGGAATCTCCTTTTGAGGACATCAGGGAGATTCCTCTCTTGACACTTTCTCAGAAAGTTGCCTTCCTAGTAGCCATTACATCGGTCAGAAGGGTTTTTGAATTGGTGGCCTTGTACTGCAAGTCGCCTTACTTGGTCGTCCATAAGGATAAAGCGGTGCTACGCCCGCAACCCTCATTCCTTCCTAAGGTAGTTTCGGCTTTTCACCTAAACGAGGACATTGTACTTCCATCCTTGTGTCCTCGGCCATCGCATCCCAAGGAGGCTGCACTACATACTTTGGACGTGGTGCGTGCCTTACGGGTGTACCTGTCTGCTAGGGCTCCGTTCCGGAGATCTGACTCGCTGTTCGTGTTGGTGTCTGGTCCAAAGAAGGGCCTGGCGGTCTCGTCGGCCACCATTTCTCGGTGGATCAGACAGACCGTAATCCAGGCCTATTCCCTTAAGGGGAGGACGCCTCCTTTTCCCGTCACAGCGCATTCGACCAGGGCAATTGGTGCCTCCTGGGCTTTCCGACATCAAGCGTCCATCTCACAGGTGTGTAAGGCGGCTGCCTGGTCGTCCGTTCATACTTTCTCCAAATTTTGTAAGGTTGATGTGAGTGCATCTTCGGATGCTTCCTTTTGGCTGCAAGGTTTTACAGGCGGCTGTTTGAGGTTGCAACTCCTCCGTTGAGGAGCTTTGCTGTTTGGGGTGAAGTTAGTTTTTTGATTGCTGTTCCTACCCCTCATTTTTTCTGACACTGCTTGTTAAAGGGGGTTTCCAGATTCCGATAAGCCCTCCGCCCGCAGACCTCCACCACCACCGGGCAAGGGTTGTGGGCATGAGGCCCTTGTCCCCATCAACATGGGGACATCCTCCCCATGTTGAGGGCATGTGGCCTGGTACGGTTCAGGAGACAGGGGGGCACTCTCTCGTCCCCCCTCTTTTCCTGCAGCCTGCCAGGTTGCGTGCTCGGATAAGGGTCTGGTATGGATTTTTGGGGGGACCCCACGCCATTTTTTTTAATTTTGGTGTGGGGTTGCCCTTAAAATTGTCTGGTATGGACTTTTGGGGGGACCCCACGCCATTTTTTTTTTAAATTTTGGTGCGGGGTTCCCCTTAATATCCATACCAGACCTGAAGGGCCTGATATGGAATTTTGGGGGGAACCCCACGCATTTTTAAAAAAAAATTTGGTTCCCTGCGCAAAATGTAATTTTTGAAGGAAAAAGTAATTTAAAACTACTGCATCTATTAATGAATTGTCGGGTCCGGCAATACAGATAAAAGTCATTGAAAAAAACAATGACTTTTCTCTGTATTGCCGGGGACCCGACAATTCATTAATAGCCGCAAGTGGTTTTAAATTACTTTTTTTTTCTTCAGAAATTACATTTTGTGCAGGGACAATTCTAAACACGGGAAACATGCGCTGCTTTACAGGCATACTTTAGACACCCCCCAGGTACGAAATTTTAAAGGAATATTTCACTTTTATTGTTTCACTTTAAGCATTATTAAAATCACTGCTCCCGAAAAAACTGCAGTTTTTAAAACTTTTTTTTGCATTGATACATGTCTCCTGGGGCAGGACCCGGGTCCCCAAACACTTTTTTTTTATGACAATAACTTGCATATTAACCTTTAAAATGAGCACTTTAGATTTCTCCCATAGACTTTTAAAGGGTGTTCCGCGGCTTTTCGAATTTGCCGTGAACACCCCAAATTGTTCGCCGAACGGGCGAACAGCCAATGTTCGAGTCAAACTCATGTTCGACTCAAACATAAAGCTCATCCCTACTGGAGATCAGCTTTATTTTAATGTTTAGCAAATACACACTGTTAAAGTCTAACTCCACTTTTGTTAAAAAACAAAAAACAAAAAAAAACAATGCCCTCTAAGTAATCTGTGTACATTGCAAGAATTTTTATTGCATTTGTTGCAGATTCTTACCTTCTAAAAACACAATTGCTTTTTTTTCGTCATGTCTATTCCAGATTGATACCTGAATGGGAGTCTGCTTTCATAATCACCTGTGCAAATCTCAGTGTTCTAATGAGGAAAGATGCAGTGTCTGTAGGGGTGTACAGAACTCCTCCAGGTTGCCATATTGCATTACATTTAATTTTATGCCAATTTTCGTAAAATTGACAGCTGGAGAATAAAATGGTAATTACAGAACTGTGGCAGTGCTTAATTTTTTTAACAAAAGTGGAGTTTTCCTTTAAGTTTTGCTTGGCTAAAAGGATGCAAATGCTCGCATATATTCTATATTGCGGCATTTGTTTCCATTGTCATCAGGGAAGGAAATATATTGCTTCTATATAATGTTTCATTAAAATTATTAGTACAAAGTGCCCTGCTGTTTGCTGCTCTTTCCTGATTTTATGCTCCGTATACTATTACAAGATAGATGTATGTTTAACAAGCACAGTCTATTCTGAAACTGTTCTAGCCATTGTATTGTGAATGGAGACACTGCTTTAAGCGCAAAGGTCAATGACAGAGTTCAATCACAGACTCATTATACATCACCTTTTATAATTCTCTTTTGAGTTGTATATATATAATCTGTTTGCTTTGCTTGTATATCAAGCAAAAGTAAAAGAAGCAAATTGCTCTAGAACAAGAATAAAGACCCCATTGTGAGTGTTTCTAAAGGCTAAATAACAGGGCTGATAGGGAAAACTGGAATAATAGTAGAGGAATAATAGTATTTTTGCCTATAGCAACCAGCCAGGGTTTTATCCTTATTCTTTTAATTTATAAAAGCAAACTATTAATCTGGTTTGTCTAGGCAACACCTGTATAAAAGACCAAAAAAATGCAACCTAAAGAGTCTGCAAGCCTGGATGTCCGAGTCCCAGCAGCGTAGTAACAAACACTGTTTCTCACATCATCACCTTTGTACAATGAAATCACTTGTGGTTTTACAGTTTAAAAGATAGGGAGGCAATCAGTAATGTGTTTCTTCTCCTGCTATTAAACTTCTATTTTTAACTTGGATATAGGACATTTTATTACCTCTCAGCACTGGCCTCTTATTGACCATTTTGGAACCAGTGTCATAGTTTTTTTTTTTTTTTAGTTTTCTAAAATTAACTTTCTTTTCATGTAATCCATGCTTGGAAAAAAAGAAAAGAGCATTTTAAGTTTGCTAGGCTTGGCAACCAGTTCACTGAAATCTTATTGATTGCCATGAGTTACGGTTTTTGTACTTGTTAAAGTGGAATTTTAGACAGAAAATTAGGTCCTGACAGATCACTTCAGGCTTGCCCTTTTTGCAGGTATAGCTATGCAAAACATTAAAAATAGGTGCTTATACTGTTTAAAATCCAGTAATGCACTGCCTCACCCTGCTCTGCACATGCTCAGTTGCTCTCTATTCTCGGCACTGTGCCTAACATCACAGCCATTAGAGGATGATTTGCTGAAAGCTTTAAGATTTTCTGTTGCTGAAGGGGGATGAAAGCAACAGGAATGACAGACTTTGCAGAGGGAACACAGAGTTGTCCAAAATTCCAGTAGAGCGGTGTAAGAAACGTATTGATGATTACAGGAAGCGATTGATTTGAGTTATTTTTCCAAGGGGCATACTATCAAATATTAAATTGAGGATGCCAATAATTTTGTTCAGTCCATTTGTGGAGTTTTGTGTGGAATGTGTCAGATTTGGCTTTTCGTTTCTCCACTTTTTTTTTTGTGTCATACCAATACAAACAAAGGAAATAAACATGCCAATACCTAAACATTTGTAATTGAACAATTTTTGGAGAAAACTGATGCATTATCTGACAGAAATGCAGGGGTGCCAATATTTTTGGCCATGACTGTATGTACAAGGCATTAACCTTACAGAGATAGTGTCTTAAACCCAAAAGCAAACCTTTATTATGTTGCAGCTTACCAATTCTTAGATGTGATGGTTTCTTTCTTTTTTAGGCTTTCATTCGTACAGTTTCACCTGGCGATTTGGCCAGTAAGTCTGTTGTTTTTAACAGAATAAGCTCTCCTGCAAATCTAGCAGTTTGGAGTGTTGAGACAAACTGACAGTGGTGCTTACAATGATCAGTTTTTATTCATGTAAAACATTTATCCAAAAAAAAAAAACTGTTGGGTATAACTGCTTGTGTAGGTGTAGTGTGAGCTGGAGTTTGGCTTCCATTTGTTAGTGTATCTAAATTTGCTAAGCCATCTAAGGGAGGCCATACATGGATTGATATTTGGCCCGTTGAACAAGGTGGTTGTACAGAAGTTGACCTGCCGATTGACATCTGTACTACCAGCCTGTTGGGATTTTCCCTGAATGATCAGTGCATCCGGCTATAGCAGGCAGCACTGATCATTGTATTCTGATGGTAGGGAAGACTCTGTGTCAGAGCACAGCGGAGATTTTCCCATCCATCTCAAATGTGTGGATGGGGGAATCAGGTGTTTTTTTTGTTTGTTTTTTATCGGTTGAAGGGGGAAAAAAAGACTAATGTATAGCCAACTTAAACACTCCCCTCCCCCGAAACTGACAGTGCTGCTGTCCAAAGTTGCCTGTGATCTCCTGCATCTAGAGTGAGGGCACTCTTAATACAGAAGGCGTGTTACTGGTCAGATCACCAGGTGAAGACAGAGGGGGGGGGGGGGGGGAATTGTCTGAAAAAAAAATAAAACCTGATGCAGCCACCACATCTAACGATTTGTAAGCTGTAATATATTACATTGTTGGGTTTAATGCCGCTTTCAGCACTGTGAAGATCTTGTCAGCCTTCCTCTCTAGCTAAGCCAAGACATACAATCAAGGCTGGAATTGTACATTGTTGTATATTTTAATTACAAAAAGTCATATATAGTTTGAGACCAAGGGGGAGAATTTCCAAAAAAGGAAGTGACTGCTATAGGCTTCAACAATATGGCGGCCTCCACCAAGAAGAAACAGGAGCAATTCTGGAGGCAATTTACATCACACACTAATTGTGGTAGCATAATTAATAATGTGAAATTTTATGTTTTTTGTTAACATTAATTGTTATCAAACTATTATGGGTAAAGTTCAACTTTAAGCACAATATTTTATAAGCCACTCAATAACTTATTGGGCGCACAGATCTTTTACTTGACTTATTGTGCTGACTGCTAGTTACATCTAAAACAGAGAAGCCTTTTTCGTAAATTGAATTCAGTTCAATGCTGTTATTTTTCGTTTAGGTCCTATTCTGATGTCCTTAAAGCCTGGCGTGAAAATGTCTCAGACAGCTGTACCCAGTGAGGAGCCCAGATTGCCTGCTAAAGAGCCAAAGAAAACATACGAAGAAAAGGTTCCCACAAAGACACTCTGGGAAATAGAGTACAAGACAGAGATTATCAGGGAAGACAGGGCAAAAAAGAGGGGCACAGAACGAAAACTAGAATCTAGGAACTCCTTCATCTCCAATGGATTGGACATGTTTGAATGTCCTCCACCTAGGACAGAAAATGAGGTATGGCTTATTTCACATGTATGGCTGTAGGATGTATGGGAAGTGATTAGAGAATTTGATGTATGGTTTATTTGTTTTCTATTTAAATGCTGAGATACCTCTTAACACAAATATAAGATGGTAGCAAATGTCCAGACTGCATTGTTTTAGGGTAATATGTTTTTTACGTGAAATTTGTATAATAAATTATGTGTTTAGTGCACCTACCCCTATTAGACCCCCACCAGCATGACTGCCAAGTCTCATACTGGGCATTTTTCTTTCAGCATCGTAGTCAATTTGGGGTTCTCCTTGGCATTGCTTTTGTTCATCAGTCACTGGCTGGAAGATATGACTCTCCGGTTCTTCCAACGCTGGCATTTTCCCAGTAACTCTGAGGGGGATATCTGCTGCTTTTCACCATATTGTAATATTGCTTTCGTTTGGAGCAGTTAAATTTTAGCAGCAGTACATACTCTGAAATCTCCAGTTAAGCTGGCCATAGATGGTTCGAATATCAGCCGATTCAGCAGGAACCAGCCGAGATTCGAACCATGTATGGGCAGGTTGAATGTACCCAAGTTAATTGATTGATCAACTTGGGTACAGCCAGCCTGCTGGATTTTACATGCGATTATTGCTAGGGGTGTTCTCCCTCCTGGCGGGGACAGCTTCCCCTGCTAGGAGAACACAATGGCTCCATGGGAGGAATTCCCCTGTCAACACTGTCTGTGTTAATGGGGGGAATCAAGCAATTTTTGCACCATCTATGGCCGGCCTTGCTGCACTCAGGCCAGACCTTCTTTTAATTTTCCCCTTTTGTTTGTCCTGAAGCCTGCGTGCTGCAGAGCCCTGACCCATGCCCATTGTTCCTTGATACAGATTTTCCAATAATTGCCTTGTGCTCTCTGTGTATAAAAAGTTTAAGATCGCAGTCTCGTTGTATCTCATGTTTTTAATCAGTACCGATATTGTGCTCCATCTTCTTAACGGTGTTATTTTCTTTTACTGTGCAGTTATTGCAAATGTTCTACAAACAGCAGGACGAAATCCGTAGATTACGTGAACAACTGAGCCAAAGAGATATTCAGATTCGACAGCTCGAATTGGAAATCAAAAATGTCCGCAACAGCGCAGCCCCCTACTGACTCCACTCACAGGCAATAGAATGTAACGTTCAAAAATGCCTCCAGAAAACCATTACTTTTTATTTTTATGTGCAAAGGAAAGAAAAATCACTAACAAACTTAGTAATGCTACATGTGCACAGAATATTTATCATTATTTGTTACCAATATTTTTATTATAATTAATATTGTTAATTTCAATCATTGTCAATCCTAGTGGACTGCTTAGCCCATTAAAAAAAAAAATGGGTGGGAAATAAAATGTCAGTGCACAGGTGAATGCCAAGCCTGCCTTTGACAATCCAGTGGAAAAAACAGAGTAAACGTATAGTGATAGCTTGCTAAGGCTGAAAACTGCTAGGTATTTGATGATAAAAACTTTTCATTTGCCTTCTGTCTTTCAAAAATGTTGGAAATCTATTCTTATGATTTTGCAGTAAGAACAGGGAGGTTGGACCTTTTGGTAAAAGGCTTGCTGCATCATACCAAACAGAACTTTTCTTCTTCTTTTTTTCCCACTTATATATATTTGTGTAAAAGATATTTTATTTATCCAAAAATTGCACTGTATACAGAAAGTAATTTGCTAGAGTGTGAGACCACCTTCACACCTTAGCATTTTGTTGCTGTGTGTTACCAAATGTGCGCTAACATGGATTCTGATTTATGTTAATGTGCATTGCAGTATGGCAGCTAATAAGATTTAAATACGTTGCCAACACACCACAATGCAACAAAAATCGTACCTGACCCTTAGCGCAGTGCACAGCAAGTGAGTTGTGGTGTATTTCAGTGCAGGTGCATTGCTTTCCCCTGTAACAATGCATTACACTGTCAATCAAAATGAATGGTTACTATGCTTTTGCTAAAATATTAATGTGAATGGCCCCTGGAGTGAAACTAGAACTGATAAAGTGTAAAGTGGAGTGAATACCAATCCGTGTTCACATGCTTAGATTGGAAGCCAACAGGTTAACTTCACATTTTTTTCAGACTTTAAAGCAGTAGTAAACTGTTTTTCTGTTTCAATAATGTTTATTCGGTTTTAACGAGGAGTTAACATGCAGCAGTTCTGCCCACGCAGGGGCTGCCTTTGACATTGGTAACAAAGGTTGGCTTGCATGATGGCAAAAGGGAAACAGTATAAGAAAACCAAGAACTGACGTAACGGCAGTAAATCGGCATAGCCAATAAGCTATAAAGGCAAGAGGGCCCTGGAGAGGTTCCACACAACAATGGGGGTCCCCTGGTCCCGCCAATACCCACACAGTGGTGCAATATACAGCCTATACAAGTCCAAAAGAGGAAGAGAACTGAGCAGAAACATAAGGGAAATTAGGCAAGGTGGTGAGATTGTAAACTGTTTTAAACTTGTACCTATAGGTAAACTTATAAGTCTTACCTGTAGATACTGTGAATATCTACAAAATATGCTCTATTTAGTAGATATTTACATCAGCTACCGCTGATGATGTGACACAGTACGCTCTGCATTAAGGCCACACTGAGTGGCCGGAGAGTGTGAACCCGGAAGGAAGACTGGGCGAAGAAGGAACTACCATAGGTTGGTGACCGCTCAGTGCCGAGGGCGCCATTCAAAAGGTAACTCTCATAATGTGCTAGTATACATTTAGGGGCATTAAAAAAAATTAAAGTGATACTAAATTCTTGTTTTGTTTTTAAATAACAAACATGTCATACTTACCTGCTCTGTGCAGTTGGCTTTGCACAGAGCAGCAGAGATCCTCCTCTTCTCGGGTCCCTCGCTGGTGCTCCTGGCCCCTCCCTCCTGCCGAGTGCCCCCACAGCAAGCGACTTGCTATGGGGGCAGCCGAGCCACTGCTCTTTGTGTCCATTCAGACATGGAGCTGTGTCTCTCCCCGCCCCCTCTCACTCTTCATATGCTCACTGACTTTGACAGCAGTGGGTGCCAATGGCGCCCGCTGCTGTCTCAGCCAATGAAGAGGGAGAGTCTCGGACAGCCAAGGCTCTCATGCAACATCGCTTGATTGAGATTGGGCTCAGGTAAGGATTAGGGTGGCTGAGTTGGGCTCCTGCTCACAGAAGATTTTTTATCTTAATGCATAGAACCACTTTAAGAAATCAGACATTGTTTTGTTTGACTTCCCCTTATTCAAAACTTTTCAAAAAACAGGTTTTTAGTTAGAGACCTAATGATACAAGGGTTGGAATTCTTCTTAAAGGATAAGTTCACTTTTCAAAAATAAAAAAGGTAATAAAATGTGCTCTCATTATTTTTTAGGAGCCTGTAAAGCATTGCACCAAAGATCAGCAGATCAGTGGTGATATGCAAGTTTCCTGCAGATCTGTCATTATATCCCCATACAGGCAAGCAGATACACTGACAGGAAGTATCAATGAACCATCACGGCCCCACAGCGCTGTGGTAGTTCATTGAAAACGACAAGCCGACAGCCGCAAAGGATATCGGGGCTTGTAGTTCATTCACACAGAGCTGTGTGAATAAATGACGCACCCATGTGGGCGGACCCCAAAAAGGGTTACACTGATTTAAAGTGACAGCTGGTACAGGGAACTTCTCCCCGTACTACTGTAACAGGGAGTGTGGGGATCTGGCAGCGGCTACAGCATTGGGAACCTGTTACATGCAGGGCCGTTTGAAGGAATTTGGGGGCCCCAAGCAAGAAGCGGGGGACAGGGTGTTAAAGTTGAGGGGGGGAGATGCAGTTGCCCCCGACCACCGGGAAGTACTTCTTCTGTCATTCTGTCATTGCAAGCTGATAAGTGGGGGTTCTATCTTTGGAGGCATTTTGTTTTATCAATTTGATAAGTGTAAAAAATGGCTATTGATTCTGCTATAAAACCGGGTGGTATTTCTTCTGATAAGCAGGGGGGGGGTCTTAAATAACTGCCTCCCCCCATGTTCTTTTTACCCCCCCCCCCCTCCCTACCGCATACCGCGCGGCAGGAGATTCAGTTTGCTGTTCCCGGCTGGACTGGTAGGAAGTGAGCACGGAGTGTGTGCACTTCCTGTCAGTCTGGCCGGAACAGGAAACGCAATCTCCTGTACCGCATGGTTACGGTACCCGGCCGGACTGCAGGAGGAACTAGAAAGAGGAGCTCGGCCATGCTACAGGCTGCAGCATTTATACGAAGCGGCGGCGCGGCAAGGGCCCGCCCTGCTGGGGCCCCAAACAGTTGCTTGTTTTGCTGTCTTGTTCCGACGGGCCTGGTTACATGTTTCACCCTAAAAACAGGTGGAACATGTAACATGATCCCAATGGTGAACTTATCCTTTAAATATTAGTGTATTTGTAAGCATCAACCTGCATACATATCCTTCAGACTAGAAGTCTAACATACTATATCATCCTATTTTTTGCAAAGCAACAGCTACCTGCATGATGGTGATTGAAATGTATTCACTACTTTAGCCTCTAGAACGATTGAAGCAGTTGAAGAATATTTAGAAAATATATTTCACTAAGGCATGTACAGAAAGTGCCATTAAACTGGACCTTTCACTTGAATAACAGAGACATATATATCCGATTTTCTACCACCCACTGGCATCACAAAGTTATAAAATAGAAGCATTGTGAATGTTTATTACAGCTAAGAATGTATTCTTTAATTGTATGTGTGCGTTTTATTTTCGTAAAACATTTTAAGAAAATTCATAGATTTTGTGGGTTACTATATGAAAAGTTTGCAAATACAAAAAGGCTGTTAAAAACTTCTGAAAGTCATAGCCTGGCTTTTTCGCCATGACAACACGGAACTTGAAATATATTTGAGTAGGATTTTTTTTTTATTTTTTTTTTACAGAAAACAAAATATGGAATTTTTAGATAAAACTTTTTTTTTTTTTCGTTGGGCTTGGAGGCAAAATAGACGAAGCAAGCCAATTAAGACTTCCATTGGCCTGGATAATATATAAAGTAATAATAAATTGGTATGACAAAAATGGTACTTCATAATTGATGGCATTTTATTTTCGTTGAATGTTTTTATAGAAAATTACAAAAATATGTATATAATTTTTATTTCTTAAAGAAAAAGTTATTTTGCTTATATTTTTAATTGACATTATAAACACAATTTGATCTATGCAAAATAATGGGGGAAAAAACTATCTGTGTATTATTTATTTTTAACTTCCTGTAATGAAATATGTAGTGTCAATAAATAATTTGTGATGACAATCTAATCTTATGGTTCCAAAAACATTTAAAGGGGAACTCCACTTTCATGGGGGAAAAAAATAGCATTTAAAAAAATAATTTAGCATATACATATAGTCATGTTGTAATTGAATTTTATTAAAAATAGCTTTTTCTTGTCATATACAGGTCCTTCTCAAAAAATTAGCATATTGTGATAAAGTTCATTATTTTCTGTAATGTACTGATAAACATTAGACTTTCATATATTTTAGATTCATTACACACAACTGAAGTAGTTCAAGCCTTTTCTTGTTTTAATATTGATGATTTTGGCATACAGCTCATGAAAACCCAAAAATCCTATCTCAAAAAATTAGCATATTTCATCCGACCAATAAAAGAAAAGTGTTTTTAATACAAAAAAAGTCAACCTTCAAATAATTATGTTCAGTTATGCACTCAATACTTGGTCGGGAATCCTTTTGCAGAAATGACTGCTTCAATGCGGCGTGGCATGGAGGCAACCAGCCTGTGGCACTGCTGAGGTGTTATGGAGGCCCAGGATGCTTCGATAGCGGCCTTAAGCTCATCCAGAGTGTTGGGTCTTGCGTCTCTCAACTTTCTCTTCCCAATATCCCACAGATTCTCTATGGGGTTCAGGTCAGGAGAGTTGGCAGGCCAATTGAGCACAGCAATACCATGGTCAGTAAACCATTTACCAGTGGTTTTGGCACTGTGAGCAGGTGCCAGGTCGTGCTGAAAAATGAAATCTTCATCTCCATAAAGCTTTTCAGCAGATGGAAGCATGAAGTGCTCCAAAATCTCCTGATAGCTAGCTGCATTGACCCTGCCCTTGATAAAACACAGTGGACCAACACCAGCAGCTGACATGGCACCCCAGACCATCACTGACTGTGGGTACTTGACACTGGACTTCAGGCATTTTGGCATTTCCCTCTCCCCAGTCTTCCTCCAGACTCTGGCACCTTGATTTCCGAATGTACTTTGGACCACTGAGCAACAGTCCAGTGCTGCTTCTCTGTAGCCCAGGTCAGGCGCTTCTGCCGCTGTTTCTGGTTCAAAAGTGGCTTGACCTGGGGAATGCGGCACCTGTAGCCCATTTCCTGCACACGCCTGTTCACGGTGGCTCTGGATGTTTCTACTCCAGACTCAGTCCACTGCTTCCGCAGGTCCTCCAAGGTCTGGAATCGGTCCTTCTCCACAATCTTCTTCAGGGTCCGGTCACCTCTTCTCGTTGTGCAGCGTTTTCTGCCACACTTTTTCCTTCCCACAGACTTCCCACTGAGGTGCCTTGATACAGCACTCTGGGAACAGCCTATTCGTTCAGAAATTTCTTTCTGTGTCTTACCCTCTTGCTTGAGGGTGTCAATGATGGCCTTCTGGACAGCAGTCAGGTCGGCAGTCTTACCCATGATTGCGGTTTTGAGTAATGAACCAGGCTGGGAGTTTTTAAAAGCCTCAGGAATCTTTTGCAGGTGTTTAGAGTTAATTAGTTGATTCAGATGATTAGGTTAATAGCTCGTTTAGAGAACCTTTTCATGATATGCTAATTTTTTGAGATAGGATTTTTGGGTTTTCATGAGCTGTATGCCAAAATCATCAATATTAAAACAAGAAAAGGCTTGAACTACTTCAGTTGTGTGTAATGAATCTAAAATATATGAAAGTCTAATGTTTATCAGTACATTACAGAAAATAATGAACTTTATCACAATATGCTAATTTTTTGAGAAGGACCTGTATATACACAGTGGGTACGGAAAGTATTCAGAACCCCTTACATTTTTCACTATGTTATATTGTAGCCATTTGCTAAAATTATTTAAGTTCATTTTTTTTCCTCATCAATGTACACACAGCACCCCATATTGACAGAAAAACACAGAATTGTTGACATTTTTGCAGATTTATTAAAAAAGAAAAACTGAAATATCACATGGTCCTAAGTATTCAGACCCTTTGCTCAGTATTTAGTAGAAGCACCCTTTTGATCTAATGGGGGGGGGGGGGTTGGGACTTTGAATGAGGTGTGTTTGTACAGACCAAAAAAGATCATATAGATAGAACATCCATGTGTTTATTCCTAAAACATACATTGGCGCATGACATGGTAAACATAGCATGCATGATACAATTTAACAAGCTTGCATAAGAATGATAATAAAACACATGGCACTTCATGATAAAAATATGCATATTGGATATGAAACAAAACGATCAAAGAGAAAACATATGTTGATAGAACCATTTGAAAATACATTGGATGCATCAAGATAGACCCGATGCGTTTCGTGGACTGCATCCACTCATCAGGGGCCATGCATCCATGTTCTAAAAAGGAACAAAAAATATATGAATGATCATTCTAGTCTATTGTATCAATACCATGAACAATTTGTTGAAATTACTAAAGGGTTCCTGGCCATACTAAGAAATTGATAACTCACATCTGAGATGAGACATGTGATATTGTGTGTCAGAGGCCAGCCAGTAATGTCTCGCCCGGGAGCTGAGAAAGGGATCCGGTGAAAAGGGCCGGGAGCGCGGCCGCAATTCCCCATGAAGAATGAGTGCAAAATATCACGGATGGTAGAGATTCTGAAGTAAATAAGATTGATAGAATTTATTAGGTGTGAATGACCTTATCAGTGTATAAAATATTTATAATTTTTTTTGTAACCTTGGCCAGATCCGTGCCTTGCCACAATTCTGTCACTGAGCTCTTCAGGCAGTTCCTTTGACCTCATGATTCTCATTTGCTCTGACATGCACTGTGAGCTGTAAGGTCTTATATAGACAGGTGTGTGGCTTTCCTAATCAAGTCCAATCAGTATAATCAAACACAGCTGGACTCAAATGAAGGTGTAGAACCATCTCAAGGATGATCAGAAGAAATGGACAGCACCTGAGTTAAATATATGAGTGTCGCAGCAAATGGTCTGAATACTTAGGACCATGTGATATTTCAGTTTTTCTTTTTTAATAAATCTGCAAAAATGTCAACAATTCTGTGTTTTTTCCTGTCAATATGGGGTGCTGTGTGTACATTAATGAGGAAAAAAATGACTTTAAATGATTTTAGCAAATGGCTGCAATATAACAAAGAGTGAATTTTTTTTAAGGGGGTCTGAATACTTTTCCGTACCCACTAATTATATATATATATATATATATATTTCACTTAGCAGCGCGGTATTTCTTCCCTACTTTATATATAAAGTAGGGAAGAAATACCACGCTGCTAAGTGAAAGTGAGGTAGCAGCCAGCACTAAACAAATAGAAAATTTGTATGGAAAATAAACAGTGCAGCGCTAATAATTGGTGATCATAAATGAATATGAAAGTATATAATCACATATACAAAAAAAGTAAATACATATATAGGAGAAAGTACTGTAGGTGATCCACTAAATGTGCATAAAATACCATACATTCAGAAATGAATATTCTGTTGGTGAAACAAAATCAGTATAATGCTGCTAAAGGACATATCATATGGTGGATCAGTACAAACGTTTTCCTAGAAAGAAAACAAAATATATATAGGCTCCAATGTGGGGAGTCCGTAAATCAATGTCTATAAATAATGGAGGTGACGGTATCCTAGGGAAGGAGGATGTTGAGGGGATAACAATCCTGGTGGTGGGAAGCTGAAGGAGAGGAACCCCTTAAGGAGCCTAGGATTAAATGATGATAAAAGATGGGTACTCTTACCATGTGACGTGGACCCAGACACCTGTTAGGGGTGGGTCTAAAAAGCGAAGGTAAGCGTGACGATCCTGTAGCTTCTCCTGGTATGTGTTTTTTTGTTAGTTCACCATAGCATCCGTCCACTTATTCCTGGGATCCTTCTACGACAAACAGAAAAAAACTGGGCAGCTACTCTCATGGATCTCAGAGAGTGGATTGATGTTTTGCAGGAATTACCCCTCCAGGGGTTTAGCAGCATAAAAAGTGCATAAAGCGTGGAAAAAATAAGAAAAAAAAGCCTCCACATGGTGTAGATCAGGGATATGCAATTAGCGGACCTCCAGATGTTGCAGAACTACAAATCCCATGAGGCATAGCAAGACTCTGACAGCCACAAGCATAACACCAAGAGGCAGAAGCATGATGGGACTTGTAGTTTTGCAACAGCTGGAGGTCCGCTAATTGCATATCCCTGGCGTAGATCAATAAGGCAAGGACTTTAATTATAAAAAAGACAAAAGATAAACATAAAATCTCAGGTAAAGTAAAAATCCAGCGATTCGTACAGGTGATCACAAATATGGATAAGGGCGCAGTACAGGCAGCATACGTAGGACCCTATGCATTTCGTCCTAGTGGACTTCTACGTGTGTGTGTGTGTGTGTGTGTGTGTGTGTGTGTGTGTATGTATATATATATATATATATACACATACATATATATATATACATACACACACACGTGATCCTGCACAGGAGGGCCGCCCTATAGCAGTAAATCTGCTACAGGGTAGGCCAGAAATGGTCAAAGTAGATCTAAACACTAACCCGCAAACTTTTTAGTTTGCTAAAGCACTGTGTATTATAAAAAATAGTCAGGGTACTTTGAATGTTTTCATTTAAATGTCATCCTATGTTTCATCTCAGTACTGCTGATCTTCTACAGCCCCTTTCAGTCACTCTCTGTTGGCTTTATATATATATATATATATATATATATATATATATACTGTGGACTGGCTTCCTGATAGAGACAAAAGTGGACATGCTTGCCTGCTTGTAATCTCCACCAGGGGGCTATGACCAGGTGACATTGTAGGAGCACAGTTGTTAGACAATCGTCCTCCCATAACAGAAAGTGCCTAATCAAAGACCTCCATCACCAGCTATGCTTTTAGTAAGTTGCAGATAAAAAAAAATATTGAGAACAACTTTTGACATTAGATTAACATATAATAGCTGTGTTTTTCTGATTGGATTTAGCTCTATACTAAATGACGGCTTTACTTTTGGTAAACTTTAAGTAAACTCCTCACCCACTCAGGGCAGCCAACCTGCTAAAATACTTACTTCTTACCTGCTCCTTCGATCTTCACAGTGCATTTCTGCAGCGGCACTTTGCAAAGAAACCGTGTTGGCCAAGTCCCAATCCGTTCCTATGAATAAGCCATACATGTGTGAGGCAGAAGATTACAGCTCATCCATAGAAATGAATGTGGGCTGTAGAACACATGTACGTTAGGTGGAAGACATTTTAGTTGCAAAGACTGCGTTCTGGCTAGATGCACTGTGGTTGATGTGGAGAACAACAATCGCGAATATAAGGCTCCATTCACACTAGCGCAACACCAAAATCCAGCAATTTCCATTGCGACTTTGAACCGACTTTACACTTTCTGCATCAAAGTCACATCAAAGTAGTGCAGGCACCGTTTTAAAATTGTTGCGACTTGAACAGCTGCCATTGAAAGAATTAGGCTGATGTCCAAAGTCGCATGACAAGTCGCACAAGTGTGAATGGAGCCTTAAGATTGTCCTTTAAGGAAACATGTAACAATTACAGAAGTTAAAGATATCCTATACTGAGATGATGTGTAGTCTGCCCTTAATGTCCTTACGTTCTGAAATGTCTGGTTCTCATGCAGATTAAGATTTCTTTGTTCACCCCAACCTTCTACATGCTTCTTTTGGGTTAGTAACCCAAAAATTATTATTAAAGCCACAGACAGCCAGTATTCATGGATAGAGGTCAGTAATGACAACTTCTATTGGTACATTGCCTGTCTTTATTACATTGCATTTTACGTGCTAGAATTCAAATATTAGAGCTGGATGAAAAGCTTTGAAATTATTTCCTTAAACTGAAAAATCCTGCAACTGTTTTGTGTAAAATACATCAATAATTGTTATAAACCAGTTACAATATTGGGCCTCATGCACACGGACACTTTCAGGCATCCAATGTACATTGCAGGCATATTTCTGCGGCCAGGAGAGCCATCTGCAGTGTACAGTCACCCATAGTAATGCGTAGCTGTATGAAGGTATACACTGTGCTTCCATAAACTTGTACACAGGCACTCGTCCTGGAATGCCAAAAGGTGCACCCTCGAACTCATGCCTATGTGAGTTTATGAACAGTATTGTATACAGTACCTGCATACAACCATTCTTTACTGCATGCCGGAAAGTGTCTGTGTGAGTGAGGCTTAAGGGTAACTTGACTATTGGTTAGTCATTGGTAAATGAACAGGTCCAAATGGCATTCACATACAAAGCCAGATGATCCCCAAGGAAACCTCTGCTGGAACCTAGGACCTGGGTGGATGTCCAGGGGTCCAGCTTACAACCTTCATACTCCTACAGTAAACCAGGGGGATGATATGATTAGTCAGAGCTGTGTACCTGCCTGTCACATTACAAGAGATGATGTATTTGTATGCAGTTGGTGTCTATTAGGGTGGACCATGACATCAGACAATGTGAATGGAATGACATCCATATACTGTACCTATTGCAATTTGTATTTATGTCAGTTGAAGGAATACAGGGGACCAATGCTGCTACCTTGCCCAGGGCCCTATTCTGCCTTTAAAGCTCTCAACCCCAAAAACAAAAATGTATATATTACCAGTCCTTGGTTTTATTTTTTCCACCTTTTTTTCTCTTTATTTATACCTGGTATTCCTGTGAATAACACACTCCCTATCATTTTGTGGCTACGGTTTCTTTTTTTTTCCTCTGCTGTATCAATGGAAAAAGCCATGGATGTCACTCAGGTTGGACTTTAAACATGTCTGCTTTTGTTCATCTCCATTACATGGCAGACTTGTAGGACTAGTAATTTACACATAATGATAAGGTTCTTTGTTTATTTTATTCTCACAGGGAGTGACAAAGAGCACTGCATTTCTGCTAAGATCAGCAGATATTTTCTGCACTAGCTTAAAATGCTCGTAGCCTGAAAAGTGAAAACTAAGGCTACTTTCACACTGAGGCGCTGGCGGTATAGCGGCGCTATTTTTAGCGCCGCTATACCGTTTTTTTTTTGCCGCGATTTGCAGGCGCTAGCGGGGGGGTATTTTAACCCCCGCTAGCGGCCAAAAAAGGGTTAAAAACGCCCGCAATAACGCCTCTTTGCGGCATTTTGCGGGCGTATTGGAGGCGCTACCCCATTGATTTCAATGGGCAGGGGCGCTATAGGAGCGGTATTTTTACCGCTCCTATCGCGCCTCAAAGATGCAGCTTGCAGGAGTTTTTTGACCCTCCTGCAAGCGCAACGCTCCAGTGTGAAAGCCCTCGGGCTTTCACATTGGATACAATTGAGCGGCTTTTTTGGGGCGCGTTGCAGGCGCTATTTTTAGCGCAATAGCGCCTGCAAAGCGCCTCAGTGTGAAAGGGGCCTTATGCATCTCCATGCAATTTATCATATTTTTGGTTTTGGGTTTAGATACCCTTTACCATTTTTCTTATTCACAATACAGAGCCTTTTATGCACGGAATGTTAGGAGGATAATGTCAGTTCGGTTCAGCCTACACTGCCCTATTATGGTTGAGTTCATTTTTGGATTAAGCTTTGATTTCACAAACCTGTATTATTATTGGTTAAAGTGGTTGTAAACCCGTTTAAAAAAAAAAAAAAGAAAAAAAAAACACCTGCAAGACAAAGCCATAATGAGCTAGTATGACTAGCATACTAGCTCATTATGCATCACTTACCTTAGATCAGGGCCCCCGGAAGCCATCCTTCTCTCCCCCTTCAGCCGCAGCCATCGCTCCACAGAGACCCGAAAGGTTACTTCTGGGTATCGCCGCTCCGGCCAATCACAGCGCCCCTCCGGCCCTGTGATTGGCCAAAGCGGCGAAGAAGTCACTCCGCGCATGCGCGCGGGAGCTGTCAAATCCGGCAAAGCTGGATTTGTGAATGGGGATTCTGACTGAATGCACCGTTGTCTACGGCACGCATGCGCCGTAGACATCGTGCATGTCTTTTTTTGCAAATATCTCCTAAACCGTGTAGGTTTAGGAGATATTTCTTGCACCTACAGGTAAACTTTAATCTAGGCTTACCTGTAGGTGCAAGTTGCATAAGTGGGTTTACAACCACTTTAAACTACATGGACTTGTGTCTTCAACCTAACTAGTGGATTGGTGCAAAAAAACGATGTCCTGTATGTGAAATCATTGATTTTAATAAAGCGTGCCGTTTATCTTTTGTTAAACATGCAATTTGTCTAAAACAACAGATCAGGATTGGCCAATGAAATATTACAATTTAGCAAGCTATAATCAACTCTTTAAATGCATTGATGGACAAAGTGACCTAATCAATCTTATTAAATGTGTTAGTTTTTAAAAAAAAAGCCAAAAATGTAGGCAAGAATAAAATTGTTCATTTGCTTTTTTATGGGATCCATTAAACTAGTGGGGGCTTATTCAAGAGAGATTTTAAAATAATTATACTGCAGGAAGGCAGTAACTCGTAGCAACAAGATTATATTTTACTGTAGTCAGACTAGTGAAGGAGAAATTCCGATTAGCAGCAAAAGATTACTGCCCGTATATCTTGCCTTATTGGATACGCTTTTATCCAAAGCATTTCCAGCTTATTTAGGGGGCATAAAATCTTAAAAGGAAAGTAAATCAATTTTAATTTATCCATTTATTTGTGAGAAAAAATAAAATAAAAATCCTTTGGGATTCATCATGCACGTTATAGGCTCCAAAATCACTATGCATGGAGCACATAGCAGCAGAAAGGAATTATTTTGTAAATTGCAAGCTTTTATATTCAGATAAAACTGAAGGCATTGCTGTAATAAACATTGCCTTCCTTTGCACTGTATATAGCATAGTAGGCTGAATTTTTGCGTTGCATTCCTATGCAGTTAGTTCAGCCTAAACTTATTGATTAAAGCTCAGTAACTGACACGGCACTTCTCAATGGCTGTGCCACAAACTGCCATTTAACCCTGCTGATGCATTGTACATTTTTTTTTCTTTTTTAAGCATATCACTGTATGATGTGAAGCCTCAATTTAGGGTTAAGAAAAGTTTAGCTATATAAAAAAGACGGTTTATAATGAAGCATGATATGTTGTCTTTATATCAAATTAATTATTTTCTTGTAGAATATATTTAAATTATTAATCTACCGTGTATTTTGTAAGATTCATCTCTATGGGATAACAATAAAATTAGTTTCTACATCAAAGTTTAACAAAAAAAAAAATGGCATTCAACAAAAATCCAATAAATACATGCTCGGATGTAATACTTGAAATTTCAAATCTGCCATTGTTTATGATGTAAGCTTTACAAGAACAAACCTTTAGCACTTGACTTTTTGGAAATATGTACACAGTGTATATAATAATATTACACAGAACATTCATTACAGCAAACGTTTATATATTGAATATACCAAAAAGCAAATGTTTATATATTTGTGCGTGCACAGACTTTGTTTTCTTTTATTTTCTAGTTATTACCTGCTTTTTCAAAATTTGTTTGTTAAATTTTGTTTTATTTGTATAAAAAGATATAATAAAATAGATTTTTCTGAATATTGTACTGTTGACTCCTTTTTATGAATACATCCTCGATTTTGTAAACTTTCACATGAAAAGAGCTACGTTTTCTGCTACTTTGGTTTCCTGTACCTAGGAGAGCAACTAGGAGACAGGGACAGAGTGTTATCACCCTATTACAGGGAGTGCCTCAATAAGGACTTCATAGGAAGATCACCAAGTAATATTTCTAAGAATGTTAATTAGGGTTGTCCCGATACCGAGCATTTGCCTGAGTACTTGTACTCGGGCAAATGCTCCCGATGCTTCACCCGATACTTGTGATCAGTGCGGCGGTGGGGGAAGTTACCAGCACCGATCACCGCTGTATATATTTAATAGTAGTTTCTCTGCTTCTCTCTCTCACCCCCTCGCGTGGCTTTCAGCTGCTTTAAAATCAGCGGTGATCGGTGCTTGTAGCTCCCCCACACACGATCACCGCTGATTGTCCCCGTATACTCCTCCAGCCCCCTCCGTTTTGCTGCTGTCTCCATGCCGCTCTCTCCCTCCGTGCCGCCGTCCCCCTCTGTGTGTCCCTCCATGCTGCCGTCCCCCTCCGTGCCGCCGTCCCCCTCTGTGTGTCCCTCCATCCATGCCGCCGTCGCCCTCCGTGCCGCCGCCCCAATCAGTGTCCCCCTCCGTGCCGCCGTCCCAATCCGTGCTGCCACCCCCCTCCGTTCTCCTCCTCCACCCCCTCGATCTGTCAGGATGGAGAGCGGAGGTAGGAGCCGGTAAATCCGGCTCCTTACTTGTCGAAATGTACAGAGTCAGTGATCACTGACTCTGTCCATTCACATAACTGAAACATCGTAAACTGTGTTTACAATGTTTCAGTTTATGAATGAAGAGAAGCCGCTGTCTTCTCTCCATTCATTTTCAGCGCAGCGCAGCTGAGAAAGGGACTGGGGAATATGTGTCCCTAGTCCCTTTCCCTGTCTCAAAGGGGAGATGTCAGAGGTCTGTTAAGACCCTTGATATCTCACCAAAGCCCCCCAACAGGGCTGATAAAAAAAGAATAAAATAAAATAAAAATTAATTGTAAAAAATAATAAAAAGAAAACACACACTGACACTGCCCCCCCCCCCCCCCCATTAAAAAAAGAAAGCATTGTAAAAAATAAAATTGTAAAAAAAAAAAACTACTGACACATGTGCCACTGTCACATGAGATTAAAAAAAAGTATCGGTATCGGCGAGTACTTGAAAAAAAGTATTGGTACTTGTACTCGGTCTTACAAAAGTGGTATCGGGACAACCCTAATGTAAATAAGTCCTTAAATTCTAAGGAAAGATGGTGTTTACTTTCAATATAGTGAATATACGATTCCTCAATATAATACATCCATGCACAATGAATCCTATATAGCAATCAAAATAAGTTCACATGAAAAGAGTGCTCAGTGATATTACAAAAATACAATGCACACATGCTTATGAGTAAAAATGTGTGTCTTCCAGTCTGCTCTGCCCTTAGACCAAACACTGCACTCACCGGATGGTGTTGACTTAGTCAAAAAGTGCCCATTTATTAGATGTTACACATATTGGATCCCCCACCGGTATAGCAATATTCCAATGGACTCTTAAGGACAGGAGTTGTACAATGACCACCACTATGCATAATGCTATACTGTCCCTTTTAAGAGATGTGCAGTAGAATCAATAAAAGGAAAGGGAAGAGCCTCCCATAGTGTAAAATGTTTAATTGGTAATAAATCACAAAAAAAGTAATACACTTACATATGTGTGCGTTTAGTTCCACCAACATCCTTCCAAGTAGACCACAGTTCAGAAAGACTCCCAACTACAGATTAGTCCATAATGTACCCCCCCCCCCCCCCCAAAAAAAAAAAATTGGTCACATTTTTGGACCAGATTTGTTTCTTCACATGACGTAGAAGCATTTCATGCAAAACGGTCAAACAACAAGTCAGAAAAAAAAAAAAAATATATATATATATACATATATAAACCATTTTTATATTGTTTTTTGGATTATTTTATATATTTTTATTTCTTATAGGCTTTTTTTCAGTTTTAGTACAACCTAATAAAGTTTTTAATATAATATTCACGTTAACAAGAATAGTATGTTAGACATGATGTACATTTTTGGATACATTGGTTCTCTCTATGGTGAATTGAGTAATATTTTTTTTCAGCCCAAAAGATGGCGCTGTGCATTTTCTATATATTGGTAATGATTTACATTAAAATAATAATTTAACCACTTAAAGCGGAGCTCCACCCGCAAATTTTTTATTTTTTTTAAGAGTCAGCATCCACTAACAGTGTAGCTGCTGACTTTTAATAAGGACACTTACCTGTCCTACTCTCCACCATCCTAATGCGCATGCGCGAGTCTCGCGCCGACTTGTGAATGGGTGGCTGCTCTCTGGGATTACACAGTACCCAGAAAGCAGCGCGCCCCATTTACTAGAAGAGGATGGGGAAAAAAACAGACCGCAGTTACGGAAGAGGCAGAATACGGACTTCCGTATAGCAACAGGTATTTCGGGTGAGTATAAAAAAAATTCTATTTTTTTTAGGATTTTTTGTGGAAATTTTTTTTCTGGGTGGAACTCCAATGTTCTATTGGGACATATGCACCAAATGTATTCTTACGTTAGTTATTGGACTGTTTTTTTGATAATATTAAAAAGACACGTACTATTATTGTAATTGTGGCTGGGAATGATTGTCAGGTCACCTGAAGCCAGGTGACAGATGCACACCGTTGGAGTCAGGAGTGCACCGCTAAGGTAGTGAACCCTATGGCTGACTGCTGCGGATGAAACTCTGGGCGGTTAAGGAAGGCAGGTCCACTGGAGCACTAACAGGGATCCCACAGGGAGCTAGAGGCTAAGATTCCCCAGGGCGCGGAGTCTAAGCTCCAGCAGGTGTTCACCAGAGCCTCTAGTGGTGAGGATGTACTGGGCTGCAACTGGATCCAGGTCGCGGCCCCCAGAGTCCCCCAGCTCATGCTCAACAGGTGTGCAGTTTTTTTTTTTTTTTGTATTATCACTGAGCACTATTTTCATGTGGACATCATTTTGATTGCTACAGTGCCTTGCAAAAGTATTCATCCCCCTTTTGTTGCCTCACAACCTGGAATTAACATGGATTGTTTGAGGATTTGCATCATTTAATTTACAGAACATGCCCACAACTTTGAAGATGTTTTATTTTATTGTGAAGCAACCAACAAATAGGACAAAATAACTGAAAAAGTCAATGTGCATAACTATTCACCCCCCTAAAGTCAATACTTTGTAGAGCCACCTTTTGCAGCTATCACAGCTCCAAGTCGCTTTGGATAAGTCTCTATGAGCTTGCCACAATTTTTGCCCATTCCTTCTTGCAAAACTGCTCCAGCTAAAGTTGGAAGGTTTGCGCTTGTGAACAGCAATCTTTAAGTCTGACCACAGATTTTCTATTGGATTGAGGTCTGGGCTTTGACTAGGCCATTCCAACACATTTACATGTTTCCCATTAAACCACTCAAGTGTTGCTTTAGCAGTGTGTTTGGGGTCATTGTTCTGTTGGAAGGTGAATCCCTGTCCTAGCCTCAAATCACACACAGAGTGGTACAGGTTTTGCTCAAAAATATCCCTGTATTTAGCACCATCCATCTTTCCCTCAACTCTGACCAGTTTCTTTGGGTGATGTGATGTGTTGGGTTTGCACCAGACATAGCATTTTTTTTGACTGCCAAAAAGTTACATTTTAGTCTCATCAGACCAGAGAACCTTCCTCCATACATTTTGGGACTCTCCCACATGCCTTTTCGCAAACTCAAAACTTACCATTTTCTTTTTTGCTGAAAGTAATGGCTTTCTTCTGGCCACTCTGCCATAAAGCCCAACTCTATAGAGCGTACGGCTTATTGTCGTCCTATGTACAGATACTCCAGTCTCTGCTGTGGAACTCTGCAGCTCCTCCAGGGTTACCTTAGGTCTTTGTGCTGCCTCTCTGATTAATGTCCTCCTTCCCCGGTCCGTGAGTTTTGGTGTGCGCCGTCTCTTGGCAGGTTTGCTGTTGTGCCATGTTCTTTCCATTTGGTTATGATAGATTTGATGGTGCTCCTAGGGATCATAAAAGATTTGGATATTTTTTTTTATAACCTAGCCCTGACTTGTACTTCTCAACAACATTGTCCCTTTCTTGTTTGGAGAGTTCCTTGGTCTTCATGGCAGTGTTTGGTTAGTGGTGCTTCTTGCTTAGGTGTTGCAGCCTCTGGGGCCTTTCAAAAAGGTGTGTGTATATGTAATGACAGATCATGTGACACTTAGATTGCACACAGGTGGACATCATTTCACTAATTATGTGACTTCTGAAGGTAATTGGTTGCACCAGAGCTTTTTATGGGCTTCATAACAAAGGGGGTGAATACATACACACGTGCCAATTATCAGTTTTTTATTTCTGAAAAATAGTTTTATGTATATATTTTTCTAATTTTACTTCACAAACTTAGACTATTGTGTTCTGATCCATCACATATAATTCAGATTAAAAGAAATTGCACTAAAGGCTGTAACGTAACAAAATAGGTAAAAAGTCTAGGGGGTGAATACTTTTGCATGGCACTGTATATAAGATTCATTGTGCATTGATGTATTATTTTGAGTATAAGTATATTCACTATATTAGAATATAAGTACTTATTCACATTTACAGGAGACATTGAAGGTTATTTACTAAACCTGGAGAGTGCCTAATCTGGTGCAGCTCTGTGTAGAAACCAATTGGCTTTCAGGTTTAAGCCCAGGTTCACACTGGGCTGCGGGAGTGAAGCCGTGCGAGTTCAGCTGAACTCGCACAATTTCACTCCCGGCTGTCGGTCTCGATTTCGGCTGTGATTACAGAGACATCTGATCAGGTTTCTGCACAGATGTCAATGTAAATCGCAAAAAGTAGCACAGAAACAATTTTTCTAAATCGGTGCAGCGCCGCAGATGCGGCGTCGTACAGATTAGGACCGTTCCATTGCCGGCAAATGCCGCCGTTTTGACATGCGATTTGACATGTCAAATCGCGTGTCAAAACGCACCAGTGTGAACCAGGGCTTATTATCAAAGCTTGATTGAACAAGCTGAAAATAGAAGCTGATTGGCTCCCATGCACAGCTGCACCAGATTCTGAGTGCTTCAGTTTTAGTAAATCTCCCCCATTATGTCTTAAAGATAGCAGCTCTTATTGACTTTTATTTGACAATTTTTAATTAGCTTAATTTGTCACTTATTTTCATGTAAGCGCGAGTGTTGTATGGTATTGTAATTATTTAAACTACTTGGGCTCTGCCACCTTATGGACCAAAGCAAATTTTTCATTTCTGCTTCAGGTCTGTATGTGGTATTTAGTGATACATTTTTCATTATTTAAGATAAAGTAATACATGTTTTTTTTTTTTTTCAGGACATAAAAGGAGATAAACAGGAACATATATTTACTTAAAGGTTTGCTTTAACTGATGCAAAATGTAGATCAAAGATTATCCCTTTGTTTTGCATATGAATAAAACAAAGTAAATACTAAATAATAATGTTACCTTGTATTTCTCTATTGGGCTTCCAAACACTGTTTAAAAACTCCATGTTTACATAGCTGACATTTTGATTGCTGGTAACAGTGGTGAGTAGCTCACCTAATGTCTTGAATCCATTAAATAAATATAGATTTAAAAAGATTTAATATCATTTTTGAAAATAATTTAACATGGTTTAGATTATTGCGATTGGGTGTACATACAGGTCCTTCTCAAAAAATTAGCATATTGTGATAAAGTTCATTATTTTCTGTAATGTACTGATAAACATTAGACTTTCATATATTTTAGATTCATTACACACAACTGAAGTAGTTCAAGCCTTTTCTTGTTTTAATATTGATGATTTTGGCATACAGCTCATGAAAACCCAAAAATCCTATCTCAAAAAATTAGCATATCATGAAAAGGTTCTCTAAACGAGCTATTAACCTAATCATCTGAATCAACTAATTAACTCTAAACACCTGCAAAAGATTCCTGAGGCTTTTAAAAACTCCCAGCCTGGTTCATTACTCAAAACCGCAATCATGGGTAAGACTGCCGACCTGACTGCTGTCCAGAAGGCCATCATTGACACCCTCAAGCAAGAGGGTAAGACACAGAAAGAAATTTCTGAACGAATAGGCTGTTCCCAGAGTGCTGTATCAAGGCACCTCAGTGGGAAGTCTGTGGGAAGGAAAAAGTGTGGCAGAAAATGCTGCACAACGAGAAGAAGTGACCAGACCCTGAAGAAGATTGTGGAGAAGGACCGATTCCAGACCTTGGAGGACCTGCGGAAGCAGTGGACTGAGTCTGGAGTAGAAACATCCAGAGCCACCGTGAACAGGCGTGTGCAGGAAATGGGCTACAGGTGCTGCATTCCCCAGGTCAAGCCACTTTTGAACCAGAAACAGCGGCAGAAGCGCCTGACCTGGGCTACAGAGAAGCAGCACTGGACTGTTGCTCAGTGGTCCAAAGTACATTCGGAAATCAAGGTGCCAGAGTCTGGAGGAAGACTGGGGAGAGGGAAATGCCAAAATGCCTGAAGTCCAGTGTCAAGTACCCACAGTCAGTGATGGTCTGGGGTGCCATGTCAGCTGCTGGTGTTGGTCCACTGTGTTTTATCAAGGGCAGGGTCAATGCAGCTAGCTATCAGGAGATTTTGGAGCACTTCATGCTTCCATCTGCTGAAAAGCTTTATGGAGATGAAGATTTCATTTTTCAGCACGACCTGGCACCTGCTCACAGTGCCAAAACCACTGGTAAATGGTTTACTGACCATGGTATTGCTGTGCTCAATTGGCCTGCCAACTCTCCTGACCTGAACCCCATAGAGAATCTGTGGGATATTGGGAAGAGAAAGTTGAGAGACGCAAGACCCAACACTCTGGATGAGCTTAAGGCCGCTATCGAAGCATCCTGGGCCTCCATAACACCTCAGCAGTGCCACAGGCTGGTTGCCTCCATGCCACGCCGCATTGAAGCAGTCATTTCTGCAAAAGGATTCCCGACCAAGTATTGAGTGCATAACTGAACATAATTATTTGAAGGTTGACTTTTTTTGTATTAAAAACACTTTTCTTTTATTGGTCGGATGAAATATGCTAATTTTTTGAGATAGGATTTTTGGGTTTTCATGAGCTGTATGCCAAAATCATCAATATTAAAACAAGAAAAGGCTTGAACTACTTCAGTTGTGTGTAATGAATCTAAAATATATGAAAGTCTAATGTTTATCAGTACATTACAGAAAATAATGAACTTTATCACAATATGCTAATTTTTTGAGAAGGACCTGTATACTTTAACAGAGTTGGATTTTGCATCACTGGGGCTTGTAGGCCCACAAAGCACACCAACTAACTGAACAGTTTTTTTTTTGTTTTACTGTTCATAAACTTATTTAGATTATTGTGACTAGGGATGGGCCGAACGCCCCCCGGTTCGCACCAGAACATGCGAAAGGACCGAAAGTTCGCGCGAACATTCGGACACTGTTAAAGTCTATGGGACTCGAACGTGAGAAATCAAAGGTGCGAATTTTTAAGGCTAATATGCAAGTTATTGTCCTAAAAAGGGTTTGGGGACCCGGGTCCTGCCCCAGGGGACATATATTAATGCAAAAAAAGTTTTAAAAACTGCCTCTTTTTCGGGAGCAGTGATTTTAATGATGCTTAAAGTGAAAAAATAAAAGTGAAATATTCCTTTAACCACTTAACGACCGCTCACTGTATATATACACGTCGGCAGAATGGCACCGACAGGCAAAGTCACGTACCTGTACGTGACTGCCTTTTGTATAGTTGGGGGGTCCAGCGGTCGTTAGTTGTTCGGGAGCGATCCGTGATGAGGGGACGGCCATTCGATTCCGGCCACCCCCTCGCGATCGCTCCAGGCGAATGAGAATCTTCCTCTGCTGTGTAAATGTAAACACAGGCAGAGGAAGTGATGTCATCTCCCCTCGTGGCGGTCTTTTCGTCCACAGCGCCGAGGAGAGAAGATATCAGGTTAGTGCACCAACAGCCCACTGACACGTAGGCACACATTTCACCCCCCAGTCACCCCCAGGTCACCCCCCAGCCCCCAGGCACAGTGTCATTTATTTTACTGATCACTGCATTTAGTGTCATCTGTGACAGTAAAAAGTTGCAGGACAGTTAGGATTAGGCCCCTTTAGGTCCAGGGTAGCCCCCTAACCCCCCCTAATAAAGATTTAACCCCTTGATCGCCCCCAGGTAACCCTTTCACCCCCTAACTCCAGCGTCACTAAGCGATCGTTTTTCCGATCGCTGTATTCGTGTCGCTGGTGCCCTAGATAGCCAGTTATTTATTTTTATGTTCGCCGCAGGTTTTTATAGCGTCAGGTACCCCCATATATTATTTTAACCCCCTGATTGCCCCTAGAGTTAACCCTTTCACCAGTGATCACCGTATAAGCGACACTGGTTAGCCAGTTAATTATTTAGGTTACCCGTCAGGTTTTTATATAGCGTCAGGTACCCCCATATTTAACCTAATAAAGGTTTTAACCCCCTGATTGCCCCTAGTTAACCCTTTCACCAGTGATCACCATATAAAGGTTACGGGTGACACTGGTTGGTTAGTTTCCTTTTATATAGCATCAGGGCACCCGCCGTATATAACCCAATAAAGGTTTAACCCCCTGATCGCCCGGCGGGTGATATCAATTAGGTTTTAGCGCCAGAGAGGGTCTGCGTCGCCCCAGGCAGCGTTAGGTTAGTGGCAGTAACGCTAACACCCACACGCAAAGCATACACCTTCCTTAGTGGTATAGTATCTGAACAGATCAATATCTGATCTGATCTGATCAGATCTATACTAGCGTCCCCAGCGGTTTAGGGTTCCCAAAAACACAGTGTTAGCGGGATCAGCCCAGATACCTGCTAGCACCTGCGTTTAGCCCCTCCGCCCAGCCCAGCCCACCCAAGTGCAGTATCGATCGATCACTGTCACTTACCAAACACAAAACACATAACTGCAACGTTCGCAAAGACAGTCCTGATCCCTGCGATCGCTAACAGTTTTTTTTTAAGCGTTTGATACATTTGCTGACAGTCGGGTGCTTTTTTTACCTGTGAATCTTACTAGTGTACCCCTAAATTTAGAGCCCAAAATGGCAAATCGAAGGTACACTAGTAAAGAGGCCTACGAGATTCTGAGCATGACAGATAGTGAAGAGGAGGTCACGGATCTGTCAGATTCAGGCTCAGAATATCTTCCCGTAGAAGACAGGGAAGTCAGCGGCTCCACGCCAGATAGCTCAGACGACGAAGATGAGGTCCCTGCTAAGGTGAGGCGTACCTGATCCCGATCTTCTGCTGTTGTTGAGGGGCAAGAACCGCAGGGCTCTCGTATCATGGAGCAGAGTAGTACTAGTGCCGCTATTCCTTCTGGTGAATTGGCAAGCACCAGCGGCCTAGTACAGCCTGGGCGTACATCCAGCACTGCAGTATCACTTGGTGACGTGGCGAGTCCCATAAGTGCAGTTCAAGCTGGCGAGGTGGCAAGCACAAGTAGTGTCCCGCTGCTACCAAGAAGAAGACAAAGGCAGGCCCGTCGTGCCCATAGTGCCCTTCCTGCAGAATTTGCCTATCCTGATTGGGTCCCCACCACTTCTGCAGAACCCGTACTTCCCCCATTCACTGCCCAACCCGGTATTCAGGTGGAAACAGCTGATTTTAAGCCAATTGATTTTTATTCGCTGTTTTTCACAGAAGATCTCTATAGATCTATTGTGGACCAGAGTAATTTATATGCTGGTCAATTCATCGCCGCTAGTCCCCCAGTTGCCTTCCATTGCCAAAGATTGGAAACCAATTACGGTTTCCGAATTTAAAACCTTTCTGGGCCTTTCCCTCAACATGGGCACACATAAATTCCCGTCATTGCGTGTTTATTGGTCCACACACCCAATTGACCACATGCCCGTGTTCTCTGCCTCCATGCCCAGGACACGAAACGAGCAGATTTTGCGGTTCATGCACTTCAACAACAATGAACTTTCGTCCATGTGGAGACCCTGAATACGACCGGCTCTACAAAATTCGGCCCCTCATAAACCACTTCAACGAACGTTTTGCAGCCTTGTTTATTCCCGATCAAGTTGTCTGCGTTGATGAGTCCCTGATTAAATTTTCTGGCCGCTTGTCTTTCAAGCAGTACCTTCCCAGCAAGCGTGCCAGATACGGGGTCAAGCTCTATAAGTTCTGTGACAGGGCAACAGGCTATGTATGGAGCTTTACGGTTTATGAGGGAAAAGATAGTCAGGTTGAGCCGGTCAACTGCCCGGATTACATAGAGAGCGCTGGCAAGATAGTGTGGAAATTGGTGTCACCCTTATTCGGAAAGGGGTACCACTTGTATGTGGACAATTATTACACGAGCGTGCCACTGTTTAGTCACTTGTTTGATCATCAGATTGGAGCATGTGGCACTGTGCGACCTAATCGTCTGGGCTTTCCCCAGCGGCTTGTAGATGCCCGTCTTAGGCTGGGGGAGAGAGCCTGCGTGAAGTGTAATAACTTGCTCGCTATGAAGTGGAGGGACAATAAGAATGTTTTCCTTCTTACCTCCCTTCATGCAGACACGACAGTCCAAATTCCTATGGCGACTGGTGTTGTAGAGAAACCCCTCTGTGTCCACGAATATAACAAAAATATGGGAGGGGTGGACCTCAACGACCAGTTGTTGGCGCCGTATCTAATTGACCGACTGTAAGGCGAGACGCTGGTACAAAAAAGTGTCTCTATCCTTATTTCAATTGGCTTTGCTGAACGCTCATGTGCTATACAGAGCTTCAGGTGGGACTTTATCTCTTCTAAAATTCCAGAATGAGATAGTCACAGAACTCCTGTATCCAGGCGGTTCTGCACCTCACCATCCCCTACCAAATGCAGTAAGCCGGCTGCATGAGAGGCATTATCCGTATGTCCTCGAGAGTACCCCTACCCAACGAGCCCATCAAAAAAGATGTCGTGTCTGTAGCAAGCGCGGATTTAGGCGTGACACCCGTTATTTTTATCCACTCTGTCCTGACAATCCTGGTCTTTGCATTGGTGAATGTTTTGAACGCTTCCACTCAAAAGTGAAGCTTTAGCGTAGGGTACAGCATTTCACAGACTAGGACACACTTACACAGGGTCTCCCAAGATGCCATCGCATTTTGAGAGACCCGAACCATTACAGTTGTTAAAGTTACAAAAAAAAGTGTAAAAAATAAAAAATAAAAACGTAAAAAACAAAACACAAAAAATATATAAAATAAAAAAACCAAAAATAGTTGTCGTTTTATTGTTCTCTCTCTCTCTATTGTTCTGCTCTTTTTTACTGTATTCTATTCTGCAATGTTGTATCATGCTTGCTTTTCAGGTATGTAATTTTTTGTTTTCAGGTGCGCCATTCAACTGCAGCGCGGAATTATTTATCTTGACAGCAACAGCGTTTGCTCCCACGATACATAAAGCTGTGACTCCAGTGCTGTAGGAGGTGATTTCACCACCACAGTTAAAAAAAAAAGAGCATATATGCCGAAGCATGGGGCAGCAGGGGCGGAGGTGCAATTTTGCTCCTAATGTCGCGTACATACGGTCGAAATTCCGACGGAGGCTTGCCCGTGGAAAAGTCCGACCGTGTGTACGCGGCATAACCTTTTATGCCACGTACATACGGTCGAAATTCCGACTGAGGCTTGCCCGTGGAAAAGTCTGACCGTGTGTACGCGGCATAACTTTTTTGCGGGAGGATGCCCCCATGCTTCGGCATATATAAATGGTGCATGTATGCCCATCATTAGAAGTGGGTGGATGAAGGGAGGTATTCTAATGGTGGGCATACCCACCGATCAATCTCTTTTTTTCGTTCAGCCAACAGGCTGCATGAAAAAAAAGATTACAATACATGTCCAACAAGCAGGGCCGGCCCAAGACATTGTGCTGCCTGGGACCAAGAATCAAATGCCTCCCCCCCCCCCCAAAAAAAAAAAAATCACACCCACCAAAAGGCCCCCACATCTATTATTTTATATCATGATAACTAAAGAGGACAGAACATAGTTACATAGTTAGTCAGGTTGAAAAAAGACACAAGTCCATCCAGTTCAACCATAAAAAAATAAAATAAAATATATCGTACAATACCATATACCCAATTCTATACCCACAGTTGATCCAGAGGAAGGCAAAAAAAACAGCAGAGCATGATCCAATTTGCTACAGCAGGGGAAAAAATTCCTACCTGATCCCCCGAGAGGCAATCGGATATTCCCCGGATCAACTTTACCTATAAACGTCAGTACCCAGTTATATTATGTACATTTAAGAAAGAATCCAGGCCCTTCTTAAAGCAATCTACTGAGCTGGCCAGAACCACCTCTGCAGGGAGTCTATTCCACATTTTCACAGCTCTGAGGCCTCGTACACACGACCGATTTTCTCGTCGTAAACAGTCAAGAAAAGTGCCGCAAGAGTTTTTTTGTCTAGAAAAACGTTCGTGTGTATGGTTTTACGACGAGAAACTTGACGAGAATCTCGACGAGAAAATAGAGAACCTGCTCTCTATTTTCTCGTCAGGATTCCAGATTTCCTCGTCGTGTTTCTCGTCGGCCTGTTTTGTGACGAGAAAATGGTTCGTGTGTATGCTTTTACGACTCTTCCAAAAGCGCGCATGCTCACAAGCAACTATGAGACGGGAGCGCATCTTCTGGTAAAACAAGCCTTCATAATGGAGAGAGCACATTCGTCACGCTCATAAATATTTCATCGTTTAAATGTTCTGCATTGAATTCTTCGTTAGAATGTTACATTAATCAAAACGAGAGACCTTCTTTTGCTGCTGATATTCACACAGAGTTCTGCCTTATTTTTAACCTTTTTCATGCTGCTCTTTATAAGATTTATGTGTATTATATCGTGCAAGTTTTTAGGAATAATTTAAATGGTTAGATTTTTCAAAATGATGTTAATTATAATTTCTCAATGTTTTGATAGCGATCTCACATTTAATTTTCTAATCTATATTTTTAAAATTTCACACCATGTTTTTGAGCTAATCAGATTTAGTTATTCTTTTGGGGGGGTGATATCTGTGCCTTTTATTGTCAGTCAAATGTATCTGCTTACTCCAAAGCTTTTTTTTTTTTATTTAAAAATACACATAGTCAAGTATGAACTTAAACAAAAAACACATTTATTCATGTTTATAAATTAAATAGAGAGAAGGCAGCGCTGGAGAAGCTGCTGCCATTTGTGCATCCCAGGGACCCCAGAGCACACACCAACCCTGTGTGGACACTAAAATTGGGAGCTTGAGAAGGCCCACATTTCAGAACACAATCTGATGCTGGCCTCCCAGAGGTCAGGAACAGCAGCAGGTGAGATATATGTCCCAAGTGTGTGGTACTACAACAGGCTGCCTTCTGTCCGACCAGTGCGACCACAATGAAGCAAGGCCATCACTTCCTCTTCTTCCTGGCAACCTTCCCTGCAGCCTTTCCTGAAGCCTTTCCTGCAGCCTTTCCTGCAGCCTTCCTTCTTCGTTTAGCTGGAGGCTGACCCACTGGAGGGGTACTCCTGTCAGGAGGAGGAGGTGGAGGTGTAGCAGAAGGGGGTGGGGCAGAAGAAGAAGGTGGAGGTGTAGCAGAAGGGAGTGGGGCAGAAGGTGGAGGGGTAGCAGAAGGGGGTGGGGCAGCAGAGGCATGTGGCAGAATTGGTCCCGCTGGAGCAACCAATTCTTGGTCCATGAACTCCTCCTCACACCATTCATGGACTGGTCTTGGTCCAAAACAAGCAGACCAACACCAAGCGCACGCACAGCACGAACTCGACGACGAGAACGTCCAGGCGACATGGCTAGGAAACGGTCGTCTAATCAGAACGTACAGAACAGAACGCACTTTAGAACAGCAAGGCCTATGAATAACGAACTGAAATTCAGAAACTAACAGGCAATAACGCACTGTAAAACAGATACGACCTGCCTAGACGCCCTGAAAGTCAAGATACGAACCCACAAGCACAAACTGAACCGCAGAAAACGATCTGAAAAGTACGAAGACTGAAAAGCGCGAATCGTCTCTTCCCAAACTTTTACTTCACACGCGGTAACACAAGATCAGCAAAAGCAGCCCAAGGGGTGGCGCCAAGAAAAAAGATCTTCCCCTTTATAGTGCCGTCGTACGTGCTGGACGTGAGCGCAGAGAACCACGAGGAAATTGGAAAATGACAGTGTGTACGCATAGAAAGCTTGATGAGAAAATCGACAAGCTTAACAAGAATCTCGTCGAAAAAAACGACGTGTTTTTTACGACGAGAAAATCGGTCGTGTGTACGAGGCCTGACTGTGAAAAAACCTTTCCGTATTTGGAGGTGAAATCTCTTTTCCTCTAGACGCAAAGAGTGCCCCCTTGTCCTCTGGCGGTCTACATGTATAGGAGTACTAAGAGGACCTTTCATGGCTCTATACATGTATGTAGGAGTATACAGAAGACCTGTAATGGCTATATAGGAGTATAAAAAGGACCTGTCATGGCTCTATACATGTATATAGGAGCATAAAAAGGACCTGTGCGTGGCTGGCGGCCCCAATGTCCGCCGGCCACCCGCAATCGCTCACCAGAAGGCCAGAACGGGGATCTGTCTATGTAAGCAGACAGATCCCCGTTCTGACAGGGGAGGAGAGACAGGTCTGCTGTTCCTAGTGATTAGGGCAGATCTGCAGTGATGCAGGGCGGGCGGTTAGAGATGATGTCATCTCTCTGCTTCGAGGCCCGCCGGCCCTCTGATTGGCCAGCCTGCCTGCTCACCTGCCGATTGTCCTGTTTGTCAGCTCACCTGCTAACTGGCCCGCCCTGCTCGCCCGCTCACTCACCTGCCAAGCCACCCACTCACTCACTCACCCGCTGAGCCGCCCGCTTACTCACTCACTTACACTTAAGCTCCGGAAGGTTTACCTCCCTTAGGCTGGATTCGCACCTATGCATTTTTAGTGCTTTTTGCATTTTGCAGACTTCCACTGCAGTCCATTTAACATGGTTTCCTATGGAACACGTTCTCTAGTACAAATCTGAAAAATGCAAAAAGCACTAAAAATGCATTGGTGTGAATCCAGCCTTAATGACCAGGCCATTTTTTGTAATACAGCACTGCGTTATTTTAACTGACAATTTGCTCGGTCGTGCGACGCTGTACCCAAATAAAATTGATGTCCTTTTTTTCCCCACAAATAGAGCTTTCTTTTGGTGGTATTTGATCACCTCTGCGGTTTTTATTTTTTGCGCTATAAACAAAAAAAACCCAACAATTTAGAAAAAAATAAAAAAATTGTTTGCTCTCTGTTATAAAACACATCCAATACAAAATTTCAAAATCAAATTTCTTTATCAATTTAGGCCAATATGTATTCTGCTACTTGTTTTTAGTACAAAAAGATTGGTTTGCACAAAAGTTATAGTGTCTACAAACTGGAGATATTTTTATGGAATTAAAAAAAAAAATGTTTTAATAGTAATGGTGGTGATCAGGGATTGTTAACGGGATTGCGACATTGCGGTGGACAAATCTGACACTAAGTGATACTTGTTTGGGACCAGCGATATAGTGATCAGTACTAAAAATAATATGCACTGAAACTGTACTAATGACAATGGCAGGGAAGGGGTTAACATCAGTGTAACGGCACCCCAATATAAAGGAGTAAAACGCCGTTTACGATGTTCCCTCTCCTAGACACACATCCACTCGCTACCAATATCCACAGCCAAACAACCCTTTTCCATAGGACCCGATCCCCTTAGAAGGACGAGACGCACTCTGTCTTCTTCTGTAATAGGAATGACTTTATTATTGAGAAACATTGTAACTTTATACACAATTCAATACACATGATTTAACATGAACAAGGGCCCAGCTCCACCCACACATCCCAAGACTCAACACCTCATCCTGACGTCTGCTAGGCTTCAAAAGATCCCACACAATACACATCTTCTCACAAAGGGTTGGCAGCCAGTCTGTCTGGCACTTTACAATACACACAAGGACAGACTTAATCTCTATTCACACCAGACCTTCCCCAGTCATAATGAACAATAGAATGCAAAACACCTTAATTCCTCACAGCAATGATTACATAACCCCCACACGCAGTATACATCCATTCTATATACAATGTATATACAGCCTTGAATATGGCTATCACAGACCATATCGGGGGTTTCTTTTATTCACCCTGTGTCCAAAGTGACCCCACTGTCACACATCTCCCCTTTCGGCAGGGGACTAACAGAGGAGGGGACCCCAGACGGGTCTACTCCGAAGTTAGTCCATGGGTCCATTCTTCCAATGCTGGTATCCACCCAGTACCACAAATGAATTGCTCCAAGCAGAGCATTACTTACCCAGCCAACCTCTGCCTCTCTCAGAGAACATACCCGCCGCTGGGGAGAAGACAGGGTGACTGGGCTCAGTTCGTCATGCTGTTGGGGATCTGGGTCGACTGCCCGGCATCCCTGGGGTATACAAGTGGAGACTGAAGTCCCATCCACTTGTGGTAGGTGGAAATCCCCCAGTGCTTGCAAAGCAAGGCTGACATCCTCCTGTCTCAGTGTCACACCATTTTCTGGGGTTGTGTCAGTGAGGACTGAACTCCCATCTACTACCACAGGAACTCCCTCTTCTGTTAGTTGAGAGCAGAGGCCCGTGGCACTCGGCTCTGTTGCCAGCTCTTCTGCTGGGTTGCTGTGAGTGGAGACCGCAGTCCCATCCACCGATATCCGCTCAAGTGGCAGTTGTGTGCAGCGGCCAGTAGCATTCTGCCCTGCTGCCAGTGATTCAGCTGGGGGTAAAAGCTTTACCACCCCAGCTTGTTGCTGGAGAGAGGGGCCAACTGCCCCGGCTCCCTGAAACTCCACAGTTGTTTCCGGTGCTGGGCAGAGGTTGCTATCACTCTGCCCTGTTGCCAGCACTTCTGCTGGGGACTCCACACCATCTGCTCTGGCTACCAGTTGGGGAGGGAAAATGGCTGCTTCTCCTCCCTGCATCTCTGAAATCCACTCAGAAAGAGGAACCATCACCTTCTCAACTCGGGCCTCCAAAACTGCCATGGGTGTAGAGCAGGGGTCTGTAGTACTCTGTCCTGCTGCCAGTACTTGGGCAGGCGATGCATAATCCCTAACATCCTCTGAACAGTCCCTTAAGTCCATACCTTCTGTAATCTGTGGCTGGGGAGATGAGCCAACTGCCCTAGCTCCCTGGAACTCCATATCATCCACTTCGGCTTTAGGGAGGGCAATCTTCAGCTTTTCCACTGCCGATTCTTCAGCCAGGCTAGCTCCCTGGAACTCTGTATCATTCACTTCGGCTTTAGGGATGGCCATCTTCAGATTTTCCACTGCTGATTCTTCAGCCAGGATTTCATAGTTGTCAACTGGTATTTCCTGATAGTCCCAGGCAAAGGGAGCCCCACCCTGCTGCTGAGCAGATTCTAGCAGCTGTCTGTAGGCGATCTCCGATTGTCGTATTTCCGCCATTCTCCACTCATGTTGCCGCTCTAGTTCTCACTTTTGTCGCGCATCCTGCAGCTGGATGCCTCTAATGGCTTCCTGAATGGCGGTCTCTGATGGGTTAGCACCATATAATGCCAACCGCTGTCGCACTCGTTGCTGAAACAAATCTTCAACTGACCGGGGTCCTGCATCACCATCTCTCTGGTCCATCTCGGCTCTCAAGTGAGTCTTTTAGCGTGACTTTCCTGCAGGCTGCATAGCTGGTCATTCACTGTGGTGGCTTGGAGTGTCCCAGGAACTGGAGGGAAAATCCCGCTGCTGCCAACCAATGTAACGGCACCCCAATATAAAGGAGTAAAACGCCGTTTACGATGTTCCCTCTCCTAGACACACATCCACTCGCTACCAATATCCACAGCCAAACGACCCTTTCCCATAGGACCCGTTCCCCTTAGAAGGACGAGACGCACTCTGTCTTCTTCTGTAATAGGAATGACTTTATTATTGAGAAACATTGTAACTTTATACACAATTCAATACACATGATTTAACATGAACAAGAGCCCAGCTCCACCCACACATCCCAAGACTCAACACCTCATCCTGACGTCTGCTAGGCTTCAAAAGATCCCACACAATACACATCTTCTCACAAAGGGTTGGCAGCCAGTCTGTCTGGCACTTTACAATACACACAAGGACAGACTTAATCTCTATTCACACCAGACCTTCCCCAGTCATAATGAACAATAGAATGCAAAACACCTTAATTCCTCACAGCAATGATTACATAACCCCCACACACAGTATACATCCAATCTATATACAATGTATATACAGCCTTGAATATGGCTATCACAGACCATATCGGGGGTTTCTTTTATTCACCCTGTGTCCAAAGTGACCCCACTGTCACAATCAGGGACGATCAAAGGGTTAAATATGTTCCCTGGGAGTGCTTTCTAACTGCGTGGGGGGAGGTACTTTGACGGGGGGAAGACCGAAATCCGTGTTCCTGCTTAGCAGAAACACAAGATCTCCATCTTCCCCTCGCACAGAATGGCGATCTGCCTTGTTTACATAGACCGCTATTCTGTCTGCCTCGGGAATGATCGGTGGGTCCCAGTGGACATCGGGTCCATTGGACCCGCTAATAGGCTCCCGCTGTGTTCAATCACGGTGGGAGCGGTTCACCGGCAGCACACATGGGCACCCTAGACCTGAAAAAATAAAAAAGACATACAGGTACGTGATTTCGTGTTGAAGAGCTGCCCTGCCACAGTATATGTGTGTGGGGCAGTTCGGAAGCGGATATATACAAAAGCAGCAGTCTTTTATTATAATAATAATATTATATTTACTGCTGATATATAATATTGGGGATCACACAAGACTGCTGTTTTTGTATATATTATATTTTTCTGCTAATATAAATATTGGGGAATGGCACACAAGACTGCTGCTTATATAATTTACTTCTGACATCACACACTGGTCCGTCCCCATCTCTTCTCTCGTCTAGATCATAATTGTTTCTACTTTCTGCACTTAGGTGGGTTAAGTACCCACATAGGCTGGATTATTAATTTTGCCAACCAAGGGGACTTTAGTAGCCATCTCTGCCACTGCCCAATGTCCTTGTTTTAGCACCTAACAGTGGGACTATTGTGGAGGGCTGATGTTATCTATCTATACCTTCTTGCAGTATGCCTTGGGTTTTGCCAATGTTTCCCACAATACAGTATCCAGTATTTGTCCATACTATAATAAATATGTATATGGATGCCATTATACTGTACACTGTGAATTCTGAATATAGTTACTACAGCTGCAGACTGTGTATAATACTGTCTGTCTACAGCTTGAGTCAGGCAGTAATTATTGCAGGACACACCATCTGACTGACACACTGTGTTACACGGTCTCAGACCATGTCAATTACTGGCCACACTGACACTGTTACACATCAGACTGTCTGAAGTCTGAGACTGTACCTTCTTCTCAGCTCCAGCCTGAGCCTCCACTAAACAGTGAAGACCGTGTGGGACAGCCAGCCATGGCACTGCGTGGGATCCTCTGCTCCGTTGTGGGTGGGACTGGACCGGAGGAGGGAACGAAGTCACGATGTGGGCAGTGCACCGCGCCCGCGCTCAGCACCTCATTGGCTGTCAAGGCACCTGTCCTGGGCACACAGTGCCAGCCAGGAAGCAGCCTAAATGTATTAGTGATGGGCATTGGTGGGCGGCGGTGTCACCTCCTATCCAATTGGCAGACACAGACAGCTCTGGCTGGGCGGACCATGATGCCTGCACACTGCACGGTCAGCAGCAATGCATAGAATCAGGACACACAGAGGTAGCACTAGGCCGCCGGGCCCTGCGGACTGACATGCCACACTCACATATTAATCCATCCGGGCCAGCCTGCATCCTCCCGGCTAGGCTAGGCAGCAGTGCGCCCTAGCCGGCCACCTAGTGGGAGCGCTGGCCTTGCGAGTTCGGTAATACTCCTGACAAATTATTGTTAGTTGCCGCCCCTCTTAAAATGCCGCCTGGAACCATGGTTCCATTGGGTCCCATGGTCGGGCCGGCCCTGCCAACAAGGACCAGCAACGTACTGGTATGTTGCTGGACTTTAAATGTTTATACCAGAATGATGCCTGCAGGTTTAGGTATCATCTTGGTATCATTATTTTCAGCCAGTGGCCGGCTTTCATGTAAAAGTTCATGTTTCAATTCTAGCAGATAATTAGCCTCTAGACTGCTTTTACAAGCAGTGGGAGGGAATGTCCCCCCCTCCCCCCGGATATAAACAGCGCCATTGGGAAATTGGGAAAGCATTTTATCACACCGATCTTGGTGTGGTCAGATGCTTTGAGGGCAGAGGAAAGATCTAGGGTCTAAACCCCCAATTTTTTTCAAAAAAAGAGTACCTGTCACTACCTATTGCTATCATAGGGGATATTTACATTCCCTGAGATAACAATAAAAATGGTAAAAAAAAAAAAAAAAAAAAAAAAAAAGCTAAATAAAATAATAAAAAAAAAAAAGCACCGCTGTCCCCCCCTGCTCTTGCGCGAAGGCGAACGCAAGCGTCGGTCTAGCGTCATATGTAAACAGCAATTGCACCATGCATGTGAGGTATCACCGCGAAGGTCAGATCGAGGGCAGTAATTTTAGCAGTAGACCTCCTCTGTAAATCTAACGTGGTAACCTGTAAAGGCTTTTAAAGGCTTTTAAAAATGAATGTAGTTTGTCGCCGCTGCGCGTTTGTGCGCAATTTTAAAGCATGTCGTGTTTGGTATCCATGTACTCGGCCTAAGATCATCTTTTTTATTTCATCAAACATTTGGGCAATATAGTGCATTAAAAATAAAAAAAGTGTGTTTTTTCCCCAAAAAATGCTTTTGAAAAATCGCTGCGCAAATACTGTGTGGAAAAAAAAATGCAACACCCACTATTTTGATCTGTAGGGCCTTTGCTTTAAAAAAATATATAATGTTTGGGGGTTCAACATAATTTTCTTGCAAAAAAAAAATGTTTTCATGTAAACAAAAAGTGTCAGAAAGGGCTTTGTCTTCAAGTGGTTAGAAGAGTGGATGATGTGTGACATAAGCTTCCTAATGTTGTACATAAAATGCCAGGACAGTTCAAAACCCCCCCAAAATAACCCCATTTTGGAAAGTAGACACCTCAAGCTATTTGCTGAGAGGCATGTTGAGCCCATTGAATATTTTTTTTTGTCCCAAGTGATTGAATAATGACAAAAAGAAAAAGAAAAAAATGTACAAAAAGTTGTCACTAAATGATATATTGCTCAAACATTGCCATGGTTATATGTGGAATCGCACCCCAAAATACATTCTGTTGCTTCTCCTGAGTACGGGGATACCACATGTGTGAGACATTTTGGGAGCCTAGCCGCGTACGGGACCCCGAAAACCAAGCACCGCCTTCAGGATTTCTATGGGTGTAAATTTTTGATTTCACTCCTCACTGCCTATCACAGTTTCGGAGGCCATGGAATGCCCAGATGGCACAACCCCCCCCCCCCAAATGACCCCATTTTGGAAAGTAGACACCCCAAGCTATTTGCTAAAAGGTATGTTGAGTATTGTGCAGATCTCGCTTTTTGTCACAAAGTTTTGAAAATTGAAAAAAAAAAAAAAAATGTCTTTCTTCATTTTCAAAAACAAATGAGAGCTGTAAAATACTCACCATGCCTCTTAGCAAATAGCTTGGGGTGTCTACTTAACAAAATGGGGTCATTTGTAGGGGTTTTGTGCTATCTTGGAATTTTATGGCCTTCAAAACTGTGATAGGTAGTGAGGAGTGAAATCAAAAATTTGTGCCCTTAGAAATCCTGAAGGCGGTGCTTGGATTTCGGGGCCCCGTACGCGGCTAGGCTCTCAAAAAGTCCCACACATGTGGTATCCCCGTACTCAGGAGAAGCAGCAAAATGTATTTTGGGGTGTAATTCCACATATAACCATGGCATGTTTGAGCAATATATCATTTAGTGACAACTTTTTGTAATTTTTTTTTTTCTTTTTGTCATTATTCAATCACTTGGGACAAAAAAAAAATATTCAATGGACTCAACATGCCTCTCAGCAATTTCCTTGGGGTGTCTACTTTCCAAAATTGGGTTATTTTGGGGGGTTTTGTGCTATCTTGGCATTTTATGGCCTTCAAAACTGTGATAGGTAGTGAGGAGTGAAATCAAACATTTATACCCTTAGAAACCTTGAAGGCGGTGCTTGGTTTTTGGGGTCCCGTACGCGGCTAGGCTCCCAAAAAGTCCCACACATGTGGTATCCCCGTACTCAGGAGAAGCAGCAGAATGTATTTTGGGGTGTAATTTCACATATGCCCATGGCATGTGTGAGCAATATATCATTTAGTGACAACTTTGTGCAAAAAAAAAAAAGTTTGTCATATTCCCGCAACTTGTGGCAAAATATAAAATATTCCATGGACCCAACATGCCTCTCAGTAAATAGCTTGGGGTGTCTACTTTCCAAAATGGGGTCATTTGGGGGGGTTTTGTGATATTTTGGCATTTTATGGCCTTCGAAACAGTGATAGGTAGTGAGGAGTGAAATCAAAAATTTACGCCCTTAGAAATCCTGAAGGCCGTGCTTGGTTTTTGGGGCCCCGTACACGGCTAAGCTCTCAAAAGGTCCCACACATGTGGTATCCCCGTACTCAGGAGAAGCAGCAGAATGTATTTTGGGGTGCAATTCTATATATAACCATGGCATGTGTGAGCAATATATCATTTAGTGACAACTTTTTGTACATTTTTTTTTCTTTTTGTCATTATTCAATCATTTGGGACAAAAAAATAAAAATATTCAATGGGCTCAACATGCCTCTCAGCAAATAGCTTGGGGTGTCTACTTTCCAAAATGGGGTCATTTGGGGGGGTTTTGTGCCATCTTGCCATTTTATGGCCTTCAAAACTGTGATAGGTAGTGATAGGTAGTGAGGAGTGAAATCAAAAATGTATGCCCTTAGAAATCTTGAACGCGGTGCTTGGTTTTTGGGGGTCCCGTACGCGGCTAGGCTCCCACAAAGTCCCACACATGTGGTATCTCCGTACTCAGGAGAAGCAGCAGAATGTATTTTGGGGTGTAATTTCACATATGCCCATGGCATGTGTGAGCAATATATAATTTAGTGACAACTTTGTGCAAAAAAAAAAAAGTTTGTCATATTCCCGCAACTTGTGGCAAAATATAAAATATTCCATGGACTCAACATGCCTCTCCGTAAATATCTTGGGGCGTCTACTTTCCAAAATGGGGTCATTTGGGGGGGTTTTGTGCTATTTTGGCATTTTATGGCCTTCGAAACTGTGATAGGTAGTGAGGAGTGAAATCAAAAATTTGCGCCCTTAGAAATCCTGAAGGCGGTGCTTGGTTTCCGGAGTCCCGTACGTGGCTAGGCTCCTAAAAAGTCCCACACATGTGGTATCCCCGTACTCAGGAGAAGCAGCAGAATGTATTTTGGGGTGCAATTCCACATATAACCATGGCATGTGATGTGTGAGCAATATATCATTTAGTGACAACTTTTTGTAATTTTTTATTTTTTTTTGTCATTATTCAATCACTTGGGACAACAAAAAAATAAATATTCAATGGGCTCAACATGCCTCTCAGCAATTTTCTTGGGGTGTCTACTTTCCAAAATGGGGTAATTTGGGGGGGTTTTGTACTGCCCTGCCATTTTAGCACCTCAAGAAATGAGATAGGCAGTCATAAATTTAAAGCTGTGTAAATTCCAGAAAATGTACCCTAGTTTGTAAACGCTATAACTTTTGCGCAAACTAATAAATATACGCTTATTGACATTTTTTTTTACTAAAGACATGTGGCTGAATAAATTTTGGCCTAAATGTATGACTAAAATTGAGTTTATTCGATTTTTCTTATAACAAAAAGTAGAAAATATCATTTTTTTTCAAAATTTTGGGTCTTTTTCCATTAATATCGCAAAAAATTAAAATCGCAGAGGCAATCGAATACCATTAAAAGAAAGCTCTATTTGTGGGAAGAAAAGGACGCAAATTTCGTTTGGGTACAACATTGCATGTCCGCACAATTTACAGTTAAAGCAACGCAGTGCAAAATTCTGAAAACACTTCTGGTCCTTTAGCTACAAAATGGCCGGGGCTTAAGTGGTTAAATATCATACCTGGGGGGTGTCTATAGTATGCCTGTGAAGTGGCGCGTGTTTCTCGTGTTTAGAACAGTCCCTGCACAAAATGACATTTCTAAAGGAATAAAAGTAATTTAAAACTGTTTGCGGCTATAATGTAATGTCAGGTCCCGGCAATATGGATGAAAATCATTGAGAAAAACGGCATGGGTACCCCCCCCCCAGCCCAATACCAGCCCCTTTGGGTCTTGTATGGATATTAAGGGGAACCCTGCACCCAAATGAAAAAAAGGAAAGATGTGGGGCCCCCAGGCCCTATATACTCTGAACAGCAGTATACAGGCGGTGCAAACAAGACAGGGACTGTAGGTTTGTTCTTAAGTAGAATCTGTTTGTAATTTTGAACTGGTACATTTTTAAAGTGTACCTCCAGCCAACAAATCTATTTTTAAGCTTTTTGGAAAACATAGGGAAGGGTTATCACCCCTGTAACATTTGGTTTGCTGTCTGTGCACCTGTTCAGAAGATTTCACCTCACTTTCTGTCCCAGTGACAATTGGATTTTGAAAATTTTGGGTTTTTAGGGAAACAAGGATTGGTGATAAAGCATCAGTGGAGAGCAGACACCTTTTTCCCATATTAACTCTTACAGGAGAGAATTTCCCTTCCTAGGGGTAGATTTCCTCTCACTTCCTGTTGTTTCCCTCCGTTTGTAAGTAGGAGTCGTTTGAAAGTCGGATGTTTGAAAGTAGGGGCCTGCCCTATGTACTCTGCAGAAATTTGGGCCTTAGGTGTTGGTGTTGCCACAACACTGTAAGCCCTCACAGTTACTCTTGGTGGGCGCTGGAACGTCCTGCTGTGAACTATTATATCAAGAATTGTAATTATATGGCATTGTTGAACAGTGGTAGAAAAATTGGGCCTTTGGTGATGGTGGTGGTACTGGTGCCACAACACTGTAAGTCCTCAGTTACTCTTGGTGGGCGCTAGAACGGGCCCTGCTGTGAAATATTATATCAAGAATTGTAATTACATGCACCTGTTGAACAGGGGCAGAAAAATTGGGCTTTTGGTGGTAGTGGTGTTGCCACAACACTGTAAGCCCTCACAGTTACTCTTGGTAGGCGCAGGAATGGGCCATGCTGTGAAATATTAGATCAAGAATTGTAATTACATGCCCCTGTTGGACAGGGACAGAAAAATTGGGCCTTAGGCACTGGTGCCACAACACTGCATCCCCTCACAGATACTCTAGTTGGAGCGCAGGAATGAGCCCTGCTTCAAAGTATTGCAGCAAAAATTATAATTACACACCCCTGTTAAACGGGCAGAAAAACTGGGCCTTAGGCACTGGTGGCAGTGCCCAGAACCAAAAATGTTCTTACAAGCTATCAACATAAACAGGAGAAAGAGGATAGTCACGCAGCATAGGCAGTCTTGAAGGGATCTGACATTCAAAAAAAAATTATTCGGTTACATCAGGTGCTTGGTAGCTGGTGATCCAAGACTGATTCATTTTTATGAAGGTAAGTCGATCGACCGAGTCGGTGGACAGACGCAGCCTGTGATCGGTGACAAAGCCTCCAGCAGCACTAAATGTGCGTTCTGAAAGAACGCTGGATGCAGGACAGGCCAGTAGCTCAATTGCATACTGTGCAAGCTCTGACCAGTGATCCATCCTCAAGACCCAGTAACCCAGAGGATTTTCGGTGGGAAAGGTGTCCAAGTCTGATCTTGCCCCTAGGTATTCCTGCACCATGTGAATCAGACGCTGGCGATGGTTGCTGGAACCAATCATACCTTGGGGCTGCGGACTAAAAAATTGTCTGAACGCATCGGTCAGACGGCCACCTTCTCCACCGCTCCTTCTGTGACTGACCGAAGCCTCAGCAACACGTTGTCCAGGACCAGGAATTAGTAACCTCCCAGGCTCTGGAAACGCGCTGCACAAACCTTTCTGCAAGGCCTCCCGAAGATGCTTTTATCCTCTGCTCCCTCTGCAACGGCTGGTTAAGGTCCACAACCTTACCCTTGTAACGTGGATCAAGGAGGGTTGCCAGCCAGTAATGATCCCTCTCCTTGTTACCACAAATACGAGGATCCTTTCGCAGGCTTTGCAGGATCAGGGAGGCCATGCAGCGTAGGTTTGCTGAGGCATTTGGTCCGGAGTCCTCTGGGTCACTAAGAACGACATGATCCCTTGAAGCATCCTCCTCGTCCTCCTCCATCGGCGGGCCAGCAGGAACACTGTCTGGATAAACGGGGCCTTGAGGGTAAGGAAGTCCTCCTCTTCCTCCCTCTGTTCTGCCTCAAGTGCCCTGTCCATTATTCCATGCAGTGTGTGCTCCAACAGGTGGACAGGAGGGACAGTGTCACTGATGCATGTACTGTCACTGATCACCATCCTCGTGGCCCCCTCAAATGGTGACAGGGCAGTGCATGCATCCCTGATCATGACCCACTGGCATGGCAAAAAAAAAAAAAAGCTCCCCTGACCCTGTCCTGGTGCCATAGTCGCAGAGGTACTCATTGATGACCCTCTGCTGCGTGTGCAGCCGCTGAAGCATGGCCAACATTGAGTTCCACCTGGTGGGCATGTCACAGATTAGGCGGTTCTTGGGCAGGTTGTATTCCTTTTGGAGGTCAGCCAGCCGAGCACTGGCATTATATGACCAGCGGAAATGCACACAGACTTTCCTGGCCGGCCTCAGGGCATCCTGTAAGCCCGGGTACCTGCCCAACAACTGCTGCACCACCAAGTTAAGGACGTGAGCCAAACAGGGCACATGGGTCAGCTGTCCCTGTCAGAGGGCAGAGAGGAGGTTGGTGCCATTGTCGCAAACCACCATTCCTGGCTTAAGCTGGCATGGCGTCAACCACCTCTGAGCCTGCCCATGCAGAGCTGACAGAATCTCTGCCCCAGTGTGGCTCCTGTCCCCCAAGCACACCAGCTCATGCACCGCATGGCATCTAAATCAACTGCCTGCCTATATTATTAGGAAGAGAACAGGGTTGGTCTGCAATCAGCTTTACCTGCACACTGAGCTCAGTATACAGTACACTGTCTTTATATACTGCAGCGAGAATAACAGGAACACTCTGAAGTGAGATCTAACTAAACTGAATACAGAGTGTGTATATATATATATATATATATATACACACACACACACAGGGCAGCCATCAGGAATTTTGGGGCCCCTTACACAGCTTCAGGCATGGGCCCCCTGGAGCCGAGGAGAACCAGGGGGGGGGTGCTGCCGCCGTGAATTGAGAAGTGGGGGGGCTGCCGCAAATTCAGAAGCGGGGGGGGGGGGGGGTGCCACGAATTGAGAAGCAGGGGGTTTGGGTGCTGACGAACACAAAAAAAACAGAACAAAAAAAAAGGGGGGGTTGCCATCCATGACCTCTGGGCCCCTTACAAAAAAAAAATTATAAAAAAAAATGTATAAAAGAAAGGGAGGTTTCCATCCGGGGCCCTGGGGACCTCTGGGCCCCTTACAAAATAAAAAAATAAATTAATTAAATAAAATAAATAAATAAAAAAAACAAATTAAATAAAAAAAAGAATAATAAAAAAAAATTATATATTTTTTTAAAAAAAAGGGGGGTTGACATTCGGGGCCCTGGGGAACTCCGGGCCCCTTACAAAAAAAAAAATTATAAAAAAAAGGGGGGGGCATCCTTACAGGTGTACTGCCTGTACCCCCTGATGGCGGCCCTGCACACACACACACACACACACACCTCCTGGGATGTATATATATGTATATATATATATATGTATATATATATATATATATATATATACACACACACTAAATACACTGACTGCAGCTACCTGAATCGCATGCCTGCTCTATCTAACTGAAATGAAATGACACTCTGACTCTCTCTGTCTATATCTCTCACACGCCGCAACACACTACACAAGGCCGACACGCAGGCGGCCTTATATAGTGTGGGGCGTGTACCTACTCCCGTGAGCCATGATTGGCCAAAGGCACCCTTCCTTTGGCCAATTATGGCTCTCTGTGCTGACGGCGCTGTGATTGGCCAAAGCATGCGGGTCATAGTGCTTGGCCAATCATCAGCCAGCAATGCACTGCGATGCCGCAGTAAATTATGGGCTGTGGCGTGCCACTCGAATTTGGCGCAAACGGCCCATAATGTTAGAAATTCGGTAAACGGCCGAACAGCCAATGTTCGAGTCGAACACGAAGCTCATCTCTAGTGCAGACTAATCAGTCAGACACAGTAATAGATTTGCAACTACACATAGAAGTCCTTGAGGATAGAAGTCGCCGGAATAATTTGCGGCTTCGGGGACTCTCGGAAGCGACAAATACAAAGGATTTGGACACTATAGTAAGGGCAGTTTTTCAGATAGTTTTGAAGCTCCCTCAGATGACGATTGAACTGGACAGGGTACATAGAGCCCTAGGCCATAAATCCAAAAACCGGGAGAGACCCAGGGATGTAGTCTGCTGCTTACACCGATATCAACAAAAGGAACAGATACTCAGGGCAGCATGGGATCTGGGGGACATTGTCTATGAAGGAGCCCATATAAAAATCCTACCAGATCTATCCCGGGCCACCCTCCAGCGCAGAGCATGCTTGCGTTCAATTTTGGATTTAGCTAGAGAGCAGGGGTTCTCATATACAGTCAGGTCCATAAATATTGGGACATCGACACAATTCTAATCTTTTTGGCTCTATACACCACCACAATGGATTTAAAATAAAACAAACAAGATGTGCTTTAACTGCAAACTTTCAGCTTTCATTTGAGGGTATTTACATCCAAATCAGGTGAACAGTGTAGGAATTATAACATTTTGTATATGTGCCTCCCACTTTTTAAGGGACCAAAAGTAATGGGACAGATTAACAATCATAAATCAAACTTTCACTTTTTAATACTTGGTTGCAAATCCTTTGCAGTCGATTACAGCCTGAAGTCTGGAACGCAGACTTCACCAGACGCTGGGTTTCATCCCTGGTGATGCTCTGCCAGGCCTCTACTGCAACGGTCTTCAGTTCCTGCTTGTTCTTGGGGCATTTTCCCTTCAGTTTTGTCTTCAGCAAGTGAAATGCATGCTCAATCGGATTCAGGTCAGGTGATTGACTTGGCCATTGCATAACATTCCACTTCTTTCCCTTAAAAAACTCTTTGGTTGCTTTCGCAGTATGCTTCGGGTCATTGTCCATCTGCACTGTGAAGCGCCGTCCAATGAGTTCTGAAGCATTTGGCTGCATATAAGCAGATAATATTGCCCGAAACACTTCAGAATTCATCCTGCTGCTTTTGTCAGCAGTCACATCATCAATAAATACAAGAGAACCAGTTCCATTGGCAGCCATACATGCCCACGCCATGACACTACCACCACCATGCTTCGCTGATGAGGTGGTATGCTTTGGATCATGAGCAGTTCCTTTCCTTCTCCATACTCTTCTCTTCCCATCACTCTGGTACAAGTTGATCTTGGTCTCATCTGTCCATTGGATGTTGTTCCAGAACTGTGAAGGCTTTTTTAGATGTTGTTTGGCAAACGCTAATCTGGCCTTCCTGTTTTTGAGGCTCACCAATGGTTTACATCTTGTGGTGAACCCTCTGTATTCACTCTGGTGAAGTCTTCTCTTGATTGTTGACTTTGACACACATACACCTACCTCCTGGAGAGTGTTCTTCATCTGACCAACTGTTGTGAAGGGTGTTTTCTTCACCAGGGAAAGAATTCTTCGGTCATCCACCACAGTTGTTTTCCGTGGTTTTCCGGGTCTTTTGGTGTTGCTGAGCTCACCGGTGCGTTCTTTCTTTTTAAGTATGTTCCAAACAGTTGATTTGGCCACACCTAATGTTTTTGCTATCTCTCTGATGGGTTTGTTTTGTTTTTTCAGCCTAATGATGGCTTGCTTCAATAATAGTGACAGTTCTTTGGATCTCATATTGAGAGTTGACAGCAACAAATTCCAAATGCAAATAGCACACTTGAAATGAACTCTGGACCTTTTATCTGCTCCTTGTAAATGGGATAATGAGGGAATAACACTCACCTGGCCATGGAACAGCTGAACAGCCAATTGTCGCATTACTTTTGGTCCCTTAAAAAGTGGGAGGCACATATACAAACTGTTGTAATTCATACACCGTTCACCTGATTTGGATGTAAATACCCTCAAATTAAAGCTGAAAGTCTGCAGTTAAAGCAAATCTTGTTTGTTTCATTTCAAATCCATTGTGGCGGTGTATAGAGCCAAAAAGATTAGAATTGTGTCAATGTCCCAATATTTATGGACCTGACTGTAGGTGGGGATACCCGCTGGCAGTCACCTTCCGCAGGGCATCAGCTTCGTTCACCCTCCGAACTCCAGCAGAACTCCAGGACTTATTTCTTTACTTAGAAGTAACTCCTATCTGGATTCCAAATTGGTTATTGCCTAATATTTACCTAGGGAATCGCTGGGGGCTTTCAACTACCCAGGAACAATGGAGGAACCCTCAAGTAGGCCGGAAGCAACAATCTAGACGGACCTCCCAGGGGCTAGATGGGGAACCATCTGCAACCACCGAATAAGGCAGATGATAGCGGACGTTCTGAGTAGTCCCTGCTAACCTTGGAACCTGGATCCCGGAGGGACTGAATCTTTGGCCTTGTGCCCTCTATTTTAGGATAGGCTCCCTTGGGCTCAACTCATATTATAAATATTACCCGTGCCCCCTGGACTGAGCTTTAGTTACAAGATAAAATTGATTAACTAAACTGGATAGAGGTAGAGCCCCCCTACCGGAAAAGGGGGGGCTATTGGGTACCTCTGTTTTGTTTTTCTTTTTGGCCTCTTTCCCCCCTTTATTTGATTTTGTACCAATCTATACCTTACCTGTATCTATATATCTGGTATCTCAATGTGGTGGATTCCTCCCCCCCCCTCACCTCTCCTACCCCGCTCGAGGGGGAATAGAATACCTCGGGGATGGACCCCTGGAAGATTTATTGGTAGTAGAGGGTTGGTTGAGCAGGAGGGAGGGGAGGAATGTATAGGTCCCGACGTAAGATAATTAGGTCCAATAGATGTAGTCGGGTACAGGTATGTGGTACCGGGGTAAGGATAGCATAGCGGGCCCTCCCCTCAAGTTTGCACCCTAAGAAATGGAGAGTGGGAAGGAATCCACCTCATGTCTTATCTCTTTATTTTTCCTAGTTTTTTTTCTTTAGGAAACGGAGGGGGGTATGGAAGTGGGTCTATGACTATCAGTCAGAATATAAGAGCGTAGAGGGAAGAGAGGGGAGGGGAATTTTTGTATAATAGGGAACTGTTATATAGGTATACAAATTTGTTTGGCTGTCGGGGGGGGGGGGTTACGGAGGTGCCCGAAACTCTATTTTTGACCATTCTTGGCACACGCACCCATATAGGTCGACGCTCAAATACAGTTTAAATGGTGAGCGTTCTTTTTTTAGCTAAAAGCATTAGGTAAAAAAAGGGGGGGTTTCTCCCCCCCCCCCCACAATATATATATTTTTTTTACTACCTTTCCCTTTTCCCTTGGGGGTCAGGGTGGGTAGTGTCTCTTTTCTCCTTTTGCGTAAATCTTAGCGGTGAAATGGAGACCTTGAATGTGCTATCGTTAAACGCTAAGGGGTTAAACACGCCAGAGAAAAGGAGGATGCTCCTGCAGCTCCTTGAAACAGACGTTGCCTTCATAACAGGAGACACATTTCAGAGATGACAAAATACCCATTTTAAAGAGCCGGCTATTCCCAACAGTGTACCATTCGACCAACCAACTAGCTAATTCGAGAGGGGTTTCTATTCTTCTATCAGGGAGAGTACCATGGTCTTCTATAGACTCTATTAGGGACCCAACAGGGCGTTTTGTGTTTGTAAAGGGCAAAGTGGGAGATGTGGGGGTCACACTCGCTACCCTATATGTCCTCAATGACCACCAAGAGGTCTTTTTGGGCAAGGCAATTAATGGAGTTTGCGGAAGGACATCTGATTTTAGGCGGAGATCTGAACATTCCATTAGTCCCAAAAAAAGATACCTCCTCTGGACTGTCATCTATCTCTTTTTGTGCACGTAAACGCATTGCCCAAATTCTGCATAATAACCAATTGATTGATTGACATATGGCGGCTTCTTCACCCCAAAGAAAAAGATTATACGTTCTATTCTCCCCCTCATAAATCGTATTCCCGTATAGATCTCTTCCTTGTCCCACATGCCCAACTTCACTCAGTTTGAACGTCAAAAATAGGCTCTATTACTTGGTCAGACCATGCACCTATTTTCTTGACGTATGCTTTACATGACTCCTTGTTGACTAGGTCAAATCAGTGGAGACTAAATGAAAGTCTCCTACAGGACAAAGATGTCCTAGAAGATGTGACCAAGGAGTTACATTTTTACTTTAACACTGCGTCTTTAACTTTAACAACAACGATACCCCAGACTGTGATCCCGGAATTATCTGGGAAGCGCATAAGGCAGTTATCCGTGGAGTGCTGATCAAACAGGATTAAGAGGAAACGCACAGAACAGTTAAAATTATTACCGTATTTATCGGCGTATAACACGCACTTTTTTCCCCTTAAAATCAGGGGAAAATCGTGGGTGCGTGTTATACGCCGATACTCCGTCGAATTCCCCTGCTGAAAATGAGCGAGAGGAGCGAGTGGAGCCGAAGCCGAAGTACAATCGGCTTTACTCGGCTCCTCTCACAGTCCCGCCCATCTCTGACTGCGCCGCTGACAGAGAAAGCCGAGTGTACTTCGGCTAGTCTCGGCTCCTCTCGCAGTCCTGCCTGTGACTGTGAGCAGAGCCGAGTCTAGCCGAAGTACACTCGGCTTTCTCCGTCAGCGGCGCAGTCAGTGGAGATGGGCGGAACTGCGAGAGGAGCCGAGTCTAGCCGAAGTACACTCGGCCCCGCTCGCTCCTCTCCACAGAAATCGGCGCCAAATTTTAAAAACCGCCGGGACTGACACGATCGCAAAGGCACTGGGCACGGCTGCAGATGGACAGATGGACACTGGGCATGGCTGCAGATGGACAGATGGACACTGGGCACGGCTGCAGATGGACAGATGGACACTGGGCAAGGCTGCAGATGGACAGATGGACACTGGGCAAGGCTGCAGATGGACAGATGGACACTGGGCACGGCTGCAGATGGACAGATGGACACTGGGCACGGCTGCAGATGGACAGATGGACACTGGGCAAGGCTGCAGATGGACACTGGGCAAGGCTGCATGCTGCATTTAAATGTAAGTTTTTTTTCCTTGAATTTCCCTCCTAAAAGTTTTTTTTCCTTAAAATTCCCTCCTAAACTTGGGGTGCGTGTTATACGCCGGTGCGTGTTATACGCCGATAAATACGGTACTTGAAGAATTGGCTACACTGGAGATCAGACATAAACGGGCACGATCACCATCTCTAGAGAGAGATCTTATCGGTAAACTAACACAAATTACAGATCTTTATTTTAAAGCTAAGGCGGCACTACAGGTATGTAGGAAGTTTTCATGAGTCAGGGGACAAATGTGGGAAATTATTGGCCAGGGCTTTACGAGAACAGGAGTTAAGGAATTAAATCCCACATATTATTTTACCGAATAAATCCAAGGTTACGAAACCACATGATATAGCACGAGAATTTCAAGAATTTTACAAGTCCCTTTATAATTTACACAGCAAACCCCCTACTCAAGAGCAGATAGATTTGTATCTTCTGGCGTCATCAATGCCCAGACTTTCGGATGTAGACAGGGATAAACTCGAAGACCCTATAACTAGATAGGAACTTCAGGAATCGGTAGGTTCTATGAAATTGGGGAAAGCCCCCGGGCCTGATGGCCTTACGGCCCAATATTATAAAATTTTACTCCCCTCTCTATCTGAGAATATGGTCAAGCTATTTAACGCCCTTGGGTCTGCAGCAACGTTAACAAAAGATACTCTGTTAGCATATATCTCAGTGATACCGAAAGAGGGGAAAGATCCAGCTTCTTGTGGAAGCTTTCGGCCAATCTCCTTGTTAAACCTAGATCTTAAGCTTTTCACTAAAATTTTGGCAAATAGGATCCAACAGCATATCCCGAATCTGATACATCTAGACCAGGTAGGATTCATCCCCACACGAGAAGCTTGTGATATTACCACAAAAGCTCTTAACCTACTACAGATAGTGAACACAACACAGACGCAATGTGTATTTCTGAATATGGATGCGGAGAAGGCCTTTGACAGGGTGAATTTGAGCTTTATGAGGGCAGTTTTACAGTATGGAGGTTTTGGTAATAAGATATTACAGTGACTCTTCTCCATTTATTCCTGCCCAACGGCTCAGGTACGGGCTAATGGAATACTATCAGAAACCTTTCAGATTTCAAGTGGGACACGCCAGGGGTGTCCCCTGTCCCCACTTCTCTTCGCCCTGTCACTGGAACCATTTCTTTGCACACTGCATCTAAATCGGGACATTTCAGGAATACAAATAGGGAAGACTCAATGTAAAATCTCAGCCTACGCAGACGATATGCTGTTCACTCTCACGAATCCGTTGATTACGATTCCCAACTTGATGAGCGAGATTGAGAAGTATGGATCGCTCTCGAACATTCGCATCAATTTCAATAAGTCTGAAGCTATGGGGGCTAATCTACCACAAACATCGATAATACAATTGAAGCAGAACTTTAAGTTCAAATAGACTGATAAAGCCTTAACGTATCTAGGTACTCTGCTCCCAATAAATATAGCTAAGATCTTTGAGCTAAATTTCCCACCTTTATTGCAAAAGGTTAAGATGTTATTGGATAAATGGAACTCTGGTTTTCACACTTGGCTTGGACGCTGTAATATCATTAAGATGAGTATACTCCCTAAATTCCTTTACCTATTACGGGCATTACCAGTATATATCCCGTTGAGTTATTTTAAACAGAGCCAAGAGCAAATTTGAGTTTATATGGGCACACAAGTATCCCCGGATACAACTAAATCAATTAATGCTCCCTAAGAGTCAGGGAGGGCTAGCGGTACCAGACATACGGAAGTATTATCAAGCAGTACACTTGAACACAGTAATCGATTGGAATAGACATATAGATACTAAACTGTGGGTACAAAATCGAACAAGCCCAATCATCCGTGCCCTTGGGTGGAGTACCTTGGTGCTTCTCCTCCCTCCCTAGAGAAGTGACTAGGAATCCTCTGGTGGGCAACACGGCCAAACTGCTCGGCCCTGTTTCCCACTATTGGTATAGAACCCACAACTTCTCCTTTCTACCCGATAATAGGAAACCCCCTCTTTTCACCAGGATATGAAGATATTGCCCTTCGGCATTTAATGAGTATGGGTTGCACTCAAGCATCCAGCTATATTAATACAGGAGCATGGCTGACAATAACGGAGTTGATGGAACAAAGGAAAATATTCAGATAAAAATTTTGGAATGCTCTACAGATTACTAATTTTCTCAGTACTCTCCCGAACCCGGAACCATTCATTAGACCCCTCACTACGTTTGAGAAACTCTGTGCTGGGAAGGGAGCAATATCACGTACCTTATCGGTAAGCTATGAATTATTAAAAACGCCGCCGGAAACCTACTCTCTGAAATGTGTTCAGGAATGGGAACGGGATCTGAGGAGGACCTTTAGCTTGGAACAGCGACAACACATTCTTAGGTTTGCGCACAAAACATCAATTTGTGTGAAAACACAAGAAACCAATTTTAAGATCTTTACCAGGTGGTATAGAACACCAGAGAGACTAAATAAAATCTTTCCCGATACCTCTGACCGCTGTTGGAGATGTCAGAGGTACTATGTTACATATTTTTTGGGACTGTCTCAAGCTAAGGAGTTTCTGGACTGAGATTAAACGAATCCTCCAAATTTGTTCAGCTCAAACGATACCTGAAGATCCGGCGTTCTTCCTCTTGCATGTAAATGAGGTATCAGAGAAAGCATATAAGGAATCCAGTATCTGTCACCTTTTAGACGCCGCAAAGGCATGTATCCCCTTGAAGTGGAAATCACTGTCGCCACCACCAATAGAGATGTGGATTCGTAAAGTGAAGGAGATCAGCAAATTAGAAGACCTGGTTCTTTCCGCACGTCACCAGCAGGAAAGTTATTCCAGGACTTGGCCTACCTGGAATGCTTTCCTGGCTTCTGATGAGGGGAAAACCCTCCTCGACAATGAACTGAACAAGTAAGAGGTATATTCAGAGTATTGAGCCCAATCTTTTTCCTCCCGTTGCAACATATGAGTACAAAAGAGGTCTACTTTTCTCTAAACAGCTATAGATTTTCTTTCTTCTTTTTTGTTACCTCTCCCTTCTAACCGTTTTTTCTCCCGGTTTTGTTTTGTTTTTGTTATGTTTTGATTTGCCTCATGTTAAAGTGGAGTTCCACCCTTTTTTTATGTTTATTAAAAGTCAGCAGCTACAAAAAGTGTAGCTGCTGGCTTTTAATAAACATACACCTACCTGCTCCACTGTCCAGCGACGCGCCGCCTGGAGCTCCGCTCCTCTCCCCCTTCCTCCGCCGGCGCGTCCATTCACAGCATGGGCACCCGGCCGTGACAGCTTTCGGCTTCACGGCCGGGCACTCACTGCGCATGCGCGAACGGCGCAGCGCTCTGTGAGTGGACAGGCGATCGCCTGGGACCTGTCACGTCCCAGGTGATCGCCTACAGGGAGGAGCCGCCACAAGGCGATATGACGTATTGCCTAGGCGGCTCCAGGGCAGAAGGAGGAAGTGGGACAGGAAGTCCCACTCCTACTGAAGCCCCCACTCCCCCCCCAAAAAAAATTACATGCCAAATGTGGCATGTAAGGGGGTGAGGAGTAGAATAAAAAAAAGGAAAAAAATTGGGTGGAACTCCACTTTAATGTCACAGGCATGATGGCAGGAGTTGATGATGATAAGCTCAAGATTACAGAGGAATAGGTATAAGGGACCAGATGTTGATTTGGGAAATAAGCTATTGGGATGTATAAAACATTTTTATTTAGCAGTAGTGAGAGAGAAGTGAGATATTATAGCATGGGACTGAACATGCGGGTGGGTAAATAAGATGTGTTTTAATTTAAGACGCTTCGGTTAAGGGGGTGAGTTATCTTTTTCCTTTGTTTTTTTTTTGCTTGGTTCTTGACCTATTTTGAACATCTAGCTGTATGTTTTTTTGCCATTTTGTGTTTTATAACTAAATAAATAAAAATGATTGATTTGAAAAAAGAAAGAGGGGGTGAAAGAGAGAGGGGTGAGAGAGAGGGGTGACTGAGAGGGGAGGGTAAGTGAGGGAGGGGGGATAGAGAAAGAGGGGGTCAGAGTGAGAGGGATGAAAGAGTAGGGGTTGAGGGGGGGGTGACAGAGAGAGGGGGGATGACAGAGAGACCCCTAACCCTGTCTGCAGCCCCTCTTGTGACCCCATGTCCCAGCCCCTGTCTGCCGGAAGGTGTGTGTGATGGTCAGTACAGTACCTTCCATGCCAACAGCAGGCAGGACCCATTTTCGTGGTTACAGAGGTGCTCTGCAGCAGATCTCTGTGAGGTGAAGCGGTCCCTGGCTGCTTGCACCTCCCGCCCTTCCTTATTGTCTGGTCCCTCGTCACCCTGTCCTTTGGGCCTGGGAATGGATAGGAGATTGAAGGAGTCCATGGGTTCCAGGCTATGGAAGGCACCAGGGATGCTGTGCCCGCAATCTTCAGAGGTCTTCTCCCACCTGGGTTATTGGTGCTTGTCCCTCCCTCACTGCTCACCTTACCCATGACCTCCGTCTTCTGGTCCGCCCACTCACACTGTGTAGATGGCAGCTGGAGCCGGGGTGTCATTCTGCCCGCACCCTGCTGTCACCAGACCAGGCCCCTCCATGACTGGGCCTAGATGCAGTTTCCTGCAGCTCCATGAGCCCCTACATTAATCCAGCAAATACATTTTACTTCCCCCACCCCCCCAGCTGGGCACCCTAAGGCGGCTGCCTGTGCTGCCTTATAGTGGCGCAAGCCCTGTGTCCCCAGGTTTCAGAAGGACAAAAACCCAGGCACAAGTGTATAAACCTGTGCTGTCCGGGTCATTCCCGTACCGGTGGCAACCCTAGTGAGGACTGTATTTGTGGATGGTGTATGGGGGGTGAGAACAGTATATATGGATGGTGTATGGGGGGTGTGAGTGACTGTATATATGGATGGTGTATTAGGGGGGAGTGAGGACTGTATGTACAGATGTTGTATGGGGGGGGGGTAAGGACTGTATGTATGGATGGATGTTGTATGAGGCGGGGGTGTGAGGACTGTATGTATGGATGTTGTTTGTGGGGGGGTGAGGACTGTATGTATGGATGCTGTATAGGGGGGTGAGGTGAGGACTGTATATATGGATGTTGCACGGGGGGTGAGGACTGCATGAATAGATGGTGTATGAGGAAGGGGTGAGAACCCTTTGTTGAATTCCTGACATACACAATACCCAAAAATCTTACTGTAAAAGTCTCCCAGCGCGATCTCTGCACAGTTTTCAAGAGAGCCGCAGGTAACATGGAGGCTTCGCCTGCAACTCCACCTCGGTGTGTTTTCTGCAGCCAGCCAGAGCACCCAGCAACATGGAGGCTCCATCTCCGTGTCCCATCTGAAGCACACTGAGCGGATGAAGGCGCTGAGTGCAGGGGGTAAATGGGGAGGTAGAGACCTTGGCCTGGCAGGAGCAGAAATCACTGCGGACCTGGTGACACAGGCACAGTGAGCCGCGGGTCGGGTCAGTTGAGGCACTGTCTGGGTTACAGGTGGGCAGAGACCTGGACACATGTTTCAAAAACCGGACTGTCCGGGTGAATACCGGACAGGTGGCAATTCTGAGATGAGTATTTTTCTAATAATGGGCCCCCTGGAAGTTTAAGAAAGTAATTGGACAATTTTCCATGTATTTTTGTTGTCGGTATGCTATTTAACCGCCTCCGGACCAGCCACCGCAGTTATACTGTGGCAGGCTGGCCCGCCTGCGCGAGCCGTCGTAGCTGTACGTCGGCTCTTTAAGATGCCTCCGGTGGCGCGCGCGTGCCCGAAGCGTGTCCCCGGAACCGATGCCAGTGCCCGGGCACCCGCGATTGCTCGTTACAGAACGAGAACGGGGATGTTTGTGTGTAAACACACAAATCCCAGTTCTCTCAGGGGCGAGGAGACTAATTGTGTGTTCATACTATGTATGAACACAGATCAATCTCTTCCCCTAGTCAGTCCCATCCCCCCTACAGTAAGAACACACAATAGGGAACACAGTTAACCCCTTGAACACCCCCTAGTGTTACCCCTTGCCTGCCAGTGTCATTTATACAGTAATCAGTGCATTTTTATAGCACTGATCGCTGTATAAATGACACTTGTCCCAAAAATGAGTAAAAAATGTCCGATTTGTCCGCCGCAATATCGCAGTCCCAATAAAAATTGCAGATCGCCGCCCTTACTAGTAAAAATAAAAATAAAAATTCCATTAATCTATTCCCTATTTTGTAGACGCTATAACTTGCGCAAACCAATCAATATACGCTTTTTGCGATTTTTATTACCAAAAATATGTAGAATACATATCGGCCTAAACTGAGAAAAAAATTGCTTTTTTTAAAAAAAATACTATTTGTTACAGCAAAAAGTACAAAATATTGTGTTTTTTTTTCAAAATTGTCGCTCTTTTTTTGTTTATATCGCAAAAAAATAAAAACCGCAGAGGTGATCAAATACCATCAAAAGAAAAAAGGGACGTCAATTTTGTTTGGGTACAACATCGCACGACCGTGCAATTGTCAGTTAAAGCGACGCAGTGCCGAATTGAAAAAAATGCTCTAGTCATTGAGCAGCTAATTCTTCTGGGGCTGAAGTGGTTAAAGTTGTGTGAAGGAGACACTGGCATCTTTTCTGCTACTTCCATAACCACCAGATCTCCTTTCCCTGGCAACTTGAACTGCTGAGACCAGTGTTTGAAGTATACCCTGATATGTGAATTTATCTGTGATAGCGGAGAGATTTAGGTACATTGTGTATATAAAATTTGATATTATAGTGCATGCCTTGGTAATACCAGGATTCAAAACTCTGTAGCTTGTCAAGCTCTTCATATTGTGAGCTATTCCATATTTGGGGGTGTACCTTAAAGAGACAAGACAACAGATGCCCATGAATTGGGTCTTCTGGATCAGCCCTATGTCATACTACTAGATGCTGTAAGTGGCTGGCCATAGACTTATTAAGATTCAGGTGTTTCAGCAGGGACCAACCAATATTTTATCTGTGTGTGGCCATCCCTGCTTAACAGAAAAGTTGGAAAATGTTTGTTGACCAATGGGAGCTGCTGTCAAAATACAATGACCTGGTGGGGGTATTCCTCCATCCACCTCGTTTGTGTGGATAGAGGAATCTGTTACTTTTTGTTTCATTCAGCCCGTTGGCCCACTGCCACCACAGCATTCATCTTAACAGCAGGTAGAACCAGAGGGTGGGAGCTGTCCAACTTTTCAGGTAAACAAGCTGGTGATTTGGTGTGGGGCGGCCCTAGCAACCAATCACGTGCCTGTTAACATGAAAAGGGCATGAGCAGCTTCTGTCTTCTGTCCAGGCATGCTGTGCCTTCTACTGGCTGTGTGAGGTAGGATTGGTAAGATTGGAGGAGGGTTGTTATTGGCATGGGGAAATGTGATGTAAGGGAGGGGGCATTCACATAAAGAGGACTGGGTTGCAAGGAAGGATTGGGGGCTGTGCAGTGGATCAGTATACAAGGAAGGGGGCTGTGAATAGGTCACAAAACATGTCTTCTGCAGGCAGACCATTGGTTTATAAAGCGATAGAGCTGTAAAAACTGCATGATGTTTATTGGGGTCCTCCAAGACCCTCACATTCCATGACACTATATTAGGATGTACACTGTTGCAGTAGTTCAAAGAAACATACAGTATATGGTACATATTGCTTGACAGGTTGAGGAAGATAGATGGAAATCTGCCAAACGTTAAACAAAAATTGCAAAAGCAACACAGAAATCACAAATTTTGCTCTGGAAAACAACTTGGGGTTGAACCAGTGGCTTGGAAGACCATCTGGACTTGGGTAGATTGGCATTTCTTTTGTAGAATCATTAAGACAGAGTTGGAAGTTACCCACTTACCAACCAGCCGTCATCATTATACGGCGGCAGGTCGGCTCGTTCCCGCAAACCGCTGTAGCTGTACGTCGGTCCCTTTAACAGCTATAGCAGGGTGCTGCACGGGGCTGGCGGCCACCCGCGATCGCTCCAGAGAGTCAGGATGGGGATCTGTCGATGTAAACAGACAGATCCCTATTGTGGCAGGGGAGTGGAGAGTGATCGTCTGTTCCTAGTGATTAGGAACAGCAATCTCTCTCTACTCCCAGTCAGTCCACCCCCCCGTTAGAAAGACACCCAGGGAACACATTTAACCCCTTGATAGCCCCCTAGTGTTAACCCCTTCCCTGCCAGTGACATTTATACAGTAATCAGTGCATTTTTATAGCACTGATCGCTGTATAAGTATCAGTGGTCCCAAAAAAGTGTCAAAAGTGTCCGATCTGTCGGCCGCAATCCCGCAAAAATTCGCTGATCACCACCATTACTAGTAAAAAAAATAGGATTTTTTTGTACTCACCGTAAAATCCTTTTTTCAGACGTCCATGGACTGACACAGCATCTTCAATCTTGACAAAATGGGTTATGTTCCTGCTCATAGGAGAAGACTAGGCAGAATATTTGATGTTTTAACATACATTTTATTACCAGAGCTGAACAGCCCCGCCCAGGGGGGCGGTCCCTCCGGACATAACCCTCCTACCTGCAGCCAGCTGCCTCAGTTCGTAGTAAAGCAGTACAAACTTAAAGAAAGGAGGGGTGGGTGCTGTGTTAGTCCATGGACGTCAGAGAAAAGGATTTTACGGTGAGTACAAAAAATCCCATTTTCTCTTAATGTCCATGGACTGACACAGCATCTTCAATCTTGACAAAGTGGGATGTCCCAAAGCAGTGTCAAAGAACGAGGGGTGGGAACAGTATCAAGGAAAAAAACAAACTTCACCCCCAACAAGCAGAGCTCCTCAAGGGAGGAGTTGCAACATTAAACAGCCACTTGCAAAACCTTGCGGCCGAAGGAGCATCAAAAGATGCAGCCACATCAACCTTATAGAACCTTGAAGAGGTATGTGCGGACGACCAGGTCGCCGCCTTGCACACTTGTGCAACAGACGCTTGATGTCGGAAAGCCCAGGAAGCACCAATTGCCCTGGTTGAATGCACCGTAACCGGAAAGGGAGGCGCCCGCCCCTTAAGGGCATAGGCCTGTATGATGGTCTGCCTGATCCACCGAGAAATGGTGGCAGACGAAACCGCTTGGCCCTGTTTTGGACCAAACACAGACGAGTCAGACTTCCAAAACGAAGCCGTAGCAGACAGGTTCACCCGTAAAGCACGTACCACGTCTAACATGTGAAGCGCAAACCCTCTGGGATGCGATGGACGAGGACATAAAGACAGAAACACAATGTCCTCAGTAAGGTGGAAGACCAAGACCACCTTTTTGAGAAAAGAAGGCTGCGGGCGTAGCACCGCATCATCCTTTTGGAGGACCAAGTATGGCGGTTTTCAATTCCAATTCAGAAAACCTAGCTGACAGAAGTTAAGGCTACTAGAAAAGCCACCTTCTGAAATAAAGATAAGAGAGGAATCTCTCTAATGTTTTCAAAGGGAGGTTCTTGAAGAACCAAGAGCACCAAATCCAATTCCCAAGGAGGAAGAGGTGGTTTAATAGGGGGAAGCACACGGCAAACCCCCCGCATGAAGGTACTAATCAAGAATGGCCCGCTAGCGGCTGCTGAAAGAAAACAGCTAAAGCTGAAATCTGACCCTTAATGGAGCTTAAAGCAAACTTATGGTCCACTCCTCGCTGTAAAAACAGCAGGATCCTGGAAACGGAATACGTCCGTGGACACCAATCCAGCTCCTCGCACATAGCGATGTAGGCCTTCCAGGTACGGTAGTATATCTTCCTGGAGGAAGATTTCCGTGCCCTCAGCATGGTCGAGATGACCAAATCCGAGAGACCTCGGTCCCTCAGCACCTGGCCTTCAATAGCCATGCCGTCAAAGCCAGCGACTGTAAAGCTGGATGAAGAATGGGACCTTGACACAGAAGGTCCTCCCGCAGCGGTAGTCGCCATGGAACGTCCGCCACTAGGCGCACAAGACTGGTGTACCAAGGACGCCGAGGCCAATCTGGAGCGATGAGGATCACCTGAATCCCCTCGGCCTCCACCCTGCAAAGTAGCAGAGGAAGCAACTTTAGTGGAGAAAAAGCATAAATAAGCCGATACTGACCCCACGGGGCCAGCAACGAGTCTGACGCGTCTGCCCAGGGATCTCTGGACCTGGCCACGAATCTCAACACCTTGCGATTGAGTCGAGAGGCCAGTAAGTCCACATCCGGCGTGCCCCATCTCCGGCGAAGAAGTTGAAACACCCCCGGACGCAAGGACCATTCCCCCTGGTCCAACATCTGGCGTTTCAGATAGTCCTCAGAATGTGAGCGGTCTCAGACGCTACGGCCGAGCTCCGCGGTCCCCCTGATGGGTGACATAAGCGACCGCCGTGGCGTTGTCCGACTGAATCCTGACAGAGCACCCTTGTAGTCTCTTTGACCACGAGAAGAGACACAGTCTGATTGTTCCAGGACAGTGATCTGCAGACGGGATTTCGTCCGAAGTCCAAAGCCCTTGGGCTGATAGAACTCCCCAGACTCCACCCCAGTCTGAAAGACTGGCGTCCGTCGTGATCACAGTCCACTGGACAGGAAGGAACGACTTCTCTGACCGAAGGGCCGGGGATCTCAGCCACCATGTCAGGAATGCCCTGACCAGGTGACTCACCAGGATCTGACGATCCAGAGATAATGGAGACTTGCCCCAGTGGGACAGGATCTCCTTTAGTAAGGCTCGAGTGTAGAAATGGGCATATGGTACAGCCTCGAAGGAAGCCACCCTGAGCAGCAAAAACGGAGTGACGACCATTTTGCGGGACGTCAGCACCTGTATCGTAGACTGAAGAGTCTGTAATTCGTCTAAGGGTAGGCTGACCCTCGCCTCCGAGGTGTCCAGGATTAATCCTAGGTACTCCAGACGCTGAGTCGGAGCTAGGACCGACTATTGAATGTTTAGCAGCCAACCGAGTCACGGAGGGCCTGACTGGCTATCAACACAAAATCATCCAATTCTGAGCCAGAGTCTGCTCTCAGAAGAAGAACAGCCAGATAGCCCACAATAGCAATGCCTCGCTGTCCCAGCAAATCTAGAATCGGGGCAAGCACCTTGGTGAAAACCCGCAGTGCTGACGCTAAACTGAAGGGAAGAGCCACAAATGGATAGTGGCCTACGCCTATCGCAAAGCACAGAAACTTCCAGTGACCCGCGCAGATTGGGACATGCAAGTAGGCGTCCTTGAGTCCAAGGACGCCAGAACATCCCCTGGGTGGAGCACAGCAATCACCGAGCGAATGGATTCCATGCTGAATTTTCAAACCTTAACAAAGACATTAAGTACTTGAGGTCCACAAAAAGATTTTAATAAAATCCCTGAAACCTCACCTTTGACGGTACTGGCAAAATCACCCCGCACCGCAGCAAGTCCTGCACTGCCCTCAATAGGGCAGCCCGACGCGCTGGAAGGAGAGAGAGATTTGAGGGAAAGAACCTGTCTGGTGGCCAGGAAAGAAACCCTGTCCTGTACCCCGAGGAAACCACCTCGCATACCCACTGGTCGGAGATCCGGAAGGTCCACCGATCCGGGAAACTGCAAAGTTGTCCCCCTACCCCAGAGTCTGGTAGGGGCATGACCTCATGCGGTGGCGGGCTTGTCAGCCGTCTTGTTCGGCATACGTACCCTGGGGCGCTTCTGTCTTCCACCCGCACTCTTGTCAGTCTGGGAGAAATTTCCCGTGGGCTCTGACTGACGAAAAAAACACTTGTGTGAGAAAAGAAGGGCCCGGTTTACGGCGTGGCTCCTTCGCCTTAGTAGGCTGAGGAAGAAGGGTGCTCTACCCACCCGTGACATTTTCAATGATGTCATCTAGGGAAGCACCAAATATTCTTCCGCCCTTAAAAGGTAATCCGTCAGGAGCTTCCTAGAGGCCAGGTCAGCAGACCAGCATTTCAACCAGATAAGGGGACGCCATACCACCGCAGACACTGAGGTCCTAGAAATTAAGGGGACAGCGTACATAATGGTATCGCACACATACAACAGGTCCTGCACCATTTGGTCGGCCAGTGTAACGCAATCCGGAGGAAGATGATGCTCCTGCACAGTCTGGTGCAAAATCCTTGCCCATAACGTGAGTGTCTAAGACACCAGGGTTGCCGCTACAATAGGATGTAGCGCGGATCCCAGCATGGTGAACATGGCTCAGCCCACCACATCCGACCTCCTATCAGTAGGGTCCTTAAAGGTAGAAGTCCCCCGTGGCTTTATTCAGCCGGGCGACCGGAGGAGAGGCCCATTGTTTAATCAGGCTCTCCTCCTAACCGCCAGACGCTGCGAGACCGCAAGGGTCATCTGCGTTAGTCCCATACCTGGTCTATGACTTTGTCAAAGAAAGGGGTATAGAAAAAAACCTTTTTAGAAGGATTAGCTTTAAATGAACCAAAGGAGATTGCCTCCACCAGAGGTTCTTCAGCCGTAGCATCCAGCTTGAGAGTGTCCCTCACAGCATCAATGAGTTCACAAACAAACAACCTGTCATTTACTGACCCAGATAAGGAGTCTTCCTCACAAGGAATGTCCTTGGTCAAAAAAATCCAAAAATCCAGAGCTAGGGTCCTGTGCCGCAGCATTGCCCATATCTGAATCTGAGCACTCCCCTGGAGATGGCATGTGGAGAGGGCGCTTTTTAGCTCCCCTGCGCTCGCACACCGCTTACATCCTGGTAACAAAATGATTCCAGGACTGCCGACAACTGGCCCATAGGGACCGCATATGCCGTAGCACTGCCTGTTGCCTCTGACATAAATGGGGAAGCAGTTGACACTGACTCCATAATACCACCACCCTCTGAGACTTTGTCATGTGAGAGAAAAAGTCCACCCTCCTGCTGCACTGACTGTGGGGGGTTACCCAGGGGACTCACCAACCCAGTCAGGACCGCTCGGTTCCGCTGCCTGCGCTGTGCTCCCAGCGCGAGTGAACAGTGAGGAGACTGAGGAGAATCGCGCCGTTCCAGTCAGCAATAGAGGCCAAACCAGCACAAAAGAGCGCGCGGCTTCAAGAAAATGGCCGCCGCAATTACAAGTGCGCCATAGCGAGGCCACGGCAAGATGGCCGCCAATGCGGTTTTCAATGTATAGGAAAAACATGGCGCTGAACGGCGCACAAGGCCCAGACTGACACAGAAAACAGCCCACACCGCAATGCAAACCCCTATGGACCCCCACCGGGACAGAGAGACCCCCAGTCAGTGCATTGCTAGAGTAGGTGACAGAGAGTAGCAAAATACACAAGGGGGAGACAGGGGAAACCCCCCACAGCATAGGAACACACAGCATGTACTCACCTGCGGAGGCAGGAGGAACTACTTACCTGTCCATGAAGGACCCACTGGTGTGTTCCTGACAGACCTATCACAGTGCAGTACTGAGTAGCTATCGGCCCGGTCCACTGTGAAAGACACAGCAGAACTGTTCAGTCATATGTGGACCTCAGAGCAAAAGCTCACCGGCCACCCCTAGAGCCGTGGGGTATGTCATGGACTGATCTCACGCTGAGCGAGGATCAGCACGCTCGATGGTCGGACTGGGAAGACTACGAGGATAGCGAACTACCCAACCTGTTGCCCAGCTGACTGTTAATAGAAGAATCTCAAAAATAAAATAATAAAATTCAAAAGGAATAAAAAAAAAATGTCCTCAGGAGACTGGCTCCAAAGAGAGCCACGTCCTCTCCTCTGCTAGGCAGAAAAAAACTGAGGCAGCTGGCTGCAGGTAGGAGGGGTTATGTCCGGAGGGACCGCCCTCTGGGCAGGGCTGTTCAACTCTGGTAATGGAATGTATGTTAAAACATCTAACATTCTGCCTAGTCTTCTCCTATGAGCAGGAACATAACCCACTTTGTCAAGATTGAAGATGCTGTGTCAGTCCATGGAAGGTAAGAGAAAAAAAATTGCAATAAAAATGCCATAAATCTATCCCCTATTTTGTAGACGCTCTAACTTGGGCACAAACCAATCAATATACGCTTATTGCGATTTGTTTTACCATTATTATGTAGAATACATATTGGTCTAAACTGATGAAGACATTTTTTTTTATTATTTGTTTTTTGGGATATTTATTATATCAAAAATGAAAAAATAGTTTGTTTGTTTTTTTTGCAAAATTATCGCTCTTTTTTTGTTTATAGCGCAAAAAATGAAAACCGCAGAAGTGATCAAATACCACCAAAAGAAAACTATTTGTGGGGAAAAAAAAGTTGTCAATTTTGTTTGGGTACAGCGTGGCACGACAGCGCAATTGTCAGTTAAATTGACGCAGTGCCGTATCACAAAAAATGGCCTAGTCATTGAGGGGGAAAATCTTCTGGCCTGTAAGTGGTTAACCAAAATGGCCAAATAAGTCAATTAGGAAGATCTAGACTTTGCCTACTTCAGGTCCCATATTTAATGCTTTTCCAGGCTAAACTCTGGGTGGTGAATGGTGAGGCCACGCAGTTCTTTGACTATCCATGCACTGAAGGGTCGTATTTGGATAAAAATTAACTGAGACTTAAGCCTCGTACACACAGACGGTTTTCCAGACGGGAAAACTGCGAGAGCTTTTGGCCAAGAATCCCGGTCGTGTGTATGCTCCATCGCAGTTTTTCCGACGGGAAAACTGCCAAAACCGACGGACTTTTATCCGTCAGAAAACCCGGCCATGTGTAGCAAAAACCGGACATTTTTGGCAGTTTTCCTGTGGGGAAAAACTCAGATGGAGCTTAACCACTTCCCTACCCGCTGTGACAGCAGGAAGGTAAAGTCACCTGGTTGCATCCAGGGGGGTAGATATATTTCGCCCAGATTCAGGCTTTACGCCGACTTATACAACTAGGTGGAGAGTTGTATAAGGCTAGTGGGCTCATGGATGACTCATACCTCTAGGGAGAGTGTGGGGCGTCGTACAGACAGGGAGTTGATGAGACCAGCTGAAGCTTGTCAGCTCATTTAGGCCTCTATAAGAACTCCCAGCTTCATTAGATGTTAGCTCATGCCTGGAACCAGACCTGTGTGGACTGTCTAGGGAGAGTGAACCCCTGTGCGGTGAGACAAAGCCTGTGTGGCTATTTGCTTGGACATTTAAAACCAGGGACTTAGGGACTAGGACAGCACTAGGCTGATCCCAGTTGTTAGTTAGGAAACCTGTATGTTTAGTCAGAGGTCAAGTTGACCAGGATTTATTTTGTTTATGTTTCTTTTGCTTTGCTGTGTTTTGTCACTGTAAATAGAAAATAAACCGCACCTTTTTGATTTTGAAAACCACAACCACCGTTTGCTGGGCCTGTTTTTGTGTGGGGAGCCCATCTCGGGGGTCACACACACCCGCTGCCGAGCTAACCCCCTCACAGTTGGTGGAGAACCAGTGGCAGTTTTTTTTTTAAGCCAGCATGGAGGAGATACTGAAGCAGCTGGCTCTAGCAAATGCCAATCAACAGCAGACAAATGCAGGTTTGCAAAAGAGCCTTGCAGCTCAACAACAGAACTTCGCAGCCCAGCAGCAAGCTCATCAACAGAGCCTTGCAGCCCAGCAGCAAGCTCATCAACAGAGCCTTGCAGCCCAGCAGCAGACAAACGCAACTTTGCAACAGAGTCTGGAGGCTCAGCAACAAGCCCAGCAGCAATCTGAGGCCCGCTTCATAGACCTGTTACAGAAGCAAGAGCAGAGACTACAACAACAGATGGAAGCAGCAATGCAGCAACGTCCGCAGACCAGTGAGGAAAGCCGTCCCACTAATACCGCGTCCTTTGGGGTGAGTCGTTTATTGACAAAAATGACTGGAGAGGATGATCCAGAGGTATTTTTGACCACATTTGAAAGGACCGCTGAAAGAGAAAAGTGGCCTGAGGAGCAGTGGGCTGGACTGGTGGCTCCTCTGTTAACTGGTGAATCGCAGAAGGCTTACTATGACCTAGAGCCTAACCAAGCAAAAGACTATGTGATGCTAAAAGCTGAAATATTGGCAAGGCTGGGTGTCACCCAGGCTGTCCGGGCTCAGCGTGTGCATAACTGGACTTTCCAGCTTGGAAAACCCCCCAGGTCTCAAATGTATGATCTCATTCACCTGAGCAGAAAGTGGCAACAGCCAGAGACTTTGTCCGCACCAAAGATTGTGGAACGTGTTGTAATGGATCGGTTTTTGAGAGCTCTTCCTACTGCCATCCAAAAGTGGGTAAGCCATGGAGACCCAGAGACGGCCGATGGTCTTGTGGATCGTGTGGAGAAATACTTGGCTACAGAGAACCTGACGGCCTCTTCCAGAGACACTCGGACTTTCCACCCTAAGACCAGACCATCCCCAGGGGCGGATAAGAGGATTCCAAGGGGTGAGGGTGGAGAGAGTGAGAGGGTGGGAGCTCTACCCCAAGTTTGGCGAGAACAGCCTGGGAAATCAGCGGCTCAAGAGGCCGCAAGAAGGATCGTTTGCTACCGCTGCCGGCAAGCAGGACATATTGCAGCCAATTGCCCGGTTGTGGAGGAACCCATGCAGTGTGACTTTCTGACGGGCAGACGTCAGTCGCTGTGTGCGACAGTCGCATGCACTGCCATTCGAGGAACTGAGAAACATTTATGCAAAATGTGTGTTAATGGTAGAAATGTTGTGGTATTGCTGGATTCAGGTAGCCTTGTGACCCTGATAAAGGCTGAGTTAGTTAAAACAGAGGTCTCTGGGAATAGCAAGGTAGCTGTTATTTGTGTGCATGGGGACACCCGAGAGTATCCAGTGACTACAGTGTGTTTCGAGACCCCCAAAGGTACCCTCTCTCATCCAGTGGGCTTAGTATCTCAGTTACCGCATGACGCCATTGTGGGAAGGGATTTTCCGAAGTTCTGGGAACTGTGGGATGATCCTGAGCCCCCCACTGGTGCCCCTATGTACCAGGAATGTGATAGCCAGAACTCCCCTGAGAGTGGTGAGGACTCTCCAGAATTTCCCTTATCAGTATTGGCAGGGGAGACTCAAGAAACTGGAGAGGAGCCCACCTCCTCAGACGAAAACCTACCGTCTGTGGAGTTTTCTGATCTTGAGGTTCACAGGGAAAACTTTGCCACAGAACAGTTGAAAGACCCCGCCCTAATAAAGGCACGGGAAAACGTAGTGAAAATAGATGGCGAGTTAGTGAACCCAGATAATACCTGCACTTACCCATACTTCAGCGTAGAGAAGGACCTACTGTATCGGGTGGCAAAAAGGGCAGAAGAAACCGTTGAGCAGCTTGTGGTGCCCAAACCTTACAGGAAGTTGGTGTTGGAGTTGGCCCATGGGCACATTCTTGGAGGTCATCTGGGGACAGAGAAAACCCGAGAGAGGGTATTACAGAGATTCTATTGGCCGGGGGTGATGAAGGACATAGAAAATTATTGTTCCTCCTGCCCTGTGTGTCAGAGGTCGGCCCCGATGCCACATTTCCGTAGCCCGCTGGTCCCTCTACCCATCATTGAGGTCCCGTTTGAGAGGATCGCCATGGATTTGGTAGGTCCTATAATCAAGTCCGCTAGGGGGCACCAGTACATATTAGTTATAATGGACTATGCCACCCGTTATCCAGAAGCGATCCCTCTCCGAAATACCTCGGCCAAAACCATAGCCAAAGAGCTATCTCTTGTGTTTAGCCGGGTGGGTATTTGTAAAGAACTGCTTACGGACCAAGGTACACCCTTTATGTCCCGGGTTATGAAGGAGCTGTGTAAATTGTTCAAAGTGACGCAATTACGTACATCTGTGTATCACCCCCAAACCGATGGGCTGGTTGAAAGGTTCAACAAAACCCTAAAACAAATGTTGAAGAAAGTGGTGGATAGAGATGGAAAGGATTGGGACTGTCTACTTCCTTATCTGATGTTTGCTATTAGGGAGGTGCCCCAATCCTCTACGGGATTCTCCCCCTTTGAGTTACTGTATGGGAGACACCCAAGAGGGCTGTTGGATATTGCCAAGGAAACTTGGGAAAGTGAGAGTTCTCCCCACAGGAGTGTGATTGAGCATGTCGCCCTGATGCAAGACCGAATTGCACAGGTAATGCCCATCGTGAAGGAACATTTGGCCCAAGCGCAGTTAGCACAGCAGAGAGTGTACAACCGTGGAGCCAAGACCCGTACCTTTTCCCCGGGGGATAGGATACTGGTACTTGTCCCTACGGTTGAAAGTAAATTCCTTGCCAAATGGCAAGGCCCCTACGAGATAATGGAAAAAGTGAGCGAAGTGAATTACAAGGTCAGACAACCAGGAAGGCGAAAGCCCGAACAGATCTATCACGTTAATCTGTTGAAAGCCTGGAGGGATAGAGAGTCCCTAGTCGCAGACACTTGGTCACCAGCTCAAACTGGTTGCGTGATTCCGGAGGTTGGAATAGCAGCCACCTTGTCAAACCCCAACTCAACAAAGTCGAGGCCATCCAGAGTTGGCCACGTCCCAACAGCAAGAAGCAGGTACGAACCTTTCTGGGAATCGCTGGGTATTATCGGCGATTCATTCCCCACTTTGCTTCTAAGGCTGTGCCCCTAACCAACCTGACGAAGGGGAAAGGGTCGGTCATGATTAAATGGACCCCCGAGGCTGAGGCAGCATTCCAATTCTTGAAACAAGCCTTATGTAGCCAGCCAGTGTTGTACTCACCCGACTTCTCTAAAGACTTTGTCGTACAAAGTGATGCGTCAGATGTGGGGTTAGGAGCAGTATTGTCCCAGGTCTGGAACGGGGAAGAGCACCCAGTCATTTACCTCAGCAGGAAGTTGAAGTCCCATGAGGTAAATTACGCCACCGTTGAAAAGGAGTGTTTAGCGGTGAAGTGGGCTCTAGATTCCCTTCGGTACTACCTGCTAGGTAGGCACTTTGACATGGTTACGGATCACGCTCCGTTAAAGTGGATGGCTCAAAACAAAGAAACAAATAGAAGAGTGAATAGGTGGTTCCTGGCCCTCCAGGAATTCAACTTCACAGTAAAGCATCGCCCTGGCGTTCAAATGGGGAATGTGGATGCTTTGTCTCGAGTACATGAATGCCTGATTGCTGGTGTTCCAACCCCGAGGTTAAAACAAGAGGGGGGGGTATGTGACAGCAGGAAGGTAAAGTCACCTGGTTGCATCCAGGGGGGTAGATATATTTCGCCCAGATTCAGGCTTTACGCCGACTTATACAACTAGGTGGAGAGTTGTATAAGGCTAGTGGGCTCATGGATGACTCATACCTCTAGGGAGAGTGTGGGGCGTCGTACAGACAGGGAGTTGATGAGACCAGCTGAAGCTTGCCAGCTCATTTAGGCCTCTATAAGAACTCCCAGCTTCATTAGATGTTAGCTCATGCCTGGAACCAGACCTGTGTGGACTGTCTAGGGAGAGTGAACCCCTGTGCGGTGAGACAAAGCCTGTGTGGCTATTTGCTTGGACATTTAAAACCAGGGACTTAGGGACTAGGACAGCACTAGGCTGATCCCAGTTGTTAGTTAGGAAACCTGTATGTTTAGTCAGAGGTCAAGTTGACCAGGATTTATTTTGTTTATGTTTCTTTTGCTTTGCTGTGTTTTGTCACTGTAAATAGAAAATAAACCGCACCTTTTTGATTTTGAAAACCACAACCACCGTTTGCTGGGCCTGTTTTTGTGTGGGGAGCCCATCTCGGGGGTCACACACACCCGCTGCCGAGCTAACCCCCTCACACCGCCCATAGTCAAATGACGTCCACAGATGGGATCTCCCATCCTGAGTGGACGTCATATGACGTCCTGGGCTTTGTGGGGGGATATCTGAATGATGCCTGCAGCTAGAGGCATCATTCAGATATCCTTCTGTTCTGCCGGCGATTCTGTGCGCCATAAGAATGATCATAGCGGCGGTTCCGTCGCTTGATCGTTCGTATAGACAGTGGGAGGGGACATCCCCCCCTCCCACCGCCATCCGGTGCTTCTCCGGGCTCTCCTGTGCCATCGGAGGGCCCGGAGAATGAATCGTCCGGCGCCGGAGGTGAATCATAGAGATGACTGGTGACCAGATGGTCACCAGTCATCTCTATGACCGCCGGAGGCCCGGGCGTGATGTGATGATGTCACGCCCGGGTCCTCAGATGTAAACAAAGCCGCCATTGCGGCTAGTAAACATGAGATCTGTGAAAAAAAAATCACGATCTCATGCTTTCCAGCCTGGAGGACAGATGTGGGGTCTTATTGACCCCGCATCTCTCCATAAAGAGGACCTGTCACACACCATTCCTATTAAAAGGGATGTTTACATTCCTTGTAATAGGAATAAAAGTGATAAAAAAAAAAAAAATGTAAAACGCCCCTGTCCCCGGTAGCTTGCGATCAGAAGCGAGCGCACACGCAAGTCCCGCCCACATATGTAAACGCCGTTCAAACCACAAATGTGAGGTATCGCCGCGTGCGTTAGATCGCGTGCAATAATTCTAGCACTAGACCTACTCTGTAACTCTAACCTGGTAACCTGTAAAAAAAATTAAAGCGTCGCCTATGGAGATTTTTAAATACCGAAGTTTGGCGCCATTCCATGAGTGTGCGCAATTTTAAAGCGTGACATGTTAGGTATCTATTTACTCGGCGTAACATTATCTTTCATATTTTACAAAAAAATTGGGCTAACTTTACTGTTTTGTTATTTTTTAATTCATGAAACCATTTTTTCCCCCCAAAAAAAAGCCGTTTGAAAAATGATTGCGCAAATACCGTGCAAGAAAAAAGTTGCAATGACCGTCATTTTATTTCCTAGGGTGTCTGCTAAAAAAAAAAAATATATATAATGTTTGGGGGTTCTGAGTAATTTTCTAGCAAAAGAATGATGATTTGTACATGTAGGAGAGAAGTGCCAGAATAGGCCCAGTATTGAGGTGGTAAAAAAAGCCCGGTGTTGAAGTGGTTAAAAAACGGTTGGGATTCCCAAAGAAAAGCTCTCATCTGAGTTTTCCCGACGGAAAAACCGAACGTCTGTACGGGGGAAAACTAGAGAGCAGGCTCTTGGTTTTCCCCCTGGGATTTCCAACGAATCTTTTCCTGTCGGGAATCCCGGACTTGTGTACTGGGCATTACAGATCAGAAGATTTTCCCCCTTAATGACCAGGCCATTTTTTGCGATACGGCACTGCATCGCTTTGACAATTGCGCGGTGGTGCGACGCTGTACCCAAACAAATTTGATGTCCTTTTTTTCCCCACAAAAAGAGCTTTCTTTTGGTGGTATTTGATAACCTCTGCGGTTTTTATTTTTCGTGCTATAAACAAGAAAAGAGTGACAATTTTGAAAAAAATATATATATATTTTTTACTTTTTGCTATAATAAATATGCAAAAAAAAAAACAAATTTCTTTATCAGTTTAGGCCAATATTTATATACAAAAATGGAAGAGATGGGAATCCCGCCTATTCTAAATACACTGCTCAAAAAAATTAAAGCAACACTTTTGAATCAGAACTCCTGGGATATTGATCTGGTCAGTTAAGTAGCAGAGGGGGAGGGGTATATACAGAGGGGTTGTTAATCAGTTTCAGCTGCTTTGCTGTTAATTGAAATTAACAACAGGTGCACTAGATGGGCAACAATGAGACGACCTCCAAAACAGGAATGTTTTTTCAGGTGGTGTCGTCTGACATTTCTTTTTCCTACTCATCTTTTCTGACTGTTTTTCACTAGTTTTGCATTTTGACTAGGGTCAGTGTCACTACTGGTAGCACGAGGCGATACTTGGACCCTATAAAGGTTGCACAGGCAGTCCAACTCCTCCAGGATGGCACATCAATACGTGTCATTGCCAGAAGGTTTGCTGTGTCTCCCAGCACAGTCTCAAGAGCATGGAGGAGATTCCAGGAGACAGGCAGTTACTCTAGGAGAGCTGGACAGAGCCGTAGAAGGTCCTTAACCCATCAGCAGGACCGGTATCTGCTCCTTTGAGCAAGGAGGACAGGATGAGCACTGCCAGAGCCCTACAAAATGACCTCCAGCAGGCCACTGGTGTGAATGTCTTTGACCAAACAATTAGAAACAGACTTCATGGGGGTGACTTGAGGGCCCGATATTCTCTAGTGTGCTCTGTGCTCACTGCCGGACACTGTGGAGCTCGATTGGCATTTTCCATTGAACACCAGAATTGGCAGGTCCACCACTGGTGCTCCATGCTTTTCACAGATGAGAGCAGGTTCACCCTGAGCATATGTGACAGACGTGAAAGGGTCTGGAGAAGCCGCGGAGAACTTTATGCTGCCTGTAACATCGTTCAGCATGACCGGTTTGGTGGTGGATCAGTGATGGTCTGGGGAGGCACATCCATGGAGGGACGCGTAGACTACAGGCTACACAATGGCACTCTGACTGCCATTAGGTATCGGGATGAAATCCTTGGACCCATTGTCAGACCCTACGCTGGTGCAGTGGGTCCTGGGTTCCTCCTGGTACACGACAATGCCCAGCCTCATGTGGCTAGAGCATGCAGCCAGTTCCTGGAGGATGAAGAAATTGATACCATTGAATGGCCCCCACGCTCAGCTGACCTAAATCCAAAAGAACACCTCTGGGACATTATGTTTCGGTCCATCCGGTGCCACCAGGTTGCACCTCAGTCTGTTCAGGAGCTCAGTGATGCTGTGGTCCAGATCTGGGAGGAAATACCGCAGGACACCATCCGTCGTCTCATTAGGAGCATGCCCTGATGTTGTCAGGCATGCATACAAGCACTTGGGGGCCATACAAACTACCGAGGACCATTTTGAGTTGTTGCAATGAAATTTCAGCAAAATGCATCTATTTTATTTTATGTTATCTATCTAACTTTATTTTACTCTATTTTATTTTGATATCTTTACTTATTTTTCCTCTTTTCTTTTCTCTATTATTCTTACTTCATAACACACCTTATCGAAGCAACAACAAAGTATTACTCTACATGACTTTATTTTGAAGATACAGATCAATTTATAATTAATGTGTTAAATATTTTTTTCAACTACAGTCTTGAATATATTAGTACAAGGATTTATTTACTTTCTGTCTCATTTAAGTCTTTCTAATTTTTCATTAAGATATATACTGTAGACCATATTATTTGTTATTTTTCTATATTTGAAGTAGTTGGACAAATATCAACAACCTGTATTACATATGATTTGTATATGACTAATATATATGTCCAATAAAATACTTTGACAAGGAAATTTCAGCAAAATAGACTAGCTTTCTGCATAATTATTTCACTTTGATTTTCGGGGTGTCTTTGAATTCAGTCCTCTGTAGGTGGATAATTTTCATTTCCATCAAATGATGTGCCATCCTTTCATTCCTAACATATTACCCAATCCATATCAGTATAGATATCCAGCATGAGATTTTTCCGCATTGAGATCTGATGTATTTTCAAAGTGTTCCTTTAATTTTTTTGAGCAGTGTATGTAGTACTCACCGAATAAATGTCGGGGGCTGTAATCAATTATATACTAAGCCAACAAACGAAAATAAAAACTGAAAAGATATCTACACACCCTAAAGAGTTCAACTACAAAAAGATTTTTATTAATAGCTTAAAAAGCGACACACAAAACGTTATAGGCCTAATACCCCCGATCCCCTATATAGACCAAAAAGGAAATCCCCTAAAATCAGGGGAATTCCTTGGTGGTTTAATCCTCTAGCAAACAGACTGACTGTATAAAGCAGAACCCCCCCCCCCTCCAAATCGAGGAGAGACGAGGCAGACCACACAGTCCACAGACCCACCCTCCCCAATATAAAGCACCCCCTTTAGATACCTAATTAATGCTCTAAACCACCTATAAACGGGACCCTTGCAATTTATTCCTAAAACCGGGTAGTGTATTCCTGTGAAAACACAGGCAATTATATCACACTATCCTGTAATGGAAAGAAACACTGCATATGGTCACACTTGATAATACCCGTAATTATACCCTGGTCAAGTCAGTCGGTCAGTGGGGCTGAAAGAGGACAGAATAAAATGTATTTTTGTCTCATCAATATCCAGAAAGAAAGTGTGTATTATATCACTGTCCAAGTGGGAAGCACCCTGACAAGCAGGTGTGTATATCCAACGATCTAATCAGTCCCAACTGCTCTCGTCCTGGCAGTTGATTATAAGGAACAAGGGAAATTTTCAGACACTAGAACTATAATAAATTACACACTGCAAGTCCGGTATATTCAGATATTATTTCACCATATTTGAAACAATATCACAGGTTCAATCAGCATAACCAATGAAGGGATTCCCACAGCGTGTCGGTAGTTCCTATTACTCACAGCAATTGATACGATTACTCAGTGATTTAATCTACTTGGGTTACTCACTGATCCTGCTGATCGTCATACAGAGATCTCCACCAATCTTAAGCTTCATTTTGAGCAAGTTGGACCAACAATCCGACCGTGTGTACGCTCCATCGGACAAACTTTTTTGATTTGTTTTTTGTTTTCATCAGACAAAAGTTGGGTCTGCAAACGGACAAACTTTTGCCCAACAAAAGTCCAATGGAGCAAAGTCCAACCGTGTGTACAGAAAACCATCGGACTTTTGTCCGATGGACAAAACAAATAATGTTACAATCAACCAACAATAGCAGAAGTTGACCAAAGGGTGGCGGTAAAGAGCAGAAAAACCATGTGATGTTGGATAAAGTTTTGGGAAAGTTTGCAGAAAAAGTCAGAGCGTGTGTATGCTATGGGTGTTCCCGACCAAAAAAAACACGGAAAAGTCCGATGGAAGTCCGACCGTGTGTACGGGCTTTAATGGGAGTCAATCTGTCAGTGTATGTCCAAAAACGTGATTTTCCAGCAGGCAGTTTCTTTATCCGTGATATTTGGATTATGCCAGTTGGTGCAATGTTTCAGTGTATCTCTAAAATGTAAAAGGGAAAGTAGAATTCTCCAATCAAATTTCAAAGTGTCCGTTGAGGGTAAGAGTTCTCCAAAATATTTAGGAGATTAGCATGGAATTTTCCAATCAATCGGATTTCTCAAAGTAGTGCTTCATATGCTCTAGTATAATGTCCCTGAAAAAAGGGGAGATGGGGTGCTTGTCCCAGCGTTAGATGTTTACGTTTCGTTCCTGTGGGTCCGGAACTTCGTCAGAACAAAATCCTAAAGATTTTGGAGAACCATTACCCTCAATGGACACTTTGAAATTCGATTGGAGAATTCTACTTTCCCTGGAGAACTATTACTAAAACCACTACCCGGTTTTAGAAATAAATTGCAAGGGTCCCGTTTATAGGTGGTTTAGAGCATTAATTAGGTATCTATAGGAGTGCTTTATATTGGGGAGGGCGGGTCTGTGGACTGTGTGGTCTGCCTCTCCTCGATTTGGAGGGGGGGGGGGTTCTAGAGGAATTAGCCTTGGGGGAGGATTAGACCACCAAGGAATTCTGCTGATTTTAGGGGGTTTCCTTTTTGGTCTATATAGGGGATCGGGGTATTGTACCTATAACTTTTTGTATGTCGCTTTTTAACCACTTGCCGACCGCCGCACACACATATACGTCGACACAATGGCACGGGCAGGCAAATGGGCGTACCTGTACGTCCCTTTAAATTTGTCATCCAGCGGGCACGTGCGCAGCGCCCGCCGCGTGAGTGTTCTCGCGGGTCCCGGGAACTCGATTTTCCCGGGCGGCCCGCGATTGCGGTCGGCAAAGGCAGAACAGGAGAATGCCTTTGTAAACAAGGCATTCCCCTGTTCTGCCTAGTGACATGTCACTGATCTACTGTTCCCCGTGATCGGGAACAGTGATCAGTGACGTGTCACTGGTAGCTCCTCCCCCTAACAGTTAGAAGCACTCCCTAGGACACACTTAACCCCTTCACTGCCAGTGTCATTTTCACAGTAATCAGTGCATTTTTATAGCACTGGTCGCTGTAAAAATGACAATGGTCCCAAAAATGTGTCAAAAGTGTCCGCCATAAAGTCGCAGTCACGATATAAATCGCACATCACCGCCATTACTAGTAAAAAAAAAAAAATAATAATAATAAAAATGCTTATTGCAATTTTTTTTTACCAAATATGTAGAAGAATACATATCGGCCTAAACTGAGAAAAAATTAGCTTTTTTTAAAAAAAAATTGGGGATATTTATTATAGCAAAAAGTACAAAATATATATTTTTTTCCAAAATTGTTGCTCTATTTTTGTTTATAACGCAAAAAATAAAACCGGCAGAGGTGATCAAATACCACCAAAAGAAAGCCCTATTTGTTGGAAAAAAAAGGACGTCAATTTTATTTGGGAGCCAAGTCGCACGACCGTGCAATTGTCAGTTAAATCGACGCAGTGCCGAATCGCAAAAAGTGGCCAGGTCTTTGGCCAGCCAAATGGTCCGGAGCTTAAGTGGTTAAGCTATTAATAAAAAAAAAATTGTAGTTTAACTCTTTAGGGTGTGTAGATATCTTTTCAGTTTTTATTTTCGTTTGTTGGCTTAGGCCAATATGTATTCTTCTACATTTTTTCAAAAGTTAAAGCGTCTACAAAATAGGAGATAGATTTTTTTTGGCATTTTTATTTATTTTTTATTTATATTTTACTAGTAATGGCGGTGATCAGTATTTTTTAGCGGGACTGCGACATTGCGGCAGACAGATCAGACACTTTTGACACCACTGACATTTTTACAGCGATTAGTGATATAAAAATGCACTGATTACGCTATAAATGTCACTGGCAGGGAAGGGGTTAACACTAGGGGGCGATCAAGGAGTTAAATGTGTTCCCTGGGAGGTGTTTATAACTGTGGGGGATGGGACTGACTGGGAGTAGAGAGATCGCTGTTCCTAATCACTAGGTACAGACGATCACTCTGTACTCCCCTGATATAACAGGGATCTGTTTGTTTACATTGACAGATCCCCATTCTGCCTCTCTGTGGAGCGATCGCAGGTGGCAGGCGTACATCGTGGCCGCTGGCCATGCGCATCAGCTCCCCCGGCACGCGCCCGCTATAGCTGTTAAAGGGACCGACGTACAGCTACGGCGGTTTGCAGGAACGAGCCGAACTGTCGCAGTATAAGGCTCCATGTACACAGAAGCTCAAAAACTATCGTTTTGAACGCCAGATTTCTGGCAGAAAAAGCTGCTTTAAAATACAGCTTTTATCAGTGGTTTTTACTAGCGTTTATTAGCTTTTTTTTTTTTCAATGGATCAAAAAACGCTAAAAAATGCTAAAAACCGCTGGCGCCCAGCGTTTGAGCGTTTATTCGCGTTTTGCTTTTCTTGCGTCTTTTCCCGCCGACAAACTGCACTTTGAACGCGAATTTCTTGCGTTCAGAAAAAAGCCCATTAACTCCACTGCTCATTAACACAAAAAAACGCTATGTGTACATGAACACATAGGCTAACATAGATTGCAGTTAATGGGCTTTTTAAAAAAACGCCTACAAAATGCAGTTTATCAGCTTCAGTGTACATGGAGCCTTATGGCGGCGGCGGCAAATGGTTAAGATACAGCTCAGCAGAGGTCATTTGTGTGGAGATATTGCTTTACGTTGCAGCATCATAAATCCACAGTTGTCAATAACTACACTGATTATTGGGCATGCTGTTCTCATGTTATGACCTGCATAAGGAAAAGACACACATTTACAGAGTAAGTAACCCACTCCCTCTACCATTTCTTAGGCTGTTATTTTCTTTTAAGAGGAAGTCTGTGATTTAAATGTATCTCACCACATCTCTTTCCATTTATAGTACTGTATGAGTGGGGATTCATTGTTAAATCAATTCCCTTACTGTGCAAACACTTAAAATGTGGCATTTAACCACTTAAGCCCCGGACCATTTTGTAGCTAAAGGACCAGAGCTGTTTTCAGAATTTTGCACTGCGCTGCTTTAACTGTAAATTGTGCAGACATGCAATGTTGTACCGAAACAAAATTTGCGTCCCTTTCTTCCCACAAATAGAGCTTTCTTTTAATGGTATTTGATTGCCTCTGCGATTTTTATTTTTTGCAATATAAACGGAAAAAGACCGAAAATTTGGAAAAAAAATGATATTTTCTACTTTTTGTTATTCGAAAAATCGAATAAACTCAATTTTAGTCATACATTTAGGCCAAAATGTATTCAGCCACATGTCTTTAGTAAAAAAAATGTCAATAAGCGTATATTTATTGGTTTGCGCAAAAGTTATAGCGTCTACAAACTAGGGTACATTTTCTGGAATTTACACAGCTTTTAATTTATGACTGCCTATCTCATTTCTTGAGGTGCTAAAATGGCAGGGCAGTACAAAACCCCACCAAATGACCCCATTTTGGAAAGAAGACACCCCAAGGAAATTGCTGAGAGGCATGTTGAGCCCATTGAATATTTTTTTTTTTGTCCCAAGTGATTGAATAATGACAAAAAAAAAAAACTAATTACAAAAAGTTGTCACTAAATGATATATTGCTCACACATGCCATGGTTATATATGGAATTACACCCCAAATAACATTTTGCTGCTTCTCCTGAGTACGGGGATACCACATGTGTGGGACTTTTTGGGAGCCTAGCCGCGTACGGGACCTCGAAAACCAAGCACCGCCTTCAGGATTTCTAGGCACAAATTTTTGATTTCACTCCTCACTACCTATCACAGTTTCGAAGGCCATAAAATGCCAAAATAGCACAAAACCCCCCCAAATGACCCCATTTTGGAAAGTAGACACCCCAAGCTATTTGCTGAGAGGCATGGTGAGTATTTTACAGCTCTCATTGGTTTTTGAAAATGAAGAAAGTAAATATATATATATATATATATATTTTTTCAATTTTCAAAACTTTGTGACAAAAAGCGAGATCTGCAAAATACTCACCATACCTCTCAGCAAATAGCTTGGGGTGTCTACTTTCCAAAATGGGGTCATTTGGGGGGGGGGTTTGTGCCATCTGGGCATTCCATGGCCTCCAAAACTGTGATAGGCAGTGAGAAGTGAAATCAAAAATTTACACCCTTAGAAAGCCTGAAGGCGGTGCTTGGTTTTTGGGTCCCGTACGCGGCTAGGCTCCCAAAAAGTCTCACACATGTGGTATCCCCGTACTCAGGAGAAGCAACAGAATGTATTTTGGGGTGTAATTCCACATATGCCCATGACATGTTTGAACAATATTATTATTATTATTATTATTATACAGGATTTATATAGCGCCAACAGTTTGCGCAGCGCTTTACAACATCAGGGAAGACAGTACAATCACAATACAATTCAATACAGAGGGATCAGAGGGCCCTGCTCGATAGAGCTTACAGTCTAGAAGTATATCATTTAGTGACAACTTTGTGCAAAAAAATTTTTTTTTATTTTTTCCGCAACTTGTGTCAACATATAAAATATTCCATGGACTCAACATGCCTCTCAGTATATAGCTTGGGGTGTCTACTTTCCAAAATGGGGTCATTTGGGGGGGGTTTTGAACTGTTCTGGCATTTTATACACAACATTAGGAAGCTTACATCCACTCTTCTAACCACTTGAAGACAAAGCCCTTTTTGACACTTTTTGTTTACATGAAAACATATTTATTTTTTTGCAAGAAAATTATGTTGAACCCCCAAACATTATATATATATTTTAAAGCAAAGGCCCTACAGATTAAAATGGTGGGTGTTGCATTTTTTTTTCTACACAGTATTTGCGCAGCGATTTTTCAAACGCATTTTTTGGGGAAAAAATACACTTTTTTTTATTTTAATGCACTAAAACACACTATATTGCCCAAATGTTTGATGAAATAAAAAAGATGATCTTAGGCCGAGTACATAGATACCAAACACGACAAGCTTTAAAATTTCGCACAAACACGCATTGGCGACAAACTACATACATTTTTAAAAGCCTTTACAGGTTACGACGTTAGATTTACAGAGGAGGTCTACTAAAATTACTGCGCTCGATCTGACCTACGCGGTGATACCTCACATGCATTGTGCAATTGCTGTTTACATATGACGCCAGACCGACGCTTGCGTTCGCCATTGGGCAAGAGCAGGGCAAGACAGGGGTGCTTTTTTTTTTTATTATTAATTTTGCTTTTTTATTTTATTTTTAAACTGTTGCTTCCATATTTTTTTTTTTTTATCATTTTTATTGTTATCTCAGGGAATGTAAATATCCCCTATAATAGCAATAGGTAGTGACAGGTACTCTTTTTTTGAAAAAACTGGGGTCTATTGGACCCTAGATCTTTCCTCTGCCCTCAAAGCATCTGACCACACCAAGATCGGTGTGATAAAATGCTTTCCCAATTTCCCAATGGCGCTTTTTATATCCGGGGGGGGGGGACATTCCCTCCCACTGCTTGTAAAAGCAGTCCAGAGACTAATTAGCCACTAGGATTGCTTTTACATGAAAGCCGGCCGCTGGCTGAAAAGAATGATACCAAGATGATACCTAAACCCGCAGGCATCATTCTGGAATAAACATTCAAAGTCCAGCAACATACCAGTACGTTGCTGGTCCTTGTTGGACATGTATTGTAATCTTTTTTTTCATGCAGCCTGTTGGCTGAACGAAAAAAAAAGATTGATCGGTGGGTATGCCCACCATTAGAATACCGCCCTTCATCCACCCACTTCTAATGATGGGCATACATGCACCATTTATATATGCCGAAGCATGGGGGCATCGTCCCGCAAAAGTTATGCCGCGTACACATGGTCAGACCTTTCCACGGGCAAGCCTCCGTCGGAATTTCGACCGTATGTACGCGGCATTAGGAGCAAAATCGCTCCTCCGCCCCTGCTGCCCCAATGCTTCGGCATATATGCTTTTTTTTTTAACTGTGGTGGTGAAATCACCTCCTACAGCACTGGAGTCGCAGGGATCAGGCCTGTCTCTGCAAACGCTGCAGTTATGTGTGTTGTGTTTTGTAAGTGACAGTGATCGATCGATACTGCACTTGGGTGGCCTGGGCTGGACGGAGGGGCAAAACGCAGGTGCTAGCAGGTATCTGGGCTGATCCTGCTAACACTGCGTTTTTGGGAACCCTAAACTGCTGGGGACGCTAGTATAGATCTGATCAGATATTGATCTGTTCAGATACTATACCACTAAGGGGGGTGTATGCTTCACGCGTGGGTGTTAGCGTTACTGGCACTAACCTGACGCTGCCTGGGGTGTGACGCAGACCCTCTCTGACGCTAAAACCTAATTGATATCACCCGCCAGGCGATCAGGGGGTTAAACCTTTATTAGGTTATATACGGCGGGTGCCCTGACACTATAAAAAGCAAACGAACTAACCAGCGTCACCCGTAACACTTATATGGTGATTACTGGTGAAATGGTTAACTAGGGGCAATTAGGGGGTTAAAACCTTTATTAGGTAATATATGGGGGTACCTGACGCTATATGCGAACCAAAAAAAAAAATTACTGGCTACCTATCGGCATCACCGACACTAAGACAGCGATCAGAAAAACGATTGCTTAGCGACAGTGGTGATAGGGGGTGAAAGGGTTACCTGGGGGGGCGATCAAGAGGGTTAAACCTTTATTAGATAATATATGGGGGTACCTGACGCTATAAAAACCTGCGGTGAACCTAAAAAAATTACTGGCTACCGATCGGCATTACCGACACTAAGACAGCGATCAGAAAAACTATCGCTTAGCGACAGTGGTGATAGGGGGTGAAAGGGTTACCTGGGGGGCGATCAAGGGGGTTAAACCTTTATTAGGTAATATATGGGGGTACCCGACGCTATAAAAAATTGCGGCGAACCTAAAAAAAATTACTGCCTACCGATCGGCATCACCAACGCTAAGACAGCGGTCAGAAAAACGATCGCTTAGCGACAGTGGTGATAGGGTTACCTGGGGGGCGATCAAGGGGGTTAAACCTTTATTAGGTAATATATGGGGGTACCTGACGCTATAAAAACCTGCGGCGAACCTAAAAAAAAATAACTGGCTACTGATCGGCATCACCAACGCTAAGACAGCGATCAGAAAAGTGATCGCTTAGGCGGTGAAAGGGTTATCTGGGGGGCGATCAGGGGGTTAAACCTTTATTAGGGGGGGTTAGGAGGCTACACTGGACCTAAAACTAACTTTAGTGACACTTTTACAGTCACAAATGTCACTGATTGCAGTGATCAGTAAATAAATGGTCACTGCAATCAGTGACACTGTGACTGGGGGCTGGGGAGTGATCTGGGGTGGCGATTTATGTGCCTATGTGTCCTGGTGTCAGTGTAGTGTTTTGTGCACTAACCTGCATCTTCTCCTGTGCGGCGCTCGGTATGTGAGAGCCGCAGGAGAGATGACATCACTTCCTCTGCCTGTGTAAACATTACACAGGCAGGGGAAGGATTCGATTCGCTGGGAGCGATCGAGAGGGGGTGGCCGGAATCGAACGGCTGTCCCCTCATCCCTGATCGCTCCCACACGAATAACGGCCGCTCACTGTAAAGAAGGGGGGTCCGATCGGACCCCCCAACTATACAAAGGCAATCACGTATATGTACGTGATTGTGCCTGTCGGTGCCATTCTGCCGACGTATTTTTACAGTGGGCAGTCGTTAAGTGGTTAAAAACCAGCAATAATAGCTCCCGTGCCCTGTTACCACATTTTTTTCTAAACAGACCGATAACTGTCCGTACATCAAGATGAATATACAAACACTCAAAATGTGATCAATAAACCCCACATTCACCCTGTTGATTGGCTTAACGAATCCCAGTACAGGGCTCTGTACATGGAGCAGCAATGTGGCAGTTTTCTTCCTCCTGCAAAGCACAGCTATTAAAGTAGGAAGGCAAGAGGACTTTGCCATGCCTCCCTGAATGGCCTTTTTTCAACTGCATTTAACCCCAAAGAGTAAACTTGCCTAAAGCTGCGTTTTGCATTCGTGTTTGGCGTTCATGCATTCGATTGGCCAGAACATTAACGTGGGATTAAACCCAAAACCAAAAATGTAATATATTGCTGCTTACCAATCATTAGATGTGGTGGCTGCTTCACTTCTTTTATTTTTTTACACTGTTTTCACCTGGGGATCTGGCCAGTAACACACCTATATTAGAGTGCCCCCACTCTGGATGAAAGAGCATAAGGGGCACATTTGGACAGCAACATTGTCAGTCTGAGAGGAGAGGAGTGTTATAGCTGTACTAGAAACTTTAAAGCAGAACTTAAGAAATGTTTTTTTTCAACTTTCTATCTATTAAATCTTCTGCCCTTGTTGTTTTAAAAAGGAAGTAAACCTAAAAAAAATTTTGCTTAAAAAAAAACCCTGCAAGAAAAAGGTATAATGAGCTAGTATGCTATGCATCGGTGCAATGTTTTCTGCAAATATCTCCTTAACCGTGTAGATTAAGGAGATATTTCTTGCACCTACAGGTATTCTAGGCTTACCTGTAGGTGCAAGTTATCACAGTGGGTTTACAACCACTTTAACTTTAGATAGTAAAAAAAAAAAAAATCTGCCAGTGTAGCACCACCCCCAGTTAAGAAAGCTGCTGATTTGTTTTGGGTCTGTACCCTAGCTATCAACCCCAAGAATCTGGCTCGAACCCTCCCTTGGCACAACTGGTCTGCAATTAGGTTGTGGAACCCAATGGCAATGGGATACACAATAATACTATGCAACAGTATAATGGTACATAAAATTGTTACCTTGTATAGCTACTGGTACGGCAGGACAATATAGAGAACTCCACACAGTATTCTGCTTAATCAAAAATCACGTTTACTTAGTGATAAAAATAGCAGAGTTAAACAACTGTACGGTTGACTTGTGCAGGGCCCTGCAGAGTCAATGATATATGACAATATTATAACACAATCTAAATGCGCACTTTCTAAATAAGTAACCGGCCTATGCTCGCGAGTTCCCCCTAATGGGCAATACTGTGCCCGTGTCCCGTCACTATCAATCCTAGTCAGGCCTGACTAAGTTCCATGTCCAGTTCCTTCAGTGGTAGGAGTGTTCGCTAGCAAACGTTGGTGCACATAACATTTGTAATCCAAATGGGTATTAAAGGAAAGCAAACTAAACTTCCACAATGTTTGTGAATGAAACTCTATAGCGGTGCAAACGCCAACCCTTAAGCCATGCGGCCTCCGTGAGATGCGCTATGTCCTGGCGTGTGGCGCACTTCTAATAATGGTGGGCCTTACAAAGTCACAGGCCTATATAAACAGTTAATGAAATCCGGGCAGGTGCCCTCTCACCAAAGTAGGCCTCGTCCCTCCGGTACATCCCGCTGTCAATACCCTGATCCGCGACCTCTCCGCAACTTGCAGTCTCTGGTTCCTCTCACAGCCACAGTGGATGTTGGTTGAAAGATGACTCCGGTCTCTGAGAAACGCGAGCTGGTCACACAAGAGAGGATTCCTCTTTTAGCTGAGTGATCCTCTGCAAAAGCTGTAGGCCCAGGATTTAGGCCTAGTCGCTCCAGGAAAGCAGGCCTCACACAGACTTCCTGCTTGATTGAGGGCCAAGTACAGAGAGAGCTAGCGTAGCCCCTCCCTTCCTTTAAGTAACCTCCTCCAGAAAGCTGTGCGAGAATGCAATGCACTTTGGGAGTACAGCTGCACTGTGGGTACCATAGTCTATTAGATACCTCATGACAATGGTGTCCCTTTCTCCCTGTACCATAAGTCCCACAATGCATTGTTCAATAAAGTAAACAACAGTTGCTGCAATCTCTTAAAGAGTCTCCGGAGGGAGCTGAGGATATTCTTAATATAACCATAGTTCTTTATAACACACTACAAATAGGCACCCCACTACAAATGTATTGATGGAAATTAAAACCTGAATAAAAGTCTATTTACTCTCACTGATATATATACTTGTAGACCACAACTAAGAAAGTTTGCATCAGCTATATGACATTTATTGGTACGCTGTTACCATCAATAAAGGTATTGTACAGCTTTAAACATTTAAAAAAAAAATTAAAATAATAAACATGTCATACTTTTCCTCCTCTGTGCAATGGTTTTGTACAGAGCAGCCCCAATCCTCTTCTTCTGGGGTCCCCCACCGGCACCCTGGCCCCTCCCCTTCACACTTGTGCATGCTTGTTTCCGAGCTGGGCTGTTTGCATCTATTTAGACACAGTCTGGCTCGGCCCCATCCCCCACTGTCTGCTCACAAGGTTAGACTGACAAGCAGCAGACGTCAATGGCTCCCACTGCTCTCAGCCTGTCAGAATGGGGAGAGAGGAGAAATGCTGCTGCAGACATGCACATTGCTGAATCGAGATCGGGCTCAGGTAAGTATTGGGGAGGGAGGGGGGGGGGCATTGAAAAGTTTTTTTTCTTAATGCAGAAAATGCATTAAGGTAAACAAAAAGTTTACCTTTATAACCACTAACTCAAAAGCAAATAGGTTGTATTAGAAACAAAATACCATTAAAAGAATAGTCTTAACCTTGTGAATTCCTTGATAAAGTTGTCAAAACTTTGCCAAAAAAGGCATTCTTCAACAAAAGGCATTTGCAAGAGACACTACTTGCACTGAAGCTTCACAGATCAACATTTAAGCCAAAGGGTCCTCAGCAGGGCTGCCATCAGGAATTTTACATGCCTTCAGGCATGGGCCCCCTGGAGCAGAGGACCGGGGGGGGGGGTTCCGCAAATTGAGGAGGGGGTGCTGCCGCCGCAAATTGAGACATAAAAAAAAAGTAGGGGGGTTGCCATCCGGGCCCCTTACAGGTGCACTGCCTGTACCCCCCCTGATGGCGGCCCTGGTCCTCAGCATATGCACTGTAAGGAGGCTGGATATTTGTCAGATCATATCTGCTAGCTTGTCTACTTTGTCTACACAACAGCGCAGGATGTCTAGTTGTTAGAGAATAGGAGGATCTATCAATACAGAACAAGGATCCGAAGACATTGCCTGAAACTTGACAACCAGGGTTTGGCCGATGGAAATGGTTGCAACAGCAGTTGCATTGGAAAGCCTGCAAAGGGAATCAAGGCATTGGATAGGGCTTCATCATTTATCCATAGGGTCCTTGAACACTAGTATATCCTCATAAGGTCCAGTTCCCAATTTTAAAAATACCCTATACTTACCACAGAGGTCTTTAATCCGAGGAATCTGCAGAGACTGGATTCCATCAGATAGTTTTACCTTGGCCCTGGGCCTGTATGAGACTCTGCAGCTAACTGAACACGTTGCACCACATGCCTAGATGAGCGTCAAAAGCAGGATTCCGTTTCCTGGTGGGGTCTGGCTATGGTCCTCCCAGTGAAAAGCCAAGGCGTAATCGATCATTCTTTCACAGATAAATATTTAACATTTATTCATTATAGATCAGATATTCCCAGTCAAACCTTGTAGGGATTTCTGTGCACAGAGTTCCTTGAGTCTCACTGGTCAGAATCCTTGCATTTTCTCCCCCCCACCTCCCCATAGTTTATCACATTTATCACTTCCATCAGCGTATCCCCCAGTTAGAACCCTTTGCACCACCCTATTAGATTGTAAGCTCCTATGAGCAGGGCCCTCTAAACCCTCTGCTATTTTATTGTATTAGTGCAGCGCTAAAAACGAAACTAAAAATTAGCATCAAAAGTCCAAATAATATGCGGCAAGATGAGGCCAGAGGATGTTGAAGGTTGACAGAGGTGTGTAAAACTTCTTAGGTAGTAAATGGGGTGCTTCAATCAATCACCATGCATCCAGACATATGTGTCTCCCCCACCAGAAGTGCAAACCGCTCACCTGAACATATGGACCTCTGAATAAACAGAAGGTCAGTCACGCTGTCCCTTAACTAGGGTAGTGGTAAGATGTTGTCTTCACGTAAGGTCCTTCTCTAAGACTCCTCAATCGATAAATGGTCTCCAAATTCACTCATATATAGAATAGATCATGTCAAAATATAAAAGAAACGCATAGTGCTCTCCGTATGTAAAAGCAATATTTAATAAAAATAAAACTACTCACAAACATGGCACTATGATTGTGTTACTTGCATCATCTGTGATGGGCAGTCCTCTTGCTGGGAGTGGGCTGGACATGTAATTGATTGAACCAGGAATCGATGTTATAAATTTAGCACTGACACATTAGCCCTTTCCATATCCGCTGAGGAAGTCCTGCACTACGGACGATACACGTGCCGGGGGGGCTTATAGTGATGTCAGGACAGCCACCTACCTGGTTCTTTTATATGTACTTCATGCCGTGCACTAGGATATAGTGCCGTGTTTGTGAGTAGTTTTATTTTATATTAAATAGTGTTGCTTTTACATACGGAGAGCACTATGCGTTTATTTTATATTTTTACATGATCCATTCTATATATGAGTGAATTTGCAGACCATTTATCGATTGAGGAGTCTTATGCCCCATACACACGATCGTTTTTAATGTCATTTTTTAAACCGACGTTTTTCTCCTCGTTTTTTTTTCATGTTTCCTCTCAAGCCTGCCTTGCGTACACACCATCATTAAAAAAAACGATCAAGCAAAGCGCAGTGACGTTCAACACGTACGACGGCACTATAAAGGGGAAGTTCCGTTCGAATGGCGCCACCCTTCATGTTAGTAAAGTTTGTTGAGCGACGATTCGCGCTTTTCAGTCCGTTACTGTGTAATGAATGTGCTATCTCCATTACGAACGCTAGTTTTACCAGAACGAGCGCTCCCGTCTCTTACTTGATTCTGAGCATGCGCGGTTTTTTTCACGTCGTTAAAGCATACACACTATCGTTTTTCACGTCGTTAAAAAAAACGACATGAAAAACGACGTGAAAAAAGAGAGCATGTCCGGAATTTTTAATGGCCGTTTTTCACGTCGTTAAAAATGCTCTGGAGCATACACACGATCATTTTTCAGGGCCATTTTTTAAAATGGCAGTTTTAACGGCATGAAAAACGATCGTGTGTACGGGGCATTAGAGAAGGACCTTATGTGAAGACAACATCTTATCACTACCCTAGTTAAGGGACAGCGTGACTGACCTTCTGTTTATTCAGAGGTCCATATGTTCAGGTGAGCGGTTTGCACTTCTGGTGGAGGAGACACATATGTCTGGATGCATGATGATTGATTGAAGCACCCCATTTACTACCTAAGAAGTTTTACACCTCTGTTGCCCTTCAACATCCTCTGGCCTCATCTTGCCGCATATTGTTTGGACTTTTGATGCTAATTTTTAGTTTAGTTTTTAGTGCTGCACTGCTTTTTATATGTACTCTACTTAAGGACTTTTATATTGACCTTCAGTGTCCAGCTGCTTTTATTAGGGGTTGGTTTTTGCGCTGTCTGATTTCCTTTTATTTTATTGTATTGTACCTGTACTGTCTCGCTTTATATTGTAAAATGCTGCGCAATCTGTTGGCACTGTATAAATCTCTTATAATAATAATAATATAACCGCTCGCCCTTCCTGATGTTATGTGAAGGAGGGTGGTGATGAAATATATTGCTTTTGTACCAAACAGATTATGCTGTTTTGGTCAAGAAGTATGATCTTAATATTATTAAGCTATAAGATGATTTTTTGTGACTGAATGTGCCCCTTCATTCACATTGAACATAGGTTCAGACATTTGGTTTTTCTTATGATTAAATGCTTTAGCGATACAGGAGAAAAATAAATAAATCACTGCAATATGCACTTGCCAGTTACTATTAAAAATACCCGATACTTCTCATTGCAATAAACTAGTGGTATTGTTATTTTACTCTACTTCAAAAGGACCACCATTGCAAAAATAGGATTTTTGTACGCACTGTAAAATCCTTTTCTCTGAAGTCCATGGACGGACACAGCTCCTTTTATTCTTGACAGTAGGGTTATATGCCGTCTATTAGGAGAGGACTAGGCAGACATGTTAACAATTAAAAAACATGTAACAATAACAAAGCTGAACAGTACCGCCCAGGGGGCGGTCCCTCTGCCTATAACCCCTCAACCTGCACTCAGCAGCTCAGTTCGTCAAAAAGCAGTACAAACATAAACAGGAGGAGTGGGTGCTGTGTCCGTCCATGGACTTCAGAGAAAAGGATTTTACGGAGAGTACAAAAATCCTATTTTCTCTTTCGTTCATGGACGGACACAGCTCTTTTTATTCTTGACAGTAGGGACGTCCCCAAGCAGTGTCAAAAAACAAGGGGTGGGAACAGCAATCAAACCAAACTTCACCCCCAAAACAACCAGGGCTCCTCAACGGAGGAGTTGCAACCTTAAACGGCCGCCTGCAAAACTTTGCGGCAGAAGCAAGCATCCGCAGATGCATGCACATCAACCTTGAAAAACTTAGTGAAAGTGTGAACGGCCGACCAGGTCGCTGCCTTACACACCTGGGAGACAGACACTTGATGTCGGAAAGCCCAGGAGGCACCAATTGCCCTGGTTGAATGCGCCGTGACAGGAAAGGGAGGTGCCTGCCCCTTTAGGGCATAAGCCTGAATCACGATCTGTCTGATCCACCGAGAAATGGTGGCCGACGAGACCGACAGGACTTCCTTTGGACCAGTCACCGACACAAAGAGTGAGTCTGACCTCCGAAACGTAGCCGTAGCAGACAGATACACTTGCAGAGCTCGGACCACGTCCAAGGAATGTAACGCAACCTCTTTCGGATGCGACGGCTGAGGACACAAGGATGGAAGCACAATGTCCTCATTTAGATGAAAAGCCGAAACCACCTTGGGAAGAAACGAAGGCTGCGGGCTTAGCACCACTTTATCCTTGTGGAGGATCAAGTAGGGAGACTTGCAAGACAAGGCCGCCAATTCAGAAACCCTCCCAACTGATGTAATAGCCACCAGAAAGGCAACGTTCTTAGAGAGTGTCAAAAGGGGAATCTCTCGGATGTTCTCAAACGGAGGTTTCTGAAGTGCCGAGAGCACCAGATTCAAATCCCACGGAGGCAGCAGTGGTCGAACCGGAGGAGCCACATGTCGAACCCCTTGCACAAACGTACTCACCAGTGAATGAGCCTCCAAGGGTCGTTGAAAGAAAACAGCCAAGGCTGAAATCTGCCCCTTAACGGTGCTTAGGGCAAGTTTCTGATCCACTCCATGCTGTAAAAACAGCAGGATCCTGGAAACCAAATATGTCCGTGGACGCCACTCCATCTCCTCACACATAGAGATGTAGGCCTTCCACATGCGATGATAGATCTTCCGAGAAGATGACTTCTGTGCCCTCAGCATGGTGGAAATTACTGAATCCGACAGGCCACGGTCCTTTAGTACTTGGTTTTCAACAGTCATGCCGTTAAAGCCAGCGACTGTAAAGCAGGATGAAGTATAGGACCTTGCGACAGAAGGTCCTCTCGCATTGGCAGTCGCCAAGGAACATCCGCCACCAGGCATACTAGGTCGGCGTACCAGGGACGCCGAGGCCAATCTGGGGCAATTAGAATCACCGGAATCCCCTCGGTCACCACTCTGCGGAGCAGACGAGGAAGAAGTTTCAGTGGGGGGAAGGCATAAATTATCCGATAACCTCCCCACGGAGCTACCAACGCGTCTGTCGCGTTCCGCCCAGGGATCTTTGGACCTGGTCACAAACCTCAATACCTTCCGATTGAGTCGAGAAGCCAGGAGATCCACGTCTGGCGTGCCCCATCTCAGGCAAAGGAGTCGAAACACATCCGGGTGTAGCGACCATTCTCCTTGGTCCAGCATCTGGCGACTTAGGTAGTCTGCTTGCCAGTTTTCTACGCCCGGAATGTATACGGCCGATAGAGCGGAGCGTGCCGGCTCTGCCCACCTCAGGATGTGAGCAACCTCCAATGCTGCAGCCGAGCTTCTTGTTCCTCCTTGATGATTGACATAAGCCACCGCCGTGGCGTTGTCCAACTGGACCCTGAATGGACGTCCCTGCAGCCTCTGTGACCATGTGGAGAGGCACTGCCTGATCGCCCGAAGTTCCAGTACATTGATCGGCAGGCAGGATTCTTCTGTATTGTATTCTCTGTATTCTCCTTGTGTCGACTGTACACCCCAAACTCTCCCCCAACCAGTCAGGCTGGCGTCCGTCATAATCACCGTCCAGTGAAAGGGAAGGAACGACTTTTCGGACTGAAGGGCCAGAGATCTTAACCACCAGACCAGGGATTCCCTGACTAGTTGGCTCATCCGGATTTGACAATCCAGGGACAACGTGATTTGTCCCATTTGGACAGGATCTCCTTCTGCAAGACTCGAGTGTGGAATTGAGCATATGGTACCACCTCGAAGGAGGCTACCATGAGACCCAGGACTCGCATGCAAAAGCGCAGGGACAACCACCTGCGGGATGCCAACAGCTTCACCGCCGTCCGACTTTTCCAAAGGGAGAAAAACCCTCGCCTCTGAGGAGTCCAGAATCAAGCCCAGGTACTCCAGGCGTTGAGTCGGCAGCAACACCGACTTCTGGGGGTTCAGTACCCAACCAAATTCTTGAAGGGTCTGACTGGCAATCGCCACATCCTCCTCTAATTCTGAGCCTGAAGCTGCTCTCAGAAGGTCGTCCAGGTAGCCCACGAAATTGATTCCTCGCTGTTTCAGCAAAGCTAGAATCGGGGTGAGCACCTTGTTGCGGACGCCAGGCCAAATGGGAGCGCTACAAACTGGTAGTGATCGTCCCCGACTGCAAAACGCAGAAATCACCGATGCCTGACATATATGGGGACATGCAAGTATGCGTCCTTGATGTCCAGGGATGCCAAAAAATCCCCCGGATGGAGTGCAGCGACCACAGAGCGAACCGATTCCATCCTGAACCTTCGTACTTTTACAAAGGAGTTGAGGGCCTTGAGGTCCAGGATTGGACGGACGCTGTCCTCCTTTGGGACTACAAACAGATTGGAGTAGAATCCCTGAAACCTTTCCGGCAGCGGCACAGGTACTATTACCCCGTGCATCAGCAGGTCTTGCACTGCCCCAAACAGGGCATTCCAACGAGCCGGAAGAGGATGAAGGTTTAAGGCAGGCATGTCCAAAGTCCGGCCCGCGGGCCGGTTTTGAATGGCCCACGGGCCTGGTTATCTAAACCAGCCTTTCTCAACTAGTGTGCCGCGGGATCAGGGGAGAGAAGGGCTGTCAGATGAGCCCAACCCCCTGCCGAACTATACATTGGCACTGTGAGAAGAATCAGCCTCAAAAGCGAAAGTAAACTGTGCAGGGGAATGTGCTCTGCTCTCTGCTTCCCCCTACAGTGCAGTACCCGGATGAATGAGGAAACAAGGTACTGTGCTAATATTTAAATCTGGGGACCCTGATGCATGGGGGAGGGCTCTCTGTGAACCTTGATGTATGGGGGGGGCTCTCTGGGGACCCTGATGTATGGGGGGGCTCTCTGGGGACCCTGATGTATGGGGGGGCCTCTCTGGGGACCCTGATGTATTGGGGGGCTCTCTGGGGACCCCGATGTATGGGGGGGCTCTCTGAACCCCGATGTATGGGGGGCTCTCTGTGAACCCCGATGTATGGGGGGGCTTTCTGTGAACCCCGATGTATGGAGGGCTCTCTGGGGACCCTGATGTATGGGGGGGCTCTCTGGGGACCCTGATGTATTGGGGGGCTCTCTGGGGACCCTGATGTATGGGGGGGCTCTCTGTGAACCCCGATGTATGGGGGGCTCTCTGTGAACCCCGATGTATGGAGGGCTCTCTGGGGACCCTGATGTATGGGGGGGGCTCTCTGGGGACCCTGATGTATGGGGGGGCTCTCTGTGGACCCTGCTGATGTATGGAAGGGGGCTCTCTGTGGACTCTGTATGGGGGGCTTTCTGTGAACCCTGATGTATGGGGGGGTTCTCTGTGAACCCTGATGTACGGGTGGGGGCTCTCTGGGAACCCTGATGTACGGGGGGGCTCTCTGGGAACCCTGATGTACGGGGGGGGCTCTCTGGGAACCCTGATGTATGGGGGGGGCTCTCTGTGAACCCTGATGTATGGGGGGGGCTCTCTGTGAACCCTGATGTATGTGGGGCTTTCTGTGAACCCTGATGTATGGGGGGGGCTTTCTGTGAACCCTGATGTATGGGGGGGGGCTTTCTGTGAACCCTGATGTATGGGGGGGGCTTTCTGTGAACCCTGATGTATGGGGGGGGCTTTCTGTGAACCCTGATGTATGGGGGGGGCTTTCTGTGAACCCTGATGTATGGGGGGGCTTTCTGTGAACCCTGATGTATGGGGGGGGCTTTCTGTGAACCCTGATGTATGGGGGGGCTCTCTGGGGACCCTGATGTATGGGGGGGGCTCTCTGGGGACCCTAATGAATGGGGGGCTCTGGGAACCATGATGCATGGGGGGGCTCTCTGGGAACCCTGATGTAAGGGGGGGGCTCTCTGGGAACCTTGCTATATGGGGGGCTCTCTGGAGGGGGAGAAGTTGGGGGTGGTAAAAACAGCTCAACCATGTGGTTTTACTGCCCCTCCAACTCTGAGATGCGAACAAGCCCTTGGTTCACATCTTCGTGGCTGCGTGCAGGGCAGCCTATTCATTTTAATGAATACCCACAAAAATGCACGGAAAGAAGTCCCGACCTTCTTTCTTTTTTTATTTTATTGCACTGCATCAAAAGCACTCCACGTTTTCCAATGTGTGGGGTACCATTAAGAATTAAAGGTACCCCTAAAGAGCAGAGCATTAGTCTGTGTGTCGGGAACAAGTGTGACAAAATCAAGAGAATTCTTGTTGGGCAGTGTATTAGTGCTCGAACGAACACACTTAGACCGAATTTTAATGGTTCAAAGAATTTCAGGCAAAATGGTCGGCCCTCACGCATTTTCACTTCATCAAATCTGGCCCTCTTTGAAAAAAGTTTGGACACCCTTGGTTTAAGGGAAAAAATCTGTTTGGTGGACAAGAAAGAAACGCCATCTTGTACCCGGATGAAACCACTTCGCAAACCCACTGGTCGGAAAGCAGGGAGGTCCACCGAGCTGCAAACTCGCGAAGGAAACCCCCCACCCGAGAGTTGGGCGGGGGCAAATCTTCATGCTATCGCAGACTTGTTCGCAGGCTTGCGAAAACCAGGGACGCTTTTGTCCCTCAGCTGGCCCCTTGTTGGCGTGGGAATGCTTACCTGCGGGCCCGGGCTGATGAAAAAAAAACGCTTCTGAGCGGAAAAGGAGGGCCTTGGCCTATGGCGTGGCTCCTTACCTTTTCTGAATTGTAGGAGCAGCGTGCTCTTACCCCCAGTGTCATTCTTAATAATGTCATCCAGCGAGGCTCCAAATAGCCTCTCTCCCTGGAAGGGCAAATCCGCCAGAGCTTTCTTGGAAGTCTGGTCCGCGGACCAGGATTTTAGCCAAATTAGGCGACGGAGCACCACAGCAGATACTGAGGCTCTGGAAAGCAAGGGAGCTGTATCCAAGGCCACATTGCAGACATATTTAAGGCCATGCACCAGCTGGTCGGCCAGTTCCACGCAGACCGGGGAATCCTGTTGCTCTACCAACTCGTGGTGCAACAGTTTTTCCCATTCGGTAAGTGTCTGACACCAGGGTCGTGGCCAAAACAGGCCGTAACGCTGACCAACAAGTGCTCCAACAATCGTTCTCCTGCGCTGACCTGGACACGGAGTCATCCTCACTGTCCAAATGGTCCTAGTCCGCATCCTTTGACATGTCAGAACAGGGGCCGTGTGCCAGAGCCAGGCCCGAGTCTGAATCAGAGCGTTCCCCAGAAGATGGTGGGGGGAGGGGGCATTTTTTTACCCCCCTTTCGCCCGCACACCGCCTCCACCCTGGCAACAAATGAGTCCAGGACCGCCGACAAAGCGTCCGCAGGGGCACTGGTTGCTACCACAGGAATGTCTGGGGAAGAAGCGCCAGTTTCTGACGCCATACTGACCCACACTCAACTGACAGCCACTTAGGGACTAAAGGCAAGGTACATAAAAGGTCCACCCTCCTAGCTTCTACAAACCGAGGGGCCCCCAGAGGACTCACCACCCTGACCTAGGTACTGCACAGCGCTGTGGTCCGCTCTCTCTCCTGCACAGCCTGTGCTGAGGTGCTCTCCTGCGTCTGAGGTGTTCTGTGCTGTTCGCGCCGTTCAGAAACACATTTCCAGCGCTAGAGGCCAAATCTAAGCAAAAACCACAAGAAAACGGCTGCCTCAGAAAAAAAAAAGTGTGAGCTACAAGAAAATGGCCACCAGCTATATTACAGCGCGGCTACAAAAAATGGCGCCGGCTCACCCAAAATGGCCGCCGGATCACTTCTGAGGTAGATTAAAGGCAGTGGAGGCCCCCCCACACATGGCAGACAGACATCACCCCACCAGAGAGAGCAGACCCAGGACACCCAGCGCAGCCCCCAGCCAGGACCCGCAGCCCCCCCCGGAGGACCCCCAGTCATTTACACAGCAGGCTCAGCCAGATGCATGAGGCGGGAAGGGACAGGGAGAGAAGAAAGGGAGAGTGAGAGACCCCCTAGTCAACCTCCCCAGGAATGCCCAGCTGTTCCATCCTGCCGAAACAGGTGGAACCCTACTTACCCGTCCTGCGAGGACTGCTAGACGCATTCCGGACAGACCCATCACCCGAGTAGTACGGAGTGGCTGTCGGACATGGCCCACTGTGACTCAGACAGCAGTAGTCCGGTCATATGTGTGCCCCGGAGCACATAGCTCACCGGCCACCCCTGGAACAAACGGGGTATGTCGTGGCCGACCCAGCACGTAGCTAAAGGTCTGCTCACGCTCGATGGCCGGACTGGGGAGACTACAAGGATCTATATTATCCAGCCTGTCACCCAGCTGGCAGTTGATAGTAGATCTCAGGATCAAAAAAGTAGGAAAAAAATTTAATCTCCAGGATCAATGGTCCCCATAGGGAGCCAGGTCAATGGTCCCCATAGGGAGCCAGGTCCTTCTTCTATGCTAGGCAGAAAAAAACTGAGCTGCTGAGTGTAGGTTGAGGGGTTGGGCGGTACTGTTCAGCTTTGCTATAGTTACATGTTTTTTAATTGTTAACATGTCTGCCTAGTCCTCTCCTAATAGACGGCATATAACCCTACTGTCAAGAATAAAAGGAGCCGTGTCCGTCCATGGACGAAAGAGAAAATAATATAATTGCATGCAGCTACTGAATGTAATGATATTATTCAGTATATTTAATTGAACATGCTTTTATTTATTTTTTTCCACATTTGCATCCAGACCATGTTGTCTAGTCTGAACAATCCCCATTTGATGTCCTGTTAGTGACGAAACGCGTAGGGGACTGCTGACGTCATCACGCAATATCCGAACGAGAGGAGGGGCTGTGGATGACACAGGAACGAACGAACATAGGAACACTGAGACGCCGCATTTGTTATTCATCGCTACCGCTATATGATATCAACCCTGCTGTAAGTGAGTTTTCATTACGAATTAAAGCACTTGTTTATACATACTACGCCATGGATACATTTATTTATTTCCATGTGAGCCTTTGAAGACTACGATTACTGCACTGCTACCGTGGAGACACAAGGGTTCTGGGGAAACCTATTCCCTGTGCTGGGTGAGATTGTTAATTACAGTCACGGCAATCTGGTAAGCAGATTACTTTTCACCAGGGTGATACACCTGAAGCTTTTATGTTCTCCTTGGGAAGATTGGTTCATCATCCTTTTCTTCACATCAACTTTTCTTTTTGAAACAAAATTTTTTGGGGGACTTTTTTTCTTTTGTGTTTTTATTCATAATATCACTTGATTTTTTTGAATGGCTCAATTGCATTCAACTTCTTTTGCGGTTTCTCATTCTGCACTTTTTTTGTATTTAATTATTATAGAATATTTTTTGAGCATATATCTTTTTCCCGTTATTCACCTTCTCCTTATATCTAGAGGGTTTTTGTTGGAATATTATATTCATTTATATATTTCGGAACCCTGCATTCATTTTCCATTTTTCACCTTCTTTTCGCTTAATTTTTTTTTTCATTGCCAGGGGTGCTTTCTGCTGATACATTTTATTCACATTATCTAAATAACCGTAAAAAAAACTGTTATGGCTGGGCATAGGCTCCCGAAATGTATGCGACACTTGCTGCAAAGATTTTGGTCATTCCACTGTATATTGTAATACGGAGCCCCCTATATGCAGGCTATGCTGGATAAGATTGATGTTTATTGCTCTCTGTCTTTTTGTGGGTTACTTCTTATAATGGAGACTCTATGCTAAATGTCTTATCTGTAACCTTATGGTGATGCCTTTTGATCTGTGTACATGCATGATGTCAAAGGATTTAAAATAAATTGCTCAAACCCCAGGCAGCATTACAGTTTGTTCCAACCCCTGTAACAGGCACTTGTAAAAGACGATTTTGTCTGCCTGTGAAATGTGGGCAAAAAATAAAGGTTACTAAATAAGAAAGTATATATATATATATATATATATATATATATTGAATACTGTAATTTGCTATAGTAACCTAATAGTTATTTAAAAAAATGGTCCCAATGAAACACATCATCTTAAGAGAGCATTTTATTTTATTTTTTTTTCCAGCACAAAGCAGTCAAATTCAGAGACTAAACATTACATGGACTAATGAGCAATGCTTGAAGGCAAATTTCCTTTTGACATGTTAAAAGGGGGGGGGGGGGGGAGGGGAAAAAGGAAGAGAAATATGCTACTTCAATTGCTGACCTCCTCAGAATGCTTGGTATTCACAGTGACCATTTTGTGGTTTCATCTTACTCTAATGCCGCGTACACACGACCGCTTTTCTCGACGAGAAAAACTGCATTTTTTTTTTCGCCGAGAAAAACGATCGTCTGTGGGCTTTATGTCGTTTTTCTCGTTGAGAAAAACGGCAGAAAAAACGACGAGAAAAATTAGAACATGTTCTAAATTTTCTCATCGTTTTTTCCATCATTTTTTTCCGCGGCAGTTTTCCCATAGGGAGACACTGCCGCGGAGCCCACAGACGGTCGTTTTTCTCGTCAAGAGAAAAAATGACGGGAAAAACGACCGTGTGTAGGGAACCCTTGGAACCGAAGCGGTTCCCTCGTTTTTCCTGTCATTATTCACAGGGGATTTTTAACCGCCGTGAATAATGATCGTGTGTACGCAGCATCAGGGGAAAAAAAAAAATCTATTGTCTTTCAGGGGAAAAAAATTGGATTTTTTTTTACTCACCGTAAAATCCTTTTCTCTGAGTCCATGGGCCGACACAGCTTCTCTATTGACAAAGTAGGTATTATCCGTGACTAGGCAGAAAACTTGTAAAAAGTGTTGCATAACACCTTCTACAGTACCGCCCAGGGGGCGGACCCTTTGGGTATATCCCCTCAGTCTGCATCTCACAGTTCGTCAAAAAGCAGTACAAACTTAAAAGGAGGGGTGGGTGCTGTGTCGGTCCATGGACTCAGGATTTTTTTACTCACCGTAAAATCCTTTTCTCTATTTACTTTTTCGTCCATAGACCGACACAGCTTCTCTATTGACAACGTGGGACGTCCCAAAGCAGTGTCAGAGGAAAAAAACCGAGGGGTGGCAACAGCATAAAAATAAACTTCACCCCAAACAGCACTCCTTCAACGGAGGAGCTGCAGCTCTAAACAGCCGCTTGCAAAACCTTGCAGCCAAAAGAGGCATCCGACCAAGTCGCCGCTTTACATAATTGGGAAACAGACGCTTGATGTCGGAAAGCCCAAGGAGGCACCTATTGCCCTGGTCGAATGCGCCGTGACCAGAAAGGGGGGCGCTTGACCCTTTAAGGCGTAAGCCTGGATTACTGTCGGATCCACCTAGAGATCGTGGCCGACGAGACTGCTTGGCCCTTCTTGGGACCAGCCACCGAAACAAACAGTGAGTCTGACTTCCGGAACAGGGAAGTAGCAGATAGGTATACTCTCAAAGCTCGGACAACGTCCAAGGAATGCAACGCCGACTCCTTAGGATTCGACGGATGAGGACACAAGGATGGAAGTACAATGTCTTCGTTGAGATGAAAAGCCGAAACGACTTTCGGAAGAAAGGAAGGCTGCGGCTGCAGCACCACCTTATCCTTGTGGAAAATCAAATAGGGAGCCTTGCAGGACAAGGCTGCCAGCTCAGAGACTCGTCTAACTGACGTAACAGCCACCAAAAAGACCACTTTCTGAGAAAGTGTCAACAGGGGAATATCTCTAATATTCTCAAACGGTGCCTTCTGAAGCACCGAGAGGACCAGGTTCAAGTCTCACGGAGGTAACCGGGGACGGACCAGAGGGGCCACATGTCGAACCCCCTGCACAAATGTACTCACGAGAGAGTGAGTCGCCAGGGGTCGCTGAAAAAAGACAGCCACGGCAGATATCTGTCCCTTAATCGTACTTAGGACAAGCCTTTGGTCCACCCCATGCTGTTAAAACAGCAGGATTCTGGAAACCAAATAAGTACGCGGATGCCATTTAATTTTCTCACACATGGAGATGTAGGCCTTCCAAGTGCGGTGATAAACCTTCCTAGAGGACGGGTTCAGAGCACTTCTCATAGTAGAGATTACTGAATCTGACAGGCCCCGGTCTCTCAGTACCTGGTTCTCAACAGCCATGCCGTTAAAGCCAGTGACCGTAAAGCAGGATGGAGTATGGGACCTTGCGATAGCAGGTCCTTCCGTAGTGGTAGGCGCCAGGGGACGTCTGCTACCAGACGTACTAGATCGGCGTACCAAGGACGCTGAGGCCAATCTGGAGCAATTAGGATCATTGGAATTTCCTCTGCCTCCACTCTGCGGAGCAGAAGAGGAAGAAGCCTTAAGGGAGGGAAGGCATAGATTAGCCTATATATATATATATATATATATATATATATATATATATATATATTGTGGTAGTGTGGTACCCCACCAGTGTATGGATGCAGGATTCTCAACCAGGCAGGTTGAGGGGCTCCAGGGTATTTGCTTGTTTGGGAGGAAACTGGCTTTTCAGTTTCCTCATGATTTACTAAAGTCCACTTTGGGACCCGGAGCTTGGGGATTTCTTAGAGATCCGGGTGGGATGAAATCCCCAGTCCTGGATCCGGGTTTTGAGGCTCAGCTGCACACTGATTGTTCAGGTGTGTGTGGGCCTGATAGTAGAGTCAGGACCAGCATTCTGGGCCCCACCCTCCCGCCGAGTGCAAGTGTGCACTGGAGAAGTCAGAGAGTGCTTGTGTGCACAGTGGAAGCCAGAGACCCAGGTCTGAGGGTCAGAGCAGCAAGGGGCTGCTATCCAAATGGATGGTGTTGCAGATGGAATAGTCTATAGGAGACAGACAAGAGCCTGAAGTGGAAGGCCTGAGCAGCACTGCTGTATGTATAAGCCAGGAGGCTGAATGTCATTTTGTTGTTGAAAAGGAGTACTGAAACCCCTGCGAGGGAAAACCTTTTTGCTTTTGTTTTGAACTTCTTTTAATAAAAATGGGCAAACAACCCTCAAAAAGAAGAACCAGCGAGTGGCGGTGTCCTTCAAGCTCTACACTTGATGCTAGTCCTTCACTATCTATATATATAAAAATGTGGGCGCGAATAAAGAGAGGTAGGTGTGCAAAAGATCCTACACATACATGTTGCATCAAACGAAAACGTTTACACAATGAAGTGAGCCAGTGACTGCTAATATGCAAAGATATCTGTGCATAAATCAAGTGTTAAGTGATCAAAAAACAAATGTGAAAAATGTGTGTGACCCACCTAAATTAAATCTATACGGTGATGTCAAAAGACAAAAATCCTATAAAATTCAAGAAAAAACACAAATGTATAAAACAATCTTAATGAAAAATAGTATTATGTATTCCTCTTAACTGGAGTTTATGAAATGTTCAAGGAATAGTCTATGCATATGAGCACAGAATGACCATGTATCATATGTTGCATCAGTACAGAAATGTAATCTGTCCAAAGGGCACTATTTAGCACAATCTTTCAAATGTCCACATATATTCTGCAACGATGGAGTGATCATGTATGATCATATGGAGCACTTCACAGATGTAACCATGGGTATGATACCATCATGGATACAAAATTCCCAGGGTACAATGTTCATCCAAGTGCAATCAATGATGGGAAAGAAAAGGTGCCTCGAGGTGTTCCCTGGTGAATAAAGATTCAACAATTCTAGGACATCTTCACTCTAGAACAATAAAGAGAATTGGATACTCTTACCACAATGTCTGGACCCAAATCACCGTACGGTGGTGGGTCAACCGAGCTTATGTCCACTACAGGGACTCATCTGCGGACATCCTCTTTCCTCCACTGTCAGGGGTTCCGACCAGACCAGGATGTCAGATATCCAGGGGAAAAAAAATAGCTTGTTGCTACCATATTAGTGTGCTACTATCTGCTCACATGTGTAGGCCAAAACGCTTTTTGGCCTACACATGTGAGCAGATAGCTTGTTGCCACCATATTGGTGTGCATATTGGTGTATGAATTTTTCGCGCCAGTGTAATGCACCCTATAGGCCGGAGACTCTCACAAAATGGCCACCAAAACGTCTGTATGGAAGATAATGTGGGCTCTAAGAAAATGGCCGCCGAGCCGAAGATAGAGGCCAAAGCAGCCGTAGACCACAAAAAGATGGCTGCCGAACGGCAATATATACCTACAGCGTGGATCATTACAAACATGGCCGCCAATCAGTCGATGGAGGCCAGTGGGTGTGGAACTACAAGAAAATGGCGCCGAAACCACAGGCAGATGGCCGCCGGGCAGTCACTAGAGGCCGAACCCAGCATGGACCACCGCAAAATGGCCGCCGACAGCATGGAGGAAGCAAATGCAGGTAAGCAGAAATGACATTTCTTTTAAATGTTAGTTACAGCCAGCCCCGCTCCAGTGGAACCCCTTAGGTGACCCCCCCAGCACCCAGCAACCTTTAGCTAGAAGCCCAGGGAGGAGGGAGAGAGGGAAGAAAGGGGCCACAACCACTTACTTGGTCTCTCCAGGAATGTCCAGCATGTATTATGCTGGAAGACATTCCAAACAGATCATCGTCCGCGCACGGAAGGTGACTGTTGGCCAGGCATGCTGTGATTGGACCCAAGGGGATGATCATATGTATGCCCTGGAGCACGACGCTCACCGGACAGGCTGCTGCAACTCGGCCGTAAGGTCAGCCGAAGCTGAGCGGTCTGCTGCAAGCCTTGGAGCATAAGCTCACCAGCCAGGCTGCTGCGACTCGGCCATAAGGTCAGCCGAAGCTGAGCGGTCCGATGCAGGCCCTGGAGTGTAGGCTCACCAGCCACCTGTGGAGCGACGGGCATGTCGTGGAAAACCCAGTGCGTAGCTAGGGTCGGCACGCGCTCGATGGCCGAAACTGGGGAGACTACGAGGATCCAGCCTGTCACCCAGTCGGCAATTGATCGCAGGAAACAAAAGCAAAAAAAATATATTTTTCCCCGGGACCAATGGGCCCGAAGGGAGCCATGTCCTACTCCTTGCTAGACAGAAAAAAACTGATCTGCGAGATGCAGACTGAGGGTATATACCCAGAGGGTCCGCCCCCTGGGCGGTACTGTAGAAGGTGTGATGCAACACTTTTTACAAGTTTTCTGCCTAGTCACTCCTAATTAACGGATAATACCCACTTTGTCAATAGAGAAGCTGTGTCGGTCCATGGACGAAAGAGTAATAGGATTTTTGTACTCACCGTAAAATCCTTTTCTCTGTCGTCCATGGACGGACAGCTCCTTAATTCTTGACAGTTGGGTTATGTTCCTGTTCATAGGAGAGGACTAGGCAGAACATGTTAGTTATCTTAAAACATGCAACTTTAACAGAGTTGAACAGTCCCGTCCAGGGGGCGGTCCCTCCGTACATGACCCTCCTACCTGCAGTCAGCAGCCTCAGTTCATAGTAAAGCAGTACAAATTAAAAAAGGAGGGGTGGGTGCTGTGTCCGTCCATGGACAACCGAGAAAAGGATTTTACGGCGAGTACAAAAATCCTATTTCTCTTTTCGTCCATGGACGGACACAGCTCCCTAATTCTTGACAGTTGGAACGTCCCAAAGCAGTGTTAAAAAAAACCGAGGGGGTGGGCACAGCATAAAAAAACATTTTCACCTCAAACCAGCAGAGCTCCTCAACGGCAGAGTTGTAACCTTAAAACAGCTGCCTGCAAAACTTTGCGGCGGAAGATGCACTCACATCAATCTCGTAAAATTTGGAAAAAGCGTAAACGGACGACCAGGTCGCCGCCTTACACACTTGTAAAACAGATGCTTTTAGTCAGAAAACCCAAGAGGCACCAAAAGCCGTAGTCAAACACGCCGTAACGGGAAAGAGGCGCCCCCGCCCCTAAGGGCATAGGCCTGGATGACAGTCCGCCTGATCCACGAGAAATGGTGGCTGACGAGACCGCCAGGCCCCTTTTGTGGACTGGACACCGACACAAACAGTGAGTTAGACCTCCCGAAACGGAGCCGTAACAGACAGGTAAACCCGCAAGGCTCGTACCACGTCCAAAGTGTGGAGCGCAGACTCTCTGGGATGTGATGACCGAGGACACAAGGATGGAAGTACAATGTTCTTTCAGGTGAAAAGCCGAAATCACCTGTGGAAGAAACCAAGGTCGCGGGCGTAGTACCGCTAAATCTTATGGAGGATCAACATGGGGACTTGAAAGGCAAAGCCGCCAATTCAGAAACCCTTCTGACAGAAGTAATGGCCACTAGAAAGGCCACCTTCTGAGATCACATCAGGAGAGGAATCTCACTGGTGTTCTCAAAAGCAGGTTCCTGAAGAACCGAGAGCACCAGGTTCAAATCCCAAAGGAGGGAGAAGTGGTCTAATTGTGGGAAGCCCCCATCAAAACTCCTGTACAAAAAAGGTACCCACCAGGGATTGGTGACGCCAACGGCCATAGAAAGAAAACAGCCAAGGCTGAGACTGACCTTTGGTGGTGCTTAAAACAAGTTTTTTTAAAACCACTCCATGCTGTAAAAACAGCAGGACCCTGGGAACCGAACACATCTGTGGACGGCACTTCATCTCCGCGCACCTGGAGACGTAGGCCTTCCAGGTCCGATGGTAGATCTTGCAGGAGGAAGAATTCAGTGCCCTCAGCAAGGTCGAGATGACCAAATCCAAAAGACCTCGGTCCCTTAGTACCTGGCTGATGATAACCATGCCATACAGCCAGCGGCTCTAAGGCAGGATGAAGTGTGGGACCTTGAGACAGAAGGTCCTCCCGCATTAGCGTCCGCCACCAGGTGTACGAAGTCGGCATACCAAGGACGCTGGGGCCAATCCAGAGCGATTAGGATCACCGGGAATCCCCTCGATCAGCACATTGAGGAGCAGCCAAGGTAGCCACATCAGTGGAGGATAGGCATAAACTAGCCTCCACGCGTCTGCCCAGGGATCACTGGACCGGACCACGAATAACAGCATCATGCAAACGAGTTGCGACGCCAGGAGGTCCACGTCTGATGTCCACCTCCGGCAAAGGGAGTAGAAACCCCTCTGGGTGCAAGAGCATTCCCCTTGTTCAAAAACTGGCGAATCAAATAGTCCGCCAGTTAGAGTTCTACACCCTGAATGTAGACGGCCGACAGAGCCAGCGCGCTTCTTCCCGTCCACCGCAGGATAACCAGAAGGTTGACATAAGCCACAGCCGTGGAATTGTCCGACTGGAACCTGATCGGGCGGCCTTGCAGTCTCCAGGACTTCCTGATCGGCCGAAGTCCCAGAACATTGACCGGCAGACGTGACTCGTCCAGCGACCTGGACCGACTGGACCCCCCCAACCTCCCTTCAATAGAAAAGGGAAAAACTTCCCGGACAGAAGTGCCGGAACGTCAGCCCTGACTAGGCGATTCATCTGAATCTGATGATCCAGAGACAATGGGGATGTGTTCCATAGGACTGAATCCCCCCTCCGAGTGTGGACTCGGACAAACGGTGCTGCCTCGAAGGAGGCCATCATGAGACCCATTTCACTGCCCCCTGGAGCATCCGCAATTTTTCTGGAGGAAGAAAAATTCTCACCTCTGATGAGCACAGAACCAGCCCCAGGATGGTGACTGACTATAGACACGTGTTCCTTTAATTCTAAACTGAAAACAGGTTATAAAAGAAGACCATGCAGAGACCAAATGATGACCATGCCATGTTGACTCAGCAAGGCTAGAATCGAAGCGAGCACCCTGGTGAAAACTCCCGATGCCGCTAGGTCAAAAAGGAGAGTCATAAATTAATAGTGGTTCTCCCTGACCGCTAATCACAGGAATCTCTGCTGCCTGTCGCATCTGGGGACATGCCAGCTCGCGTCCCTGAAGTCCAGGGATGTCCCTGGATGGAGCGAACCGACCCCACCCTGAATTTCCAAATCCCCACCCAGTCTTGAACTGCCCCATCAGGGCAGTCCGACGAGACTGTAGAACAAAGAAACCATCCGGTGACTAAAGAAAGAAAACATTGATCTTTTATGAAGCGACCACTTCACAAACTCCATGGTCGGAAAAACCGGACGGCTTCACAAAGGCATTCAGGGCCTTGAGGCCCAAGAGCCATGAACAGATCTGAATCTGTCCTGCAGCGGTATGGGTATGACAACCCCCAAGAAACACCACAATATATTGGAGAAGGAAGGTCCCAGCTTACGGGGCGCCTCTGTTAGCCAAAGAAAGGCAAATCTGTCAGAGCTTCCCTAGAAACTCGGTCAGCAGACCAGTATATCAGCCTTTTCAGGTGGCGCAAAACCACCCCGGGCACAGAGGCCCTAGAGCAGGGGTCTCAAACTGGCGGCCCTCCAGCTGTTGCAAAACTACAAGTCCCATGAGGCATTGCAAGGCTGACAGTTACAAGCATGACTCCCACAGGCAGAGGCATGATGGGACTTGTAGTTTCGCAACAGCTGGAGGGCCACCAGTTTGAGATCCCTGCCCTAGAGGCTAAATCAGTCGCAGTGCACCTGCTGGTCGACTTATAGAGGAAGTTGATGCTCCTCCACTGCCTGGTACAAAAGCTTTGCCCAGTCATTGAGTGTCAGAGACACCAGAGACGCAGCCACCAACGGGCGTAACGCTGACCTCAGCATGGCGAACACAGTCATTCTGATCACCTCAGAAAGGCAGGTGACCCCCCTGCCGGGAAAGTGGTACCCCTGATAACAGGGGTCAACTTCATAGGCACAAAAACACATATCCCTTTGAAAATGCTTTACAAGGAAAAACATGCGTTGATGGACCAAAAAGGACCTCTGCGACAAACCCAGTCCCCATCTAGGAAGAGTCGTCTTCAATATAGAGTGGGTCGAGTGCGACCCAAAAAAGGGACTGACACCTTCCAGCAGCTACTTCATTGATAAGTGCTGATTGTACAAACACATAGTTTATACTGTGTATTGCGTCAAAACTCGCAATTGGAGCGTGGGAGGAAACCCACTCAGCCACAGAGAGCATAGTACATAGACATACGGTGTATGTATTTTAGCATGTGTGAATAAACATATTGAACATGTTTATGCTGTACATAGCCCAGAAGGCGCACATACCATTGAAGCATGGGAGGAAACCGGAGCACCCGGAGGAAACCCGCGCAGACACAGAGAGCAATAATACATACATTCAGTGTTCTGTATAAACATATTGCGTATGTTCCTACTGTGTATTGCGCCAAAGGCGCGCATGACATTGAGTGTGGGAAAAAAACGGAGCACCCGGAGGAAACCCGCGCAGACACAGAGAATAACCATACAGACATATGCTGTGAATGTATTTAGCGTCGTATATAAACATATTGTTTATGTTTATAATATGCATTGCGCCGAAGGCGCGCATGTCATAGGCGCGTGGGAGGAAACCCACGCAGACACTATAAACATAATTGTGTATGTTTAAACTATGGCGCAGAGGGCGCTTAATCCTCTCTGAATCCAATCTGAGTATAAGTGCTGCCGAAGCAAGCACCAAACTGCACACAAAAAACAACCTCTGACCCTCAGAACAGTGGTCCTGTCAGAGTCAGAGCATCCCTCAGGCGGGAAACCACAGGTGCAGGGGCACTGGCTGTTGCCTCTCAGATACTGACTCCATGTCACACAGAAAGCTCTCAGGACTAGTCAAACTATTGACCAAAGCCCCCCCCCCCTCCATGCTGCACTGACCTGGGGGTCACACCTGCCCAGAATGAGACAGCACAATGCCATTGCCCGCACAGGAGGGTCCACTATTGGGGGAGAGGTCCATTTTTTCAGGAAACTCTCCTCAAAGGGGTACCGGACCGTCAAACTTTTTGGGGTCTGCAAAAAACCTTCTGTGGTTTTTCCCACTCCTTGTATAAAAGTTTATCAAGATAAGACACACAAGGAAACACCTTGGCAGTGCGGGCCGGCTTACGGAACCCAAAGGGGAGCGCCGTCTCTGCCGCTTCTGCAGAATCCTCCATCTTAAGCGTATCCCGCACTGCGGTGATGGGATCAGATACCAGAGCCTTTTCGCGTGCTGACCCAGACCCGAAGTCATTCTCACTGTCTGACCGGTCGCGGTCCGTGGCCTCTGACGCATCAGAATTAGGGCCATGAGCCATAGCAGGGCCTGGCTCTGCATCAGAATTATCCCCAGAAGATGGCGGGGGGAGGGGGCGCTTCCTACCCCCCTGTGTTCCCACGCGCCGCTTTCACCTTGGCAACAAAAGCCTCCACTGATACAGCGGGTGCAGGGGCACCAGTTGCCAACTCAGGTGTTTCAGGGGAAAAAGCGTCTGCTTCTGACGCCATGCTGACCAACGCGCCTGACACCCACAGGGACTCCAGGCAAGGTATCAACAGCCCACCCTCCTAGCTGCTACAGAGATGAGGGGCCCCCCAGAGGACACACCACCCTTAGAACGGTCACTGTTACTGCTGCAGTCTGTCTCCCGCCTGAGTTGCTCTTTCCTCAGTCTGACCCTTCGTCTGCGTGTGTCTGTTTAGTGTGCGTTTTTACCGGCGCAAAATAGAGGCCAGAGACCTCCACAAAATGGCCGCCGAGCGGCCATGCTGAAGAACGACGCGGACCACAAGAAAAATGGCCACCGAGCGGCAGATGGAGGCCAAAACAGGCGTGGACCGTAAGAAAATGGCCGCCGAGCGGCAGAGGCCAAAACAGGCACGGACCACAAGAAAATGGCCGCCGACAGCATGGAGGGAGAAACACACATGTAAGCAAAACTGACACTCTTAATGGCAGCCCACTAGCACCCCAGAAGCGGACGTACATCACAGTTCCCGCCCCAGATGAACCCCCGGCCCCCAGCCTAGCTCAGAGCCCAGGGAGGAGGGAAGGGAGAGAGTAAAGGAAGGATAGAACCCCCTACTCGATCTCGCCAGGAATGTCCAGCTATGTCCTCCTGCCGAAGCAGGGGATTGCTATTTACCCTTCCTGCGCAAATTATGCTGGAAGCATCCCAGACAGACCATCTTCCGCGCGGTTACAGGGGTGACTGTCGGCCCGGCATGCTGTGACTCGGCTGTAGAGACCGGTCATATGCATGCCTTGGAGCGTGTAGCTCACCGGCCACCCGTAGAGCGACGAGCATGTCGTGGACAACCCAGAGCGTAGCTAGGGTCGGCACACGCTCGATGGCCGAAACTGGGGAGACTACAAGGATCTGGGATCCAGCCTGTCACAAAGTCGGCAGTTGATCGAAGATCGCAGGAACAAAAAAACGTTGAAAAAAAAACTAGGACCTATGGGCCCGAAGGGAGCCATGTCCTTCTCCTATGCTAGGCAGAAAAAAACTGATCTGCGAGATGCAGAGAGAGAGGTTATACCAAGAGGGTCCGCCCCCTGGGCGGTACTGTATGAGGTGTGATGTGTTTAACACTTTCTACAAGTTTCTGCCTAGGTCACTCCTGAATGAAGGCTAATACCCACTTTGTCAAGATTAAGGCTGTGTTCGTCCATGAATGAAAGAGAAAAATCTGACACGAGAACAAGTGCCCCCCTTTGATCGATTTGTCTTCGATTTCTTCTGTGGTAGATTCTCTCTCACCTTCTGTCCTGGGGACAAAATTAAGATTTGACTTTAAAGTGGATGTAAACCTGATTCATGAAATTTGAGCTGGGCACATATCTGCAGTGTTTTCTTATCTCTCTTTAAAGCACTATGTCCGGTGGATTTCTCCTGCTCTGTTCTTCTGTTATCAGCCTGAGAACTTCTGACAAGTTCTCAGTCAACTGAGATAAAAGCAGCCTCAGTTTTTTTGTTGGGGAGGATGCTATAAATAGATTAGCACAGAGCTGAACTATTCAACGAACAGCTCTGAAGGTCTCTACCTATGAGGAGAGGGGGTGTGTGTGCCTTTCCTCCAATCAGCTGTCTTGGCTGTATGCCCAGGCTTCACTGCAGTGCCGAACAGGAAGAGAAAATCTAACACGATGTGAATGTTCTAAAGAATATATAAAGCTGAAGACAGCAGAAATGCATGTAAAACTTATGTAGGGAGATTTGTTTTATCGCTGTATATCATCTGAGGCTATTCACTTCACTGGGTATATGTGAGGGTTTACATCCATTTAAGTTGAGGTAAATCTCCCTTAGTTAGGGCACGGGCAGCAAAACCTAACAATGGTTCTAACCTTTCCACAGTCACACAAGTGTACACTAATGCTGGAAACCAAATAAATGTCATTCTTAAAAAATCTGCAATTTTTTTTGTATTAAGGCCTAGTTCAAGACCAATAAAAACCAACTACATTATAAAACCACCCTTGATAAGTCTATCAGAGTAATAGTAATACATCTCCAAATGACAGCTATCTTTTGGATAGTAAGTTTGGCTTAGACGTGTAAATTATTATTAATATTTGAAGCCCTGGATGTACAACGCCACTGCAATGCAATCATATGTTCCATTTACAATTCAGGCACCATTTACAATTCAGGCACCAAAAGATAAAAAGTAGTTATGGTATTTTTTTTTTAACTACTTCAATACTGTGCACTTTCACCCCCTTCCTGCTCAGGCCAATTTTCTGCTTTCAGCGTTGTCACACTTTGTACCACCATGCAACACTGTACCCATATTAAAAGATTTATTATTTTTTTGAGAGAGATGAAGCTTTCTTTTGGTGGATTTTAGTTTTTTGTTAAACGAATAAAAAAAAAAAAACTTTTAGTTTGTTATAAAATTTAGCAAATCAGAAATTTTACACCGATAATGTACTCGCTGTGCCCTGTCAGATTTGCCAGTTATTAGCGCGACTTTCCTCACACAGAGACAGCGTGTGAGAAAAGGAATGCCGATAACCAGCAAGTCTGTTTACATGTGACCAGCTGTAAAAGGACACAGCTGATCACATGGTAAAGGGCCGCTGTGATTGGCCCTTTACTGTGATCAGCTGTGTCTAAAAGGACACAGTGCTCACAGAGCGCGCCTGACAGATGTCCTCCCATTACAATCTTTTTGGCTAAAGCATAATCGGGAACTAGTTGAAGCACATCTAAACCCAAAAACAAAAGTTTAAATTTTTTCAGCTTGCCAGTGCCTAGATGTGGTGGCTGCATTTGCTATATTTATTTACTTTATTTTTATCTGGTAATCCTGTGAATAACACTCTTGCTGTCCCTTCACGTAAAAACTTTTTTCTCCACTTTGATCTATGCGGCAGTCCTAGATGTCCTACATGCTAAACATGTCTGCCTTTGTTTATTTCCATTACATGGTGAATTGATAAGACTAGTAGTTTACACAATAAAAAGGGTTTGTGATGTAATAAGGATTCCTGGAAGAACAATAGGTATTTTCTGTACTCTGTACTGCTGAAAATGTTCTTAGAATAAAAAAGGAAATGATTGCAGCCACCATATCAAGGACTGGTAAACTGCAATATATTTAATGTTTGATTTTGGGCTTAAATAAGCTTTAAGAATATGTATGTAGTAAAAATGGTGACATCCGTGGGGTTTAATTTTTATGTGTTGTGAACATATTTAATCTCTTCCAAAAAAGGTAATAAAAAAAAAAAAAAAAAAAAAAAAAAAAACAACTGTCCTGCATTATTAGTTTGAAGAATGAAGCAGCGTTGTTTGTACTTGCGCTACTTGCATGTGTTTTCTTTATCACCCTTTTGTATTGCGGGACATGGCCTTTTTTTGCCCGTTTTTGTGAAAATAACTATTAATTAATAACAGACTTTACGTAACTAAAACTTTTCCACAGAAAAAAAAAAAATGTAAATTGTTCAAAACACATAGTTGAAAAAATAGGACTACATGTTTAAGAATTATTTACTTCTCATTCAGAAATGTAAACATACAACTAGGATTTACCAAATAGTAACATGTTTATTTCACTCATGTTCTTAAAAATAGTTCATCTGCAGTTGTCGCAAAAAACATCCTACTGTAAAAAAATATTGAACTGTTAGGAAAAAAGCAAAGCATGAAAAACAGACCCAAAAATGTTAAGATTTTATTTACAAAGTTTTTTTTTTTCCTCTTTTTGCTGTTTGTTGTACAGAAAGTAAAAATGGTGCTCCAATGTCGAATAGGTAGCCATTGACAATCATGACTCACCAATCACACCCTCAACTTGTTAACCCTTAAGAACCTCAACATAATAGTAAAATCATTGACCCAGTTTGTTTAGCGGGACATTTTGAGAATATATATATATTTTAATCTCTGTATATATATATATTTTTTTTCTTTTTGAGACTTAACTATAAACCATGATGTAAGCTTCCAGTAGGGTTTATTGGCTGTAGGAATGTCACAGTAACGACTCTTTGGCTCTTTTTGGGTGTTCAGGTATAGGGCTTGTTTTCATTGTTACAATTTGTAGCCTGTTTTTCAATATTCCACAAATGGGGCCAGTTCAATCAATACTGTATAATCCAATAAAGTCATTTTTTTTCCCCAAATTTCCCGAATTACTTTAGTCTTCCTCCTCATCACCCTCATCGTCTGTTTCCCTCTTTCTCTTCTCTCCTCCTTTTCCAATTTCTTCCTCTGTGGGGGGGGGGGGGGGGGGGGGCAGAAAAAAAAAACATTATTCGTAAGCAAGCATCCCACACAGAAAGCAATTTACGTGGTTTTCCACCAATCAAAAGCAAATAAGTGTTTTCCATACTCTAATCCACCACACACCATATCTTGCCAAAAATAGGAGCGGAGGATGATGGGGGACCGGTGGAGCACACAGAAGGGGATGGGAAAAGGACCAGGGGGGACCGGAGGAGCGCACAGAGGGGGACCGGAGGAGGATACAAGGGACACTCAGGAACAAATCGCTGCGGGGGAAGTTAAAATCACCGATCTCCGTGTGCTTCTCATCTCCCCTCTGTGGCTTTCAGCTGCTTTATTGAAAGCCACACAGGGAGATCTGCGATTATAACTTCTCCCGCACCGAGTGTCCAGGTATCGGGAGCATTAGCACGAGTACAAGTACAAATACTCGGTATCGGGACAAACCTAGCAGAAACATATCTGGCAAAATGAGGAAACCACCATTTTCAACTATCAAGAAAAAGGTGACAATAATAGAGCAGAAAACACACGCGATTTTACCGTGCTTATGGTGTGTTTTTCATAGGTCATGTGACTCACAAACAAAAACATAATATGGGTGCGTAAATGATGCATCTTTCAATGCATTTCAATGGGGGGTGCGTTTTTTTAAACTAAAAATGCAGCAAGATTTTCAACACCACAACTGAAGCACAAAGGACCAGTGTGAAGACATACATAGAATTTAACCGCTTGCCGACCGCCGCACGCAGATGTATGTCGACAGAATGGCACGGACAGGCAAAAGGGCGTGTATATATACACATCCCCTTTAAATTTCCGGTCGTGTGGTAGCGCGTGCGCCGGCGCGAGCTCCGTGACCGCGCCCGCGGGACCAGATCGCCGCCGGTGTCCCGCGATCGGGTCACAGAGCTGAAGAAAGGGGAGAGGTTAGTGTAAGCACATCTCCCTGTTCTGCCTAGTGACACTGTCACTCATCGTGTTCCCTCTCATCGGGAACAAGCCACGCCCCCTAACAGTAAGAATCACTCCCTAGGTCACTTAACCCCTTCAGCGCCCCCTACAGGTTAACCCCTTCACTGCCGGTGTAATTTTTACAGTAATCAGTGAATTTTTATAGCACTGATCGCTGTAAAAATTACAATCGTCCCAAAATGGTGCCAAAAGTGTCCGCCATAGTGACGAGGTCACGATAAAAATCGCTGATTGCCGCCATTACTAGTAAAACATTTTTTTTTATAAAAATGCCATAAAACTACCCCCTATTTTGTAGACGCTATAACTTGTGCGCAAACCAAACGCTTATTGCGATTTTTTTTTTTTTGCTGAACGAGACGCACCACTCCAGGTGAGATAGACTAGCCTGATCGACTCCTCACATGGGTGCTTGCCTCCATAATGCATATAATCCGAGAAGAAATGGCTACACACCACGGGAAGTCCTACACCATTTATTGTATGATCTCCAAAATAGAGTGACACAATCAGGACATAAAAAGGCTGTTGTTAGCTGCTAACTTACTTCAAACACTTCATGATTTTGATTCATTGCATTTAGTCTTTTGGGGTAGGAGTCTATCAGCATGGCACATCTTGCCTTAGGATTCTTTGCACTCCAAATCTGTCAGATTGCAAAGGCATCCCCTGTTCACAACTCTTTTTGCAGTTGGATTCAGGCCTGGGCTCTGGCTGGGCCTTTTCAAAACTTTTTTAGTGAAGCCATTCTTTTGTTGATTTGGAGGTATGCTTTGGGACGTGGTTGCACTGAAAGGTGAAATTCCTCTTCATGTTTAACTTTTTAGCAGGGGCCTGAAGCTTTTGTGCAAAAATGTACTGATATTTGACACTTATCAAAAAGTACCTCCACCTTGACCAAAGCTCCAAATCCAACTAAAGAAAAACAGCCCCAAAGCATAATGCTGCCACCACCATGCTTCACTGTGGGTATGGTGTTTTTTTTTTTGACGATACGCAGTTTTGGTTTTGCACCAAGCATGCTTTTTGGAATGATGACCAAAAGGTTTAATCTTAGTCTAAATTGATCACAACACATTTTCCCACATGCTTTTGGCAGACTTGATGTAGGTTTTCGCAAAATGTAGGCAGGCTTCGATGTTTTTCTTAGTAAGCAAAGACCTCATCTTGTCACCCTACCCCATAGCCCAGACATAGGAAGCATACGGGAGAAAGTTGTCACATGTACCACACAGCCAGTACTTGCCAGAAATTCTTGGCAGCCTCCCGGATGAGTTTTCTTGTTTTTATCCTGGGCTGATTTTATTTTTACACCTCAAAAACCTGGCATTTTTACAGGAGTGTGCAGACTTTATATCCACTATATGATGCAATTAAGATAAACTGGCTGACTGCATTTAGGTGTGACAGCAATACAGCCAACAAGCTGAACAAGAATGCTCAAACTGCAACAAGCTTACAACAATAATAGCCATATTCAAATCGGGTCATGTGAATTTGAATGGCTACTTTAACCACTTGCTTACTGGGCACTTAAAGCCCCCTCCTGCCCAGACCAATTTTCAGCGCTGATGCACTTTGACAATTGCGCGGTCATACAATACTGTACACAAATGACATTTTTTAGCATTTTGTTCCCCATAAATAGAGCTTTCTTTTGGTGGTATTTGATCACCTCTGCGGTTTTTATTTTTTGCGCTATAAACATAAAAAGACTGACAATTTTGAAAAAAAAAAAAAAATCGCAGTAAACGCATATTGATTGGTTTGCGCAAGAGTTATAGAGTCTACAAAATAGGGGATAGATTTATGGCATTTTTTTTTTTTACTAGTAATGGCGGTTATCTGCGATTTTTGTCAGGACTGCGATATTGCGGCGGACAGTTCGGACACCTTTGACACTATTTTGGGACCATTCACATTTATACAGCCAACAGTGCTATAAATATGCACGGCTTACTGTATAAATGTGACTGGCAGGGAAGGGGTTAACACTAGGGGGCGAGGAAGGGGTTAAATGTGTTCCCTGGGAGTGATTCTTACTGTGGGAGGTGACTGATCTGTGTCCCTATGTACAAGGGACACACCATCGGTCTCCTCTCCCTGACAGGACGTGGATCTCTGTGTTAACACACAGAGATCCACGTCCCTGGCTAGATAAATGCCGATCGCGGGCAGTTTTGCCGATGCGCGCGCAGGGAACTTGTAAACAGGAGGACGCCCTCCCGGCAAATGAACGCTGCGCTGTAGACATCTTTTGTCTATAGCGCGGCTGGGAAGTGGCTAAAGTAACCCAAAATTACAAATGAAAACCTATGGTCTAACAAATTGGACGCCCAAAAATGAAACGTAGTGAATGCTACAGGTTACTGCAGCACACAAATAACCAATGATCTTGGATGGCTTTATTAAATATGCCAATATAGTATGCTCTACTAATCACAAGTGCTGTTTTTTTTTTCTTTTTGTCTTTTGACTGCTAGTCCTCCAATTGGTTATGCCGTCTGTTGTCTTATATTGCATGTACACCGTTAAAAAAAAAAAAAGAAGATAGATATTGGCAAAAAATGCAATATGATACAATCCATTTGTAAAAAGAAGCTGCAAAAGCAGAGTTTCCATTTTTTACGTGCCAAAGCCTCAAGCCTGGCTGGGTAACCAGGGCAATTTTTAAACCACTACACTCTGTCATTGTACATGTTATTTCAAGCAGATCTTCACTGCATCTGAGCACCACAAACCAAAAACACCATTTCATTTATTTTTAATATTCAAAGCAAGCTCACTTATCCACCCATGTCCCCACGCTTTATTTTGTTGAGAAGTTACTTTGTTAAATTTGACTTATTGCTTAGATAAGGTGTCAAACCCTATTAGAGAATTGCTGGTCCATGGTAGATAAAAAATGGTTACATTTTCAGTGTAGATAGCTATGTAATATTGGCAACATTTGATCTGTGAGCAACATGTTGAAAATAAGCTCACATTGGTATAAGAAAAACTAAAATATGATGCTAACCTTCATCATCCTCCTCATCGTCATCCTCTTCCTCATCTTCTACTTCGTGTCCAATCACTTCCTCCTGAAAAAAAAAAATAGTTTAGGATTAGTACCCTTCTATCTTTAGTTTTAACATGCACTTAGACAAAAATGAGGTTGGAGAATTTACAGGAAGGAAAGAAGAAAGGCAGGAGACGAAAGAAGGAAAGGGAAAAGGAAAGGGAAAAGGAAAGGGGAGCAGGAGACGAAAGAAGGAAAGGGAAAAGGAAAGGAGCAGGAGACGAAAGAAGGAAAGGGAAAAGGAAAGGGGGAAAGGAGACGAAAGAAGGAAAGGGAAAAGGAAAGGGGAAAAGGAGACCAAAGAAGGAAAGGGAAAGGGAAAAGAAGACGAAAGAAGGAAACGGAAAAGGAAAGGGAAAAAGGAAAGGGAAAGGGAAAGGGAAAAAGGAAAGAAAGAAGTTCATACCGCTGTGATCCAATTTTTATCCGATTTTCAGTGTGATTATCTAGTGCAACATGGATGTGGTTTGCATATTCTACGTGGCCAAAATTGCACTGGAATCGCACCAAAATATTACAGGACTCTTTTCTGAAATCACACCATGCTGAGTTGCATTGATGTGAATGGGCACCATTGAAGATAATGTGATTTCCATTGTCATGCGATTCTCTGCGACTCTAGTGTGAAATTCAGTCAAATTCAGTCAATGTTACACAATTTTTTTTCCAGTCAGTAAGCTATCCTCCTTATTCTCATAGACACAGATACCTATACCCCAACATTGTAAAGCACCACGCAAACTGTTGGCGGTATATAAATCCTGTATAATAATAATTACCTTCACTTATAAATGATTCTATTAAACTGGTAGGGGCATGAGTGGAGGTATAAAAATAGGACCCAACCAGGGCTCAAGGTTCAATTAATTCACTGCTGGAAGTTTTATATATAGTGCAAGTATTTTCTTTACATATCTGGATGCAATGATTTCTGGAAAATAACCAGGTACATACAATGACACTGAACCACAATAAGGAATATGCCAACCAATAGTTTGGAGGAATTCTTTACTTACTCCTGCTGAATACAGAGAAATGCATGTCTGTGTTCTTCTACAGTAGATGGATTTAAAGATACCTTAGGCCTCTGTTACCAACATGGGCCCAGATGTCCATTAGCTTTTAAAACATCACATCGATGATTTTGATGCTGCTTTATCATAATGGTGACAATAATTCTGCTAATAATTTCAAGTTATTGTCAAGGTAACTGATGTGTGTGGACGCTGCTAAAATTTGGTCTGGGCATTCAGGCCTTAATGAGCTCTTGTCAGAAAAAGTGCTAAAGCCCAAATAAAACTTTGTTTTAGACAAAACAGGAAAGGCAACAGACGAACAAACCCATTTTACACTTACCCACTCTATCCAAAACTAAAATTTTTAGTTGGAGTTGGGCTTTGATACTGGTACAATAAACTGTTTAGAAGTTAAAATCTGTATTTTTTGCTAGAAAATTACTTAGAACCCCCAAACATTATATATATATATTTTTAGCAGAGACCCTAGAGAAGTGATGGCGAACCTTGGCATCCCAGATGTTTTGGAACTACATTTCCCATGATGTTCATGAACTCTGCAGTGTCGTTGAGCATCATGTGAAATTAAGTTCCAAAACATCTGGGGTGCCAAGGTTCGCCATCACTGCCCTAGAGAATAAAATAGGATTTTTAACTCACCGTAAAATTATTTTCTCTGAGTTCATGGACCGACACAGCTTCCTATTGACAAGTGGGTATTATCCTATCTTTAGGAGTGACTAGGCAGAAAAAAACTTGTAAAAGTGTTACATCACACCTTCTACAGCACCGCCCAGGGGGCGGACCCTCTGGATATAATCCCTCTCTCTGCAACTCGCAGATCAGTTTGTCAAAAAGCAGTACAAACTTAAAACAAGGGGTGGGTGCTATGTCAGTCCATGAACTCAGAGAAAAGGATTTTACGGTGAGTAAAAAATCCTATTTACTCTTTCGTTCATGGACTGACACAGCTTCCTATTGACAAGTGGGACGTCCCAAAGCAGTGTCAAAAACGAGAGGTGGGAACAGCATTAAAACAACTTCATCCCAAAACAAAACAGAGGAGTTGCAACTCTAAACAGCCGCAATACCTTGCGGCCGAAGAAGCATCCGAAGATGCACACACATCAACTTGTAAAGTTTAGTGAAAGTGTGAACGGACGAGCAGGTCGCCGCCTTACACACCTTGTGAAATAGACGCTAGATGCTCTCAGAGCTTGGGCAGCTTCCAAAAAATACGTTGTCTCCTAGGATTCGATGGATGAAGACACAAGGATGGTAGTACAATGTCTTCCTTGAGATGGAAGGTTGAAGACCCTAGGAAGAAAAGAAGGCTGTGGACGCAGCACCACCTATCCTTGTGGAAGATCAGATAAGGAGCCTTGCATGACGAGGCTGCCGGCTCAGAAAACCGCCTTAACGAACGTAAACCAAGAGGCATATCTTGCCCTGGTCGCATGCGCCAGGAAAGGGAGGCGCCTGACCCTTCATGGTGTAAGCCTGATCACGATCTGTCAGATTCACCTAGACATGGTGGCCGACGAGACCGCGGGGCCCTACTTGGGACCAGCAACCGAAACAAACAGCGAGTCTGGACCCTGGAACGTAGCAGTACCAGACAAGCATGCTCTCAGAGTTTGGACAACGTCCAAGGAATGCAATGTCATCTCCTTAGGATTCGACGGATGAGGACACAAGGATGGCAGTACATGTCTTCCTTGAGATGGAAGGTCGAAACACGACCTTTGGAAGAAAAGAAGGCTGCGGATGCAGCACCACCTTATCCTTGTGGAAGATCAAATAGGGAGGCTTGTATGACGGGACTGCCCACTCAGAAACCCATCTTACTGGCATAACAGCCACCAAAAGGACCACTTTCTGAGAAAGTGTCAACAAGGGAATCTCCCTGATGTACTCAAAACGGTGGTTTCTGAGACACTTAGAGGCCATGCCGTTGAAGTCCTTGACTGCAAGCAGGATGGCATATGGTACCCTGCGCCAGCAGGTCCTCTCGTAGTGGTAGACGCCAAAAGGACGTCTGCTACACAAGCCCCATGGAGGTAGTGGAGGGTCCGCCTGCCGAACCCACTGTACAACATTCTCACTAGAGAGTGAGCCACCAGGGGTCGTTGAAAAAGACAGCCAGGGCAGATACCTGCCCCCTAATTGAACTTAAGTAAAAATTTTTGGCCCGTTCCCTGCTGAAGAACAGCATGACTCTGGAACCAAATAAGTACGTGGATGCCACCTCATTTCCTCACAGTTGGATATGCAGGTCTTCCAAGTGCGATGGTAATCTTCCTAGGGGATGATTTCTGAGCACTCCTCATGGTAGAGATCGAGTCTGACAGGTCCCGGTCTCTTAGCACCTGGCTCTTAAGCCATGCCCTCAAGCCAGTGACTGTAAAAACAGGATGGCGTATGGGATCTAGCGACAGCAGGTCCTTCTTAACGGTAGATGCCAAAGGTCTGCTACCAGACGCACTAGATTGGCGTACCAAGGACGCCGAGGCAAATTCAGAACAATTGGGACCATTGTAGTCCTCTCTGCCTCCAGTCTGCGAAGAAGATGAGGAAGGAGCTTCCGAGGAGGAAGGGCATAGATTAGTTGGTACTGACTCTACAGTGCCATAAAACGCATCTCTGTCGCGTTTGCCCATGGGTCTCTTGACCTGGTCACAAACCTCAATACCTTCCGATTGAGTAGAGAAGTCAGGAGATATACGACCGTCGTGCTTCCCCTCTGATAAGGGAGCCCTTTAGGAGGTGAGCGACCCCCGATGCTGCAGCAGAGCTGCTTGTTCCTCCTTGCCAATTGACATACGCCACCACTGTGGTGTTTGTCTGACTGGACGCCCTTGTAGCCTCTGAGACCATGTGGAAAGGCAAAGCCAGATCGCCCGGATTTCAGGCCAATGATCTGCAATGGGATTCCTCCGGAGTCCAGAGACCCAGGTTGACTGAGCTCCTCAGACTCCTTTGCAACCGGGAAGACAGGCGTCCGCCCTGACCACCATCCAGTAAAAAAGAAGGAACAACTTCCCAGACAGAAATGCCGGTGATGTTGGCCACCAACTAGGGAGGTCCTGATTAGATGGCTCACCCGGATTTTGATAATTCAGGGATGAAGGGCACTTGACCCTTCAGGACAGAGTTACCTCTGTAACACTCGCGTGTGAAATAGTGCCTATGGTACTGCCTCGAAGGAGGCTACCATGTGGCCCAGGACTCGCCTGCAAAAACCCATCTTTGGGATGTCAACTGCCGCACCGCAGCCCGAAGGGTCTGCAACTTTCCCCTAGAGAGAAAAAAACTTGCGCCTCTGAGTCCAGAATCAACCCTAGACACACTAGGAGTTGGGACGGTACCAATACTGACTTCTGAGTGTTCAGCACCCCACCAGTATCGGAAGGTATGACAGGTTATAGGCACGCTTACTTCTAAATTTAAGTCTGAAGTGACCCTCAGAAGATCGTCCAAGTTGCCCATGATAGCAAAGCCACGCTGTCTTAGTAGGGCCAGAATCGGGGCAAGCACCTTGGTGAACACCCTTGGTGCCGATGCCAGGCCAAAGGGGAGAGCCACAATTGGTAGTGGTCTTCCCCGGCCGCCAACACAGAAATCTGATGCCTGGTGCATATGGAGACATACAAGCATGCGTCCTTGATGATCAAGGATGCCGGAAAATCCCCTGGATGGAGGAGAGCGCAACAGGGTGAGCCAACTCCTTTCCGGAATCTTTGTACTTTCACAAAGCAGTTGAGGGCCCTGAGATCCAAGACAGGACGAACCCCCTCCTTCAGCACTACGAACAGATTTGAGTAGGACCCCTGAACCCGTTCCTGTACTAAGACAGGAAGGCCCACCCTGCGTATCAGCAGGTCTTGAACCGCCCCGTGTAGGGCTTCCCGACAAGTCGGCTGAAGCTGGCGGTTGAGAGAAAAAAAAATCTGTTCGGAAGGCAAGCAAGATTGGGCTTGCAAACCCAGAGACGCTTCTGTCCTTCAGCATGCGCTTTATCGGCCTGGGGTAGTTTACTTGCCGCACAAGGCGGACGAAAGAACCGCTTGTGCGCGGTGAAGGAGGGCCCTAGCCTTATGGCGTGGCTCCTTACCTCTTTTGGATTGCAGAAGCAATGTGCTCTTACCTCCTGTGGCATCCCCAAAAGTCTGTCGCCTTAAAAGGGCAGATCCAACAGGGCCTTTTAGGAAGATTGGTCCGCAGACCAGCACCTTAGTCAAATCAGGCGGCGTAACGGCACCGCATAAGCGGAGGCTCAAGACAGCAAGGGAATAGTATCCATGTCTGACTCGCAGACAGACTCAAGACCCTGTACCAACTGGTCGGCCAGTGCTACCTTGTTAGGAGTCGTCTCCCGTGTCTTTAACCCCTGGAGTAGCCTTTTTGCGTACTCAGCCAGTGTCTGAGCCATCAGAAAAACCCCAGCCAATGCTGGACGTACTGCTGAGCCCCCCACTGGGTAGCGAGTGTCAGGAGCCCCTTCCACTGGAATTGTGGTAACTTGTTAAGTCTGGACACAGGGGGGTCCACTATCGGGGGAGAGGTCCATTTTTTCAGGAACTCTCCTCAAGGGGTACCGAACCGCCCAAAATTTTTGGGGCTGCAAAAAACCCTCAGTGGGTCTTCCCACTTTTTGTACAAGAGCTGATCAAGATAAGACACACAAGGAAACCCCTTAGCAGTGCGGGCCGGTTTACGGAACCCAAAGGGGACCGGTGTCTCTGCTGCTTTAGCAGCATTCTCCCATTTTAGCGTATCCTGCATTGCAGTAATAAGGTCAGATACCAAAGCCTTTTTGCGTGCTGACCTGGACTTGGAGTCATTCTCACTGTCCGACCAGTCACAGTCTGCAGTCTCTGATGCATCAGAATCCGGGCCATGAGCCACAGCCGGGCCTGGTTCTGCATCAGAATTATCCCCAGAAGATGGCGGCGATTTCCACCCCCGTGTTCCCATGCGCCGCTTCTACCTTGACAACAAAGCCTCCAGGGGCACCAGCTGCCAACTCAGGTGTTTCAGGGGAAACCACGTCTGCTTCAGAAGCCATGCTGACCCACGCGCCGTCACCCTCAGGGACTCCAGGCAAGGTATCAATAGGCCACCCTCCTAGCTGCTACAGAGATGCAGATCTCCCAGAGGACTCGCCACCCTTGGAACGGTACCGCTATCGCTGACGTGTGCTCCGCCTGTGATGCTCTCCCACCGCTGCCTGTGTCAGTCTGATTCTCATCAGAGCTCCCTGTGTGAATTTGCACCAGTGAAATGCACCCTAGAGGCCGAAGACTTCCGCAAAATAGCCGTATTGAAAACAATGTGGGCCCTAAAAAAATGGCTGTCGAGCCGACAGAGGCAAAAAATGGCCGCCGGTAATTATATACAGGCGTAAACCACAAGAAACATGGCCGCTGAACAGTCGATAGAGGCCAAAGCGGGCGCGAACCACAAGAAAATGGCCGCCGAGCTGCGATCTATACCTATTGGCGCGAACCACAAGAAAAAAGCCGCCGGACAGTCACTAGAGGCCAACAGGCATGGACCACCCCAAAATGCCCGCCGACAGCATAGAGGGAGAAAGGCACACACAGGTAAGCAAAATTTAATTTTTTAAAACGACAGCTACAGCGCAGCCCCACTCCAGATGGAGCCCCCCAGGTGACCCCCAGCACCCAGCAACCTTAGCTCAGAGCCCAGGGAGGAGGGAAGGCAGGAAGAGGAAAGAAAGGGGCCACAACCACTTACTTGATCTCTCCAGGAATGTCCAGCCAAGTCACCCTGCCGAAGCAGGGGAGCTACTTACCTTTCCTGCGTGGATCATGCTGGAAGACATTCTGGACAGATCATCATCCACGCACGGAGGTGACTGCTGGCCAGGCATGCTCTGATTGAACCCTAGGGAATGATCGTATGCATGCCCTGGGAGCGCAAGCTCACCGGACAGGCTACTGCGACTCGGCCGTAAGGTCAGCCGAAGCTGAGCGGTCCGATGCACGCCCTGGATCGTAAGCTCACCGGCCAGGCTACTGTGACTCGGCCGTAAGGTCAGCCGAAGCTGAGCGGTCCGATGCAAGCCCTGGAGCGTAGGCTCACCGGCCACCCGTAGAGCGACGGGCATGTCGTGGAAAACCCCGCGCGTAGCTAGGGTTGGCACACGCTCGATGGCCGAAACTGGGGGGACTACAAGGATCGAGGATCCAGCCTGTGACCCAGTCGGCAGTTGATCGAAGATCGCAGGAAACAAAAAAAATAAACATAGAAAAATGTTTTCCCCCAGACCAGTGGGCCCGAAGGAAGCCAAGCCCTTCTCCTTGCTAGACAGAAAAAAACTGATCTGCGATGTGCAGAGAGAGGGATTATACCCAGAGGGTCTGTCCTCTGGGCGGTGCTGTAGAAGGTGTGATGTAACACTTTTTACAAGTTTTTTTCTGCCTAGTCACTCCTAAAGATAGGATAATACCCACTTGTCAATAGGAAGCTGTTCAGTCCATGAACGAAAGAGTAAATGGAGATTGTTGCAATACTTTATGTACCTTATGCTTCTGAGCTCAAGCGCTTAAAAAAAAAAAAAAAAACTTTTTTGATCACGGTTATTTTTATTACATGGAATGTAAACACAACTTGTAATAGATGTAAGCAGAACAGGGCCTCTGATGCAAGATCTGGGGTCAAAAAGACCTCAGATTTCACATTTACACTTAAAAAGCAAAAACAAAAAAAAGTTACTTTTACACAAAAAAAATGGGCCCTTTAAGGCCAGAGGGCGGAAGTGATATTTCACATCGCGCCATCTTGCCCTCTCGACTTTCTGCCCATCAGTCCAGAAGGTTGAATAGTTTGCCGCTATCGACGTCTCCAGTAAGCAGGGAAAACGACCAGGAAGGGTGTGGGGATCACCTCTCCCGCCGCCCATAAAAAAAAAAAAAAATAACCCCTTGGCTGAACCCACCGCAGGGACCACTTTTATCTGAAAGAGGATCGCACACTGTGTAAAAATATACCAGGGTTATGGCAGCTATCTGCTGCCATAACCATGGTGTATAACGCCAAAGTAATGATGTACTGTATATGTACCAACGCTGTATCTTGGCCTAGGCCAACAAGGCCCAGGCCTAGGGCAGCACTTTGCAGGGGGGCAGCATGAAAAGAGTCCCCGCCGGCTTGCGCTAAACTTTTATTGCAGTGCCAGTCTTATGAGGTGGACTGGGCCGCAAAGACAAATCGGTCTGGTGCCCCCATAAAGTGGCCGCACTGCTGCTGGTATAATAGGGATGGCGCAGACACAAGGGACACTGACATGGTCACCTATACCTGGCAGGTAGGTAGTAGGACTCTACTCTTGTGTCAGTTGTACATAGTAGGGAATCTTAATTTTATTTCTGTTGATTGCTGATGAGAAAAATAAACAGATGGATTTATTTGTTCCTTCCTTTGCTCACTGCCTGGACCTTCATCACTGTCCTATATGTTTTCTGCTGCACCACTGGCATGGTTATATCCTCTTAGTCCTCCATACATTTAGCAGAAATTTGTGTTTAAAGTAGAACTATAGGCAACACTTTTTTTTTCCATTTTGGACAGAGTAAGGAAGGAATGGTTATAGCCCCTGTTAATTTTTTTGTTTGCCATCCGTTGATTTCTCTTTATTTCTTGCCCTTCCATAGCCAAACAGGAAGTGTTTGCCCCCCCAGGCCCTCAGAACTAGTGTCCCCACTGGAAAATCTCAGGGCAGGTCTCAAACAGGAAGGAGTGTGACCTTGACAGGAAGGGGTGGGTCATATTTAAATTAGGGGGTGCACGAGTTTAGTCAGGCCTAGGGCAGCACAAAACCTAAATACACCACTGATATGTACTGTAGGTGGCCCGGAAGTGGTGAAATAAAGGTGAATGAAAAAGCATAAAAAAATATATTTACATCATCATCTTCGCTTTCATCGTCATCCTCTCCCACTTCTTCCTCCTCTTCATCCTCATCTTCCTCATCTATGTCTTCTTCCTCTTCGCCTTCTTCCTCTTCATCATCGTCCTCTTCTTCGCCCTCTGGAAAGCAAGGTACATGGCACGATTAAAGATCACATTTTTTTTTACTGAATTAGTTAATTTCTAGCTGTTATCACATTGACAAACAGCACTGCAGGTAAGGAAAAAATAAAAAAATAAAAAAAAGTATTATGTACTAGATTACCAGATGGTATTAGTGTCCACCAAATGGAAAATGTAAACACGGTTTGGATTTTAAGAACTACATTAGTACCTATTTAGCATAGGAAGAATGGTACAATAACCTTTACGCTAGGCTCACATTTGTCCATTGCAGGAACAAACGCAAAATCATGTACATTCCTGCAACGCCCCAAAAAAGTGCATCCCTTTTAGAAGGGTTTGGCGGTGCCATCAATAGTTAATGGCACCACAACACAGAAAGTACCATGCATTTTGGTGTTGTGCAATTTAAAAAAAAAAGGGGCCATGCACTTTTGTAAGATTTTTGCATGAATGGGCTGCCCTAAGCATGACCCATGAAAAGTCGCACACATCTGCACAGGTGTAAAGAAAGCCTTAGGCCCCTTTCACACTGGCCTTAGGCCCCTTTCACACTGGGGCGGTGGGTGCGTCGACGGTAAAGCTCCGCTATTTTTAGCAGCACTTTACTGTAAATTTCGCGGCGCTATTCGGCCACTAGCAGGGTGCTTGTAACCCCCGCTAGTGGCCGTAAAAGGGTTAAAACCACCCGCAAAGCGCCACTGCAGCAGCGCTTTGCCGGGGGTATAGCCGCGGTGCCCCATTGATTTCAACGGGCAGGAGGGGTATACACACTGCTCCTTCACCGCTCCAAAGATGCTGCTAGCAGGACTTTTTTTACTGTCCTGCTAGCGCACCGCTCTAGTGTGAAACCCCTCGGGGCCTTCACATTGGAGAGACAGCAGCAGCTCTTTCAGGGAGCTTTGCAGGTGCCATTTTTAGCGTTATAGCGCCTGCAAAGCACCTCAGTGTGAAAGGGGTCCAAGTGAAGAAAAATATGAATTTTTTGTAATAAGACTATAATAAATTGTAGACATAACATCTGCTAAAACACAAAGAAAACAAAAACAAACCTAACATACATACAAAAAAACAGGTATGTTTTTTTTTTTCTCTGAAAGTAGTATACATTTTACGCAGGGCTAAACTCTTCTACAATTTACAACCACGGAAGCTACCACCTTAGCCTCTGATCTGCCACTGCACACATGATCAGCTAGGACACCAGTCATTTGATAGTTCAACAGTTCAGGTAAAAGCACAAGCAACTGTGGCAGTTATTTCACTGCATGTTTTGAATGTAACAGTTTTGGGAAACTGATCAGTTTAGTTACACAAGGCAAGACTAAACCCTTGACAGTTCAGTCAACAGCACAAGCATCTGTGACAGATATCATTCATTTACAGCATGCCTTTATTTACTTGTTTTGAGAATGTTAAATCAATATTCAAAGTGGGACTAAATGTAAAAAAAAAAAAGAAAAAAAAAAAAAAAGGGGAATTTAAAAACAGGATTTTTATTGCAGAGAAGACATGCAATGTCTCTTCTGCAATAAAGTACACGTAACCTGCCTATTTGCAATTCTCTGTAGGGTGTATATGCCAGTGTGTTTGGGATGACATTGTGCCAGGATGACTTCACTCATACACATGCGCAGGACTGATATCATCCCCCGCCAAACAATCAAAACAGCCAAAGACTGACACCCAGAAGAACCCAGGGAGTAGACGCTGCCACGTGCAAAGAACTTTGTGGGTGTCGGACTGTAAGAAGTTATTCAAGTATCTGGGATTTTATTTCCATTTGAACTATTTCCCAAAAAGTTACATTCAAGGCATGTTGTGAATTATAAAAAAAAGGTCACATTTGCTTGTGCTCTCAATTGAACCGTCAAGTCATCAAAATGATAAATCAAAACTAAAATCGCATGTGCAGTACCATGGAACCTATAGATCAAACAGAGGCTAAGAGGGTAGATTTGTTGACTGTAAATGATTGGAGGGTTTAGTTCCACCTTAAGGATTTAATTTGACAGTGATATTGGTCAATAGGATTCTGCAATGTGAGGCTTCTTTATTGGAAAAATAAGAGCTTGTCATCAAAAGGGAAGAGGTCATTATTAAAAGGGAAGAGGTCATTATTAAAAGGGAGTAAGTAGGTAGTTATCAGGTCTTTATTATTTTATTAGCATCCATTTGGTAGGTCATGAAGACCTGGAGTGGGGTGTTCGATCTAGGCATGTTTCTAATGCATCTAGGAGAGAAATTAGCACCAAGAACTAAACTGCATCTTATCAGGTAAATGAATAAGAACAGATTTGAATGATTATGTCTCTATTAAAGCGGAGTTCCACCCTAAAGTGGAACTTCAGCTCATCGGAACCCTCCCCCCCCTCCGGTGTCACATTTGGCACCTTTCAGGTGGGAGGGGGGTGCAGATACCTGTCTAAGACAGGTATTTGCACCCACTTCCGGGAGTCCTCTCTGCGGGTATTCTGTGGGTAGTACGTCACTTCCCGCAGAATACCCGTTGTGTTCTGGGAGACACTCGGCTCCCAGAACACAACAGGGACAAGTTAGAACGGCGCAGCGCGACTCGCGCATGCGCCGTAGGGAACCGGGCAGTGAAGCCGTAAGGCTTCACTGCCTGGTTCCCTCACAGAGGATGGCTGTGGGGGCAGCAGAGTGACGAGCAATCGCTCGTCTTCTGCTCCCGACGTCGCTGGACTCCAGGACAGGTAAGTGTCCCAATATTAAAAGTCAGCAGCTGCAGTATTTGTAGCTGCTGGCTTTTAATATTTTTTTTCCATGGGGAAACTCCGCTTTAAACAGCCAATGTAAGATACTAGGGGGCATTTTTTTCAACGAGTTGGCTGAATCAGACTGCGGAAACAAGTAGTAAAGCATAAATGCAATGAAGCACAAAAAAGCAGGAAGCAAGGTTTGTATACATAAAGAGTAAATACGGCTGCCCCTATACACACACACACACACACACACACACACACATTTGCAAATCAAACATTGAGACAAACTTCTTCAAACATTAAGCCCCGGTTCACATTGATGCGATTTGACATGCAATGGAACCGTCCAAAATCGGTGCGACGCCGCACAAATTCCCAAAAGTCGTTTCTGTACTACTTTTGGCGATTTCAAGACATCTGTGCAGGAAAACGCACAGATGTCTCTGAAATTGTCACACTGACATGCAGGAATGAAATTGTGCGAGTTTGGCTGAACTCGCGCAATTTCAATCCAGCAGCAGTGTGAACCTTGCCTAACACACAAAGTGTTTTTTTTTTAAGGCATAACGACTTCAGCCCCGGCAAGTTTTACCCCCTTCACAATCAGGCCATTTTTTGCGATACGGCACTGCGTTAGTTTGACAACTACGGGGTTGTGCGACACAGTTCCCAAATACAATTGATGTCCTTTTTTTCCCCACAAATAGAGCTTTCTTTTGGTGTCATTTGATTACCTCTGCGGTTTTTATTTTTTTACTTTCTGCTATAATACATATCCAATAAAAAAAAAACGAATTTTTTCATCAATTTAGGCCAATATGTATTCTGCTACATATTTTTGGTAGGAAAATGTGTGTATTGATTATAGATGCGATAGCTTTTGTGCAAACCAAATGATGGGATATTTTTATGGATTTTTTTTTACTAGCAATGGAGGTGATCAGTGATTTTTAGCGGGACTGCGACAAATCGGACACCTGACACTTTTTGGGGACCAGTGACACCAATACAGTGATTAGTGCTAAAAATATGCACCGTTACTGTACTAATGACACGGGAAGGGGTTAACACCAGGGTTGATCAAAGGTTCAAGTGTGTCCCTAGGGAGTTGCTCTGACTGGGGGAACACAGATCCGTGTTCCTCCGCTGGACCCACAGACTTCCTCCGCTCCCCTCTGTCCAATCAGTGCGCGCCCCCAGCGATGTACAGGTATGTCGTGTCGTGCAGCCGGGCCACCTTAAAGTAGTAAATGTGCGTAAGGCTGTCCGGAATCGGTTAAAAACCAGTACCATTTATGCCTGAGTGCCGGGATTGAGAAGGGTCACAGTTGCTTTTTCTCTCAACCAAACTTAAGCCATCAAATGGCTGGTGTCATAACTGATCACATGTGCAGCACCAGGACAACAGCAGATAAAACAAAAGCCAAGATTGCAGCTTCCTTGGCTGTAAAAGATAGGAGGGTTTAGCTTCGCTTTAAGACAGTTCTGCAAAACTTGACATAATAAAACAGACTTAGAAAAACAGACACTGCTAAAATTTAAAAATGTCATGTTTATATCACACACCTTCATCTTCTTCCTCCTCATCAACACCATCCCCATCAGCTTCTGCATCTGAATCTGGGGCTTCTTTATCGTCTTTGTCATATCCATCCAGATAAGTTAGCTGAGGAAGGAGTTTGAATACACTTTCTCTGTAGTCATTAAGATTTGTTACTTCACAGTTGAATAGGTCAAGACTCTTTAGATGCTCCAATTTTTTCTGAAAATAAATCAATTTCTCATCAGCAGGACAACATTTAACAAAATAAATGACATTTAAAATGTAATTCGATTTTCTCATCCTTGTATAGACCTACAAAGATTTCACCTGTATCAGGCTGATTTGCAACCTACTGATTTTGAAGACATTTGAAACTGCTATGCTTTTTTGAGAATTAAAACCAACAGAAAACCAAAATATAGAAACTAGTTTGCAATCTGATTTCAAAGTGAGCCACTCCGCAAACCAGTTATTATGCCGATCATCTCAGAGACCAGTAGCTGTAGACTTCTAATTCCACAGTACAGATCAAAGCGGGGTTTGTTTCAACCCCAGAGGGGATTAAAAGGGAGACTTTAATTTGTGTCACTGACCAAGAACAAGCATGCAAACAAGTGCCAGAACTCCACTTCGGCATACCTGTTCTGGATCTAGGACCATTGAATCAAAAAGGGTGCCAGGCAACTAGCATTTTTCAAGGTAGTTCAGCATGCAGATTTCTCACAGAACACTATTGTTTTAACCACTTAACGACCGCCCACCGCCGATTTACGTCGGCAGAATGGCACGGACAGGCAGAATCACGTAGATCTACGTGATCGCCTTTGTGCAGTTGGGGGGTCCATCCGGACCCCCCTTCACTGCAGTGAGCGGTCGTTAAGTGTTCGGGAGCGATCAGGCATGAGGGGGCGGCCGCTCGATTCCGCCCCCCCCTCTCGATCGCTCCCGGCCAATGAAAATGCTTCCTCCGCCATGTGATGTAAACACAGGCTGGAGGAAGTGATGTCATCTCCCTCGCCGCGGTCTTTTCGTTCCCGGCGCCGAGGAGAGAAGACAGAGGTTAGTGCTCCAACAGTCCACTGACACGTAGGTACACATAGGCACACAAATCACCCCCCAGTCACCCCCAGATCACCCCCCAGGTCACCCCAAAGCCCCCAATCACAGTGTCACTGATTGCAGTGATCATTTATTTTACTGATCACTGCATTTAGTGTCATCTGTGATTGTAAAAAGTTGCAAGGCAGTTAGGATTAGGCCCCTTTAGGTCCAGGGTAGCCCCCTAACCCCCCCTAATAAAGGTTTAACCCCTTGATCACCCCCCAGGTAACCCTTTCACCCCCTAACTTCAGCGTCACTAAGCGATTGTTTTTCCGTTCGCTGTATTCGTGTCGCTGGTGTTTTAGATAGGCAGTTATTTTTTTTTTAGGTTCGCCGCAGGTTTTTATTGGTGTCAGGTACCCCCATATTTAACCTAATAAAGGTTTTAACCCCCTGATTGCCCCTAGTTAACCCTTTCACCAGTGATCACCATATAAAGGTTACGGGTGACGCTGGTTGATTAGTTTGCTTTTTATAGCATCAGGGCACCCGCCGTATATAACCCAATAAAGGTTTAACCCCCCTGATCGCCCGGCGGGTGAGATCAATTAGGTTTTAGCACCAGAGAGGGTCTGCGTCGCCCCAGGCAGTGTTAGGTTAGTGCCAGTAACGCTAACACCCACGCGCAAAGCATACACCCCCAATTAGTGGTATAGTATCTGATCAGATCTATACTAGCATCCCCAGCGGTTTAGGGTTCCCAAAAACGCAGTGTTAGCGGGATCAGCCCAGATACCTGCTAGTACCTGCGTTTAGCCCCTCCGCCCAGCCCAGCCCAGCCCACCCAAGTGCAGTATCGATCGATCACTGTCACTTACCAAACACAACACACATAACTGCAGCGTTCGCAGAGACAGGCCTGATCCCTGCGATCGCTAACAGTTTTTTTGTAGCGTTTGATATATTTGCTGACGACAGTCAGGTGCTTTTTTTCCTGTGAATCTTACTAGTGTACCCCTAAATTTAGAGCCCAAAATGGCAAGACGAAGGTACACTAGTAAAGAGGCCTACGAGATTCTGAGCATGACAGATAGTGAAGAGGAGGTCACGTATCTGTCAGATTCAGGCTCAGAATATCTTCCCGTAGAAGACAGTGACGTCAGCGGCCCCACGTCAGATAGCTCTGACGACGAAGTTGAGGTCCCTGCTAAGGTCAGGCGTACCCGATCCCGATCTTCTGAGGTTGTTGAGGAGCAAGAACCGCAGGTCTCTCGTATCATGGAGCAGAGTAGTACTAGCGCCGCTATTCCTTCTGGTGAACTGGCAAGCACCAGCGGCCTAGTACAGCCTGGACGTACATCCAGCACTGCAGTAACACTTGGTGACGTGGCGAGTCCCATAAGTGCAGTTCAAGCTGGCGAGGTGGCAAGCACAAGTAGTGTCCCGCTGCCACCAAGAAGACAAAGGCAGGCCCGTCGTGCCCATACTGCCCTTCCTGCAGAATTCGCCTATCCTGATTGGGTCCCCACCACTTCTGCAGAACCCGTACTTCCCCCATTCACTGCCCAACCCGGTATTCAGGTGGAAACAGCTGATTTTATGCCAATCGATTTTTATTCGCTGTTTTTCACGGAAGATCTCTATAGATCTATTGTGGACCAGAGTAATTTATATGCTGGTCAATTTATCGCCGCTAACCCCCAGTTGCCTAAAATTGCCAGAAATTGGAAACCAATTACGGTTTCCGAATTTAAGACCTTTCTGGGCCTTTCCCTCAACATGGGCACACATAAATTTCCGTCATTGCGTGCTTATTGGTCCACGCACCCAATTGACCACATGCCCGTGTTCTCTGCCTCCATGTCCAGGGCACGATACGAGCAGATTTTGCGGTTCATGCACTTCAACGACAATGAACTTTGTCGTCCACGTGGGGACCCTGAATACGACCGGCTCTATAAAATTCGGCCCCTCATAAACCACTTCAACGAACGTTTTGCAGCCTTGTTTACTCCCGATCAAGTTGTCTGCGTTGATGAGTCCCTGATTAAATTTTCTGGCCGCTTGTCTTTCAAGCAGTACCTTTCCAGCAAGCGTGCCAGATACGGGGTCAAGCTCTACAAGTTCTGTGACAGGGCAACAGGCTATGTAGTGAACTTTACGGTTTATGAGGGAAAAGACAGTCAGATTGAGTCGGTCAACTGCCCGGATTACATAGGGAGCGCTGGCAAGATAGTGTGGAACTTGGTGTCACCCTTATTCGGAAAGGGGTACCACTTGTATGTGGACAATTATTACACGAGCGTGCCACTGTTTAGTCACTTGTTTGATCATAAGATTGGAGCATGTGGCACCGTGCGACCTAATCGCCGGGGCTTTCCCCAGCGGCTTGTAGATGCCCGTCTTAGGCTGGGGGAGAGAGCCTGCTTGAAGTGTAATAACTTGCTCGCTATGAAGTGGAGGGACAATAAGAATGTTTTCCTTCTTACCTCCCTTCATGCAGACACGACAGTCCAAATTCCTACGGCGACTGGTGTTGTGGAGAAACCCCTCTGTGTCCACGAATATAACCAAAATATGGGAGGGGTGGACCTCAACGACCAGTTGATGGCGCCGTATCTAATTGACCGTAAGGCGAGACGCTGGTACAAAAAAGTGTCTCTATCATTATTCCAATTGGCTTTGCTGAACGCTCATGTGCTATACAGAGCTTCAGGCGGGACGTTATCTCTTCTAAAATTCCAGAATGAGATAGTCACAGAACTCCTGTATCCAGGCGGTTCTGCACCTCACCATCCCCAACCAAATGCAGTAAGCCGGCTGCATGAGAGGCATTATTCGTATGTCCTCCCGAGTACCCCTACCCAAAGCCACCCCCAAAAAAGATGTCGTGTCTGTAGCAAGCGCGGATTTAGGCGTGACACCCGTAGTTTTTGTCCATGCTGTCCTGACAAGCCTGGTCTTTGCCAAGGTGAATGTTTTGAACGCTACCACTCAAAAGTGAAGTTTTAGCGTAGGGTACAGCATTTCACAGACTAGGACACACTTACACAGGGTCTCCCAAGATGCCATTACATTTTGAGAGACCCGAACCATTACAGTTGTAAAGTTACAAAAAAAAGTGTAAAAAAGAAAAAAAAAACGTAAAAAACAAAACAAAAAAAAAATAAAATAAAAAAACCAAAAATAGTTGTCGTTTTATTGTTCTCTCTCTCTCTATTTTCTCTCTATTGTTCTGCTCTTTTTTACTGTATTCTATTCTGCAATGTTTTATCATGCTTGCTTTTCAGGTATGTAATTTTTTGTTTTCAGGTGCGCCATTCAACTGCAGCGCGGAATTATTTATCTTGACAGCAACAGCGTTTGCTCCCACGATACATAAAGCCGTGACTCCAACGCTGTAGGAGGTGATTTCACCACCACAGTTAAAAAAAAGAGCATATATGCCGAAGCATGGGGGCAGCAGGGGCGGAGGAGCGATTTTGCTCCTAATGCCGCGTACATACAGTCGAAATTCCGACCGTGTGTACGCGGCATAACTTTTTTGCGGGAGGATGCCCCCATGCTTCGGCATATATATATTTTAGGCACAGGTTGCGTTAAAACATTTTTTTATTTTTTACTAGGTTTTGTTTTGGTATTTGCTTTGCAGGTATGGCATGGTAAGGTCTTACTGTTGTACTGTAATGTTACTTTGTTTTAATGTTAACCACCATTTGCTTAGCAGGTACGCCATTCAGTTGCAGCGCGGATCTATTTATCTTGACAGCAACAGCGTTTGCTCCCACGATACATAAAGCCGTGACTCCAACGCTGTAGGAGGTGATTTCACCACCACAGTTAAAAAAAAGAGCATATATGCCGAAGCATGGGGGCAGCAGGGGCGGAGGAGCGATTTTGCTCCTAATGCCGCGTACATACGGTCGAAATTCCGACCGTGTGTACGCGGCATAACTTTTTTGCGGGAGGATGCCCCCATGCTTCGGCATATATATATTTTAGGCACAGGTTGCGTTAAAACATTTTTTTATTTTTTACTAGGTTTTGTTTTGGTATTTGCTTTGCAGGTATGGCATGGTAAGGTCTTACTGTTGTACTGTAATGTTACTTTGTTTTAATGTTAACCACCATTTGCTTAGCAGGTACGCCATTCAGTTGCAGCACGGATCTATTTATCTTGACAGCAACAGCGTTTGCTCCCACGATACATAAAGCCGTGACTCCAACGCTGTAGGAGGTGATTTCACCACCAGTTAAAAAAAAGAGCATATATGCCGAAGCATGGGGGCAGCAGGGGCGGAGGAGCGATTTTGCTCCTAATGCCGCGTATATACGGTCGAAATTCCAACGGAGGCTTATCCGTGGAAAAGTCCGACCGTGTGTACGCGGCATAACCTTTTATGCCGCGTACATACGGTCGAAATTCCGACGAAGGCTTGACCGTGTGTACGCGGCATAACTTTTTTGCGGGAGGATGCCCCCATGCTTCGGCATATATGCCCATCATTAGAAGTGGGTGGATGAAGGGAGGTATTCTAATGGTGGGCATACCCACCAATCAATCTCTTTTTTTCGTTCAGCCAATAGGCTGTATGAAAAAAAAGATTACAATACATGTCCAACAAGGACCAGACCAGCAACGTACTGGTATGTTGCTGGACTTTGAATGTTTATACCAGAATGATGCCTGCGGGTTTAGGTATCATCTTGGTATCATTCTTTTCAGCCAGCAGCCGGCTTTCATGTAAAAGCAATTCTAGCAGATAATTAGCCTCTAGACTGCTTTTACAAGCAGTGGGAGGGAATGTCCCCCCCCCCCGGATATAAAAAGTGCCATTGGGAAATTGGGAAAGCATTTTATCACACCGATCTTGGTGTGGTCAGATGCTTTGAGGGCAGAGGAAAGATCTAGGGTCTAACCCCCCAATTTTTTTCAAAAAAAGAGTACCTGTCACTACCTATTGCTATCATAGGGGATATTTACATTCCCTGAGATAACGATAAAAATGGTAAAAAAATAAAATATGGAAGGCACAGTTTAAAAATAAAATAAAAAAGCCAAATAAATAATAAAAAAAAAAAAAAAAAAAAAAAAAAAAAAAAGCACCGCTGTCCCCCCCCTGCTATTGCGCAAAGGCGAACGCAAGCGTCGGTCTAGCGTCATATGTAAACAGCAATTGCATCATGCATGTGAGGTATCACCGCGAAGGTCAGATCGAGGGCAGTCATTTTAGCAGTAGACCTCCTCTGTAAATCTAACGTGGTAACCTGTAAAGGCTTTTAAATGCTTTTAAAAATGAATGTAGTTTTGTCGCCGCTGCGCGTTTGTGCGCAATTTTAAAGCATGTCGTGTTTGGTATCCATGTACTCGGCCTATGATCATCTTTTTTATTTCATCAAACATTTGGGCAATATAGTGTTTTTTAGTGCATTAAAAATAAAAAAAGTGTGTTTTTCCCCCAAAAAATGCGTTTGAAAAATCGCTGCGCAAATACTGTGTGGAAAAAAAAAATGCAACACCCACTATTTTAATCTGTAGGGCCTTTGCTTTAAAAAAATATATAATGTTTGGGGGTTCAACATAATTTTCTTGCAAAAAAAAATTTTCTTTCATGTAAACAAAAAGTATCAGAAAGGGCTTTGTCTTCAAGTGGTTAGAAGAGTGGATGATGTGTGACATAAGCTTCCTAATGTTGTGCATAAAATGCCAGGACAGTTCAAAACCCCCCCAAATGACCCCATTTTGTAAAGTAGACACCTCAAGCTATTTGCTGAGAGGCATGTTGAGCCCATTGAATATTTTTTTTTTTTGTCCCAAGTGATTGAATAATGACCAAAAAAAAAATAAAAATGTACAAAAAGTTGTCACTAAATTATATATTGCTCAAACATGCCATGGGCATATGTGGAATTACACCCCAAAATACATTCTGTTGCTTCTCCTGAGTACGGGGATACCACATGTGTGGGACTTTTTGGGAGCCTAGTCGCGCACGGGACCCCAAAAACCAAGCACCGCCTTCAGGATTTCTATGGGTGTAAATTTTTGATTTCACTCCTCACTGCCTATCACAGTTTCGGAGGCCATGGAATGCCCAGATGGCACAAAACCCCCCCAAATGACCCCATTTTGGAAAGTAGACACCCCAAGCTATTTGCTGAGAGGTATGTTGAGTATTTTGCAGATCTCGCTTTTTGTCACAAAGTTTTGAAAATGTAAAAAAAGAAAAAAAAAAAAGAAAAAAAAATGTCTTTCTTAATTTTCAAAAACAAATGAGAGCTGTAAAATACTCACCATGCCTCTCAGCAAATAGCTTGGGGTGTCTACTTTCCAAAATGGGGTCATTTGTGGGGGTTTTGGGCTATTTTGACATTTTATGGCCTTCAAAACTGTGATAGGTAGTGAGGAGTGAAATCAAAAATTTATGCCCTTAGAAACCTTGAAGGCGGTGCTTGGTTTTTGGGGTCCCGTACGCGGCTAGGCTCCCAAAAAGTCCCACACATGTGGTATCCCCGTACTCAGGAGAAGCAGCAGAATGTATTTTGGGGTGTAATTTCACATATGCCCATGGCATGTGTGAGCAATATATCATTTAGTGACAACTTTGTGCAAAAAAAAAACCAGTTTGTCATATTCCCGCAACCTGTGGCAAAATATAAAATATTCCATGGACTCAACATGCCTCTCAGCAAATAGCTTGGGGTGTCTACTTTCCAAAATGGGGTAATTTGGGGGGGTTTTGTGCTATTTTGGCATTTTATGGCCTTCAAAACTGTGATAGGTAGTGAGGAGTGAAATCAAAAATTTACGCCCTTAGAAATCCTGAAGGCGGTGCTTGGTTTTTGGGGCCCTGTACGCGGCTAGGCTCCCAAAAAGTCCCACACATGTGGTATCCCCGTACTCAGGAAAAGCAGCAGAATGTATTTTGGGGTGCAATTCCACATATAACCATGGCATGTGTGAGCAATATATCATTTAGTGACAACTTTTTGTACATTTTTTTTTTTTTTCTTTTTGTCATTATTCAATCATTTGGGACAAAAAAAAAAAAATATTCAATGGGGTCAACATGCCTCTCAGCAAATAGCTTGGGGTGTCTACTTTCCAA